>VCII01000143.1:0-600000 GCA_006030095.1 Triplophysa siluroides | reverse complement strand
TCTCCCTCGATACGCATCCCATCCACAACACACATTAGTCAAACATTCGTGCCCACATCATCAGTCACACGTGTATCTTCACTGTTTATGGATACATGCAGACAAACACACAAAGATAAACCCAGTGTGAAAAAAGAGCACAAACTTACCGTCATCCTCCTCCTGACAGCTCACAACAGCCAATAATGCAATAAAGAAAAGTAAAGTCCAGGAATGCGTCCACACCATCATATTGAAATCAGACACACACAGTTATGAGTTTGATGAGTGGAGTGTCCTGCAGACGGGCACTAAAGCTCCTGCCATACAGCTCTCAATGAGCACAAATCCAAATCCAAGCCCTTCCTTCAGCAGAACCCCCCGTGAAACCTGAGAAGTTCTCTCTCTCTCTCTCTCTCTCTCTCTCTCACAGAGCCCTCTTTTCAAGAACTTTCAAGAATAACACCCCCACCTCAAAAAAGTGGGGTGGAAAAACATTACACAGATCATTCATTTAAATGATCTCAAAGCAACAAAAAATTCATAAATCATAAATGCACAAACACTATTATTATTTGTTTGTCTGTGTGTGTGTATGCTTGTGTTTGATAAGTTGTATTTTCTTTGTTGATATGTATGAATGAAAGAATGAGGCATTTATAAAGCACTTTATTGTGTATTGCTGTACACCCAAATATAGCCATAGATGCTGGAATGGTGTTAAGACATGAAGACATTAATAAAGAATAAGTATTTTTAAAGATGTCCTAATGTGTTGTTTTATGAAGTCTTGATGTTTGTACTATAACCGGGGAAAAAGGTATTTTTGACATTATTATCCATGTAGTGTTTACCCACATAAATACATTTGAACACATATGAAAGTCAAACGTCACAATACAACACAATGCTTAAAGGCGTGTTAGATGACTGAATAGTGAATACAATTACATTTGAGATGGCCATATTATTAATATATACTGTATATATGTGTGTGTGTATTATAATATGTGTTAGGGCGGCCTGTCTGTGTGGAGTTTGCGTGTTCTCCCTGTGTCAGTGTGGGTTTACTCCAGGTACTCAAACACCTGCAGGAATCTGAACTGTCCCTCCCCCAACTTGTGTGGACTAACCTGTGTATGGATTAACTGGTTCTTGCCTTGAATATAGCCATAGATGTTGTTGTGTTATTGTTGCCTCATACTTATTATTATTAGTGATGCTTTGAAAAAGCATTACTATTGTTATACGCTCGCTACTTGTCCCGCAGCTTTTGACGTAAACCCATGAAAGAATACATCAAATCGACGGGCCTATTCGGGAATGGTGTGCTATGACTTTTATAAGCGACCGGGTGGGGGGGGGAGTGCGATGGGGGGCGAAAAACCACCCGAAAAATACCATTGACTTCCATTAAAAAGCTAGATACATATATTTTCATATAAGTTTGTGTTTACATAATATATATCTGTGTGCTGTGCATAATAATTTTGTATTTATTAACACATACACATCCATGCATATTTAAGAAAAATCTAAAAATTATTCAACATTTACAGTATATATAATTTCGATTGTTGGTAAATATAAATAAATACATGTAAATATTTCCTAAATATATGTATACATGTGTTTGTATTTATAAAAACATAATTAATATGCACAGTACATAGACATATATTATGTAAACACAAACTTTTATTCTGGATGCGATTAATCGCGATTAATCTCTTGACAGCCCTAATTTTCACGCATTCATTTTTTCACATTAGACCCATGAATGAGGGTTCAAATCGAACAGGCCATTGAGGAATGGTGTGCTATGACATTTAGAAGCGATCGGGTGAGTGTGTTCGATAGGGGGGCAAAAAAAATCACCCGAAAAATCCCGTTGACTTAACATTGCGCCCAACTTTGACAGGTCGTAGCTCCGAGCGAGGATTTCGTAGAAACATGCGGTTTACCACATTTGAAGAAGCTGTTGCACCCCTGGGGTGTAAGAGCCAACCCAAATTTCCCATCGACAGGAAGCATGCCCAAATAAGGCGTAAAACCATCCTGTGTTGAATATATCCGCACTACAACCACTTAGAGACAAGGCGGGTGGGCTCATTTTACTCAGGCAACCAGTCAGTGTCACATGATCATTATGAAGATATTCAGCCACGCCCATAGCAACCATTAACAGCAACCTAGCAACCGATCCCATAGACTCCCATTATAAAAGGTCCAGGTGGATATCTTTGCAACACAGTGTCGTAGCGACAGGGTGGTGGGCTCGTTTTACTCAGGCAACCAATCAGTGTCCCAGGAAGTTCATTAAGCTACGAAGCCACGCCCATAGCAACAAAACATGTTAACTTAGCAACCGTTTAACAAGGCTTATATCTCTTCATCGGAACAAGGTAGAGGCATGAGAGTTGGTTCATTTCACTCAAAGCTTAGAGCATCATCAATTGGCAGATGTCAAGCCACGCCCATAGCAACCAAACACATTAGCCTAGCAACCGTTTAGCAACACCAATATCTCAGCATCAGAACATCGTAGAGACACGGGGGTTGGTTCGTTTCACTCATAGGTTAGAGTATTATCAAGTGCAGTTGCCAAGCCACGCCCATAGCAACCAAACATATTAGCCTAGCAACCGTTTAGCAATATGTATATCTCTGCATAAGAACATCGTAGAGAATTGAGGTTTGGATAGATTCATTCGTGGCTTAATGTTTTATCACCCTAGTGCCCTGTTCCGCGGTTTGCCACGAAAGCATCACTCACAATCTAGTTATCCATGCTCTCTAAATCACGCTGGGCTCTATTAAGCCCATTTTTTCCAAAACCCTCTAGGCCATTTCTCAGCATATGTTCTTATCTGTATTTGTGTTCGTTTGAAGCGTCATCAGTAGCAGCCCAAAGTAAGTACTGTTCAAATGATCTTGGATGCATTGGGAGATGATTTGTGTGACAGCTAGATTTCTCGACATGCATTGCACAACAGATTTGTTTAGGCAAGAATGTGTGTGTTTTGAGTTCAAATGTGCAATCGGTTAATAAAGATAGCGTCTATTTGAATATTTGCTTCACTGTTTTTGGAGATGTGAGCTATTAAACATTTTTGGCATATCTAACATTTTTTATTGGAGCGTCTATATTTCTAACTGTACAAACTTCTTACACTTTATAATAAATGAAAGAGTTTTCTATAATATTGAAGTAATATTTTTAAAATTACTACTTATTTTGAATGAAAACCTGATTAATAAAGATAACAAAATGAACTGGGATTGCACATATTTCTACCACAGTTGAGTGACTGTAGGACTGGGCTGTATGGCAGCGTTTGGGGTGTCATGGTTCAAATTACCCACGGTTCAATTCGGTTCCTACCATGGTTTTAGGGTTGCGTTTCGGTACAGTTCGGTTTAAATGTCTAAAAAAGACCAACGTTTTTGGTTCCCTTTTGGTAGTTCTTTTGGTAACCAAAAGGAATGAAGTTTTGGGAACCAAAGCGTTCTAAGAACATTACTTTCCGGTTGCAAAATAATAGCTAAAAATAATGTTCCCAGAAGATTTTTTAAATAACCTAAAAAAAATTAAAGGGTGAATTTCATATAGGCGTCTAAAAAATATTTCTAGAGTTAAAAGTGCAGTTTGTAAAAACACCGCTAGAGGGCGCACGATCAAAACAACAACAATGCCGTAGCTTGATGACGCTGTGAAAGAGGTGGAATGATGGGATATGTTGTCTTCAAATCCACCGCTGATGGCCATCAATCAGACAGAACGAGAAATCATGTTAGCGGATGCGAATAATTGTGGTCCATAAAAAAAAGTCACCGCCCGAAACAAATTAGTGGCTTGCTAGATGGCTTCTGCCGCATTTGTCCACGTGGTCATGCGGTTTCTACATCACTTAATGCGTTAACAAAGGGAAACGCGGATTTGTTGCCGTTGACAGGCAACTGCACAGCCCCGTGTCACTGTTTAGAGTGCTGATTTTCTCACGATTTACAAGTAGTTGGAAACATTTGAGATATTGTTAAGTACTCAGCTGAACAAAATATATAACACTAGCTGAATGGTTTTTGGATATTTTACTGCAAAATTTGATACAAACTGCACCTTTAAGTACATTTTTGTGTAAAATAATCAAAAATTTACACATTCTCTAATGGTAATAAAAAAAAAAAAAACTGGTAAACGTCAGTGACTTACATGTGTCATGAATTTCCAGGGGAGAACCCAAGTGCAGGCAAACACGGGGTTGAAGGGGTTAACAGGGAGTTTATTGAACAAAAGGTGTAACACTGCTAATTTAAGCCATGCACATTCATCATAAGGGGGATCCAATCATTCAAGGGTAGAGACAATAATATTTAACAATAGATGGAGGATAACCCTTCAACATCAATAATCTTTAATCCATCATTGAGTTGAGTACATTTAGTCCAGATATAAGTTTGCACAGGTTCAAGAGTCCAAGAGTCCAGACAATAAACACAACTGAGATCACAATCTGCAGTTCACCATTCGTAGTGTAGAAATCTGTCATTGTCACACTCCATTCGGTAAATATCATCCAGCAAAGGATCCATCAGATCGATGGTAAATGAACCATAGTCCACAAGAAATGTTCATTTCATTGTTAATGAGGCGGCTAACGAAAACCCTGCGGAGATGTAGAACCTAAGAGGTTCCTCACAATGGGGTTATCAATAGCATGCGGCTGAGCCTAGCAAACACTCACAGCCATGCTTGCACCTCCCCAACTGGTCTTGGCCCTTTTTAAAGGGATAGACCTCCTGACATAACCCTGTTTCCCCCTTCAGGTTTGGAGAGTCATTACCATAAGAAAACATGGAACAGTGTCTCATGACTGTTACACAACCCCCCCTTTAGGAAAAGGTTCCTCAGACCCGAAAAATGTCTTCATATTCTCCACATGATAAGTTTCATTATGCACTGGGTCGGTTGGCATTTCAACTCTGTAATTTACTTTATTCAATTGTTTGATCACTTTTACTGGACCTTGCCATTTAGGGGCTAATTTGGCCATGAATGCATCTCCTGCTCGAGACATTTACATTTAGTCATTTGGCAGACGCTTTTATCCAAAGCGACTTACAGATGGGGTAAACAATTGAAGCAATTTCGGACAACTCAAGTACAACAAAAAGCAAAAGTGCAATCAATAAAACTGGCTTCATAAAGCCTACCACAGTATACAGTGCTAAGTTAAGTTAGGTGTATTTTTTTTTAAGAGTAGAAAAGAGATAGAAGTCAGAACTGATCGGTAAGGTGTTGACGGAAGAGATGTGTTTTCAGACGATTCTTAAAGATGGCTACAGAATCTGCAGATCTTGTTGCCGCGGGCAGATCGTTCCACATAAGTGGAACCGATGCAGAGAAGGTTTGTGAGATCGATTTTTTATCTTTTTGGGATGGCACCACAAGACGTCGTTCGTTTGCAGAGCACAGAGATCTGGTGGGTACATACGTCTGCATTAGCGAAAGAAGATAAGGGGGAGCCGAACCAGTGGTGGACTTGTAGGCCAGGAGGAGTGATTTGAATTTGATGCGAGCCGCAATAGGGAGCCAATGTAACTTTAAGAAGAGAGGAGTGACGTGTGCTCCCTTCGGTTCATTGAAGACCACTCTTGCCGCTGCATTCTGGATCATCTGTAGAGGTTTGGTTGTGCAAGCAGGGAGTCCAGCCATTAGCGCATTGCAGTAGTCCAGTCTGGACAGAACAAGGGCCTGGACTAGGACTTGCGTAGCATGCTCTGATAGGAAGGGTCTAATTTTTCGAATATTGTAGAGGATGAATCTACAGGACCTTGCGGTGCTGGCAACCTGATCTGTGAAGTTAAGCCGATCATCGATGACCTCTCCCAGGTTTCTGGCCTTTCTGGAGGGTGTGATGGTTGATGAGCCCAGTTGAATAGAGAAGTTGTGAAGAGTCTCTTAGTGTCAGCCGGGATTACAAGCAGTTCTGTGTTTTTGCAAGGTTCAGCTGCAGGTGATGGTCCTTCATCCAGAGCAAGATGTCGGCTAGGCATGCTGAAATGCGTGCAGAAACTGTGGGATCGTGTGGCTGAAAAGACACACAAGGAGTTGTGTATCATCCGCGTAGGAGTGATAGGAAAAGCCATGTTTCCGAATGACAGAGCCTAGGGATGTCATGTATACAGAAAATAGCAACGGACCAAGCACTGAGCCCTGAGGCACCCCTGTGTCAAGATGTTGGGACTCGGAGACCTCACCTCTCCACGATACTCTAAATGACCTACCTGAGAGGTAAGACCTGAACCATTCTAGGACCACTCCAGAGACATCCATAGCCTTGAGGGTCGACAGGAGGATGTGATGGTTGACAGTGTCGAAGGCAGCAGATAGATCCAGCAGGATAAGAACTGATGAATTTGAGGTAGCTCTTTCCAGTCTCAGTGCTTCTTCAATGACAGAGAGCAGCGCTGTCTCAGTGGAATGACCGCTCTTGTAACCAGACTGGTTGCTGTCCAGGAGGTTGTTCTGGGTGAGATAGGATGAGAGCTGGAGTTTTTGCAATGAATGGGAGGAGAGATACCGGTCTGTAGTTTTCTAACAGTGCAGGATTAAGAGTGGGTTTCTTCAGTAGTGGTGTAATACGCGCCTCTTTGAAGAGTGTGGGAAATGTACCAGTGGTAAGAGACGAGTTGATAATGTGGGTCAGAGTGGGAACAACCGATGCAGAGATGGCCTGGAGGAGATGAGTGGGGATGGGATCTAGTGGGCAGGTAGTCGGGTGGTTAGAAGAAATGACCTTGGAAACGTCGTCTTCAGAAAGTAGAGAGAAAGAGAAGAGCGAGCATGTGTCTAGGGGTCGGGCGTGATCAAGAGGCAGTGGCAGAGACAAAGGGTGGCAGAGACAAAGGGTGAGTACGAACCCATACCAGATCTTCCTTTTCAAAGGTCTCCTTACATCTTTCTGGTTATAGTATTTTATTTGCCGTTCTTGGGCCTTCTCCACGTTTTCCTTCACCCTCTCCAATAGAGATTTCTGTCGTTCATTGGTCTTGTAAGCAGAATGATCAGGATCTGGGCGTTGATATTGGAACCGCTCCATGGGTCCTTTTAACTTGCGTCCTAGAGCAATTTCAGCAGGTGTAAATGAAGTACTCTCCTGCCATGCAGAATTTATCGCAAAGCGGAACTCGTGGACCCACTTATCCCAATGCCGATGATTATCCTTAACATAGGAGGCGATCATGGTTTTAATCGTGCGGTTCACTCTCTCTGTCAGGTTGGTTTGTGGATGATATGCAGTAGTCAGTTTTTGAACCACCCCCCATTGCTTACATGTAGCATTGAGAAGTTGAGAGGTGAATTGAGGTCCTCGATCTGACACCAGGTAGGTCGGTGTGCCCCAGCGTGTGAAGATCTCCCTTATAAGAATATCTACAATCACGTGGGTCTTGGCTGAGTGCAAGGGGAAAACTTCTACCCACTTACTACAATAATCCACAATCACTAACAGGTACTCGTTTAATTTAGAGCTTCTTGGAAAAGGTCCCATGAGGTCCAGTCCCAACATATATCCAGGTTCCTTGATCGGAGTAGATTGCAACAATCCAGAGAGTTTCGTAATTCGTGGTTTATATTGTTGGCAAATCTGACATTGCTTGCAGTAATTACAGACATCCCGTCGGATTTCTGGCCAGTACACCACATTGAGCAGTCGGCCTAAGGTCTTAATACGTCCCATATGCTCACTCAATGGATTGTCGTGAGCAAACTTGAGAAATTTCTGACGAAGGTCTGTGGGAATGACTACTTGCAAGTTGCTGCCTTTAAAAGAATCCGGAATACTTCGGAATAAGTAATGATTCTGTATAACGTAATGGATGTGATTTGGGTCTAACGGGGGAGTTTTGGCCTTTTCCAAATAAATGGCCCATCTCAGGAGCTTCGAGGTAGGTCGAGGATGGTTGAACACCCAGGCAAGAGTGGCATGGTCGGTGAGAACTAGAAATCGCCCTCCTTCCAGATACTTTTGCCATTTTCCACGGCCCATACCACTGCAAGGCACTCCTTCTCAGGTGTAGAATAGGCTATCTCCGCTCCGTGAAGTAGACGAGAGGCGTATGCAATGACATGTTCCCCTTGATCGGTTTCTTGAGTTAAAACAGCCCCTAATCCAAGATTACTGGCGTCAGTCTGTACTTTAAAGGGTCTGCTAGGGTCCGATGCCATAAGAACTGGAGCCTTCTGCAAAGCATTCTTTAAACTCTCAAAAGCCTGTTGACACTCGTCTGTCCAGTTCCATACGGTATCCTTCCGTTTCAGAGCATGCAAAGGAGCCGCAATCTCTGAAAAACTCGCAATGAATCGATGGTACCAGCCTGCCAAACCAAGGAAACGCTGAACATCCTTTAGATTCCTTGGGGTTGGAAAGTCCCTTATAGCTTCCACTTTTGACTCCTCCGTCTTAATCCCTTCCTCAGAGATTACATGTCCTAGAAAAGTTACTGACTTTTTACACAGATTACACTTCTGGAGGTTTAGCGTTACTCCGCCTACTTCCAGTTCGCCAAACACAGCCTTGAGGTCTTGGAGATGCTGTTGGATATCCTTGGAATACACCACTATATCATCGATGTATACCAAAACAACACTTGCCAATCAAATCTTTCAACATCCTGTTCATCAATCTTTGGAAGGTAACTCCAGCATTTTTCAATCCAAAAGGTAGGCGAACGAATTCATATTGGTTGTTCCTGGTGATAAAAGCAGTCTTTTGGATACTGCAGTCATCCATCACCACTTGCCAATATCCGCTTCGTAGATCTAGCGTGCTGAATACTGAGGCTCCGTACATTGACTCCAAGATCTCCTGTATAGGGAATCCATCCAATTGAGTTTTGGCATTCAAAGCTCGGTAATCCACACAGAAACGAACACTCCCATCTTTCTTGGGAACCAATAAGACGGGTGCTGCCCAAGGGGATGTAGACGGCCGTATGATGCCCTTACTTAGCATTCTCTCAATCTCATCATCCATGAACGTTTGTTTACTAATCGGTACAGGGAACGGTCTTTTTCGAACTGGAATGGGATCATTCGTTACGATCTGATGTTTAATAATTTCTGTCTGACCCATCTCGTCGGTGCAAACTGTAGGCCAGTTTAGTAAAAGTCCTTCTCTGTAAGCGAAATCTCCACCTGACTCACTAAATCCTTAATGCTTGCTATTGTAGGCAGTGATACTTGTCTGATGGATACCCCACAATGAATATTAATGCTCACAGGATGATGGCAAGAAAATAGCTGTGATGAGTTATCTTGCCCAGGTAATTAGTAAGAGAAAAGTGGTTGAAATCCAGGTTTATGCCACTGTTCACTAGGAAATCAAGGCCAAGGATGAAAGAAAATGTCAAATCTTGATCCCTCATGATGAATATTCGTACTGGGTATATTTTATCCTGAAGGTTAATGTCCCATGTAACTTCTCTCAATGCTTGCTGTAACTCCCCATTGGCAGGTGCAAACGACAATCCTCGGCTGGATTTCCATGTCTCTCCCTTCTTTCTCCTTGACCTCCATACAGATTCTTGCATGAGAGAATATGAACTGCCAGTGTCAATAACAGCATTGCAGGATTGTTTCCGCAGTAACACAGGAAAAGTTAACAACTGGATATTGTTCTCTTTCAGCAAAGCCATGTTATAGCTTCCACCTCTGCCTTTACCTGCTCTATCCGGTCCTTTCCGATCATCCTGAACGACGTTACGTTGCTTCCACTAGGTTCTCTCTTCTCCCATATCGTGCTCCACCAAAGTTCCAACTCGTACCAAATCATCAAAGGAAGTACAAATAGGGGGTTCGTGGAAAAAGTCCCATTCAAATAATCTGCCATTTGCCGCATAGTGTTGCGATGGATCGTAGTGTGAAAAAACCTGACACGTAGCGTCTATCTAAATGGGAAGTGGGTGATTTCACCTTACCCTGTGGTAAGACCATTTCTTTTTCTGCTGACCCCGGATAGGGGGTGTGAGGACAACTCTAGGGGCGCTCTCGCGCCATGGCACCCCTCGGAGACCCCCAAGCCCTCTGTCCACGAACATCATATGCGTCCCTCACAGGTTTATCCCATGTAGTTCGGCTTCCCCGCTCGTCCTCCAACATGATATGAGTACCACGACTCATTTGTTTGCATGGGAGGCGGGTGCCAGCTTACTGCCCATGGGTGCCAGCGTCCACGAAACAACTATTTGTCCACTGATCAACTATGGGTGCCGATTTGACCTTCGACCCCGCAGACCCTTCCATGGCCACGCCCCCGACCACCAAACCACTTTCTGTCCGCTTCCCAACTACTTTTACCAGAACCTGCGTTTTGCCACTCGGGACTGACATATGTTTGTCTGAGGGGGCGTGGCAATCGAGCTTTGTGGTTTTTAAAACAAAAAAATAATATTTACACGTTTAAAATGCCCTTTCTGTGCAATGTCCACCAAGCATTTATTCCTGGCCCATTCGATAAACTGCACGTGGACAACATCATATTCAACGTATTAGATAACAGAATTTAGGTCAAACTCGTCATTTTGCGAGCTGTTTCTAACATATGTGTGTCTAAAAGAGTGTTCTCAATGAATCGTGTTGTTTCTGACTCTTTTAAAACATTGTTAAAAAGCAATATCAATGCAATCCATTTTCCAGTGTGTTCTGCCTAGAAAATGGATCCATTTTCTAGTGTGTTTGCATTGCCTGTCCACGTGTGGTTTATATTAGTGGACCACGTGTAGTAGGTTGGTGGACATGATGCTTTTTAACAATATTTAAAGTCTATATATTCATTTCTAGGTGTCAGAAACGACACTGTTCAGTGAGAACACTCTTTTAGACACACACAGGTTAGGAAACAGCACGTAAAATGTTCAGTTTTGACAAAAATCGGGAATCTTATATGTTGAAGGTCAGGGTGTGAACAAAGGTCCAGAAAACAAGGTTTCTAAGGTCAGAGGACATCGAGCCTTTCAGCGACCACTGTCACGGACCCCCGAATCAGGCCCTGCAGTTTCGGGTCCGTGGATTCTTCTTAAAGGGTTTAAAAGTGGATGAGCACATAGCTAAAACAGCCCTCATTTCTAAGTGTCTGCCATTGAAGTCACTGTGCTTTTTAATTTACATTAAAAAGGTTATAAAATACTTCTGGAGGACCAGGACTTTTGACCTTTCGGTATGTCTTTTGGGGGACCGGGACGCAAGTGCCCGTGAGGTTTCGGGCCCGTCGGACACTCCGCTGGCCTTGCGGGAAAGTTCCTCGAGCAGTTTATATGTATGGGCCACGTGTATTCAGTTGGTGGACAACCCACTTATTAGCAAAAATGTGCCTTTATTCATTTAAATGCATCAACTACCACATTATTCAGTCAGTGCACTTCATTAGACACACATATGTTAGCAACAACTTGTAGAACGCTCAGTTTATCCTCAAGGTCTAATTAGAGTGGCCTGTTTACAAACCCCCTATCAAAAACGTATTGGATAGGTGACAGGGTGGAAGGCCTTCCGCCACGCGTGCGCCCTGCATGCGTCATGCGCGTAGAGCAGAACGTGACGGGCTGTATGCGTCACTGCATGCGTCATGCATAGAGCAGTCCGTGTAGCGTGCGCGCTCTGCATGCGTTGCGCATAGAGCAGAATGCCATGCATGCTCGCCCTGCATGCGTCACTGCATGCGTGATGCATAGAGCAGACCGTAAAACATGCATGCGCTGTATGCGTCACTGAATGCATCATGCATATAAGAGACCGTGACGCATGCACATGCTTAAATAACCACACGTGCATGCATCACGCATATAGCATATAGACATGAGCAACCGTCCATCATCCACCGATCATGCAGAGAAGCCGGGCGACTTTGTGACTTTGT
This sequence comes from Triplophysa siluroides, assembly GCA_006030095.1. Taxonomy (NCBI): domain Eukaryota; kingdom Metazoa; phylum Chordata; class Actinopteri; order Cypriniformes; family Nemacheilidae; genus Triplophysa; species Triplophysa siluroides. The sequence continues at coordinate 588,103 of VCII01000143.1, read as the reverse complement.
TTAGAGAGTCGTCCACGAAAATGCATTGGCATAGATTGTAGGTGGAAGCCCTCCCGTTGGGAAACGATAGGCCGAAGGGTCTGGATATTTTGGATTATTGTTGTCTAGAAGCCCCCCATTTATCCCCCAAATGTTCAAAGTTCTTAGACCTTTTTCTGAAAACCCCCCATCCCCCACCTCTGAAAGCTTCACAAGGCTGTTCAGTGGTATATGAGAGACAAGGCTGTGTGCTTAATCTTGTGATTGGGTGCAAAAAACATTCCCTAATCCTCTAGGGCGATGTGCTCTCGATATGTTGTCGGGGGCCGCCCGACGGGCCAGAATCTAAAATATGGGACCCCCTCGGACCTTTCTGGAAATTTCCTCGTATAGCTTATTTGAATGGCTTTTCCATATGGGTTTCGTGGACGTGGCCCCGACAGGGTCAACCGATCCGAAACCGGGTCACAAGCAACCGCCCATCATCCACCGGTCGTGCGGGAAAGCTGGGCGACTTTGTGACTATGTTTAGGGGTAAAAAGATCAAAATAGGGAGAGTCGTCCACGAATCAGTTAATGAAAACGCATTGGCATAGATGGTAGGTGGAAGCCCTCCCGTTGGGAAACGATAGGCCGAAGGGTCTGGATATTTCAGATTATTGTTGTCTAGAAGCCCCCCATTTATCCCCCAAATGTCCAAAGTCTTAGACCTTTCCTAAAAAATCAACCTCCCCAACACTAAACCTTCATAATGCTGTTCAGTGGTATGTGAGAGACAAGGCTTTGTGCTTAATCTTGTGATTGGGTGCAAAAAACATTCCCTAATCCTCTAGGGCGATGTGCTCTCGATATGTTGTCGGGGGCCGCCCGACGGGCCAGAATCTAAAATATGGGACCCCTCGGACCTTCCTGGAAATTTCCTCGTATAGCTTATTTGAATGGCTTTTCCATATGGGTTTCGTGGACGTGGCCCCGACAGGGTCAACCGATCCAAAACCGGGTCACAAGCAACCGTCCATCATCCACCGGTCGTGCGGAAAAGTCGGGCGACTTTGTGACTTTGTTTAGAGGTCAAAAGGTCAAAATAGGGAGAGTCTATGCGTCACTGAATGCGTGTATGCGTCACTGAATGCGTGTATGCGTCACTGAATGCATCGTGCATAGAGCAGACCGTGTCGCATACATGCGCTGTTATGACATCAAACCGTGACGCATGCACGCGCTGTATGCGTCACTGAATGCATCGTGCATAGAGCAGACCGTGTCGCATACATGCGCTGTTATGACATCAAACCGTGACGCATGCACGCGCTGTATGTGTCACCGAATGCATCGTGCATAGAGCAGGCCTAGGAGCATGCACGCAATGTAATAACAGCGCGTGTATGCGTCAGTGACTTCATAGAACAGACCATGGGAAGGTGTTCCATGAAAATGTAATGTATACAAGGACATTTTCCACAAAGGCCCTGGGGGTCCCGAGAGACCCCAAACTTCACAGTCACTTGCGTCACAGTCCCACAAGCGACATAATGAAAGGCCAAATGCGTGGGTGCCCAAAAAGTATTTTATATCATTTTTTATGTATTACTCTGCAACCCATTCATTTCAATGGATGAGGCTTGAAAATGAGGCCTTGAACATAAAAGAGGCTATCTTAATAGTCAAAATGAGCATTAAATGATTTGATACCAACATATATGCGAACAATAAAGTGTTCTCATTGAATAATGTGGTTTTTGAAACATATAAATAAATATTTTTCAGTTAAACATTGTTAATAAGTATTATGTCCACCAACTTCATACACGTGCCCATTCAAATAAATTGCAGGTGGACATTTCTCGTTTTTCGCCAAGTCATGCAGGAAGTGACCACCAGCAATTTATATGAATGGACCACGTGTAGTGAGTTGGTGGACAACCCTTTTTAGGGAATAATTCAGCCTTCTGTGAAATGATACTAACATATGTATGTCTAATAAAGTGTACTAAGGGAATAAGGTGTTTCTTTAATCATATATATGAATACATTGGACAAAAAAGTAATTATCAAGAAAAACTACAAAGGACTACAAATATGGCACCCAGGAAGTGTCCACCTGCAGTTTATATGAATGGACCACGTGTAGTGAGTTCGTGGAACTTCATTTTTTAAGCATAAATATGCATTCTGTGAGTTGCTGCTAACATATGTATGTCTATTAAAGTGTACCAACAGACTAACAGGGTCCATAATGCATATAGATGATTCTAAAGTGTGTCCACCAACTTAATACGTGTTGCCTATTCTCATAAACTGCAGGTGGACATTTGCCCCGTTTTTCACTAAGTCATACAGGAAGTGTCCACCTGCAGTTTATATGAATGGACCACGTGTAGTGAGTTCGTGGAACTTCATTTTTTTAAGCATAAATATGCATTCTGTGAGTTGCTGCTTACATATGTATGTCTATTAAAGTGTACCAACAGACTAACAGGGTCCATAATGCATATAGATGATTCTAAAGTGTGTCCACCAACTTAATACGTGTTGCCTATTCTCATAAACTGCAGGTGGACATTTGCCCCGTTTTTCACTAAGTCATACAGGAAGTGTCCACCTGCAGTTTATGAATGGACCACATGTAGTGACTTCGTGGAAATTCATTTTTTAAGCATAAATAAGCATTCTGTGAGTTGCTGCTTACATATGTATGTCTATTAAAGTGTACCAACAGACTAACAGGGTCCATAATGCATATAGATGATTCTAAAGTGTGTCCACCAACCTAATATGTGTGGACTACTACTGTAATCTGCAGGTGGAAAGGACCGCATGCAGTTTATTTGAATGGACCACGTGTAGTGAGTTCGTGGAACTTCATTTTTTAAGCATAAATATGCATTCTGTGAGTTGCTGCTTACATATGTATGTCTATTAAAGTGTACCAACAGACTAACAGGGTCCATAATGCATATAGATGATTCTAAAGTGTGTCCACCAACTTAATACGTGTGGCCCTTTAAAATAAACTGCAGGTGGACATTTCTCCGTTTTTCACTAAGTCATACAGGAAGTGTCCACCTGCAGCTTATATGAATGGACCACGTGTAGTGAGTTCGTGGAACTTCATTTTTTAAGCATAAATATGCATTCTGTGAGTTGCTGCTACATATGTATGTCTATTAAAGTGTACCAACAGACTAACAGGGTCCATAATGCATATAGATGATTCTAAAGTGTGTCCACCAACCTAATATGTGTGGACTACTACTGTAATCTGCAGGTGGAAAGGACCGCATGCAGTTTATTTGAATGGACCACGTGTAGTGAGTTCGTGGAACTTCATTTTTTAAGCATAAATATGCATTCTGTGAGTTGCTGCTTACATATGTATGTCTATTAAGTGTACCAACAGACTAACAGGGTCCATAATGCATATAGATGATTCTAAAGTGTGTCCACCAACTCAATACGTGTGGCCCTTTAAAATAAACTGCAGGTGGACATTTCTCCGTTTAGAAAAATGCATTTTTTAAGCAAAATAAAGCACTCTGTGAGTTGCTGCTAACATATGCATGTCTACTTAAGTGTACCAACAGACTAACAGGGTCTTCATTGCATATAGATGATTCTAAAGTGTGTCCACCAACTGAATACCTGTGGCCCATTACTATAAACTGCAGGTGGACATGTCCAAATTTAGTTTGTAAGTGGTCAAATAGTGCCCCCGTGGTACGGGGGGGGGGCGGGGGTCGACCCCCGTGGTCACCTGACCACTTTGGCAAAAGTAGTTGGTTAGTGGTCAAATAGTGCCCCCGTGGTACGAGGGGGGGGGCGGGGGTCGACCCCCGTGGTCACCTGACCACTTTGGCAAAAGTAGTTGGTCAGTGGACAAATAGTGCTTTGGTGGTACGGGGGGCGTGTCAGGGGGCGTCGCCCGCCAAAAGAGGGACCAATCGGCGAGAGGAAACGGGGTCCCGGGACCACCTGCCAAAGATAGTCTGGTAGTGGGATGAATATCACGTTCGCGGACATCCGGGGGAAGCGCCGACAGCCCACCCCTGGACTACGCCAATGCGATGAGCCCCATTGGCTTTAGTTGGGCCGCGGACGGGCTTGGCGCCACACTGTGGTCGACCGCCGAAGCGCAGCTGGGGGGCTGTCCGCTTGGCGCGTCTCCCGTCGGGACCCCCTCGGGTGGGGGGGCGCGCTTTCACCCCAGGTCCGCTCGGGGCCCCCTCCCCTTCGGTTGACCAAGGCGTCGGACCCCCGAAAAATCCGGGGTCTTCCCCGCGCGGCGTCCGCGAAACCGTTTCCTCGAGCCTGTTAGCCCGATGGCGACGTGGACTGCTCGCGAAATTGAGGGGGCTACCTAGAGGAATTTTTCTCAGCATGGAGATGGTAAGTATATGATCGCCAGCCGCATACTCAGATGACCCTTCTGGCTGCCATGGATGCAGCGTGTGACGACATCACAGCAGATGCAAAGATCAAAACTTTAGCCATGGTTTACATCAGAACATCCCTCTAGAGTACACTGTTATATTGACAACATGACTGAGCAATTTGACTGTCTTTCCATACACAATGACACAAGGACTTGTCATTCTGATGGCACTGACATGCTCATTGACACAGATATTTATTTTTGAGAGATGAATTTAGGATTTTGAGCAAGAGACTGGCTTTTGCAGGTAATCCATGATGTTTTGCTATTTGTGCGAATTGTTTTGAGAAATGCACTTACTGTTTTGCAAATGTAAAAGATGATTCGAGAAATGTACCAAAGCGACTGAGAAAAACTGTAAAGCACATTTACATTTACATTTACATTTACATTTAGTCATTTGGCAGACGCTTTTATCCAAAGCGACTTACAGATGGGGTAAACAATTGAAGCCATTCGGACAACGCAAGTACAACAAAAAGCAAAAGTGCAATCAATAAAACTGGCTTCATAAAGTCTACCACAGTATACAGTGCTAAGTTAAGTTAGGAGTGTTTTTTCTACAAAAAAAAAAAAAAAAAGAGATAGAAGTCAGGACTAATCGGTAAGGTGTTGACGGAAGAGATGTGTTTTCAGACGATTCTTAAAGATGGCTACAGAATCTGCAGATCTTGTCGCCGCGGGCAGATCGTTCCACAAAAGTGGTACCGATCCAGAGAAGGTTCGTGAGATCGATTTTTTACCTTTTTGGGATGGCACCACAAGACGTCGTTCGTTTGCAGAGCGCAGAGATTTGGTGGGTACATACGTCTGCATTAGCGAAAGAAGATAAGGGCGAGCCGAACCAGTGGTGGACTTGTAGGCCAGGAGGAGGGATTTGAATTTGATGCGAGCCGCAATAGGAGCCAATGTAACTTTAAGAAGAGAGGAGTGACGTGTGCTCTCTTCGGTTCATTGAAGACCACTCTTGCCGCTGCATTCTGGATCATCTGTAGAGGTTTGGTTGTGCAAGCAGGGAGTCCAGCCATTAGCGCATTGCAGTAGTCCAGTCTGGACAGAACAAGGGCCTGGACTAGGACTTGCGTAGCATGCTCTGATAGGAAGGGTCTAATTTTTCGAATATTGTAGAGGATGAATCTACAGGACCTTGCGGTGCTGGCAACCTGATCTGTGAAGTTAAGCCGATCATCGATGACCTCTCCCAGGTTTCTGGATTTTCTGGAGGGAGTGATGGTTGATGAGTCCAGTTGAATAGAGACGTTGTGATGAGTCTTTGTGTCAGCCGGGATTACAAGAGAGCGAGAGCGAGATGTCGGCTAGGCATGCTGAAATGCGTGCAGAAACTGTCGGATCGTCTGGGTGAAAAGACAGGTGGAGTTGTGTATCATCCGCGTAGCAGTGATAGGAAAAGCCATGTTTCCGAATGACAGAGCCTAGGGATGTCATGTATACAGAAAATAGCAACGGACCAAGCACTGAGCCCTGAGGCACCCCTGTGTCAAGATGTTGGGACTCGGAGACCTCACCTCTCCACGATACTCTAAATGACCTACCTGAGAGGTAAGACCTGAACCATTCTAGGACCACTCCAGAGACACCCATAGCCTTGAGGGTCGACAGGAGGATGTGATGGTTGACAGTGTCAAAGGCAGCAGATAGATCCAGCAGGATAAGAACTGATGAATTTGAGGTAGCTCTTTCCAGTCTCAGTGCTTCAATGACAGAGAGCAGCGCTGTCTCAGTGGAATGACCGCTCTTGAAACCAGACTGGTTGCTGTCCAGGAGGTTGTTCTGGGTGAGATAGGATGAGAGCTGGTTACATACAACACGTTCAAGAGTTTTAGCAATGAATGGGAGGAGAGATACCGGTCTGTAGTTTTCTAACAGTGCAGGATTAAGAGTGGGTTTCTTCAGTAGTGGTGTAATACGCGCCTCTTTGAAGAGTGTGGGAAATGTACCTGTATTAAGAGACAAGTTGATAATGTGGGTCAGAGTGGGAACAACCGATGGAGAGATGGCCTGGAGGAGATGAGTGGGGATGGGATCGAGTGGGCAGGTAGTCGGGTGGTTAGAAGAAATGACCTTGGAAACGTCGTCTTCAGAAAGTAGAGAGAAAGAGGGGAGCGAGCATGTGTCTAGGGGTTGGGCGTGATCAAGAGGCAGTGGCGCAGAGAATTGACTGCTGATGGTGGTCGTTTTCTTAACAAAGAAAGCTGCAAAATCATCAGCTGTTAGTTCAGATGGAGGTGATGAGGGGGCAGGTGGGCAAAGTAGAGCAGAGAAGGTTTTAAAGAGAGTACGAGGGTCAGGAGAGTTGTTGATTTTAGCGTGGTAGTACAGGGTTTTCGCAGAGGAGACATCAGTAGAGAAAGAAGAAAGGAGAGACTGATAGAGCAAGAGGTCAGTAGGTTCATTAGATTTGCGCCATTTTCTCTCGGCAGACCTGAGCGTGGCACGATGCTTGCGGACATTTAGTCTAGTAACACAAAACACAGGTCATACTGTTTATAAACACGGGTCGTCCTTAAGTGCAAAAAGATAGCAGAGACGCATTTGTACATTTACTGTGCACAATATGCACAATAACTAAAAGCATATAGCTTGATGATCAAAACTGATAAGCTGATTCTCAGTGAAACTCTCTTCAAAACTTCTGAACATTCTTTCATCGTGTGATCTGCTGCAAAATGATATCCATTCAATTATCAAACTCTTTAATGTATGTATATTCTGTGAATATCTTTGACATTGGAAGTTTGTAATGTCCGCTAAATGCCATGAATGCTGCTTGTGAAGATATTATAGGTACCGTAATCAAGTTTATTTATATAGCGCTTTTCACAATGTGCATTGTCCCAAAGCAGCTTTACAGGAGCAAATAAGAAAACACAGAGGTAAAACACAGCACAGTGCATAGTGTTTATAGAACAAGCAAGATCATTCTAATAGATCATATCTAATAAATAAATAAATAGATGCAGTCTCCCGGTGAGCAAGCCAACACTGCCCTGCTGTGGCGAGGAACCCAAACTCCAATGATTGATTAATGGAGAAAAAAAAACGTCGGGAGAAACTAGGCTCAGCCGGGAGGGCCAGATCTGCTCTGACGTGTCACAGCTGCACTCAGTGACCCCGACCAAAAGCCACCGAGCAAACATCCACGAGGAAGCGGGAGAGCCCACCGCCCGCAACCCAAGTAATCCCACTCGCCGAAATCATGCATGTCCAACCCGGTCCAACTCCACGATCGACACCAGAAAACACAGGAACAACCAGGGAAAATAGTAATGGCATATTGGAACCTTATTCCTCTGCTGTCTGACATCGACCACAAAAACAAGACCAAACTAGACCCACACAGCCCCAACAATCCCCCAACTTTTAGCATTAATGTGACAAGTAGTCCGTTTTTGCTCTTGGTTGGGGATAGAATGGTCTGAGCTGGGATGGTCAGATGGTCGCCTTTCTCTTGGGTGGTAATGGAATTGCCTTGGATGGAGCTGGGATGGTCAGTCAGTCCTCAACTGGCGTAATCTCTAGTTGGGGATGGGCATATGACATCCATCTGGGCCTGGCGGAACTCTCCCTAGGCGGAGGCAGAAAGAAAATAATTAGCGTAGCTGCTGTTCATTTACTATGCATTAGTGAAAGCTTGTCTAAAAAAAGATGTGTCTTTAATCTAGATTTAAATTGGGAGAGTGTGTCTGACCCTCGAATAGTATCGGGAAGGCTATTCCAGAGTTTAGGTGCTACGTATGAGAAAGTTCGACCCCCTTTGTTAGTGTAATAAGATTCATTAAAAGGAAAGGAAGGAGGCGAGAACCGGCAGACATTTAAACATTTAATAAAATAATAACAAAAGTAAGTAAACAGCCGGCAGCCCCTCACGGACGACTGCCGGCAACACAAACATAAACATAAACATAAATCAACTTAACATATGTCCGGGCCCGGTCCTCTCTCAGTGACGGTCCGGTCGCTCGTTCTCTTATATGCTCCCGATCTCCTACGTGATTCGAGACCACGAACCACGGTCTCGCCCCGCCTACTCCACTACATACCCCCATCGCCCAACACAGGCCGGGGGGTACCCCCGAGACTGTGCTTGCGCCCCCCCTCCCTCGGGGGGGTCTCCCAGTCTCGGAGTACCTTTCCCCTGGGGGTATGTAGCGACGAGACGAGACAACGGAGACGGGAGCCCTCGGAGCGACCGGAAAGAGAGAGGGGAGAGAGGAAAAAAAAAAATAGTCCGGTTCCCCGACATGCTGCCGCTCGGTCCTTCGCGGTGCCTTGCGGTGGCCCTGGGGCTTCGGTGGACGGCTCGACCGTCCGCCCCCTGGCGGCCGGCGGTGGCTCCTCCTTTATCGGGGAGTCGGGGCGAGATCCCCGTCCCCTGCTCCTCCCCCTTGGGCGGACGGACGCAGGCTCCGGCCTCTGGCAGGGGGTGGCCGCACTCGGCACTCCCGCCCCCTGCTCCTCCCCCTCGGGGGACGGACGCAGGCTCCGGCCTCTGGCGGACGGCGGCAACTCCCCCTGCTCCCGCTCGGACGAAAGCCACCCCACCTCGACCCAGGGGCGCGGCAGCAAAGGTCGCCGTCGCACCGAAGCTTTGGCGGTGGCCACACTGTGCACTTCCGTTTCCCCAGAGCCACCGCTTCGGGCAGCCACTGGCGGACGCCTCTGTCCGCGCTGCCCGAACTCTCCGGCACCGCGAGGCCACTCGGCGGCGAGGACTCTCCGACAGCATGTCTCTCCTTCCTCCCGGGTTTCGGCACCACTGTAATAAGGTTCATTAAAAGGAAGGAAGGAGGCGGGAACCGGCAAACATTTAAATAAAGTTTTAATAATAAACAAAGTAAAAGACAGCCGGCAGCCCCTCACGGACGACTGCCGGCGAATAACAAAATACATAAACATAAAACAACTTAACATACGTTCGGGCCCGGTCCTCTCTCAGTGACGGTCCGGTCGCTCGTTCTCTTATATGCTCCCGATCTCCTACGTGATTCGAGACCGGTTGTGCGCACAGCTGGCGCTCTTTAACAATTACTCACCGGTCTCGAACCACGGTCTCGCCCCGCCTACTCCACTACAGTTAGATTTAGTTATTCTAGGTGTTATCAAAAGTCCTGAGTTTTGAGATCTTAGAGAGCGTGATGGGTTGTAATGTGATAGAAGCTCTGTTAAGTAGGTAGGGGCTAAACCCTTTAAGGCTTTATAAGTAATTAAAAGAACTTTAAAGTCAATACGATACCTAATGGCTAACCGGTGAAGGGATGATAACACTGGGGTTATGTGATCGTATTTTCTGGACCTGGTTAGAACTCTGGCAGCTGCATTCTGAACTAACTGTAGTTTGTTTATTGAAGATGCAGGACAACCACTAAGAAGAGCATTACAGTAGTCAAGTCTTGAGGTCACAAATGCATGAATAAGCGTTTCTGCGTAATCACTGAAGGGGATGCTTTCGCCATTCAAGGAGACTTTCATGGATGTCATTTTGTGTAACATGTTGTTTACTGTAACATGTATAAAACATTTACTGTAAAAATAGAAAAAATTCACTTTACATTGTAGCAGTCTAAAGTGTTACTTGTTTTCTTGTATATTATCATCGTGTGAATTTATAAATGATGTATCTGAGGCAACTTGTAGTATCACAAGCAGGCATGTTAGGGCGCTAGGTTAAATGGTGACCGGATATAAACCCTTGCACCCACGAGTAGGGATGGGCGATACCAATTATTTTCTTTTCGATCCGATACCAAGTACTTGCAAGACAAGAATCGTCGATATCGATACCGATACCAATACTCCAACGTAATATTTTTATGTGAGTGATATTAATATGAAATAAACTGCAATGGACATACTTCTTTTCTTTTTACATTTATTAAGAATACTGAACATTATTAATGGAATAAACAAAGATAACACTGTAGGCTATATATCAAAAAATGTTACACTTCTCACAAACTTTTTTCTTCCCTTTATAGGTTTTTGAGAATAAACAAGTGAATGTTGACATTCTCCTCCTTATCCTGTTTTTCATTGACTGATCAAAATCTCTTGCTTTTGAAAAAATAAACAAAAAATACCTAACAAATAATAAAAAAACTAATAACAGTCAATGGACTGGAATTCACTGAAAATCAAACCAGGGATCTCTGAGAGGCTACAAACACTTCAAATTATTTAAATGTCAAATCAGCTGAACTTCAGGTTGAATCTTACATTTAAGTCGCAGTCTTCATCGCATACTGATATACAAGCCTGTGTAAACCATGACAACTGGTTTATAAGTTTTTGTGAAGGAACAAGAGAATGTTCACATTTTTCCCCTTTAGCCTGTTTCTTCTTTGACTGATCAACTCCCCTGCCTTTGAGAAAATTCTCTCAGACGGAACAGATGATGCAGTGATCCCAATATATTTTTTTGCTAGTTTGCTGAGAGTTGGGAAGGTTTGCTCATGATTTCTCCACCAAACTAGTGGGTCTTGGTTTCGGGGAACTACTTTCTCCTCAGCATAGCGACGCATTTCAATTATAGCATCACTGCTTCCCGATTGTTGTTGTTGTGCTGATATAACCTGGACGTCAAAATCCTCCCATATGCCTCCTTTAGATGTAGCTGATGCAGTACTTAGGGTCATTGGAGGAGTCACTGATGAGGCACAGCTTGCTGTAGGTACTGACACAGACCTTAGGACAGATGTTGAGGTAGATTCTAGTGGGGCAGCAGCTGACTCAGACGTGGCCAAGTGGACATCCTGCATTTCAGATAGGAGTCGCTTTTTCACTGTTTCTACATGATCTTTGTCACGAAATGCCAGGTGCTTAAACCTCATGTCAAGAAAGGTGCTGGCAGCGAGGCTGTGTATGGTTTCAACCCCACGGAATCTTCGCTGACATTGCTGTGCCAGTTCTGTGGCAAAAGAGCAACCTTGACGCTCACTGGCAGCAGTTGCTCTAAGAAGCAGTGATACTAGGGGAATGACCTTTGAGATAGAAATGTGCTTCTCTGCTGATACTTCACGTGTTGCGGCCTCAATGGTGAGGTTAATAACTGCCCGCTCTTCATTTGTAAAGCACAGGTCACTCTTCCCAAGTAGACAGAGGGCTGTTGTAACTGGATCCATTTGTTCATGTAGCCTCTCCAACATGTAGAAAGCTGAATTCCACCTGGTTTCAACTGAAATTATGAGTTTATGTTCTGTCACCTTCAGCTGCTTTTGGGTATGTTTAAGCTTCTCCGTGGCTTTTGTGCTGTGGTGGAAAAATGATACAATGCTTCTGCATTTTTCCAGCAGTTGAAAGATCTCAGGAGATCCTTTAATTGCATCTTTGACCACCAAGTTTAATGTATGGGCAAAACATGGGAATGCTTCCACCCAGCCTTATGCACTGCAGAAACCATATTCGCACTGTTGTCTGTGACAACTGCAAGCACCTTTTGAGTTATGCCCCATTCTTCAGCTATTCTTTTCAGCTCTGCACTAATATTGTCAGCTTTATGCTGTGCACTGAAATGGTCGGTTTCTAACACAAATTCCTGCATTTCCCAGTTGTGAATAAAATGACAGGACACAGTTAGATATGCCTCTGTGGACCTTGAGGTCCACATATCCATCGTGAGTATCACATGGTTTACATTTTGTAATGTTGCCATTACTTTGGCTTTACAGTCTTCATACATGTTGTTTATTGTATCCCCATCAGCTTTTTCCGGCTTGGGATTTGGTAGCGTGGATCAAGAGTCTTGACAAGTGCAATAAATCCTCTGTCTTCTACCACTGAGATTGGCTGGAGGTCCCTCACAATCATCTCTCCTATGCTTCTTGTAATTGCCAATGCTCTCTGAGAGTCATCTATGCAAATAAAATATATAAATATAAGTTCTTAAAGCTATGTTACAGGCAGTAAGAATTTATAATTTATATTAAATCTCTCCCAGCTATTACTTGATACTTAAACGTAATTTATTTAATTAACAAGTTTTAAATTATATAATTTAAATTATTTAATTAAGAATATCCACCAGACACTAGCTAACAGAAATGGAAATTAGAAAAGGTATAGGCTAAAACATATTTTTATAGAAATCCTAGTTTAAACTAAAATGTCTAGTCTATCTTAAATACTCATATGCAGTGTAATATCCTGCTCTCCTTGAATTAGGCTACTGCAATATATTCATATCTGAAATAATATGTATTGAATAAAGTATATGAATAAATGTGACTCGACTTTTTGTATTCAAATAACCTTATCACCACTTGCACTTGGTTGGGACCTGGATAATGTCCACCTCTCTGAAAGGATTCTGCTAAATAACTCTGCCTCAAGCCAGAAGATGAGGGTCTTGTCTCTGTTACCTCCTCTGCTCGCCTCAGCTGTACTTCGTCATGCTCTTTAGGGTGTTTTACTTTTAGATGCTTTATCATATTTGTGGTATTGCCACAGTGGCGTATTGTTTTATGACAACACACATGAAGCTTCATCGTTGTTAACTGGAGTGAAATAACTCCAGATTATGCTTATTTTCCTTTCAGTCATGACTGCAGCCATGCACTCTTTAACCTTGCGCTGCGCATGCTTGCTTGCCATCGACAGAGTGAGCAAGCGTACACTGTCTTGCCAAGCGGAGATACGGCGGAAGAAGTAGTCCCCATTGCAGTTCCTATTTAAGGAAATATTTCAATTATATACGGCGAACTACTGTTAATAAAATATCCCAAAATCACAAAAAAATACAGATAGGATCGATACTTCTATTTGAGAATCAATCTTTTTGAAACACTGCCAGTATCGAAAGTATCGATACTTTAGGATCGATCCGCCCATCCCTACCCACGAGTAAGAGAGTTTGTTTGGTAGAGGGAAACCTTGCGGTTGAACTCGTACATACACATGCTAAGTCGTGTTTGAGAATGGTGTACATTTAAGCTCAAATGTGAGTATCTCAACTCAACTTTATTTATATAGCGCTTTTTAGAATTTTCATTGTTACAAAGCAGCTGTACATGAGACGCATTAAATACAAGAAAAAAAACTAAAGTCATATACCTGTAAAAACAAGAAAAAGGTGAAAACAGCAAAAGACAGACATACAAACGCTCCACACACACAATATGCATACACACTACACACATTGACATAGACGCACACACGCAAACACACTCGCACACACGCACAGTGAAAGCACACATTTGAGATAAAGGAGAGAGAACCACAGGTCAAATATTAAACGGACTATAAATTCCTTATATGCAATATTAATTATGTCTACTTCTAAATTCTAAAGCAGCCCCCCCGGCCAGGCAAATAGTGCAAAACAATATGCAAACGGTGGCAAGGAACCCATAACTCCAATCGAGGATAAAAAACCTCAGGAGAACCCAGGCCCAACCAGGGGATTCCAGTTCCCCTCTGGCAAAAGCTGCTGCCTCTGCACAAGCTCAACAGTGCTTGCACAACAAGGCTACATAAAAAATAAATAAACTTACTAATAAGGTAAATTATAGATTTAAGATAATCATTAACAATCTAATAGCATTTGAAGTGTTGTAGAAGAATCGTGTCAAGTTGCCGCGTCCTTTATCCAGCTCTATCATCTCAGCTCTTCTCAGGTCACCGCTTCCCATTCTCAGCTCTGCCATAAGGTCTGGGCATGAACTGCATCCTGCGGTAACCTTGGAACAAAGAGACAAGACTGGCTGAGAGTAGAGTACTGTTCTGCACTCTTTGATGCAACAGGTACATCATTTGTTGTTGGATGTGTTCCTGGTTTCGGTTGATCTAAATAATGCAGCCTAAATCCTCTGAGGATTAGTATTATGGAAGTGTAGTGTATGCAAGATTAAAAAGATGCGTCTTTAGTCTAGATTTAAACTGACAGAGTGTGTCTGCCTCCCGGACAGTGCAGGGAAGAATATTCCAAAGTTTAGGCGCTAGATAAGAAAAGGATCTACCACCTGCACTTGATTTTGAAATTCTAGGTATTACCAACTGACAGGACGCCTGAGAGCGTAATGCACGTGGAGGATTGTAATACAATAGAAGTTCATTCAAATACTGCGGTGGTAGACCATGTAGGGATTTATAGGTAATAAGCAAGATCTTTAAAGTTAATGCGATGCTTTATATCAGTGCCAAGTTGACAGAACCGGTGTTATATGCTCATACTTTTTTGTATGTGTAAGAACTCGAGCTGCCGCGTTTTGAACCAGTTGCAGTTTTTGTAATAGGCCTGCAGGGCAACCACCTAAAAGTGCTTTACAGTAATCTAGTCTTGATGTCATGAATGCATTAATTAATTTCTCTGCATCTGACAGTGACAACATATGACGTAGTTTAGATATATTCTTAAAATGGAAAAATGCAATTTTACAGGTGTTGGCGACATGGCTCTCAAATGACAGATTACTATCGAATACAAAGCCAAGATTCTTAGCTGACAACGAGGATTTTATGGAGCATCCGTCAATAGTTAAGCAGTATTCTTGGTTGTTACGTATGGCGGTTTTTGGTCCAGTAAGTAACACTTCTGCTTTGTCCGAGTTCAGTAGTAAAAAATTGTTACTCATCCAGTTTTTTAAATCAACTATGCATTCCTTTATTCGATGGAACTCCTGTGTTTCATGAGGCTTCGAGGAAATATAAAGTTGAGTATCATCAGCATAACAGTGAAAGCTAATTCCGTGTCGCTTTATTATATCTCCTAGAGGTAGCATATATAATGCAAAGAGCAGAGGCCCTAAGACTGAGCCCTGTGGTACACCGTACTGGACTTGCGATTTGCGGGACAGCTCATTGTTTATTGCTACAAATCGAAAACGGTCAGATAAATAAGACTTAAACCATTTCAATGCTATTTCATTAATGCCGACGTACTTTTCGAGTCTGTGTAGGAGTATGCTGTGGTCAATGGTGTCAAATGCAGCACTAAGGTCTAGCAGCACCAATAACGAAATACAGCCACGGTCAGACGCTAAAAGCAGATCATTTGTAACTCTGATCAAAGCAGTCTATGTACTGTGACATGCTCGAAATCCAGACTGGAATTCTTCATTAATGTCATTCCTTTGGAGGAAGGAGTGTAACTGAGTTGAAACAACTTTTTTAAGAACTTTAGATATAAAAGGTAAATTCGATATAGGTCTGTAATTGCCTAGTTCTCTTGGGTCGAGTTTGGGTTTTTTGACAAGGGACCTTATAACAGCCACCTTAAATGCTTTAGGCACATGTCCTAATGTCAGAGATGAGTTATTAATACTAAGAAGAGGATCTATAATTTCCGGGAGCATTTCTTTCAGTAGTTTTGTAGGTATAGGGTCTAGCACGCATGTTGTTGATTTTGATGATCTAATGATTTTAGAGAGTTCATCATGATCTACTGTAGAAAATAATTGCAATTTCTCCTTAGTGGTGCTGTAGTTAATTTGTTCAGCGGGTTTCAGTTCTGGTTGCATTGTTATAATTTTTTCTCTAATATCTTGGATTTTACTAGTGAAGTAGTTCATAAATTCATCACTGTTATGCTGATAATCACAGTCTGAAGTCACTGATAACTTATTTTTTGTTAATTTAGCCACGGTGTTAAATAAAAACCTAGGGTTGTGATGGTTTTCTTCTATTAGTGATGAAAAGTAGGCGGATCTAGACGTTTTTATGGCATTCCTGTATTTTCGAGTACTATCCTTCCATGCTATACGAAATACCTCTAAATTTGTTTTCTTAAAGTTCCGCTCCATTTTACGGGACGCTTTCTTTATAGCCTGAGTGTGTTCATTATATCACGGTGTTGGGCTGCCATTTTTAATCTTTTTTAAACGCAGAGGAGCAACTGTGTCTAATGTTTCCGAGAAGGTAGAGTTAAAATTTTCAATAGTAATGTCAAGATCGTCAACGTTTTTACTCATGCTAGATATTTGAGACAATTCGGGCAGATTGTCGAGAAACGCATCTTTGGTAGTTGAAGTAATCGTTCTACCATATTTGTAACAAGGAGTTTGATTTGCAGCCGTAGGCCAGTGAAGCAAATATAATATCAGATAATGATCCGAAATGTCTTCACTCTGCTGAACAATTTTAACATCGTCCACATTTATACCGTAAGATAGTATTAAATCTAAAGTATGATTACGAAGGTGAGTGGGTCCCGACACATGTTGACTAACGCCCATGGAGTTAAGAGTGTCTTTGAAAGCCATTCCCAAGGCATCTGTATCATTATCTACATGAATGTTAAAGTCACCAACGACAAGGACTCTATCTGCGGCCAGTACTAGTTCTGATAAGAACCCACTAAATTCTTTAATAAAATCTGTGTGGTGCCCTGGAGGCCTATATACAATAGCTAGAATAAATTTTAAAAATGTTTTGTCCTTAGTATTAGGTGTTGATACGTGAAGTACCATGACTTCAAAAGAATTGAATTTAAAATTAGACTTCTGAGAGGTCATAAAATAATTATTGTGAAGTGCAGCGACACATCCCCCTCTACCTTTTAGACGAGGCTCGTGTTTATAGTAATAATCTTGGGGAACGGATTCATTTAGAGTAATATAATCATCTGGCTTAAGCCATGTTTCTGTCAAACACAGCATGTCTATTTTATGATCGGTTATCATATCGTTAACAAAAAGTGCTTTATTCGAGAGAGATCTAATATTAAGCAATCCGAGTCGTAACAGTTGATTATCTGTATTTTGTTCATGTTTGATTTGTTTAACGCTTATTAAATTACTTTCAAGAGGTTTACGCATTATCTTATGGTTTGCTAATCCTGGGGACAGACACAGTCTCTATTTTATGTTGTTTGTGAGAAGGGATTATTACATGTTGTTTATTTTGTATATTCTGTAACGTGAGACGGCAAGCAGACAGTTGGTTAAGCCATTCTGTCTCCTTCCTGACCTGGGCCCCAGGTAGTCAGCCTTTAGCATTATTAAGACTGTGTGCCAAATTTCTAGAGAGGAAGCAAACCCCATCCCAGGAGGGATGGAGACCATCTCGTTTCAACAGGGGTCAGGTCTGCCCTCAAAACTCTTCCAGTTATTTATAAAATCTATATTATTCTGCAGGCACCACTCAGACAACCAGCCATTTAGTGATGATAATCTGCTATAAATCTCATCACCACGGTAAGCAGTGAGGGGGCCAGAGAATATTACAGTGTCTGACATCGTGCTTGCGAGCTCACACACCTCTTTAATATTATCTTTAGTGATCTCCGATTGACGGAGTCTAACATCATTTGTGCCGACGTGAATAACAATCTTACTGAATTTACGATTAGCCTTAGCCAGCACATTTAAATTTGACTTGATGTCAGGCGCTCTGGCTCCCGGTAAACATTTGACTATGGTGGCTGGTGCCTCTATGTTAATGTTCCGGACAATAGAATCACCGATCACTAGGGCACTATCAGCAGGTTTCTCATTCGGTGCGTCACTGAGCGGGGCAAACCTGTTCGAGACTGTAATCGGAACGGTTGAGTGATGTTTTGACTTGCGACTATGACGTCTCACGGTCACAAAGTTTCCCAGCTGCAGGGGATTTTGAACCGGAACCGAGCTGTGTGCGCTAACATTGCTCGCATCCAAAATGTTTTCTACGGTCCTAACACTCTTACTATCTCAAATAAAGATTGGATGCGAGACTCTAATTCTACGATCTTCTCCGTCAGCCTAACTACTTCCCTGCATTTATCGCATGTAAAACCCTCGCCGCTGACAGAGATGGCTAAACTAAACATATGACATGAGGTGCAAGTAACAACAATAGGAATAGAAGCCATGACTCACCGGGTATGAAGTGCAATCCTAATTTACCAAGGTTGCTTGATGAGTCTTAGTATATACGCTTAAAAAGAGAAATGGTTAGCACACAAGACAAATAGGGGGAGATGATATTCCACAGTGTAAACAGAAGGCAAGCTAATACTATGCTAGCGGCGTTACGTTTCAATGAATATAGGTCTAGAATATAAAGTTATAAATAATTTGGCAATGACAGTGATAGGTAACGATAGTAAAATACACTAATATTAAGACCAAGAACAAAAGTGAGGTGAAGCAAGTGTCAGAGGATACAAACTAGCCGCCGGCAGCGATGCAATCAGGAACTGGAAACGATGCAATCCAGTATGGGTTGACTGTTATTATTTGGTGTGATGTATTTGTAATTGCTGAGGCTAATGTTGGCTATTTTACGTTCCATTGTACAAAGGACTCTTTTCTCTAGAGGACGTATGGATGTTTGCTTTGTTAATGAGAATCCTTATTGATCCTTAATGCTGTTGGTCACAAAGTTCATTATATGAACCTATAACCCTAGTATCACGGAGCGGTGTATGACTTTGATGTGGCGAGACTATAGCATTCGTCTATCATCAACGTAGCATTGACGCTACGGATATACGGATGTTTATCTGCACTTCTCACTCAAGGCATTATCAAATAACCTCTTGGAACTTTATTCATCTCATCGCCATCATCACATCATATCATCTAACTCTGGACACTTACGATAAGTTTCCTTTATTATGGACGGTCTTTAAAATGCAAAGAATGCTAGGGTGTTTATGATGTTTATTTCTACGTGGCTGTTCTATATATATGTACTGGGTAATGAAACAACACAAAATAGATTATTTGTTTAATGAAGTGGGTTTATTCAGTATTCGTCAAATTTCTGTTGAACCCCCTCAGAGTAATATTTTAACGAAAAGGAGGTGTTGCAGAATGGCACCCGAACAGGGACCTTGCTTGAGCTTTTGAAGAGTCCCCTGTATATAAAATACAATTTTGACGATACTGAAACCCTTCACAAACAAATAGCGCGAAAGAGTGCACAAAGAATGTGAGAATCCGGCTCTAAGAAAGAATCCGACAGACTCACCCGCTTGCTTTGAACCCATCAGGAGTCTGAAACCTTTTTCACGCGCATCAGAACTTTTCCCAGCACACCCAAGAAGCCAACACAAGAAAGAATCCGACAGACTCACCCGCTTGCTTTGAACCCATCAGGACTTTGAAACCTTTTTCACGCGCATCAGAACTTTTCCCAGCACACCCAAGAAGCCAACGCAAGTATCTGATATTTCTAAATAGCTGCGCTTAAGCTTTGCCCCTTTTTAATAAGGAGATTGTCCTTGATGGTTTATGCAGAGGTGAATAGCTGATGTAATACTGCTACTCTTTGTTTCGTTTATTACTTTCATTCTTTACTGCTTTTACGTTCCATGTGTTGTTTGTTTAGCGTTTTTTTTTTTTAAGTTAGTTGGTTTGTTTCCCCTTTAGTGTAGTCAATAAACCTGCATTTGTATCCAAGCTCGAATTGTTTCTGTGTTTATTTATCACATATTAACGTCACTTAAACTGCTTGATTTCGTTAGGATATCTGGAGCGGTACTGTGCTACAGTAAGAATATTGTGTTTCCACAGCCAGGAAAGTGATATTCCTTAGAATTGATATACGATTTGCTGATCACTCGCTGGATGAGTGCTTTTAGTTGGTCATGTATATTAAGTCTGCTGCATCAGGAAAGGTGTATAAAAATACGTACGAATAATCACCATTAATTGTACGTATTTTACTGTGATTAAATTCATGGTTTCCCCGAAATACACTACATTGTTGAGCTAAGGAGAATTCTTGCGTCTACTTTGTTACTACCGCCAGTACATTAAAGATTTCTCTTGCATTGCTAACCATTTGTATGACCTATTAAAAAGTACTTTAGAAGATAATGCTCACCTGAAAAATAGCCAGAGACGATCAAAGACGAAGTGCACGAAGACTGGTGTTGCATCGAGGAAGCAGAAGTGATGTCATCCGTGCTAACCCGGGGATATGTGGTTCCTGAGGTCGGAGCGCGGTGCAAACCGCCCACCCCGGGTGCCATGTTTTTCCCGGGGGTGCATGAGGAGCTGTGTAAAACTTGGAGCGCTCCACTCACGGACCGTTCCAGTGAAACCAGCTCCGGCTCCCTTACTTCCCTCGATGGTGGGGCAGCCAAGGCTACGTCGAGATCCCCCAGGTGGAACGTCCGCCTGCGGTGCACCTGTGCCGCGGACGGCTACCACCTGGGGGGGAATCGGCCACGCCTACCGTCCAAAGCGCGTAAGACTTCGGCATCACTGGTGTCGAAAGCTTGCGATGCCGCGGGCCAGGCTGCCTCCTCTCTCTATGCCATGGCCATCCTGCAGGTCCGCCAGGCCAAGGCGTTGAGAGAGCTCCACGAGGGTAAGGCCGACCCGGGTATAATGCAGGATCTCCGTGCCACCGCTGACAGCGCTCTATGGGCGACCAAGGCGGCGACACGGACCCTGGGTCGGACGATGTCCACAGTAGTGGTCCAGGAGAGACACCCCCGGCTTACCTTGCGCAGAAGAGTGACACCAAGGAAGTCCGCTTTCTTGATGCACCCATCTCGCAGGGTGGGTTGTTGGTAACACCGTCGAGGACTGCGCTCAGCAGTTTTTGACGGTGAAGCAGACAGTGGCAATTAGCCACATTTTTTCACGCCGCGACTCGGCCGCCTAGGCCTCCGAGATCCCGCGTGACGTCTGCTTCCCGACAACCCAGGACCCCTTCGACATCGGCTCCGGTTTCTGTGCCCTCCCCGGAAGCGGAGGTCGAGGGGGAAACCTCCACCCCGTCAGCAACCTTCTTGCGAGAAGGGACACTGACGGGAAGACCCCAAGGAGAACAACATCGGGCCCGACCTTCACAGCCACGGCTCTGATCGGTCGGTACGGGACGGCTCCTGCCTCGTCACCTTTTCAGGGCCTGGCGCCCACTTACTCGCAGAGTTTTTCCGTTCTCCCCGGGTGTACTTGCAGCCGATCGCACACTCCACTGGACTGTGCCCGGCGACCCGACGAGGCGTTGGGTCGTACAAACACGACAGCTGCCACCACTCTCAAACCGACAGTGCGTGCAGCGGTCCCGCCAGGCAGGTAAAAAAGGCGGAGACAACCTTCCCTCCGGGGACCCCCCGCGACAGAAGGGTAGCTCCGCCAGCCGACGAACCACCCACCGTGGGAATGATGAAGCAGACCGTCCCCTTGGTCACCCTGTCACAGTCCCTGGGAGCTCGAGAGCTGCCCACACTGTCTCGCTGACTAATGAGGGCGGTCCGTCTTGGTTACTCGATCCAGTTCGCCAGAGACTCTCCCAAGTTTCGGGGCATCATCTCTACCTCTGTCAGAGGCAGGGACGCCTCCGTACTTCGGGTAGAGGTCACCACCCTTCTGGCAAAACAGGCATAGAGTTCGTCCCTCAAGCCAAGATGTTCAGTGGGTCACGACCCGCACTTCATCATTCCCAAAAGAAAGACGGCGGGTTGCGCCCCATCGGTCTGCGTACCCTGAACAAGCACCTTCACAAGCTGCTGTTCAGATCTCACGCAGAGGCGCATCCTAACATCTATCAGGTGTCAGGATTGGTTCGTGGCAATCGACCTGAAGGACGCTTACTTTCATGTCTCGATTCCCCTCGACACCGGCCGTTCCTACGGTCTGGTTCGAGGGGCGGGCATATCAGTACAGAGTCCTCCCTTTCGGTCTGTCCCTGTCTCCACGGTTCTTCACGAAGATCGTGGAAGCCGCCCTTTCTCCCCTTCGGGAAAAAGGTGTGCGGGTACTAAACTATCTCAACGACTGGCTTATCTTGGCACATTCGCGAGATCTGTTGTGTACACAGAGGGACCTGGTGCTCCGGCATCTAGATCGATTGGGATTTCAGGTCAACTGAGAAAAGAGCAAACTCTCCCCAGTGCAGAGCATCCTCTTTCTTGGTATGGAACTAAACTCTGTCACCATGACGGCGCAGCTGTCCGCAGCACTTCAGGCAGTCGGCGGTCCCCCTGAAACAATTTCAGAGGCTCCTGGGCACATAGCGTCCTCCGTGGGGGTAATACCCCTCGGATTGATGCACATGAGACCGCTCCAACACTGGCTACAGAGTCGAGTTCCGAGGACAGCGTGCACACCGGCAGCAGGCGCATGGTGATGACGCCCTGCTGCCGACGCACCCTAACTAACCCCTTGGTCTTCCATGACCTTCCTCCGAGCGGGGGTTCCCCTCGGGCAGGTTACGAGGCACGTCGTGGTGACGACGGACGCCTCGCTGCAGGGGTGGGGCGCAGTGTGCAACGGGCACGCAGTAGCGGGGCGCTGAACGGGCCCCTGTCTGCGCTGGCATATCAATTGCCTAGAGTTGTGGGCTGTGCTGCTTGCGCTGAGAAGGCTACGGCCTCTAGTGCGGGGCCAGCACGTGCTGGTCCACCTGGACAGGGTGGCGTACGCTCACGGCAGCTAACACGACTTGCCCGACGCCTCCTCCTGTGGAGTTAGCAGGTGATCCGCTCCCTGCAGGCCACACACATCCCAGGCGAACTGAACCAGACAGCCGACGCTCTCTCTCGTCAGTATACGCCTTGCGGAGAGTGGCGACTCCACCCCCGGTCCAGCTCATTTGGGTGCTGTTCGGACAGGCACAGATAGACCTCTTTGCCTCCCGCGACACCACCCATCGTCCGCTTTGGTACTCCCTGACCGAGGCCCCCCTCGGCACGGATGCCCTGGCGCACAGCTGACCGCGGGATGGGCGGAAGCACACCTCCCCCCCCCCAGGAGCCTCCTTGCACAGACACTGTGCAAGGTCAGCGAAGAGGAGCACCAAGTGTTATTGGTTACACCGCACTGGTCTAACCACACTTGGCTTCAGAGTTGATGCTCTGGACAGCGACTCCCCCTGAACCATTCCCCTGACAGAGGACCTGCTCTCTCAGGGGAAGGACACGTTTTGGCATCCCAGATCAGACCTCTGGAACACCCATGTCTGGTCTCTAGACGGGACGAGAAGATCCTGAGATGGCTACTCCCCCTCTACGGCAGAGACCATCACCCAGGCTAGGGCCCCATCTACTAGGTGTTTACACGCCTCTAGACGGCGCCTCTTCTCGTCCTGGTGTCTCTCTCAACGAGAAAGACCTTGTCCTTCTTACGAGACTGGAGACTAACATCTCCCCTCCACACTGAAAGTGTATGTAGTCGCTATCGCCACTCATCACGACTCAGTTGATGGAAAGTTTCTAGGGCAACACGACCTGGTCACCAGGTTCCTAAGGGGCGCGAGAGGGCGGAATCCGCCTCATCTCCGCTCCATACCCTCTTGGGACCCTAACGTGGGTCAAAGAGCCCCCAGAGGCTCCGATCTTCCTCACCTGAGTAAGACGGCCCCCCTGTTGGCGCTCGCTTCCTTCAAGAGGGTAGGGGACCTCCAAGCATTCTCTGTGTCCCCGGATTGCCTTGAATTCGGCCCTGGTAACTCTCACGTTATCCTGAGACCCAGGCCCGGATACGTGCCCAAAGTTCCCACTACTCCCTTTCGGGACCAAGTGGTGAACTTGCAGGCGCTCCCCATCGGGGAGGAAGTCCCAACCCCATACGTGTTGTGTCCTGGACCGCACGCAGGGCTTCAGTAGCTCTGACCAGCTCCTTGTCTGTATTGGAGGACAGCAGAAGGGGAAGGCTGAGGCAAGCAGAGGCTGGCGCACTGATTCCGATCTCAGAATCTCCCATGCCCACTGAGGGCTTACTCCACACGGGGTATAGCCACCTCCTGGGCACTGGCCAGAAGCGCCTCTCTAGCAGACATCAGTAGAGCTGCGGGTTGGGCTACGCCCAAACACCTTCGCAAGGGTTAACAACCTTCGCGTAAACCCGGTGTCAGCCCACGTCCTGCGTGGCGACATGTAGGACTGGCATCCGGGGGGGGCGTACGCCTGCAGGGTGTCCGCAGGTCCTTAAAAAGTCTTAAAAAGTCTTAAATTCCATAATGTGAAAATAAGGCCTTAAATAGCATTAAAATGTCTTAAATCCGCGTTTCAAAGGTCTTAAAAATCCAATCACACCTACACCATAAAAAAAATTGTATTTTCGTTTTAAAATCATGTCATTATTAGGCTACGTCTATTTCTAAAAAAAAAAATAGGCGGAACCGCAACTAACACATTAGTTCGCGGGGTTATTTGCTAGGCGCGTGGACTGGATATTAGCAATTTCTCGCTTTAACCATGGGGAAGTGTAAATATAATGAAAACTGGTTACATAACCCTAATTTTGCGCCGTGGTTAAGACCAGTTTGTGGCAATGCTTTCGAAGTCAGGTGTATATTCTGCAAGAAAGTTTTAAAACTCGGAACAATGGGGATCAAAGCTTTGGAAACGCACATGCAGTGCGAAAAACACAAAGCGGCTGCGGAAACCTGTCGGAGAACACCAGATATTTCTCAGTTTTGTTCCGTTTGCGCCCTCCTCAGTACCACTGAGCACTGCTCCATGCCTTACTCCGGCATCTGCATCAGCTTCAAGCACCGCGGTTTCTACGCCAACAGACATCCGAACAACGTTTGGCGCCACCGCAACACTCAGAGCCGAGGTACTGTGGTCTCTGCATACTGTAACAAAGCACCAGTCCTATAACGCTAACGATGCTGTCGGGGACATTTTTCGAACTATGTTTCCCGATTCTGAAATCGCTTGTACATTTGCGTGCGGTAAAGACAAAACTGCATACATTGCCAGATTTGGACTGGCTCCTTACATAACCAAGCTCCTCGTTGCAGATGTTAACAAGGAAATGTTTGTTTTAATGTTTGACGAGAGCCTTAATGAAACGTCCAAAAATAAGCAATTGGACTTGCACGTCCGATATTGGGGACAAGATCGCGTCCAGTCAAGATACCTTGGTTCGCAATTCATGGGACATGGGACAGCTCAAGATTTGCTTCACCATTTCAAAGTAAGTACCAACCCATCACTAACCATTTATGCATTCTAGCTTGCAGTAATTATTATTTTCTGATATGAAGTGTGTGTATGTGTATGTAGCTTGTACCGCCGGTGAAAAGTTTAGACGCATTAATATTTGTAATGTTTTTAAAATAAGTTTCTAATGCTCATCAAGGCTCATCAAGGCAAAAAAAAAAACGATTAAATTATTATATAGTAGTAATTTATTCCTGTGATCAAAGCTGCAATTTCAGCATCATTACTCCAGTCATAAAAAGCAAAAAAGGAACAGTGTTTATTTAAAATAAAAATTTTGTAACAATATTCACTACTTAGTAATAGTCCGTATTAATTTTTTTTAAAGAGAATTAATTCCTTATTTAGCAAGGATGTGTTAAATTGATATATTTTTAAAAGGGAGTACTAATTATATTGTTTGAAAAGATTTCTATTTTGAAAAAAAAAATGCTGTTCTTTTTATTTATCAATGAATCATGAAAAAGTATCACAGGTTCCAGAAAATATTAAGCAGCACAACTGTTTCCAACATTATAACATATTATCAAATCAGCATATTAGAATGATTTCTGAAGGATCATGATAGACTGGAGTAATGATGCTGAAAATTCAGCTTTGCCATCACATAAATAAATTATATTTTAAAGTATAATAAAATAGAAAAACATTGTTTTAAATTGTAATAATATTTCATAATATTACTGGGTTTTTTTCTATTTTTTATCATGCTGCCTTGGAATATTGGCATACCAATATGCCAAACTTTCCTCTCATTCTTTTTTTAAACTTTTGTTTTTAGGAATGTGCACTGCAGCTAGACTTCCAAAAGCTTTTATCTATTTCTATGGATGGACCAAATGTTAATTGGAAGTTCTTAGAGCTGCTCCAACAAGAGCACCGTGAGCAGTTTGGTGGCACACAAATAATTGTGGTGGGGAGCTGTGGCCTCCACACGCTACATAATGCCTGCAAACATGGCTTCTCCATGTGGAAGCTGGAGAAGGTTCTGAGGGCCTTGCACATACTCTTCCACAATACACCAGCTAGGAGGGAGGATTTCACTGCTCTAACCAAATGCACAAAATTTCCACTTCCGTTCTGTGGACACAGGTGGCTCGAAAATCTACCAGTCGTGGAGAGAGCTCTGGAATTCTGGCCATCAGTGACCATGTACATCGATGCAGTCAGGAAAAAGAAGCTACCAAATCCGGGAACAGCATCGTATGACACTCTTGAAGTTGCTGAAAAAGACCCTCTTATTCTGGCAAAGCTACATTTCTACATGGCTATCACAAGGACCTTCAGTCCTTTTCTTACCTTCTATCAAACGGATGTACCAGTGATTCCGTTCCTGGCCAAAGACTTGGCTGAGCTGATGAAGGTAATTCTATTACTGCACTCTGATAATGCTAATAATTAATCTGATCATTTTAATTGCAATCTTTTGCAAGTTTGCATAGCTTAAGGAACAAGGGGATAAGCAAACAAAAAGAACAATACTGGTTACAATAGTATACTACAATAGTCGTTATATGTTGAATGTCAATTAATTAAATTGAAATCAATTCAATTAAATATTTGGGTAACATTCTTTGTGTGTCTTTTGGCAGAGTATGCTAAGGCGTTTTGTCAAGAAAGAGGTACTCAAGGATATCAGTTCACTGCAGCTGGTCAGGCTGGATGTCAGTGACAAACAGAGCTGGGTCAACCTAAAGGAAGTAAACATGGGATTGGGTGCAGAATCACTGCTTAAGGTATTCTTTCACATATACAATTGTAATTTTGATGGATTCAGTTGAAAGCTTGATTTTATAATAGGTTATTATAGGTTGTTTACATCCTCCCATCAGGAACTACAGAAACAGAAAAAGTTAGGTGAACTCACAGCCCTGGAATTTAGGCAAGACTGTGTCAAGGTGATGTGTACCATCATCCAGAAAGTACAGGAAAAGAGCCCATTAAAGTATCCAGTAGTGAGGCAGGTGGCCTGTTTGGACCCCAGCATGATGATGTCTGACCCTGACTGGTGCAAGAGCAACATGACAAAACTAGTGCAGAGGTTTTTGCAATCCCAACAGTTGTCAGGAGGTGTCTCTGCTGGTAGGAAAGAATAGTTCAGTTCTGTCAAAGTGTATTAAATCAAGTTATGAAATATGCTTTTAAATGTAAAAAATGGCATGTGTAAATATTATGTATTCATTTATATGCATACTTTTTTATATAATTAAATTAATATTATTTTGTTGTTTTCTGCAGGTGATGTTATAATCCAGCAGTTCAATGATTTTTTATCTGTTGAAAATGAGAGCTTACTCTCATACCAACCAACAGAAACCAGGCTAGACGTATTCCTGCATGGAGTTCTTGGGCAGCGCTATGAGTTATGGAGCTTTTGCAAGAAACTGCTTCTCCTGTCCCATGGGCAGGCAACAGTGGAAAGAGGATTCTCCATTAATAAACAAGTGGAGACCTGCAATATGCAGGAGGAGACAATGGTCAGTCATCGACTAATATGCGATTATGTCAGCATCTGTGGGGGGCTCCTCAATGTCCCTATCTCAAAAGAGTTACTGGCCTCTGCTGCATCTGCTAGATCAAGATACAGAATGCACCTTGATCAGCAGAAAAAAATGAAAATCTCTGATGTCCAGGCACAGAAGCGCAAAGCTTTGGAAGACGACATTGAGGACCTGAAGAAAAAGAAGAGAATTCTGGTCCAGGTATCTGTGAGCCTGCAGAAGGATGCTGACCAGCTTGCAGAAGATGCTGAGGGAAAAGCGGGCACCTTAATGGCACAGCTCATTACAAAATCCAACACACTGAGGAAGCGATATAAAGAAAAAACAAATGAATTACAGCAAATTGAGACAGAGTTGGATACAAAGGGCAAGGAACTGAGATCTGTACAGTAAAAACCGATCTGTACAGTAATGCTGTGCAGTTTTTTTTTTTTTTTTTTGTTGGCTGTCAATGTTCTGCCTAACGATTAGTCAGTCTTTGCACTATGTTTTGCAATTTATTGTTCTTTCACGCTTTCAATATGTCAATAAACAATGTGTGTTAATGATCGTAATTGGTGGTTGTTTGCTGTTTGCAAATTTGTTGGTATGTGTAATCAGGTAAGATGTTATGGGAAGGAGGCGGGAACCGGCGAACATTCAACAATTTAAAAAAAATAAACAAACCAATACAAAAATGAAAGTATAAGCCAGCAGCCCCTCGCGGACGACTGCTGACCACACAAAACAGAAACAGCGTCGTCGCTCCACCTTTTATGCTTCCGCTCCTCTGTGAGCTGAACTGGTCTCGCGCCGTTCTCTCATGTCCCTCGACCTCAGTATGAAATTGGTCTTAAATTTCATTCTGCATGGTATTAAAAAGGTCTTAAAAAGTCTTAAATCTAACTCTCAGAAACCTGCAGATACCCTGTGCCTGCGAAAGCATCTTCCCACCCTCCAAGAGGTTGGGTCAGTGTGCTATCTACCTTTCTTCTTACTTAAACACATGGCTAAGAAACTGGTACCTCACCAACCTTCCTTCTTACCCAGACACTGGTTAAGAACAGGCATTCCATCCATCACTAAGCAAGCCCCCTGGGGGTTGGCTGGGCAGAGCAGCCTTCCCCCTTAGGCCGGGACACCATATGACCTATCACAGATAGCTCTAACCGGACCTAGTGCTATCGGACGCAGTAACACCCCCCCCGTGGGCTGTTCCGTCTGATATACCCTCATGGCAACGGTTCCCCACATGGTAACCCATGAGCCCCAGGTGGGCCTCCACCTCGCGGTTAACTACCCAGTCCGCACGTTCCATGCGTTCTCCTCCAAGGACGAGACCATACCTATATCCACCATATTCCTCCCCACGGGTAGGAGGTGGCCTCTGCAGCGCATCCCTAATTAAGGAAGTTGCGCTTACCCGGTGTAAACCCGAGCCGGACGGCCTCTCGCCAGTAGAGAGCTAAGGCCTCCGTCCGTGAAAGGTTACCGGTCAGGGCTGTACCCATCTTTCTCCAAGAAAGCTCTGGAACCCCCCGACCACCACACTAGAAGGTTACAGTTTCGCGAAAGCATCGAGCTGACACGCCCAGGCCTGTTACCGTCGCTTCGCTAGAGATTGTGACGCGATACAGTGTTGTGGCGTTTTCCATAGGCAACCCCATCTGTCGTTCTCGACACAACGTCGAGAGACCGACAGAAAGGGAAAGTCTTGGTTACGTATGTAACCTCAGTTCCCTGATGGAGGGAACGAGACGTTGTGTCCCTTATGCCACAAACACGTATCGTATTCTGCTGCAGTCGTGAGAGGCTCTCAGGCTCTTCAGAACAAGAGGTTAATGAATGCTAATGAATGCTAATGAATGAATGCCTTTTATACCGGACATCCGGGGGCGGAGCCCGGCATGCAAATTTCATTCGCCAAATTTCATTGGCCTTTTCTATAGTAGTCAGAGTTGATTGGTTCTCAAGGGCGAACCCCATCTGTCGTTCTCGACACAACGTCTCGTTCCCTCCATCAGGGAACTGAGGTTACATACGTAACCAAGACGTTCTGTCAACCTTGCACTGGTTACCTATAAAGCATCGCATTAACTTTAAGATCTTGCTTATTACCTATAAAGCCCTACATGGTTTAGCTCTGCAGTATTTGAGTGAACTTCTATTGTATTACAGTCCTCCACGTGCATTACGCTCTCAGGTGTCCTGTCAGTTGGTAATACCTAGAATTTAAAAATCAAGTGCAGCTGGTAGATCCTTTTCTTATCTAGCGCCTAAACTTTGGAATAGTCTTCCCTGCACTGTCCGGGAGGCAGACACACTGTCAGTTTAAATCTAGACTAAAGATCTATCTTTTTAATCTTGCATACACTACACTTTAATATATAAATCCTCAGAGGATTTAGGCTGCATTAGTTAGATCAACCGGAACCAGGAACACTGCCAACAACTGATGTACCTGTTGCATCAAAGAGTGCAGAACAGTACTCTACTCTCAGCCAGTCTTGTCTCTTTGTTCCAAGGTTACCACAGCGAGCAGGAGGCAGTTCATGTCCAGACCTGAAGGTAGAGCGGAGAATGGGAAGCGGCGACCTGACAAGTGCTGAGATGATAGTGCTGGATAAAGAAGGACAAGGCGACTTGACACGTCTTCACTACAAAATTTCAAATGCTATTAGATTATTAATGATAATCTTAAATCTATAATCTACTTTATTACTAAATTCTCAAAAGAAAACATCCAAATCCAACCATCTTGGAGAACCAGGTTAAGAGTCTCGGGAAGATATTTAATTTGACACTCGAGGACAAAGCGGCAATAGGAGAAACCTGTCATGAGTGTGCGCAATGGTTGCAGAAAGTTGACAGGAGCGACCTTCCAGGAGCTTGGATCTATCAGCACAGTATACTTCCAAGAATTTTTTGGCCACTGCTGCTATAATATGTCTCCAGTCAAGATATTGTCACTGCAACTTGTTGACAATTGTTAGCAAGTAGCCGAGAGCGATGCTAACATAAGCCGAGAGTGGGGCTAACATTAGGCAACTGACAACGACAACGCTCAGTTCCTGAGGTAAATAATTAGGTCTACACAAAACTTATAGGGCCTTTAAAACAGGGCAGCAGTGACAGGCAATGATACTGCTGTTACTACACCAGTCATTGTGTAAGTACACACAGCCCCCCCATTCTTCTCTCACACCACTCTTTGCCTCTGTCCTGCCGGTAGCTAGTGTGTCCTGCTAGCTGTATATCATTGCTGGGGATTGTTGGATGCAGCCAGTTTTCTGTGAGAATCAATGCACAACAGGTTCCGATGAAGTGATCGGAAGAGCAGCTCCAATTCATCCATTTTATGCATGGCAGATCTGGCACTGGTCAGCAAGATGCTTGGTAGCGGGGACTTGAGTGAATTCCTCTTAAGTCTAGCCCGAAGGCTAGAAAGAAATGCTCTTATGAGTAGTTTTATGGACAGATTTACTAATAGCTTGCGGCAGAATAAACAGCTCTTTTAGTGTTAAAAAAAGTACTGCTAGTATTTACTGAAGTCAGTAAGTCAGAAGCCACGCCTATATCAAAATACGTCACAGTTTCATTAACATTGAAACAGTAAGAAGCCAATACAGTAGGTAGTGATAATGTACCTATTGATCCTGTTAACCATGCAAAAATCCTTTGGTTCGCGTAATATCAAAAGTATTTATATTAAATATATTTCTGCTTGTGTAGTGCCCTTTAGTTCTTTCAGTTATTAGAAAAGAGGAGGGTTGAATAGCCTTAAACTAACGTAAATGCTGGGTGAGTGTTAAACACTCTGGTTATGGCAAAATTATCACAATGACTCTATAGAATGGCCAACCTTTCTGATATACAAAGATGCAGAATATAATACATAACACAAAACAATCACAGGTAAATGATAACAGATTATCGGGCTACACTTGGCATTACTAAATTTACAAGGATTTACAAGGATTACGTTATCAGCTAAAGTTTAGTTTCTTAGTGGTATACATTTTCTTTATAAATTTACTTTACGTTTCTTTCAGTTTGACTTCATGGTTGCCTCATTTGCAACTGCCTCAGTAATTTCCAATCCCTGTTCTACACCATACCACTTTGCTTAAAATGTCTTTTTGTTTGACAACATAGCTAAATATTTTGTCTTTTTTCATATTTTCTTCTAACGTTTAGATGCAGTATTGCTGTTTCCTGGGTCATGGAAGATCATCAAAACTAAAGTACAGGAAGGCTGTCAACAGTCTTTTTCAGTCCTTGATCATAGTCTTTGTACATTTGCTTATTTTACAGAATAGTCCAACCACGGAAAGTGGGACCAGATTGAGGTGTGACTGTGTTCATGCTGATGTCATGTTGTGATTTTACACACTATGGGCAGTTATAGTGATGGCATAATGTTTCTGTTGTGGTGACCGTAAATTCTAGATTTTAATTTTTTTCTTGTTCATTTCAGTATGCTCTGTATATGGCCCTGGACTTCAATCAGGTGGTGGTGTCGTTTGCTCTTGGAAAACATGTCACCTTGCAAGGCACACAACTGTTTACTGAAATTAAATTGATTGTTATACATTCAGACTGCAAATATTTCCTTCTCAATCAATCAAAACAAACAACATTTTGAATCATACTTTATAATTTTAACAGTGACCATGAAACATTTATTAGGCGTTCGCTGAATACATTACAGGGCGCACAGGAAGCTCCATCTTAACATGTAATTGCCAAGCCACATGTAGTGGTTATTAAGGATGGTCACTTTTTGGCCAAGTATGCATACTATGACTAATGCCCACACTATGTCATCCAACACAGTGTGCTTAATCACATACTAGAAGATAAAACAAAACAAAGGTCATCATGTGTCATACTTGGACAGTTAATAGAGGCTCCTGTTTCAACGGCAACCAGAGCTTCAGCAATGACAAAGTGACTTTAACAATTGATGATTGGCTCTTTTATTTAGAAGGCGGGACTTATTCCACCATCGTGCGCATTGCAACTTATCCCATTCATGTTTATATTGATATAAATAAAGCATCTTGTTATAACTTAAATTTTTTATTAGACTCTGCTCAGAGCACATAGATAATAGCAAAGTATTGCTACTAACATCTTTGCCAGCCAGTACCAGCATTTCTTTACATTTTCACCAAACTTTGTTGGCTCACAGTACATTTTCTGTAATGAATATATGGAAAAACAGTGCTGCGTCATGACTTCCAGCGGAGAGACACTGACCGGCCTGGGCGAGTCACAAGTGAGCGCAACCGCGAATCAAAACCTTCCAGTGGTGTAGTAAGACATCAATGCGTGGATCATGACGAGAGGCTTCTACTAACGGTTGTACAAAGCCACACAACACCATAAGGGACACTAGGAAGCGCTACCCCCTCGCCTGAGGGGAGAACACTACGGATACCACATCTGCCGTAGGGAGAATAAACGTGGAATCCCTACATGGTCTCAACAGTGGGGAGAATTCATGGGAGTAGTAGTGCGGGGTCCCAACAGGGGTGCACAGAAGCGGTGGAGTCCAGTGAGGGGAGGTCACAGGTTCACCGATAGGGGAACCAAGAGTAAGGAACGTCAGACCGGACTACCCAAGGAGGTGAGTCACTATGTGTGGAGCACTAGCTGAAGTATAAGGGTTAGCCTCGTGAGGGAAACTCACCTATACTGGGCCTGGAATACGAGCCGCTCCACCCGGCTCGTAAGTGAAAAGTGCTTAGTGATGGATGGAATGCCTATACTTTGTACAGTGGAGGAAGTAGGTAAACTGGAACAGCGCACTGATTCACCTGTTGAAAGGGAGATGGCACTTCTCATGTGTACGCCCAGCCGGTCGTAGGTCTTACCTGATGTGTAAGATGCAGGCAGACACCAGCTCTACACGAAG
Organism: Triplophysa siluroides; assembly: GCA_006030095.1. Taxonomy (NCBI): domain Eukaryota; kingdom Metazoa; phylum Chordata; class Actinopteri; order Cypriniformes; family Nemacheilidae; genus Triplophysa; species Triplophysa siluroides. Next base: position 554,450 of record VCII01000143.1, on the reverse strand, counting down.
GTTGTAGAACCTCGCGAAAGTACTGGGCATAGCCCAACCCGCAGCTCTGCAGATGTGTGCCAGAGAGACGCCCTGAGCCAGTGCCCACGAGGAGGCTACACCCCGGGTGGAGTGAGCCCTCACAGCCAGTGGGCACGGGAGATCTTGGGATCGGTACGCCAAGGTGATGGCGTCCACGATCCAGTGCGCCAGTCTCTGTTTGGACACAGCACTCACCATCTGCTGTCCTCCAAAACAGACAAAGAGCTGCTCAGAGCTTCTGAAGCTCTGCATGCGGTCCAAGTAGAGGTGCAGGGTATGTACTGGACACAGCACGGAAGGGGTTGTGTCTTCCTCCCCGGAGGGGAGCACCTGCAAGTTCACAACCTGGTCCCTGAAGGGAGTGGTGGGAACTTTGGGCACGTAGCCAGGTCGGGGTCTCAGCACTGCGTGGGAGTCGCCCGGCCCGAATTCAAGGCACTCGTTGGACACAGAGATTGCATGCTGATCCCCTACCCTCTTGATGGAAGCAAGAGCCACTAGGAAAACTGTCTTCATCGTGAGATGAGGTAGAGCGGCTCAAATGGGGCCATACCGAGGCCCACAAAAGTGGGTACGGAGTGCGGTCGGGGAGGATTCATCCTCCTCGCGCCCCTCAGGAATCAGATGACCAGGTTGTGCTGACCGAGAGACTTGCCACAAGGTCGTGTTGTGCAGTGACATAGACCTTGATAGTGGAGGGAGAGAGGTTGCTCTCTAACCTTTCTTGAAGGAAGGAAAGCACTAAACTTTTCGCACAGCTCTGTGGGACTACCCTGCGGGAAGTACACCAAGACGAGAAGAGGCACCACTTTTAGCCGTAGAGTCGCCTAGTGGCTGGGGCTCTTGCCTGAGTGTTCCTACTCACTACTGCGGGAGGCAAGTCACTTAGGATCTCCTCGTCCCGTCCAGCGACTTTCCCCTGGGTGTCTCGGCGGTGCCAGAAGTGTTCGAGATCTTTCTAGAAGAAGCAATTTCCTTAAAAAAAAAGCTAATTTCTCCAGCGTGGCATGTCCCGCTGCTCTCTCAGGTGCAACACACTCATCGAGGAGAGGGATGAACACGATGTCTGCCTCGGGTATTGGGTTTCCAGCACTGGATACGCGGTACCCTGGGTTTGCGGGCGGCTCCAAGCCGCGCCTCCCATCAGTGCCGTGTATACCGGAATTGCATGATGAACTCGGTAAGTCCTGGAAACGCCCCCTTCTCGGCGCGTACAGGTCAAACTAGTTCTGTCACCCTTTCTTCCCCTGTTGGCGGGTCAGCTAGAGGATATGTCGATGTCCCCCAGAGGGAATGTGCCGCTGCGGTCCAACCCGCAGTTGGCTGCCACCTGGGGGCTCGATCTAGACTCCTGTCCAAAGCATTTGGGCTTTCCAGTGTCTCTGATTCCGGGAACTTGCACTGCTGTGGGCAGAAACTGCCCCTCTCTTCACGCTATGGCATGGAGGGGGGGCGGAAGCTGCCCCTCTCTTCACGCTACGATATCTGCCTCGGGTGTTGGGTTTCCAGCACAAGTGGGTGGAAGAAAGGAGACGGGGTCGGCTCGACTGGGAGACAAGAATCTATTTATTAGAACAAAACGTTGCGCCACGGCGCTTAGACAACTCTCAATACTCAAATTAAATGTCTCTCGGCTTTTCCGGAACTCCGTCCATAAGATTCCACTTTTCCAGATCTCCGTCTGTAACAATCCGTCTCTCTGCTACGGATGACTGCCACGTCTCCCAGTCGGTCTGTCTCAGCCTTTCCTCTGAATCTTGTCAGCCTTTAAGCGGTCTCCTCACCAATCACTGTAATGAGACGCAGGTGATCTTAATCTGCAATTGACTTACTTGTTTACCGTCTTTCCCGTGTCTCTCCTCCCCGGTGCAGACGTCACTAAACCATGCCACCCTTGCCACAGAGGGTATCAAGCATATCCTCCCCTGCCGGGACTCGGCCCCTAACCCTAAACCTCTCCCCATCCACACTGAAAGTGTTTGCAGCGTCCGCTCATCACTACTCAGTGGCGGAAGTCCCTAGGGCAGCACAACCTGATCAGTAGATCCCTAAGGGGCACATGAACCCTCGTGCTCCGTACCCTCGTGGCGGGCTCAGGCCCTTCGAGTCCTCAGAGAGGCCGCTCTTCCTCATCATGATGAAGACGCTTCCCTTGTTGGCGTTCGTCTCCAAGAGGGTAGAGAACTTACAAGCATTTTCCGTTCCCACGATTGCCTAAGATTAGGGTCCGGCAAGTCTCGTGCTATCCTGAGACCACGACCCAGCCACGTGCCCAAAGTTACCTCCACCAGGTACTCTTTATCAGGGAGCAAGTCCCAGTTGGCCCTGGCCAGGGGCGCCTCTCTGGCAGACATCTGCAGAGCTGCGGGTTGGGCTACGCCCAAACACCCTCGCGACTCTGCGTAAACCGGTATCAGCCCGTTTCCTGCATGACCACGTGTAGGGCCGGCAGCCGGCTGGGCGTATGCCTGCGAAAGCACCTTCCCACCCTCCAGCAGATTGGGTCAGTGTGCTATCTGCCTCCCTTCTTCCCCACCACATGGCTAAGAACAGGCATCCCATCCATCACTAAGCAAGCACCCCCTGGGGGTCGGCTGGGCAGAGCAGCCTTCCCCCTTAGGCCGGGACAACATATGAACTATCACAGATAGCTCTAACCGGACCTAGTGCTACCGGACGTCTGTAACACCCCCTCCCTGGGCTGTTCCGTCTGATGTATCCTCATGAATGGTTCCCACTCCTTGTAACCCATGACGTCCCCAAGTGGACCTCCACTTCGCGGTTAACTACTCAGTCCGCATGTCCCATGCGATCTCCCCTACGGCGAGACCATGTCTATATCCACTATCTCCTCCCTCTTGGTAGGAAGTGGCCTCTGCAGCGCATCCCTAATTAAGGAACCTGCGCTCACGTAAAACCTGATCCGGTCGGCCTCTCGCCAGTAAGAGAGATAAGGCTTCCGTCCGTGAAAGGTTACCGGTCAGGGCCCTGTGCCCCACCCGAAGGGCCCGGCCTGGTCTTCTGTAACAGAACCACTAAGACGGCGAGAGCTTTAACAATGTTTATTTGACACACAGGAGATAAAGAATAGAGGATTTGATTGATGAAGAGATATCTGTATAATACTGTCCTTTGGTTTTATGCAACATATAACTGGACCAACGTATGTCCATGGTCACAATCTGGACCTTATCTTATCATATGGGACTGATGTAGACAATGTAAACAAAGAAGATGTCTACTTCTCTGATCACAATCCTCTTGTTTTTAATGTACATTTTGTGAACTCTGTAGGTGTGAAAAAGCATGTGGGCTATTAATCTCATTTGTATAGATTCATGATGGAATGCTGTGGAGTCTTACATTGGGCCTGATGAACTGACTGCTCTTTTTTATACATGGTAGAAATCCTATTATTGGCTGGACGATAATGCTCGCTCTCTTAGTCAGGTTTGTCAAAACGCTGAGAGGAAATGGAAACATGATTCTTTTATAATGTCTTTTGAGTTTTTTAAAGAGTGCTTGACTATCTTTGAGAATGCTGCAAAATCAGCTAGGTCAAAGTATTTTTCATATTTGATCACTGCAAACTCTCATAGACCTAGGATTTTTTTCTACAATTAACTCAATAATTAATCCTGTTTATCGGTTTTGCGTGGAAACCTCAGCTGAATTTGTATATATTCTTTAATGTTCTTTTTGCTGATAAAGTGTTAACTATTCACTCCTCTTTTCAAGGTTTTGTAATTCATCCCCCAGTTTAAAAAACATACTCACAGATGTTAAAACTGTTCCCTCATTACCGAATCGTACCCATAAGAATCACTTGCAGATTTGTACAAACAAAAAACACGTTCTTGTTAAGTATACACTATGCGCGCACATGTTTTATAAGTGACGATGCATGTTTGCGTGAGTGATTTAAAGGTGTATATGCATTGATCATGTTTATATGTATTGTCAGGGTTAGGTAAGTGCAAGGAAAGAGGACCCAGGTGCAGACAGTGGGTAAAGGGTTAACACAGACTTTTAATAATAAAACAAAACAAAAACCCTCGAGGGAGTAAAATAACAAAGATATAGCTGTCAGATGGGGAAATGTAAAGTGGGTTGAGGGATAGTATGGCTCCTTGGTAATTTAGGGTGTTTATTTTTCACTTGCAGTGAGATCTTGTGTGCAGTGTTGTGTGTAAAGATATTGAGCACATGTGATGAATGGTTATAATGAGCATGTGTGTTTATGGACATTATATTGTCTGAAGCCTACTGTGGGTGTGGTGTGTAAAGGACGACTACAGGTGGCCCCCATTGACTGAATAGCTGCCACACCTCTTATCATCATAATTATAGACTCATAGCTCTATAAAAGGTGACTGAAACTTACCATGGGTGCGCGGTCCGGACCCTGATTCATCTCCCCTACGCGAGTGCTCATCGACTGGTGAACGGCACGATCGATTGAAGACTTGGGTGAACACCGCACGCAAGTATCCTTAGAAAGGGACATTTTTCTGATCCTCTCGTGATCCATTGCTGATGGTCGAGCGCTCGTTTGTGGCCGCTTCTGTTGAGGACGTTTTGCTGGTTTCTTTTTATCAAGAGGACGGAAAGCCGCCAAGCCACGCCGGAGCCAGGTCGCCTGCCAGACGACGAGAGTTACGTCGTCGGTGGTGAAGACGTTACTTCCGGGATCCCCCGCTCTGACACGCCTGCATTCGGCCATGCACTCCAGGGAACCCCTGAGCGCCATGCCCCCGGCCTGGGTTGATCTAAACGGCCAACTTCAAGAACAATTTGGATAGCTGTGTTTTGTCGTTTGAGAAATGTATTGTATTGTAAAAAATGTTGTATTTATGAATGGTGGGAAGACTTGCCCTAGCTTTTACTGAGAGAATTATTAAATCAATAAATACATTTTAGCTTTTCTAAAATTATCTGTGTGGCTCTAGTTCCTGGGATTCCATAGAGTATAGAGGGGTGCTTCTGACATAAAATGACAGATAAACAGGAACACGGACTAACAAAACGGTAAAAATACGGTAAAAATAACATTTACCATATATTACAAAAGACTACACTACACTGACAAGACAGGAAGTCACCAGATGCAACGAATGACAATGAACCAGCACAGGACAGAGAACACAAGGGCATTTTAATTATACATTTTAATTAAAAGGGAGATAATCAAGAGGGAACAAGTGCGGGGCATGAAATAATTAACAATCAATAATGAAGACATGAAAAGCGGGAACAGAGACGAGACCGGAGAGGGCATATTGATGGCCAACAGAGCCAGAATGCCTCTCTCCACATAAAACAAGAGGACCTGCCATGATCCTGCCACTAGATCAAGAGAAACATGACATGATGTGGCAGAATCATGGAAGTTTATATGTATATGCAAATTTATAGATGTATATGCACACACGAGTGTCTAAAGGTTTCTGTGTGAATGAAGTTTACATGCATATGTAAGTTATTCACAAGTGTATATGCATGCATTAATGACATAATATGGATTTCAGATTAGTATCATGAGACTCGTAAAATATTTCCTTCACAATTTTTCCTTTACTCCCAACATGACAGCATCAAATAACACATTTTTCTATTAATTCCCAATCCATTATGTTATGCAACAAATGTCACAACGATTCATCTCTTAACACACAAAGTCAGCATTATTATGTACACGCGTGACGCATCTGGAGGACGCGTGTTCATCGTATAGGTGGAGTGTGCCCTCACTGCCAGCGAGCGATCCTGGGACCGGTACGCCATAGCGACAGCGTCCATGGTCCAGTGCACCAATCTCTGTTTGAAGACAGTCCAAGCTCTGCGTGCAGTCGAAGTAGAGGCACAGGGCGCATACTGGACACAACACGAATGGGGTTGGGTCTTGCTTCCCGGTGGGGTCTGGCTCCGCCTGCAAGTTCACCACCTGGTCCAGAAAGGGAGTGGTGGGAACTTTGGGCACGTAGCCAGGCCGGGGTCTCAGGATAACGTGAGAGTCTCCAGGCCCGAACTCTAGGCAATCGGTGGACATGAAGAATGCTTTTAAATCCCCTACACTCTTGATGGAGGCGAGCGCCACCAACGAGAGCCGTCTTCATCGTTCGGTGAGAAAGAACGGCACCTCTCTGGGGCTTGAAAGGGGGCTTCTTGAGGTTCATCGAGGTCCCAAAAGGGTACGGAGCGTGGACGAGGCAGATACCGCCTTCTCACGCCCCCTAAGAAACCTAATGAGTGTCCCACTTCCCCACAACTGATTCGTGATGAGCAGCAATGGCGGCTACATACACTTCAGTTTGGAAGGGGAGAGATTACTCCATGTAGGAAGGACAACACGTTCCTGATCGAGCAACTCCGTGGGTCTTTTCCTCGAGACTTAATGCGTACAGCCGCCTAGTGGCAGGAGCCCTAGCCTTAGTGATGATCTCAACCACCGCAGGGGTAGGCCACCCAGGATCTCCTCGTCCTGTGCAGGAGCCAGACATGGAGATTCCAGAGGTCTGGTCGGGTGCCACAACGTGCACTTCCCCTGCAAAATATGGTCCTTCTTAAGGGGAATTGGCCAGGGGAAGTTGTCGTCAGGCGCATTAGCTCCGAGAACCAAGTGCATCAAAATGGTACCAGGACCGAGCGAGGCTTGGAATCGCGCTCAGACCCGATGCACCAAGTGTCCAACCGCAAGCGTAGAGGAAGGTGGTGCGGTGCACTGCAGCCCAACGCTCGTGGGGGCCCGGTGAAAGCATGGCTGACTTTTCGACGTCCGCTTCTTCCTGGGATCAACCTCCCGAGGGAGGGAGCTCCGCAGAATTGACGGGGTCAGATGTCAGCAGATCGCCCTCCGATGCTGCCATCGACAACTTATTTTCTTCACGCACCGTTTCCAAATACGTGGCTGAGGAACAAGACGCCTCTTGGGGAATTGTCAGACGAGCAAGACTGGCAGGGCCGAAGCCACTGCTATCACAAGACGGAAAGTAGACAAGGTGGCGGCTGGGTCCATAAGAACACAGCCGCTTGTGACCGCAACATCTGGATCGTCATCCGCCCGCAGTGCGGGCAAGGCGTATCCACGAATGCTGCCTCAGCATGCATGCTGAAGCATTGAGGCAGACGTCGTGTCCGTCCCCCCTCCTCTATGAGAGTGTTGCACCCACGAGAACAGCGCGACATTGCGGGAGAAATTAGCTCTTTTAGAATTTAACACCTCTGGAACTACCGAGAGGCCCAGGGACATCACTGACGAGGGACAATCCCCTCTGCGGGACAATCCCCGCTGCACCACGTCGAAAGAATTCAGCAATTTGAGTGTTGTCATCAGATGCGAAGGCTCCGAAGAACAAAAGGTGAATGAATGCAACACGCTGTCTCCCTTTTATACCCGGATATCCGGGGCGGAGTCCGGCATGCAAATTTCATTCGCCTTTTCAAAGCTAGTCAGAAGATGATAGCTTCTAAAGCCAAACCCCATCTGTTGGTTCGACATAACGTCGAGATACAGACAGAAAAGGAAGCTCTGTTATGAAGGTTAGGGCTTTATAAATAATTAAAAGAACTTTAAAGTCAATACGATACTTAAAGGGTAACCAGTGAAGGGATGATAACACTGGGGTTATGTGATCGTATTTTCTTGACCTGGTTAGAACTCTGGCAGCTGCATTCTGAACTAACTGTAGTTTGTTTATTGAAGATGCAGGACAACCACTAAGAAGAGCATTACAGTAGTCAAGTCTTGAGGTCACAAATGCATGAATAAGCTTTTCTGCATCAGCAACAAATAAAATAGTTTGTAATTTGGCAACATTTCTAAGGTGGAAGAAGGCTGTTTTTGTGACATTTGAGATATGATTTTTAAATGACAGGTTGCTGTCTAATATAACGCCTAGATCTTTAACTGTATTTGTCGAAGTAACAGTGCAGCCTTCGATTTGCAGGTTATAATCTGAGATATTCTGTTTACGAGTCTTTGGTGCAATAAGTAATATTTCTGTTTTGTTCGAGTTTAAAAGAAGGAAATTACTAGTCATCCAATGTTTTATATCTTCGATGCACTCTGCCAATTTGGATAACTGGAAGGAATCATCTGGTTTTTATGATATATATAGCTGAGTATCATCTGCACAACAGTGGAAGCTAATTCCATGTTTTCTAATAATGTTGTCAAGGGGCAGCATGTATATGGAGAAAAGCAAGGGTCCTAAAACCGATCCCTGAGGTAATCCATAATTTACTTGCGTTAGATTTGACGATTCCCCATTTAAATGGACATATTGATATCTGTCTGATAAGTAAGATCTGAACCATTGTAGTGCCTGTTCCTGAATACCGGTATAATTGTGTAAACGATCTAAAAGTATTTTATGGTCTACAGTATCGAACGCAGCACTAAGGTCAAGCAGGACTAGAAGTGAGATGTTACCTTTATCAGATGATATAAGCAGGTCGTTGTAATTTTAACGAGCGCAGTTTCATTTACATTTAGCAGACACTTTTATCCAAAGCGACTTACAAAGTGTTCGGGGAGCAATAAGCGATATGTCATACAGGAGCAGAGGTGGAAAGAGTACTGGAAATTTTTACTTATGTACAAGTACTGTTACATTGCTGAAATTGTACTCAATTACAAGTAAAAGTACTGGTGTTAAAAAAGTAATTAAGTAAAAGTAAAAATTACTCTTCTCAAAAACTACTCAGAGTACCAGTTACTCGTTACTATTAATGCGGTGTCAATTAATGAATTAAGATTTATTATTAATAATTAAATTTGGAGATTTATATAGAAAATAGCTACTTTTAACAAATCACATCTTTACCTTACTGATAAAGCTTGCTTAAAAAAACTGATAAAGCTGGATACAACTCAGACATATAACCATTCAATGTGTTGTTCTGTCTGTCTGTCTGTCTATTATGAGCTCAGTTTTCCAGTTAAAACCATTTATGCACTTCCAACACTGTTCAATCATGTGTACTAGGCCCCACAATGCAGGAATTAATAAACTAGAGCCCCAAATACTTCATGCAAAACATTTTTAGCCTAAATTCCATTGGATAAGCATAACAGTCATATCCGTAGAGGAGCTGGCGAATCAATTACTCAACCTCAAGCCATCCAAGATGTATGTGACATTATTTCTTAGGTAGAACAATAAAGATTTTTACCATGACTTGTGGTGTTCCACAGGGCTCAATTCTTGCTCCGCTCCTCTTCAATTTGTACATGCTCCCACTTGGCCAAATAATGAAAAAGTACCAAATTGCCTACCACAGCTATGCAGACGACACTCAGATCTACCTAGCCCTCTCACCCAATGACTACAGGCCTATTGACTCTCTTTGCCAATGCATTGATGAAATTAACAGCTGGATGTGTCAAAACTTCCTTCAGTTAAATAAAAACAAAACGGAAGTCATTGTTTTTGGTAACAAGAATGAAACTAACAAGGTAAACACACACCTTGACTTAAGAGGTCTAAAGACACAAAGTAAGGAAAAAATCTTGGTGTCATTTTAGAGTCTGACCTTAGTTTCAGCAGTCATGTCAAAGCAATAAGCAAATCAGCGTGCTACCATCTCAGAAACATAGCCAGAATCAGATGTTTTGTCTCAAACCAAGATTTAAAGAAACTAGTCCATGCTTTCATCACCAGCAGGGTGGATTACTGTAATGGACTCCTTACAGGTCTTCCCAAAAAGACCATCAGACAGCTGCAGCTCATACAGAACGCTGCTGCCAGGATTCTGACCAGAACCAAAACATCTGAGCATATCACTCCAATCCCTCAGGTCCTTACACTGGTTACCAGTCACTTTTAGAATCAACTTCAAAGTATTATTAATTGTCTATAAATCACTTAATGGTCAAGGACCTAAATACATCTCAGATATGCTCATTGAATATAAACCAAACAGACTTCTCAGATCATCAGGATCAAATCAGTTAGAGATAACAAGGGTTCACTGAAAACATGGCGAGTCAGCGTTTAGTCATTACGCCCGTAGCTGGAATCTGCTTCCAGAAGACATCAGACGTTCACCAACAGTAGCTACTTTTAAATCCAGATTAAAAACACACTTGTGTAGCTGTGCATTCACAACCTGAGCACTGTGCTGGTTTACATCAACTGCACTTTTATTTCTAATTTATTTTTATTCTGTTCTTATTCATTTTATATATACACTCACATTTTTTATCAATTTTATTGCTGTTTTATTGTTTCTTAAAATCTGAAGTATTTGTGATCTTAAATCATTTGCATTTTAAAGATACGTCTTATTTCTTTCTGTCAATCATTTTATGTTAAGCACTTTGAATTGCTCTGTGTATGAAATGTGCTATATAAATAAACTTGCCTTGCCTACCTGAAGTTGTGGTCCATGATTTTCTTGGTTCATGTCTTTAACTCAAAATACAGATAGAGGCAACATAAAAGTAATCCCTGCGGCTTCTTTCTGTGTATTATTGACGTCTTATTTAAGCGAATCGTGCAAGAAACCAAACGTTATTTACAACATTATAACTGGTATAAAATGCATATTGATACTGGTGTCCATATTGATACCCCTTTCAGAGAAGCTGTCAGCGTGGAAACTACTGTCAGGTATCTCTCCATGGGTAGAAAGGACTGAGACTTGAGTGTGGCTAGTGAAATTTAACTCAGTTATTCAATTCATCACAGTTAATTCAGGATTTACCAAGGGGGGCGATTACTTTTTCACATAAGGTGAGATATGTTTGGATTGTTGTTTCCCTTAATAAATAAAACCATCATTTAAAAACTGCATTTTGTATTTACTCTGGGTTTTCTTTGAGTAATATAAAAATGTGTTTGATGATCTGAATCATTTAAGCATGACAAAAATGCAAAAAAACTAAAAATACTTTTTAACACCACTGTATATATATATATATATATATATATATTTGATTACCTCATTTGTAACAAATGCAAACCTTCCACAAGGAAATATATATGTATTACCTCACAGGTTTTCATTGTGGAAGGTTTGCATTTGTTACAAATGAGGTAATAAAATGTTCCAAATTAATATTTCATATTTCATAATTTACTTATGAAGTAAGTAGCTGTGTAATAAATGTACAGCAGGGTTCATTCTTACAACCGGCTCCTTGACTTATATACACTCTTACTTATATAAATTTTTTCGCACGTGATATCATAAAGCAATGTCATATGCACATGACGACAGGATGACGCAGTGTGTAAATCGAGTTGCCCCTCCCACTTCTAGCAGTTTTACTTAGATTTTTAATCCCGTGCGAATTGGCCATTAATATTCCAGACGTCTTGAGTAAAATAATTATACCCCAACTCCCCATGTAAAACTAAGGCCGTCCCAATAGGGCTTTAGTCTAGTCATTGTTAAATTTCTTCAAATTTATGTCATCCGTAGAGGTTTCTACAATTAAAGCCCTATTCTCACAGGATTAGTATTACCTGAGGACCTCTAGTCATTTGTAATAATTGCAGAGGTTTTCTATGGTCTAAATCCCGCGTGAATCGGCTATGTCTGTAATTTGTCAAGTAAAAATCCCGCAGCAAATGACCTACCATATTTTGACGAACACCGTGGCCCTGTGATTATATTAGTCCTGTGCTAATCGGCTGTGATTTGGCGGGCTCGTATATCCTTTTTCAAGGTTTTATCCGAATAATGGAGAGTGTGCTGGAGTCTTTTGATAGTATTTCGGGTGCTGTGTGATATCCATAACTGCCAACAGTACCTTTTTGGCCAGAAGACTCCCATTTGGTTATTTCTCCCGTGAAACTCCTCTAATGCAATCTCAAACAGACAGAGGGAGATATCTTTATATCTTTATACACCACAACAACTATATACAAAGCCTTGCCATCAAATCTGGGAAATAAGTTGTCCACTCTTTTATGTGCATGATGATGAATCATCGATTGAGGGTTTACTCCCGAGTTGAGATAGAAAATTAGTAACCAGCATCATGAAACAATTACACTGGTTTTGATTTTGTAAACTCAATCTGTACCCCTTGAACTGGCTTTGTGCAACAGGCCGCAGGTGTCAGGATTTTTATTACAAGACACAGGCCGGCCACACACTTTTCACAATAGAAAACACACAAACATAGGTTACAAGACCATGATGTAACCACAATAACTTTAATGAAGTTAAACAGATACACAGTTCAAATAAAACACATCAAAAACTGCGTTGAGGCTAAATAGCAGCATGGCTTTGTGTCTTACACAGAACTTCTACAGAGCATTTGTTTATACTTTTATTAGGGTAAGATTCTGTACAAAAGTTATTGATCATATGATTTTAACATATTCCTCTTATGATGAAACACCACCTATCAAATTAAGTTTCAGCTTCAAAAAAGTCTAAAAGGGATAGATCACCCAAAAATGAAAATTCTGTCATCATTTACATGCCCTCCTGTCATTTTAAACCTGTGTGATTTTCATTCTTCTGCAGAACACAAAATAATATTTTTTGAAGAATGTCGGTAACAAAAATGTTGGTCCCTGTTGACTTCTATTTCATGAACACAAAACCAGTGCAAGTCAAAGAGGACCAATGGACCAACATGCTTCACAAAATCTTCTGTTGTGTTCCCCAGAAGAAGGAAAGTCATAAAGGTTTACTTTGGTTACTTTTGGTTACCTTTTACTTTTGGTCAAGGTTTACTTGACTTGGTTTACAAACATTATCAGGTGTAGTTCAGTTTGATACTGGGTGCAGATATTTCCATTTCCATCTGGATAGAGCTCCGAAAAGAGAATTTCTTTGTGGTGTTTATAACAGACATATAAAGTCCTGCTCAAAAAGCCACTTATAAAATGCTTTGTAAAGCTGATTTGTAACAGTGTATTGAACAGTGCAATTTAAAATGAGTGGCACAACAGATTTGCGCACAGCATATCCTTAATACATATCAGATTGTGCCATCACTCCAGTGGGTCGCCCATTGCTTTTTGTGAAACATTAACGACTTGTCCAGAATTGGTGTCTCCTTGCGCCGGATCTTCACAGCATGATACCGAGGCACTTTATACTGAACTCTCTGAAAGAAACCACACTGTAAAAGAGAAAGAGGCAAAAAAAACACATCAGTTTAGTCAGTGCATGGGGTGAGCTTGATCTCAGGGTCCAAAATGAACACTTGCCAAACAGGGTTTAAAGGTAGGGTGTGTGACAGAAAAAAATGAGATGAAAGCCAATTTCCTGAACACTCCCTTCATCTCGATCTGAAGAGTCACAGGACTGGACAAGTGACACAAGCAGCTGTTTTCTGCTCATAAACAATAACAAACACACGAGTAATGATCTACTGTTTCACCAGATGTGGCAATATGTTCATTTTAAACCCTGTTGGTTGTTTTCACCTGAAGCTTTTTTAAAAAACTGTAACTTTTTAACTACTATTTGTTATTTAACAGTTGTATCTAATATCATTATTATAAAATAAATTATTAATGCAAAAGTTGTAACAGTTATGTTTTTCTATGAGTCCTTTTCATAGTTTTGCATTGTCGCAAAGCCGATTTAAATGTAATAGAAAAAACAGAAGACGCATACAGAAATAAGGTTAAAAGAAAACGTCTTGGTTACGGACAGTTGTGTCAAGACATAATGGGGTTAGAACTTGAGAGCCTATCAATTCTTATTGTACTTTTAAAAGGCCAATAAACTTGGCGAATGACATGGCATGCCAGTCTCCGCTCTGTGCATAAGGGTATAAAAGGAAGATGGTGTGCCCATTCATTTACCTTTTGGGCTGAGGAACCTGAGAGTATTCTTGGTCGCTGAGCGGGCGACGAAGCGTTGTGGCGTGAAGGACACAAAGTCTCATTCCCTCTGTCAGGGAACAGAGGTTAACTCCGTAACCGAGATGTTCCCTTTCTGTCGGTCTCTCGATGATGTGTCAAGTCAGAATGGAGTTCCTATACGAAACGCCACAACGCTGAGTCGCATCACGACTTCCAGCGGAGCGACACTGACTGGCCTGGGCGAGTCACAAGTGAGTGTTACCGCGAATCGTAACCCTCCAGTGGTGTAGTAAGGCATCAGTTTGAGTGAGTCAAGGACGAGAGTTCATTGGCCTTTTAAAAGTACAATCAGAGATGAAAAGTTCTCAGGTTCAAACCCCATTCTGTCTCGACACAACGTTGAGAGACCGACAGAAAGGGAACTCACACTACAAGATGGTCAGACGGCCTGAATTGCTGTGTTGCTTACACTACACTAGACACTGCTGACAAAGTGCACAAACTAGAAATCTTATGGTCAAGCAGCAGTCCAGACCAACAGCGGCATTTTGTTCACATAAAATGATGTGATAATTCAACCACCATTTTTTTTTAACTGTTGGCACCGTGATTGCCCAAGGACTGTTATTGTGTTGGAATGTGAACTTGAGTGGTTTGAAAGGCACTTCTATATAAAATGCATTTTCATTATTATTCTATTCTATTATACTATGTTGTCGGTGCATCTCATATGCTACGAGATCATGTGACATTAATATCAAACAGGTCAAACGTTACTATGACATCACTAATCTGCTCAGACTGAATGCACATCACCAACCACAGCGTGCAGCGATTTCCTTACCATACAGGCTGGCTGTGCATTACCCCACTTAAAATAAAACTACTTACCTCATGAGTAAATTACTGGATATAAAATATTGATTTGAAATGAACTTCTTTGTTGTATTTAAGGCAAGACACAAAGTTCAAACCAGGAAAACATGCAATTTTATTCCATAATTTGTATGGATGATATCATATATGTTATTAATGATGTCATGATCCTGTCCTCCTTGTAAGGTGTTTTCTAGTTTTGTGAACAGGGTTGCGACAGTACCATGTCTTTTGTGCTTGTGTTCAGTGTGGAAGCACATGGCCATTGTTTTATTGCTAAGTTCCATGTGCTCTCCTGTCGCATCTCTTGGCCCCGCCCCCACGTTTACCCGTCTATCTTCCCGTTAGTGTTTCATTCCACTGCCTGTTGTCGATATAGCTCGTTAGTCTTCCCTATTCAATCCCCTTGTGTTTGCTGTCCTGTGCTGGTTCGTTCTAGTTGTTACCCCGCGTCTAGTTTGCCCTGTTCCTGCCTTGCCAGTTGGACTTTTGCATGCACATACTCAGAAACAAATGTATATTAAACAATGCTTTGGATAAAAGCTTACTTATATCAGCCTGACCTATTAGCACTGTTCTCGTTTTCTCAAAAAACACCCATCCCTTCTGAATCGGGGGGTCCTAATCACTTGGCCACACCTAACCGAGACAATACCCCCATCCTGAGGACCACCAACATCAGACGCCCAGATCAACCTGTTAATCATCCTTTCACCTTTCCTCTCCTTCCCCTCCCCTTTCATCTCTACATTTATACATTCGCAGTGTTGCATTGTCCTTGCTAGTGAACTTCCAAGTAAATAAAGTTGAAACTTTACATGGTAAACAATGTTAAATTGTGAAGCGCCAACGATTTTGCGATACAAAATACACTTCAATGCATTGTAGAGCTGTGGCTTTCTTATAAGAGGATTTCTGGTTACTAAGTGCATAGTACGTTTAGTATTGTGCTTCAGGTTCAATCATTCTTGACTTTAATTCTTCATTTTAATTATATTAAAATGTATTTTTCAGAGACAGATCTATTTAATTTGCATTCATTTAAAGACAGCACCTTAAAGAGGCCCGCCTCCTGGGTAGCTATGAAGTCGCTGTTAGGTGTTTCCATCATTCCTTACAGTAGATATTAATCATGCGCAACAACATGCAGGTAGACATGGCATTTCTTTTGGGAAAGTGGCATGCAGCACACTGAGCTTTACCACAAGAGGTAGATGAGAGATGTTACTGAAGGTCTGTGCTCTGTTTTCTCTCAGCATCAGACGGCTGTAGCTGCAGTTGAGCGCTGTAATACTCCGTTTCATAATGAGCCTTCCTCTCCGTTCGTTTGAAAAAACCACACTGCTCCATCGCACAGGATACAAGAGACAAATGAGCAAAGAAATGTAGGTACAGACAGAAGAAAGGACGAACAATCACGCATACTCTTCAGATCAGATCGCTCATTGACACTACAATGACAATGTGCTCATCAGTCCAATGGCAGACATCAATGAAAGTCATAAACAGGCCATGTGTTTTTGTGTCTCCCTCAGAAGGTTTGGTGTCATTGTATGAGAAACAGCATCATGAACAGTCTGCTGAAAGAAGTTCACACTGATCTATAATGAGATGTGAGCGATGCATTCACAGCGTGGGAGATCCAAGACATTATATTGTGGAATGAAGTTTCGCTTTCACTCACTGCACAGATGCTTTCCGGTTATGACTATTGGCTACTTATTGTAAACAGACAAATAATTGAGACTTCCTAGAGAAGCTCCTGTGAACATGCTAACATCATGGTTTCATTCTGATCTCAAAACTGCACTCCTACCTTCCACAGTATACACACAAGCAAAGCGAGAACAACAATTCCAGCAAGAACGGCGATGAGAATGATCCACCACGGGATGATGTGCTGATCAGACAGTCCATGCTCTGGATAAACCGTTACTGACACCTGCACAAACATTTCAATAACTCACAGTTGAACTGTGTAACGTTTGTTTTTTTCATTCCTAGTTACTTCTTTACATGTAGCACATAGCATTTCATTATAAATGTATTACAAAAGAACTGCTTTGTATCATCATATTGCTGTAGGATTGTGTACGTGTGCTGTTGGACCTGTGTTGAAGCATCCTTGAGCACAAGATGTTTGATGGTGGATTTAATGCTGATATTGGCTCTGACAAGTATCTCCACCGCGCTGACGGATGAAAACTCCTGTTCACCACAAACAGCATGTAAACACACACACTACTGCAGCATTTCATCAAATCTATACAGCATAAGCAATACAGAATATATCCAATATTTTCTCTCATGAACTCTACTATATTGATGTAGGCGGTGTGTGATGACCACACATAACCTGCTGTATCACACACAGTTCTTGCTCATAAATGATTGCTTGCTCACTATAAAATGATGTTCAGAATGTACAAGGTTTAATTTTGACATGGATTCTTGTGCTTTTTCTCATTCTTTTGCAGAAACTCTTGATCTTCTGATTCTTTCATTGTGACGGACTGTTGCATTTTGGCATGACCTACATGGTTGGCTATCACTAAAAATGGAGAACATTCCTCTTATTGTTTTGCATGATATTCGGTTTTTCCATCTCTGATGTTGTAAACTTGATTTTGAGTTAATATCATGTTCACATATGCAAACGGAAAACATATATGCCAACATTGAATTCATTTTTTCTGTGATTTTGTGCAATTTTTCAAGAGCTTCAACTATTTTAAGAAGCCAAAAAGAAAGTTTGTAAGTTTATGTGCCTCAATGTCTAAATGTGTACTATTTAAGTGTACTGTACTCTTGTCTGTTATATTTGTTTTCAATCCTCTTTCTTTTGGTGTTTACCTTTTTGGATATGCATTACCCTGTTATTTGCACTGTACCTTTGAGCAATTAAAAGAAGATTGCTCATGGCTAGTCAACTCTAGTCCTAGAGGGCCAGAGATTGCATAGTTTATTTCCAACCCAAACACACCGGTTCATCATTTTTAAGTAGTCCTGAATACTTTGATTAGCTTGGTCAGGAGTGATTTGACTAGCTCTGTTCAAGTGTGTCAATGGGAATAATGACCTCAATGAAAGTGCTGTTCCACACGTTCGCTTGGATCTTGAGACGGATTGAGCCAGAAAATGTGTGTAGAGGACACCTGAAGGTCAGACAGCGTGCATAACCAAACAAACAGTCCTGAAACACAAGAGCTCATGTCATTTCATTAACGACTAATGTTTTTGTACAAACTTTCTTTTCTTGAACTCACCAGTGTGAGAGTTTTCCTTCGCTCTGATGCTGATACAGCTGGAGGGATCTCGCTCACTGGGGTTTTCGTGACGACGTCGTCTTCTGTCTCCACGTGAGATCTCACCTGTCGGCTCTGATTACCCAGACAAACGTTTATCTCAGGCCCTGTTTACACCTGGTATTAAGATGCGTTTTGGTCGATCGGATCACAAGTGGACGTGCCTCGTAGTATGTGCCTCGGTGTCATTGTTTCGACAGCACAGTTTGAATATTATGCAGGAAACGACTGCCCTGCTGTTGAAAACAAACTTTAGAGGTAGGCTCATGTGTTGACAGGACTCTAACATACATTTAACGGATTAAACAGTTCTTAGGTTGTGCATTCTATCAAACAACAGTGATGGAGGGCATGCTGTTCAGGCGAAACATGGTGTAATTTGGTTTTGCCTCTATCCTTTTAAGACCCTACTAAGGCGGGTTGTTAATGGTCCATTGCAAGTCAAAGCCACAGTGAACAAGAACAGCTGGAAGCAACAATACAACCATGATTTCAATGAGAGGTCAAGAAAAGACAAGGCTGACATGTCTGTAAAAGACAAAAGGTTCATCAAGATTGCAGAAGAGTCAATCAAGTTAACAGACGGACATTACTCTCTTAATTTAACCTTTAGGAAAGGTTACGCTAGGTACGTTAGGTAAGTGTTGCCTTACAATTATCTAGTGGCGGAACAGTGACTTCAAACTTTGATAAGAAAATTCAAAAGTATATATTCAGTGAGGCAAAATAATGATTTGAGCCCCTGCTGATTTTGTAAGTTTGCCTGCTTACAAAGAAGTGAAGGGTCTATATTTTTATGGTAGGTTTATTTTAACTGATAGAGACAGAATATAAAAATCAGGGGAAAAATGTTATATAAAGGTTATAAATTGATTTGCATTTCAGTGAAGTCATCCTGTGTCCGTAGCAGAGAAGAAGCCCTAAAGCATCATGTTTCCAACACTGTGCTTCTCTGTAGGGATGGTGTTCTTGGGGTCACAGTCAGCATTTCTCTCCCTCCAAAAACAGGAGTCAATTTTGGTCTCACACCAGTTTCTCCAAACCTTTTCTGAATCATCTTGACGTTCATTGTCAAACTTCAGACGAGCCAGATGGGCCTTCTTGGGCAGGAGGACCTTGCGTGTGCTTCAGGATTTCAATCTATTGTGGCATAGCGTGTTACCAGTGGTTTGCTTGCCAACTGTGGTCCCAACTGTCTTGCAATCATTAACAAGCTTCTTCCATGTAGTTCTGGGCTGATCTTTGACCTTTCTCATGAGCATCTTTACTCCATTGGGAAATCTGGCAGGGAGCTCCAGACCAAGGGAAATTAATAGTTATTTTGTATTTCTTCTAATTCCAAATAATCTCACCAAGCTTCTGTCTGTAGCCTATTCAAGGTTTGTGCAGGTCTACAATCTTGTCCCTGACATCCTTTAAAACCTATTTGATCTTGACCATGGTGGTGGAAAGGTTAAAATGGAAGATACAGATTCTGTTGGCAGGCATCTACATAACAAGCTGATTTAGGAGTACTTTCTTAAAGTGACAGGACTAATCTGCAGCCCATATAGGCACATAAGCAATCTGTGGAGCCAGAAATCTTTCTGATTGCTAGGGGATCAAATATTTATTTCAATGACTGAAATGCAAATCAATTTATAATCTTTATATACATTTTTTCCCCTGATTGTTTTGGTTGATATTCGGTTTCTCTCGTAACAATGATTAGACCCTTAATTTCTTTGTAAGTAGGCAGTAATGTATAAAGTACCTCAAATCAATACTTGAGTAAAAGTACAAATATCTTGCCAGAAAACTACTTTGGTTGAAGCAGTGTCGGCGCTGTGGTGGGGCATTCGAGGGCCGTGCCACCCCTAGCGGTCATTGATGCCCCTCCTACCACTGTCCATGGCGTGGCCCAAAAAAATATCCCTTTTAGTTATTCTTTTAAAACAGCCCTAACACACAGGGTTTCTGCCAATCTCATATTTCTCTTGAGTACCTATAGAGTCGTATTGCATACTTTGTATCTTCGAAGAGTATTTATTTTGATCACATTTATAAAATATAGACACAGCTTTACGATTGTTTCCAAAAACATACGGCGCGTCAGGGGGAGGGGTAGGCTGAACTAAAGCACGTGTGCACCCATTGTCAACAAAACACAGACATCAGTTTCACTCACCGCATGCGGTTCATGTCCGGCATCTTTTAGCGCTGGGACGGCTCCATATATAAGTTTTAAACAATCTCCAAATCCAGCGTTATATCCACAGTTTATATAACATTCATGCCCAAAATGCAGTCAACAAACAAACACCTGAACTTCACGAACGTATGCTCTCTCTCTCTCCTGCACACAAGTTAAAGTGACATCTGCGCATGTTCCTTCTCCTGCTCTCCTTGCGGCCGCATGCTTTTCCGGGAGAATTGTCCAATAAGGGACTAAGAAAAAATTGTTACGAAACAATTTAATATGTTAGAAAAAAACTTTCCGAAACCTGTACGATCGCTGGGGGAGTGTATCGAGCACAGAAATACTACGTAATACGCTGTAGTGCCTGAGACCGATCAGACACGCAATAACTAGTTATATTTCTTAAATATAACAACAACACCCACTTACCAGCAAGCTACCCACAGGGGTCTACCCCCAATCTGCAAAAAACACTTATGCAGGACCAGGTTTCTGGTGACCATAGTAACCCACACCAAACCATCAAGATAAGAGTATTTTACGACCGAAAAGAATGTACGGAGATGAACTCTCTTTACTCACTTTGGGGACAGACATACAATCCTTAATACATTTATAGGGAAATGTACATATATTAATTTCTAACCTTTCCATGTATTGATGTTCTTGTTGTTATGTCTGTTTTAAACATTAATCCAAAGTATCCATGAATGTTTGTATAACTACTGGAATTATTAGATTTGTAGTAACTCATTTATCCAAGATGATATGTAGATCATGTTTGGTGTCTATGAGCTACATTTGTGATGTCCTTAATGTTGATGTTTGTTGTGTTTTGGTAACTCATTTCATATTAGTTTTATCAAACTCTTAGAAGTTTTCTTAGTGAACATCCAATCAGCTTTCACATGCAAAACACCATCTGAAAGACAAAGACAATTAACTTTCCCTCCAAAGTTGCCATCTCCTGATTGGATCAGTCACGTCTGTAGGATGTGACATCCTTACAGTTTAAAAGAGAACACGAGAAGAGTCTCTTTGGGTTATTTATGTATATTTATACATAAATAACTATCTATTTATGTCGGTGAAGAGTGGTGGTGTTCAGAAAATTCTACAGGAGAGACTTGGATGTGAGTTACCATATGTGCACTGCCTCAACCATCAGTTGCCTTTGGTTGTGCTTCATGCCATGTCTGTAGAGGTCGCACTTTTGGAGTATTTTGAGGTGCGCAATTCCCTATACAAGTTCTGTAGAAAGCCAACGGTTGCTATGCATTATAAAGGTGCGCATCTTAAACTCTTCTGGAGCAGAGATGGACAGGGCATCTTGCCACTGTCTCAGTCTCAGTCATTCTTAAGTCATTTAATGACATAAAATCGATTCTGACCGATAATGACACTGTGCTGAACTATAGCGCAGAGACGAGAATGGAAACTACAGGCCTGCTGCGCGACGTATCTGAGCCAAGTTTCATGTTCCTTGCCAACTTAATCCTTTCTCCATTGGACCCACCGGACACTGATTTGTTGACAGGTTAAAGTGTTGTGGTGAGTGCAACTGCATGTGTTAAAAAACTCACCAGCGAGTCTCTGAGACCCGGGCCCAAATGGAGACGCTTAGAGAGCACACGGATGGATGGCTACATCGTTAAAGGGCCTACAGGAGGACACAGAGGTGATGATGACTTGAAAACTGAACTTCGGAGATTGTACTACAACACTATTGATTCGGTGGTTGGGGAACTGGAGCGTAGATTCAGCGTGCGCAACTCACAACTGGAAAGTGCACCTGCAGCACTAAATCGAGAGGCCGATAACTTCCTTGATGTGACCGCTGTGAAGCATATTCTCGACCTGTCACAATCGATTATGATTGACGCTGAGTTTGAAAATGCTAAAGAGTTTTTAATGTCACAAAAGCAAGCAATGCTGGGAGACTGGACCATCCAGCACATCATCTCAACATACCACAACCAGCTGATTGCCATGCCCAGTGTGCTGACTGCTTTCCAACATGCATTAACATTTAGCGCATCCACAGCAATTTGTGAGAATTCATTCTCCATTCTGTTTGCTGGGTCTATCTGCACTTGTGTTTTATACTTGGCTGCCTGTAAGATGTTTGGGCTTATGTCATTTCTGGATGGTGCGTGGCTTGTCCAATAGCCTACTTGCTGCCCGAAGGCGTGCCTCAGTTATGTCAGCGGTCCTGATATTGAAATGAACAACAACTAGAATAAACGAAATTAGAAAATACTAATTAATATTAATAAAAAAAACGTGTTTCGTTTTTTATAGCATTTCTGCTGTGTTGGACTATGATGTCGCCACTGCGTCAAAATATTTCTCAAACGGCAGTGCCCCCCCGCCGATGACCCAATGCCCCGACTCTGGGTTTAAGTTAAAGTCACCTTTTAGAATAAGACTTGACTAAAAGTCTAAGAGTATCAGATAAATATTATACTCAAGTATGAAAAGTACTTTTTTGATATTAAGGGCCGGTTTCACAGACAAGGCTTAAGACTAGCCCCAGACGAAAATTAATGTCTGACCTGTATTGACTGAATATAACTTGCCCAGAAATATCTTAAAATATATCAGTGCCATTGATTTGTCTCAAGATGCACACCAGTAATGTATTCTTCTAAGATATTTGTATAAAAGCGTCATAAAACAGGTCTGTTGATGATGCAGTAAACATGGGGCTGCATTATGTTCTGCAACACCTTGATAGACCTGGGAATTACGCAAGGATCTTATTTGTGGACTTCATTTGGGCCTTTAATACCATCATGCCTGACCTTCTCTCAGACAAACTGACCCAGCTCTCTGTGCCCACCCCAATCTGTCAATGGATCACTAACTTCCTAACAGACAGGCAGCAAGTAGTGAAGCTTGGGAAACTCACATCCAGGACTCTCACAATCAGCACTGGTGCCCCTCAGGGATGCGTGCTCTCCCAACTGCTCTTCTCACTGTATACAAATGATTGCACTGCAAAAGACTCCTCTGTCAAGCTCCTGAAATTTGCAGACGACACTACCATCATCGGCCTCATCCACAATGGAGACGAGTCTGCTTACAGACAGGTAGTTGCAGAGTTGGCTGTCTGGTGCAATCACAACAACCTGGAGCTCAACACGCTCAAAACAGTGGAGATGATCGTGGACTTCAGGAGAACCCCCCCTGCACTCACTATCATGAACAACACTGTGTCTGCAGTGGAGTCATTCAGGTTCCTGGGCACTACCATCTCTCAGGACCTGAAGTGGGACACTCACATAGACTCAAAGCCCAGCAGAGGTTGTACTTTTCTTGCCAGCTGAGGAAATTCAACATGCCACAGGAGCTGCTCACACTGTTCTACTCGGCCATCGTGGAGTCTGTCCTGTGCTCATCCATAACTGTCTGGTTTGGTTCAGCTACTAAATCAGACATTAAGAGACTACAACGAACAGTCAGGACTGCTGAGACGATTATTGGTGCCCCTCTGCCCAACCTTCAAGATCTTTACACCTCCAGAGTGAGAAAAAGGGCTAAGAAAATCACTGTGGACCCCACTCACCCAGCTCACTCACCTCTTCCAACTTTTGCCATCTGGACGGCGCTACAGAGCACTGACCACCAGAACAGCAAGACACAACAACAGTTTTTTCCCGCAGGCTATTCTCAACCTGAACAATTAAAATCTCTTACAACACACTGCCCATCACATTGCACATATGCACATTACTACCTCAATGTGTTTGAGATTGGACGGAGAGTTTTTAAATGCAAGTAATTCTGTATTTTTAGGTAAGCATAAGAGGCACTTAATCCAGGTTGAAGACTCTTTCATTTCAACGCAGAATACATTTCTTGCAAATATGGCCATGGGTGTTCATCCTCATTACAATTGTGGTTTACCTCGGGAGTAGGAGGTGCTGCTGAGTTCTCTGCTTCTCTTATAAAATGTGTGTCATTATTGTAGAGTGAAACTGTGCCAAATAATCGTTTGCTACTAGCATCTGACATGTCTGCACTTTTGTTGAAATTGGAGTGCGCCTGTCTGCACTTGCGCATTAAGATTTAAACAATGATTGGTTAAGCACCGTCATCGTGACCGGATCGCTGATTGGTCTATGATCAGTCTCTGTTCTTTTTCCTGCCTTTTTAGTAGTAACAAACAAATGTATCGGAGTAAAAGTATAATTTTTTTTCAGGTAGAAGTAAAAATTTGCAGAAATTTAAAAACTCAAGTAAGGTACAGATACTCCCAAGAGAATACTTAAGTACTGTAATTAAGTATTTTAACTTCGTAACATTACAACACTGTAAGTAGGCAAACTTACAAAATCAGTAGCGGATCAAATAATTATGTCCCTCACTGTAGCTGCAAGCAACGATGCGGGCCCTCGCACTACTGTGCCAGCGCTACATGGTAGCTCTCAGAAAACAATGCATGATGGGCACGTGCATTTATGTTCTCAAGTCCAATCCAAATCACTCAGTGTATGTTGTAGATATGAGACACATCCTAAATCTCTTTATTGCCATATGCTGCATCACCATGGCAACGTCATTCGAGATTCCACAAATATTTCTTTAATTTAGCATCTTCCTTTTCCCCTAATGTGTAGCTTTTGAATTATTGTATGTGTGTTAAATTTGGTTATAATAATATATGTACCAAGTTTGGTAACTGTAGGTAAAACTTATCTTGCCATTTCTAAGCTTTTGCAGACAGCTATAGGACACCAGCAATTTCGTGTGTGTGCAAAATTCCATGACGTTTTAAGCAGAATGAGTACTTAAAATGTCATGGAAATACATCTAAATATAGCGTTAAAGTTTGACAGGTTACCATGGAAACACCATTCAACATTACAAAAATGCAGTAAATTTGGTGCAAATCTCATAAATTGCCTAGGAGGTGTATTTATAAGTTCATAACATGCACTTTTTGCTAAATCCAAAATGGAGTAGCCTATGGGTGTCATTGAGAAAATGGTTAGGGTCAATGAGAACTACACTGACCAAAATTATGAACGCAACATCGTTTTTATCCCCATTTTTCATGAGCTTCAAATACCTTTCTATGTACACAAAGGCCAATTTCCCTCAAATTTTGTTCACAAATCTGTCTAAATCTGTGTTAGTGAGCACTTCACCTTTGCCAAGATAAAAAAGACAGTTTTCTCAGCAGAAACTCCAGCACTGGAACAATCTGGCAGTGAACTGGGTTCACTTTTCGGAAACACGCCAATTGGGGGCATAACTTTTCCTAGTGGAGGGAACCTTAGCGCTTAAAACGGTCTCCACCATATCGGCTGAAAGTCCAGCATCTCTTAGTTGGTCACCTTTAGGGGCCAGGCATGGTGGTTCCAGAGCTCTGGACGGGGATGAAACACTGTCCCCTGAGCCTGAGACAAAAGATCTCTCCTGACTGGAATCGCCCAAGGCGAGCCGTCCAGGAGGGATACTAGGTCTGAGAACCACACTCTGGTCGGCAAACGGGGAGCTATCAATAAGAGGCGAGACCCCTTTTGACGGACCTTGGCCAGGACTCCCGGGAGCAGCGCATAAAGAGGAAATGCATAAAGATGCAGATTGGGCCACGTATGGGCCATCGCGTCCAGACCCAGGGGAGGTGGAGGATTCAGAGAGAAGTAGTGGGGACATTGTGCTTTCTTCTGTGAAGCATAAATCTCCAGCTCTGCTTCGTAAAATCTTTCCAAGATTTGATTGACTATTTCGGGGTGGAGCTTCCATTCCCAATTTGTCACAGCTTGTCTGGACAGCAAGTCTGCTCCCACATTCATATGCCCCGGAATGTAAATCGCTCTGAGGGACAGGAATTTGCCCTCTGCCCAAAGCTGAACCTGCTGCGCCAGTTTGTTCCGGTGGCGCGACCGCAGTCCGCCCTGGTGATTTATGTAAAAGACTACTGCCGTGTTGTCCACCCACACTAGGACATTGTAGTCTCTTAACTGCTGAAGGAAGTATTTAAGGAACCAAAATACAGCCATCATGTCGAGGCAATTGATGAGCTCTCCAGATCCCTTGAGCTGGACGGCCATCTAAGACCGCACCCCAACCTGTGAGGGAGGCGTCTGTCATTAACATCTTGCGACCACAACACGGACCTAGAGTGGGACCCAGAGTCAGACACCGGGGTCTGAACCACATAGAAAGGGTACAAAGCCCCTGGCGCGTAACCCTTATTTGCCTCTGAGGATTGGCCCTTGGATGAAACCCCCTGGCTATGAGCCACAACTGAAATGGTCTCATATGGAGGAGGCCCAAAGGAATCACCGTGGACGTAGCCGCCATGAGGTGCTGTAATAGCCTGACTCTTTTTCTGGCAGAGGAACACATTCTATGGCCCCTTTGAACAGCAGATCTTGTACCTCCTATGTCAACAAATGTGCTCGCTTCACTTTCACGGAAGTGGGGACCATGACCGATATCTGTCATTCAACCTTGAGTGTTTGGGAGCGTCTTGTCTTGTCTCTGCGGCTCTGAGACTGAGTCTAGCGACTGCATTAGTCACCACCCCGAGTACATCCTCATACGCTTTAGCATCGCGAGAGGACGGTTACGAGATGGCGCTGTCAACCTCTGCAAAGACAAGCGAAGCCGAGACGCCTGTGCGAGCTTCAGATTCGCTTAAAGACTGCGAGCCGAGCACGCAGAACACAGATGTCAAGGATCGCAATTCTCCATCAAGCCCAAGAGCCGCATTCTCATCCCCCAAACACTCAAAGCAAAACTAATAGGAATCATCATCTGAGAGGAGACACTCACAAGGAGGTACGGATCTCATTCAGATTCCTTCATGATTATACTGTACTTATTTAAACTTTTTAGGTAAATAGAGAAGACTTCTTCCCACAACATAAACAGCACACACACACAAAGCGGTCCTTGAAGACAAAGAAACCTGGGGATGTGTCCGCTTCACGCGTATTTATAATATGCAGGACTGTGTAATTCCGGTCAAAAAACGAGTTGGGCATATTACGTAGTATTTCTGTACTTGATACACTCCCCCAGCGATCGAACGGTTTCGGAAAGTTTTTTTCGAACATATAAAACTGTTTTGTAACAGTTCTTTCTTAGTCCCTTATTGGACAATTCTCCCGGAAAAGCACATGACAGCAGGGAGAGCAGGAGAAGGGGCATGCGCAGCAGTCACTTTCACTTGTAAGCAGGAGAGAGAGAGAGAGAGAGAGAGCATATGTTTGCGAAGTTCAGGTGTTTGTTTTATCACTACATTTGGGTGATGAATGTTATATAAACTGTGGATATAACGCTGGATTTGGAGATTGTTTGAAACTGATATATGGAGCCGTCCCAGCGCTAAAAGATGCCGGACATGAACCGCATGCGGTGAGTGAAACTGATGTCTGTTTTTTGTTGACAATTGGTGCACATGCATAAATTGCATGCGCTTACTTTACCCATTAGATTTAAATATCTAAAAAGCCTATACATTTACCCTACCCTCAGGCCAGAAGTGGTCAAAAGTGTACACCAGGTGTGAATGGGTCTCCTTCATCCACTTGTGATCCGATCAACCAAAACACATCTTAATACCATGTGCAAACAGGGTCTTACACTGGTGCTTAAAACATGTTTTAATGTCAAACAAGAGGCTTGTGTGATAGTTTTGTGAATACCTTGACTTCCGCTGCATGTGACCGTTCATTGAGGGCTAACCGGAGTGGATTCAGTGCTGACTGAGGTTCACACTGAGTGTCCATCTGTCCGTCCACCTGCAGGACGCTGGGATACAACAGCCACTTCCCATTGATTAACTCATACGGCCACAGAATGTTCAGGGAGGCCGAGCCGAATGTCTGGAGAGGCTGACCAGTGTTAGACACCTGGTCAAAACAACAAATATTGCCACATTAGCTCTTCCTGAAAACCACAGAAAGAAAAAGAAAAGCACCCAGGTAGCAATAGACTGGAGTAATTGCTGACTGAGAAATTAAGTCATACTGTATTCATATGAAAGACATGATGACAGAATTTAAATCCTTTTAATATAGTAGTTTCTATACTTTTTATGCTCCCCCTACTACCTACAATCACCCACATGGACAGTAGGTTTGGCAATCGAAATTTGATTCCAATTCTGGAATCCATAAGAAAGGAATCGGATCCTTAAAAATATAAAAAATTTGATTCCACTTAACGATTCCGGACAGCACGTCACATAATTTTCACGTCATCTGACAAGACTAGAGTCACCTGACCTGACGTAGCCATCTGCGAGGACCTTCCACTCAAATACTAAAAGTCACATGATGGACTGTGGAAGGCGCATTAAAGTGTGACTGCATTTTGTGAAATCACAAAAAGACAACGCTAAGTGTAATTATTGTGACAAACTATTATGTTACAAGATGGGTGTCACCAGCAATATGGCAAAGCATTGAAAGTAAGGCTCAAACAGGAAAAAAAATTGTGTGTTGAGCTCCAACTAATGGCACAAAATAAATATTTTTGATCTTGCTTGACTTATTGCATTTTCACCGCTTTGGAATCGGAATCGATAAGTAGAATCGAATTTGGATCGGAATCGATAAATTTGAAACAATGCCCAACCCTAATAAACAGTCTCATAAAATATACTTTGCTTGAAACCTGCTATAGGTTTTAATGAATTATACTTGATCTATAATATAATCTTAAAGCTTTAAGAGTCAACTGCACACTAAGATAAAGTAGTTACTAGGGTGTTTTTAGCTATTTACTGTGAAAATGTGCCGAAAGAGACAACGCTTATGACTCTACGACTTCCTGATGCGGATATATACAGTCGGTTTTGCTGGATGGTTACTAGGTTACTTTGTTGGGTTGCTAGGGAGTGGCTTGGAAGCTACAGTGGGGAAAATAATTATTTGATCCCCTGCTGATTTTGTAGGTTTCCCACTTACAATGAAATTAAGAGTCTATATTTTTTTATAGTAAGTTTATTTTAACTGATAGAAACAGAATATCAACCAGAAAATCCAGAAAACAAAACACATTATATAAAGGTTATCAATTGATTTGCACTTTAATGAGAAAAATGAGTAGGTTTCTTGGCAACAGATTTTCTACAGGACTCGGGTCTGAAGACTGCCTAGGACACTTAGTGTGCTTCTCCTTAAGCCACTCCTTTGGTGTCTTGGCAATATGTTTTGGGTCTTTGTCATGTTGAAGCCCCATTCATGACCCATCTTCAATGTCCAAGATTTTTTTTACAGTAAATGGCCCGTCCCTTAGCCCCTCAATGCGGTGAAGTCATCCTGTATCTGTAGCAGAGAAAAAGCCCTAAAGAATAATGTTTCCAACACTGTGCTTGACTGCAGATTGTCACGATCTGGTGGGGGAGAACCCAAATGCAGGCAGCGGTCGAGGGATGGGTTAACAAAGATTTATTTAACAATAAAACACAAAACAGGACAAGATTAACAATAAATGATAACAAGAAACTAAATAACTGAACTGGGAAAACAAACCACTGGACCACAACTACACTGACTTACTTGACTGACAATAGATACAATAACAGGCATGAACAAGATCCTGGACTAGGCATAATACAAAGACTAGGTAAGATACAAAGACTAGGTAAACTATAAAGACTAGGTCAGAATACAAATCTGGGTGAAGATACAAAATCAACGAGCACAGGACAAGAATCGAGAAGGCATTATAAGTGGAACAAACACAGGATAATTAATAAGGATCAGGTGATGGGGATTAACACTAAGGGAAGGCTAAACAAGACAAAAGGGCGGGAAACACAAACGAGACACGAGAAAGCACATGGCCAGCCAATATATAAACAAAGCCATGTCTTTCTCACACAAAACCTAAGGCTATGTCATGACTCCGCTTCAAGACCAAGAACAAACATGACATGATAGCGGAATCATGACAGCAGATATGGTGTTCTTGAGGTCATTGTCAGTATTTCTCACCCTCTGAGAACAGAGAGTAAATTTCTCTAAAGCCTTTTCTGAATCATTTTAATGTTCATTGGCAAACTTCAGATGAGCCAGACGAGCCTTCTTTAGATGAAGGACACATCAAGTGCTTCAGGATTTCAATCTATTGTGTCATAGCGTGTTACCAATGGTTTGCTTGCTAACTGTGGTCCCAATTGCCCTGAAATCATTAACAAGCTTCTTCCATGTAGTTCTGGGCTGATCTTTAACCTTTCTCATGATCATCTTTACTCCATTGGGGAAATTTTGCAGGGAGCTCCACACCATGGGCAATTGATGGTTATTTTGTATTTATTCCATTTGATAAATAATAGCAACAACAGTTGTCTCCTCACCAAGCTTCTGTCTGTAGGCCATTCCACGTTTGTGCAGGTCAACAATCTTGTCCCTGACATTCTTTTTTTTTAACTTTAGAACAGTGGAGGCAGACAGAAACTTGAGGGTAAGTGAAATTTTACTGGTTGGTTGGGGATCAAATACTTATTTTACACACTGAAATGCAAATCAATTTATAACCTTTACATAAGCTCTTTTTTTTTTTTGGTTGTTATTCTGTCTCTATCAGTGCAAATAAACCTACCTTTAAAATGATAGACCCTTCAAGTGGGCAAAATTACAAAATCAGAAGAGGGTCAAAAAAAGATTTTCCCCACTGTACCAATCAATGTTGATACTCCAATTGATAATCCAACGCAACCAAACTTCAAAGCACTCAAAGTGAGTACAGACATATAGTTAATTTCACTCCAGTGGTTCAGCTTTACTTATATAAAGCGACGAGAATACGTTTTGTGCGCAAACAAACAAAAATACTGACTATATTCAACAATTTCCTGACTTGTGTGTTAGTTTCCAACATGGGGTCACGAGAGCACCAAGACGCATTCACAGTGCATCCGGTGTCAGAACCGCACACCACGCACAACATGTGTCGTGTAGTGTTGACCTCGGATGCACTCGTGAACATGCATTGAAAAATAACAATAAATAAGTCTGGAAATTGTTGTATAAAGTCAGTATTTTTGTTTGTTTGCGCACAAAATGAATCCTCGTCGCTTTATATATGTAAAGCTGAACCACTGGAGTGACATGAACTATATGTCTGTACTCACTTTGAGTGCTTTGAAGTTTGGTTGCGTTGCAGTCTATTGAGGAGTCAGAAAGGATTGCAAAATGAATGTAGTTTGTCTGTACATCATATGCACACAGTTTGTTACCCAGACGGATGCGTAGCCTACTATTTTATTCTTTTAAGTCTGAAAACAATGGAAACGGAGAATACTTGTATGTAAATGAGAACGACTTTATTGGGCATTTAGTTGCACAGAAATACTGCACAATATGTAACGTTTAGAGAGTAAATGCAAATACCACACAATGACGTCATGTATATGCCAATTAGCACTGCTGCAGAGGTCAAACCACAGACATCATGCCCACAGCTGACAGGTTCATTAAAATGACACTCTCATAAACGTCTCATCCTGTTAATGTATTTACATCAAAAATAAAACTCAGATTTTGAAGGTCATTACAAGCAGTTCAAACATTGGAAACAGAAATTCTTACAAACTAAATTCACCTGCTGCACTAGTGACCTCTTAAATACAAAGCAGGCACATGGTAATGTACTTACGCTGAATTCATATTGGACGTCACTGCCGACATCACGCACAGACGTCATAGCACTCTCTCCCACGACTGCACCGCTGTAAAAGAGCTGATGAGGACGAGCCAGCCTACAACACATTCACACATTCAGCCAGAACCTTCACAGTGTTTTACTCCACACAAACGCATGAATGATGCGGTGAACGGACCCGCTGAGCACCAGAGGAAGCTCGATCACCATACGTGCAAACGCCATGACCGGAGCCAAAGACGGCTGCTCGCTGATCCTGCGGCACATTTACATCATTATCAGCGGCTTCAGAGCCACAGAATGAAAGAAACTTTTCAAATGACAAGTGAGCACATCTCTGTTACTGTAATGCAAACACAACGTATGCTGTTAGTGGAATAACTCTGCTTCACATACTTTTCTAGACTTTCCTTAAGATTTTCAGCAGAAGTATAAGCTAGAGATGTTAAGAAAAACTCACGTGGACATCACAAGGCGAACAGACAGCGATGTGGTTTCGATGGTGATGGCAGATGTGCTCAGAAGAAGAGAGAATTTCACCTGGAGTTAAAGGAGAAGATACTTGAATCTCAGCGTGTGGTACTGTACGTATAAGAGAAGTGAGGTGTTGCACATGAGTGAGTGGTGCCGTACCGCTGCGTCTCTTTTCACGGGATTGCCCAGATCACACAGCGCTTGAGAGCCGTTCTGATTGGCTTCACACAAAACCTGCCAACCCATAACACACGGCACAGATGAATGTAACACGTGACGGACGCATGTGAATGTGGAGCGTCTACCTGCTGTCCCATGACTCCGGAGTAGGAGAGAGTGTCCGGTAGAGACACCAGCAGCTGAGCGGCGTGAGCGTCGTCTCCATCCTCCTGTGGATTCTCAGGGTTTGAGGGCACATTCGTCACGGTCACCTCCAGCATTATTGACCTTTGATCTGACAGCGAGAACACTGGCGTATCCCACTCGTCTCTGAAGACAATAAAGTCATGATGAGAACCAGGAGAGTCCTTGAGAGAGCGCTCAATATGAATGTGTGTGAGCAGGAACCGTACCGTACCGTGGGAGAGGAGTGAAGGTGTTTGAAATGGGAGCTCTGATACCAAACTGATAGGTCAGCTGAAGGTTACTCTGGCAAATTTTATCCTCACCGCAACCTTCCCGAACAAAATTCACCTAACAGACAGACAAACAGCAACATTTTACATTTCCCTCCCAGCTTTAAAGACGAAAATAATCCTGGGAATATTTCAATATCAGTGTCAATAAAATTGCTCTGTGTCTATAAAACTGTAAAGCTAAGTGTAATGTGGTAAAATAGCAACTCCAGGTGATCTGTACAAGAAGTTTATTAAAGCTTAAAGTAACTAAATAAGAAAAACCTGTTCTGTTGAATGGGATTGCAGCAAACAAATGGGATTGTAATGGGATATGTACACAATATCACACATTTGGTCTGTGTGATGTTACTTTATGGCAACGTTGTGATTAAGTTCCATTTTACAGAAACGTGGCTAAGGCCCCAAAAGCGTTGTGGGCATAATAACATGTAAAATAACATGTGAATTAATCCCACGGAGAAGGTTGTAGTGTCGTGATATTGGTCTGCAGATAACCTCGGGCCTCATTTATTAACGAGGATTGGGCATTAGGGAAATTATAATTGTGTGAAAAATAAAAAAAATAAAAGTGTGTTTTTATATCTAGATCAATGTTATACATTCGATTTTTCACAGCTGGAAATATTAAATTGGAGCTCCATTATATTACAACACTTATTAATCCGTGTTTTTAGTCCTTTAGTGCACGAGGTGGACATGTGTAGCACACGCTTTCTCCGCTGTCTTCTTTACAGAAGAGCCGCATGCTTGCATCATTTAAACATTAATGGTCAACTGACTAAGGCCCTGATCAGACAGAGAACGCGTCTTGTGCTGTGAGTCGCGCCTCTTTTGAATTGTTTTCAGTTGGCAGGGAGCGTTTTGCGTGCTGCTTATGCGCCTCGTTTTTTAGGCTGTGTGTCCGCCGTGGCGTTTACGCCTGTGGCCGACGTGTTTTTTAAATTGTTTTCAAACGAAAAAGTAAAGTAGGTTTTAAA
Organism: Triplophysa siluroides; assembly: GCA_006030095.1. Classification (NCBI taxonomy): domain Eukaryota; kingdom Metazoa; phylum Chordata; class Actinopteri; order Cypriniformes; family Nemacheilidae; genus Triplophysa; species Triplophysa siluroides. The sequence goes on along the minus strand of VCII01000143.1, from coordinate 520,568 downwards.
ATAATATCGATCATCTTATTTTGACTCATCCTTAATAGCCCCTGTAGATGGACTATGAAATAACATGTGACATTAGAGGAAAACGTCTCAGGATAAGTCTATCAAGTCTGTAAACCTTGCATTATTGCTTAGAAAAAACATTTGTGTTCTGTACTTTTAGAAATGAAATTATTACTAGCTCTAGTGTAGGATATAACATATTAAGTGGGCAGCTACTATAGCTGAGATAACTATGTGCTATTATAGGCAACTTGGTTTGGACTTGGCTGTGAAACCGGAATATATTGTCATTTTAGATAAAATATGTTCTTTATATTAGTTAGAGCCATAAAATGACTGGTTTCTTGAAATATGGTAATTGTAAATTTGTGAAAAGATGTAATTATTGATCGTTATCATTGTGTATTGTAGAATGAATGCAGATGTGCATCTCTGCTTTCATGATTTCCATACAGTGCATGCAAACATGTTAATAAAGTTTAAGTTATGTTAAGTATGTTGAAAATACTTAAATATTTTTAAATACAAAAACGTTTACCTTCCCCACTATTGTTGCACTGTATGAATAGTGGTTTAAGCAAGGGAAATTGGTATAGTGCATTGTGTTGCCTTCTTCTTGCACACAGAAACAAGTAATGGGGGTCTGTGCCCCAGCAGATCTTTAGGTCTAGCAACGCCCCTGCATTATGCATTGTAAAACTAGGTGTTGTAAGCTCTACATATGGTTACATTTGAGAGGAGATGGGATGGAGAGACATGTATGCACAGTCTTCCCCTGACTGAGATTTATAAAGAGAATTTAGCACAGGTTTTGTTGTGCGCATGGTCTTACAAATCTGAAAATCTAACTTTTGTGCCCACGCCCACTTTGAGAATGAAATCTATGTTTTCTAAATAGGTCTATAAATGAGTCCCAGATTTGTCTTCACAATGTGCCACAATGTGGTCGTTATGACACAATCAAGTTCAATGACCTAAACCAGGGGTGTCAAACTCAGTTCCTGGAGGGCCGCAGCTCTGCACAGTTTAGCTCCAACCAGCTCTAATCCACACCTGCTTGGAAGTTTCTAGTAACCCTGAAGATGTTGATTAGCTGAATCAGGTGTGTTTGATTAGGGTTGGAGCTCAACTGTGCGGAGCAGTTTGACAGTTTGACACCTGTGAACTAAACAATGCACGGTGAAAGTTTTTCTTTTGCGTTTTTGAAAAGTTTCACGTACACACGACAGCGTTATCAAAACTATTTGCATTGACATGGATCCCGGAAAACCAATAAAAACAATGTATTATGCATGCCAAGACTGTGGATGGCAGTGTTGCGCTATAAAGAAACCCCACGTGTTTGATTTAATCTAAAATATATAAAGTTTTCAGTTTTCGTTGAAAACGGTCTTGTGTAAATGGCCTCTTACTTCGCTACAATGAATATAGGAATCACACATGTATGTCGCTGGAACCTTACTTGGTACATCCCTCCAGTGAATATGGTCGGCTCAGATATGTCCACAAAACGTGACTCTGTGGGATTTCCTGAAATGATGTTTGACCATTGCTATCAATCAAAATATGGCTTTGTTTGTGTGTTCACTGGGATCAAAGCTCGCTCACCTGAAAATGTATGCCATTAATGTCTAAACCGCTGGCAACAAAAGTGAGTACACCTTTAAGTGAAAATGTCCAAATTGGGCCTATTAGCCATTTTCCCTCACTGGTGTCATGTGATTCGTTAGTGTTACAAGGTCTCAGGTGTGAATGGGGAGCAGGTGTGTTCAATTTGGTGAAATCGCTCTCACTCTCTCATACCGGTCACTGGAATTTCAACATGGCGCCTCATGGCAAAGAACTCTCTGAGGATCTGAAAAAAAGAATTGTTGCTCTACATAAAGATGGCCTAGGCTATAAAAGATTGCCAAGAGCCTGAAACTGAGCTGCAGCACAGTGGACAGGACTATACAGCGGTCTAACAGGACAGGTTCCACTCAGAACAGGCCTCGCCATGCTCGACCAAAGAAGTTGAGTGCACATGCTCAGCGTCACATCCAGAGGTTGTTTTGGGGAAATAGACGTATGAGTGCTGCCAGCATTGCTGCAGAGCTTGAAGGGGTGGGGTTCAGCCGGTCAGTGCTCAGACCATACGCCGCACACTGCTTCAAATTGTTCTGCATGGCTGTCATCCCAGAAGGAAGCCTCTTCTATGATGATGCACAAGAACAAGCTGAAGACAAGCAGACTAAGGACATGGATAACTGGAACCATGTCCTGTGGTCTGATGAGACCAAGATCAACTTCTTTGGTTCAGATGGTGTCAAGTGTGTGTGGAGCACAAAGACAAGAGTGTCTTGCCTACAGTCAAGCATGGTGGTGGGAGTGTATTGGTCTGGGACTGCATGAGTGCTGCCTGCACTGGGGAGCTACACTTCATTGACGGAACCATGAATGCCAACATGTAATGTGACATACTGAAGTAGAGCATGATCCCCTCCCTCCAACACGATAACCACCCCAAAAGAACTTGAGGGTAAAGGTGATGGATTGCCCCAGCATGTCTCCAGACCTAAACCCTATGGAGCATCTGTGGGGGCATCCTCAAACGGAATGTGGAGGAGCCCAAGGTCTCTAACATCCACCAGCTCTGTGATGTCGTCATGGAGGAGTGGAAGAGGACTCCAGTGGCAACCTGTGAGGCTCTGGTAAACTTCATGCCAAAGAGGGTTAAGGCAGTGATGGAAATAATGGTGGTCACACAAAATATTGACACTTAGGGGTGTACTCACTTTTTGCTGCCAGAATTTAGACATGAATGGCTGTGTGTGGAGTTATTTTGAGGGGACAGCACATTGACACTGTTATACAAGCTGTACACTCACTACTTTACATTGTAGCAGAGTGTCATTTCTTCAGTGTTGTCACATGAAAAGATATAATCAAATATTTACAAAAATGTGAGGGGTGTACTCACTTCTGTGAGATACTGTATCCGCTAACGTGAGCTGCTGTATAACGTGAAATGCAACGTAAAGTAAGCCAACAGAAACCAGCGCTGTACCAATTAAACAAGTGATAAAGTGAGTCGTACTGCACATTAAAAGATTGAATAACATGCTAAAGATCGAATCAAGTAAATAACATCTTTACATGATTGAGTTTGTGCAGTGTCAGAGCATTTAATTGGTTGAATGTACAGAATGAATACGCCCGATATTATGTCAAAACAGTAAAATCTTTGAATGGAACACTTAATTGCACAATGTAAATTAGTTAAACTGACTGTTCAATTAAATTAATTGAACACCACATCCCTATTCAGCTCGGATCCTCAACTATAACACCCAACAAGTCTGCGAGGAACCTGGGGGTAATGTTTGACTATCAGCTGAAATTCACCTCCCACATCACAGCAACCAATCAAACTTGCAGGTACCGTAATTTCCGGACTATTGAGCGCACCTGAATATATAAGCCGCACCCACTGAATTTAAAAAAAAAAATTATTTTGAACATAAATAAGCCGCACATGTCTATAAGCCGCAGGTGCCTACCGGTACATTGAAACAAATGAACTTTACACAGGCTTTTAACGAAACACGGCTTGTAACGAAAATAAATAGGCTTTAACGAAACACGGCTTGTAACAAAAATAAATTGTCTTTAACCAAAACCGGCTTGTCACAAAAAAATAAAAAATTAGCAGTAAACAGTAGCCTACCAAGAAAGTCATTGGTCACTATCTTCCTCCTCCTGTGCACTGAAACCACTGAAGTCATTCCTTCGGTGTCGGAGTTGAATAGCCTCAGAATTGCTTCATCCGATATTGGATCGTTTTCATTGTCGTTCTCGTCACTTTCATCCGGAGGCAAATCCCCCGCTGAGCCCTCTTCAACACGCAGCAGTCCAGCCTTTCGAAACCCGCTGATGATAGTGGATTTTTTGACAATGCTCCACGCTGTCAGGATCCACTGGCAGACTTGACCATAAGTTGCTCTTCGCATGCGGCCCGTTTTAGTGAAGGATTTCTCCCCACTTGTCATCCAAGCCTCCCACTGAACACGGAGCGCCACCTTAAATGCACGATTTACACTGATGTCGAGTGGCTGCAAATACTTTGTTGTGCCTCCAGGAATCACAGCTGGAATTGAGTTTGTCCTCTTGATGGCTTCTTTCACCGAATCTGTTATGTGGGCCCTCATGCTGTCCAAAACGAGCAATGCCTTGTTCCTGTGAAAGAATCCTCCCGGTCGCGTGCCGTAACACTCCGTATGCCATTCATGCATTAGGCTTTCCATCATCCATCCTTTCTTGTTGACTTTCACAACAATTCCTCTCGGGAATTTTTCTTTCGGCATCGTCGTGCGTTTAAAAATCACCATCGGTGGAAGCTTTTCTCCCGATGCCGTGCAGCTCAGAACACAGGTGAAATGCGTTTTTTCATGCCCAGTTGTTTTCAGTGTGACGGATGATTCGCCTTTCCTGTTGACAGTCCGAGTGAGAGGCAGGTCAAACGTCAGAGGAACCTCGTCCATATTTATGATGTCGTGCGGGCCGATGGAATGCTCCGCTATCTTTGCATCAGTGAATTTGCGGAAGTTTGAAACTTTTTCCTCGTAGTCGGGAGGGAGCTGCTGACATAGACTTGTCCGTACCCTGATGGACAGGCCTTTACGTCTCATAAATCTGAGACACCACGATGGTCCACCTCTAAAATCCTCAAAGTTCATTGCGGTGGCGATTGTTTTGGCTTTCAGTCGGATCTGCACAATTGAAACACCTCGGCCGTCTGCTCTCTGTGTGTTGACCCAGTCTTCGAGCTCATTTTCTAGTTCGGGCCATCTGCTTTTCTTTCCTCTGAAAGCTTTAGTTGTCTTTTTGCACTGAGTCAATTCCTCACGCTGCTGTTTCCAACGTCTTATCATCGACTCATTAAGACCAAGCTCCCGTGCAGCAGCTCTATTTCCTTTTCCAACAGCCAGATCAATCGCCTTCAACTTGAAAGCTGCATCATATGCATTTCTCCGTGTCTTTGCCATGATGAGGGTGACAAAATGACTACCGTAATCAGAATGATGGGAAGATTGAGCGCGCTCGATTTAATCTAAATAGTAAACAAAAAAGTTGTTTGACCTTAACCCGTTCGGCAATTTCATTGGTCTAATGAAAGCTTCATTCCGCCAAAAAACTGAGCACGTCACAGAATGTTTAAAAAAAAAATTGAAAGCGCGGGAAAAATCCATATATTAGCCACGTCATTGTTTAAGCCGCGAGGTTCAAAGCGTGGGAAAGAAGTTGCGGCTTATAGTCCGGAAATTACGGTATGTGCTCTACAAAACATCAGGCCGTTCCTGTTGGAGCACACCTCTCAGCTCCTAGTCCAAGCTCTGGTCATATCAAGACTGGACTACTGCAATTCTCTACTGGCCGGCCTTCCAACCAATTCAGTCAAGCCCTGGCAAATGATCCAGAATGCAGCTGCACATCTAGTTCCCAATCAGCCTAAAAGAACCCATGTAACACCCCTCCTGATTTCACTTCACTGGCTGCCAGTTGCCGCCTGCATCAAGTTCTTGAATCAAGTAACTCACTGCTCCAGGTCTACATCTCCTCCCGTCATCTTCGGTCTGAAAATGAGCGACGACTGGTTGTTCCATCACAGCGAGGCACCATATCTCTAGCAAAAACCTTTACTTATTCAGTTCCCCTTTGTTGGAATGAACTGCCAGCTCACACACGAACTGCAGCATCCTTCACAACTTTATAAAACAATCAAGCATACCTGTTCCGCATTTATTTGACCAATCGATGATTGTCTGTGTCTTAAAATATATTTTATTAAAAATATCTAAATAAAACAAATACATTATCTCCCTCACTTTCTTCAGCTCTAATCCTCCTTGTAGCATGGGCTTGTAAACTATAGCTACTGTTTTAGTTGACAAAATGTTGACAGAATGATATTTGCTCTCATACTTGTAAGCCGCTTTGCATAAAAGTATCTGCCAAATGAATAAATGTAAATGTATACCAGTTAGATTTTATCAGACTTAATATAATGTAGATTTAGTCGACTAAAATATTTTTTATATTTTGTTGATAAAACTAAATTGATGGGGATGGACAAAACATGACTTGAACTAAATTGCATTTTCATCAAAAGACTGTGACTAAAACTAAATCAAAATGTGCTGTCAAAATGAACATTGCAGCCTCCACGATCACAAAAATGGCTGAGCTTTCCCACGGTGTGTCACGTAATCATGCTAATTAAATCCCACAATGCATTGCTGCAAAAGTTTCTGTGGCCTCACCCGTTGCCGGTAGAGGTGCACATTTCCTTTGGGATGTAATTTATAGGAAGAATGAACTGGAGGATAGGTTTCTATTTTCTGAACGAATGCAGTTGTCACTGTATGAACATGAAGCATGAGTTTTTCATAACCTCGGAGTAGAGTGTGTTTGAAGGGCTGGGGCTCAGTACAGGACTCAGTTGGTTGTAGGGTTTATGTTCAGCATGATGATGGTGGGGATGTCTGGTTCTCCGTATAGTGTGCGTGATAGCCAGAGAGACGGGCCGCAGCTTATCTAGAATGTTTTCCTGGTGAAATGACAACAGAAATGTGGCGAAACAACTAACACAGTATTAAGACAGACATTGACCACCATCTCTGCCGTCTTACCTTCACAGCGAAGGTCACCGTCTGACAGTCTAGATGTTTTTGTCCAAGGAGCTTGACTTCCACCGAGTGGACATACTCCGGCTCTGATACACTGCGCTCCAAGAAGTGAACTCTGTGAGGCATACTCAGTTTCCTACGATCTACATCTGCCTCAAAATGTACACCGAGTGCTGATGTGGGAAACGATACGGAAACATTTTTATGCACGTCTGTGGTGTGTGTGTGTGTGTGTGTGTGAGGGATATTGTTGTTGTATATATGTGGTCTCTCTTACTGATGTTCGGTGAAAAGGAGTCTGGATAAGCAGTGTATGTGTAGCAGGCTTTCACTTCCACACTATAAGAAGACAAAACAGACATATTTCAGAAATACTGTCATGACCTCCATGCACACACGACAGTAAAAAACTGTTGAAAAGTAATTGTTAACTAACCAAACGCCGTGATTCCCTGGGCAGTTGTGCTGCGTAAGGTCAATATAATGAGGCTCAAGGGAAATCTCTCGATTCACATGGACCACTGGACGTGACCTGATGGATAAAAATAATTCCTGTATATATGAGCTAGTAACATGATCAAGTGTGCGCGTTTCAGTCAATTTACTTGTAAAGCACAACTTGATCACTGAGGGAGCCGACAGCCAGATCCGGATAGAAATTTCCATCAATATCCAAGCCTCCTGATATAGAGTATCCCAATCGCTTCACTCCGGCATTCAGCCCATCTAGAACCTAATATGATGATAAAAACGGGACTTATTATAAATCCAAATGCTGGTATGATATATTCTGTATATACTGTATGTAGAGTGTATTCAGATCTGAATTATTCTGGATGTTTGTGAGGCCAACAAGAAATCTGCCACCATCACATAACAAGGTTTCAAAGCATTCAGATCACATAAGCTATAAATCAAGTTGTAAAGCCATTTTGGTGTCTTTGAATAGCGCCGTAATATAAGAGAGAGAAAGAGTGAAGAGAGAGAGAGTTTTTACACATCCACTACATTAGGTCAAATTAAATACCCACATCATTTTCACATTTCATTACGAACAAAAAACAAAATCATCAATGCCCCAAAATTCCTTAAAAATACATTATTTGTCGGTTTATGAAAAGCAAATTCTGCTCTAATTCTTGCTGTTATTAGGTCTTTGAATATTACTACAGGGTGCACAAAATTGTCATCACTTAATTTTCTTTTTATTGCTAACCATATTGCTAACTTTGCTTCACCCACTATAACATTAATTAAAGAAATATTTTTCCTCCTTCCAGCAGCATATTTTGGATGAAATAGAAAAATGACCGTACGAAAAACCTGTCAGGGTGAATGCACAGGAAGAGAACCCAGATGCAGCCAGCGGTTATAAACAAAGATTTATTTAAACTCAAAACAAAGGCCCACGAGGGGGAAAACAAAAATGACAAGGGGAAATAATATAACAGGCAAAAAAAACATGAAATAACTATACCCAGACTAAAACCACACTGACAAAACTTACACTTGACTAGACTTGGATATTTTCACAGATAGGAATAAGACGCAACGTCAACGAACAAGCACAGGACAGAAGACACAAGGGCATCATATAGGGGAAACTAACAAAGGATAATTAACAAGAGACAGGTGTGGGGAATGAAACACTAATGGAAAGCTAAATGAGGAAACAAGAGGGGCGGGGCCAAAGACGAGACCGGAGAGAGCCAACAATAACATGTCTCTCTCCTCACAAAACATGAGGCTCTAGATAGCTTTCTTATGTGCTTCTTCAAAATCGGTCAATTCCAGAATTGTTCAATTTAAAATCGAGTCATCCTCTGGTCTATCTTCAATTGCTGCAGAAATTCTTAATTCTGGGAACTCATGATGCTTTCCATTCTCCAATGATTGTAACTCTAAGAATTGCCGAAAGGCAGAAGGTAAAAACAGAAAGACCTTTTCGAGTATCATTTTCATGAACCTACCAGCTTTAATGCCAATCAATTGACGCATCTCTTCAGGACTTTTCCAGTTATTAACAGTCCTCAAATCTGATATTTTAGTGCAACAGGCTTTCGCCATTAAAGTTCTTAAACTATTCAAATCCAGTTCTTTGACTTCAATCAAAGGATTACTGAAGAGTGGTTCATGTTTGATCCAGTTTCCAGGACTTGATAGATCTCTGTCCACTTTAAAAAGAAAAGTCCATGCTTTTAAAACTAAATTATAAACAGATGAAGTACCACACACATCCAATCTGTCAACCTCATTAAAACAGCTGCTTAACATATTTAAAAATGTCCACTTTTTGCAATAAAGGACAAGCTGTATCAGTCCACATAGTTTCTCCAAAATACAGCAATCTTTGCGCTGCTTGAAGTCTGAAGGTCATAATTCGACTAATAAACCACAGCTGCCTTGGTCCAATGGTATCCAGACCAAAAAGAATCAAATTAATTTCCTCTGAATTCCTTTCAGTGGAAAGTTTTTGTGCCAAAACATAGATGCGATTAAATTATTGTTTACAAAAACTCTCCCCTTATATGACAATTTAGGTAGCACCCACTTCCATCCAGACAATTTTAATAGGCCTTTTTTTCCAACCCATTAAAAAAAAAACAATGTAGATATTTCTTTATTTGACAGAGCAGAGGTTCACTTGCTAGAGCAGTGGTGTCAAACTCAATTCCTGGAGGGCCGCAGCTCTGCACAGTTTAGCTCCAACCAATTCCAACCAACACCTGTTAAGAGGTTTCTAGTAATCCTAAAGACCTTGATTATGAATCAGGTGTGTTTGATTAGGGTTGGAGCTAAACTGTGCAGAGCTGTGGCCCTCCAGGAATTGAGTTTGACACCTGTGTGCTAGAGCATATAGCTGTCCTGACATGTCTAATTCCTCTATTTATCAAGACTGGTTGACTAAGTCCACCTCCTACTTTTAACATACGTAGCTGATTCCCCAGTATACAAGAGTTTTATTATCTGCCCTTCTGAGAGTGCTAAAACAACATTATTTTAGCCACGGACACAGGTGATTCTGTGGTTCTCGTTCTCTCGTTCTTCTGCTTTCGACACCATTAACCACTCGGTTTTAATAAATAGACTGAAATCTTGGGTGGGTCTCTCAGGCACAGTTTTAAAGTGGTTTCATTCATTTTTATCTGAGATGAAATATGTGGTAAGACTAGGAGAATTTTTATCCTCCACTGATTGTCTCCCCTGTGGCCTCCCGCAGGGTTCTATTTTGTCCCCCTCCCTTTTTTTATTATATATGTTACCTTTAGGATCGATTTTTTAGAAAACACAGGATGTCATTCCACTGTTACGCTGATGACACTCAAATCTATTTACCTTTTAGGAAAAATTATCCACTGGCAATGACTGCTCTCTCCGCCCGTTTAGATGAGGTTAAATCCTGGTTATCTCAAAATGTTGTAACCTTAAATGAGGACAAAACTGAATTCATAATTTTTGGCCCTTCAGAAAATTTGAAAGCATTTAATTATGACGGTGGATCCCTATCTGCATTTAGGTCCTCGCAGGTACGGAATCTGGGTGTTATTTTAGAAGATTCTACCGCAATTGGGTCCAGCTTTCACCAGTTACGCATACTTGCAAAAATGTAACATTTCCTTACAGATAAGACACTGGAGATGGCGGTGCATGCTTTTATTACGTCTCGGCTTGATTACGGCTTGATCAGTACAACTCGTTATACTGTGGCATTTCTAAAGCCCAAATTGCCCGTCGTCAACTGGTCCAAAATGCTGCCTCTGGATTTCTTTTAAAAAAGAATAAAAGGGATAACGCTACTCTGCTTTTAAAGGCCCTTCATTGGTTGCCGGTACAATTTAGAATACATTTTAAAGTTGTATTGTTTGTTTTTAAATCTTTGCATAACTAAGCACCCAGCTACCTATCTGAATTGCTACATCACTATATCCCCTCAAGAAGTCTAAGATCTGGTGACCAGAACCTTCTTTAAATTCCACATTCCAGACTTAAGCGTAGAGGTAACTGTGGAATGACTTGTCAGGGGAGATCCGAATTGCCCCCGGTCTAACCATTTTTAAGGCTCGGTTAAAAACCAATCAGTTTTCATTTGCCTATTAAATTTGATTCATGTCTATTATATATACAATTTTTTTGTGTGTGTGTTTTATGTCGAGATCAGTGTTTTAATCTGTTTTTGTACCTTTTCTATGATGCTTTGTATTCTGTGAAGCACTTTGGTCAGTCTTGTGGCTGTGTTAAATGTGCTATATAAATAAAGCAAACTTGAAACTTGAAACTATTAGACAGGAAAAACTACACTTTTCCAAAACCCTTAAGAGTATTACACAAATCAATGATCTACTCTATCAAAAGCCTTCTCTTGATCAATTGAAAAAATCCTAATCTTAAATGTCCATATTTGCAAGATCAATTACTTCTCTTAAAAGAAAAAGGTTGTCCATAATAGCTCTTTTTGGCACACAATAAGTCTGATTTTCTTGTATCAAAAATCCTAGATATTTTTTCAAATGATTTGAGAAAACCTTTGCAAGAACTTTTTAGTCTGTACATAACAAAGCGACACGTCACCATTTTTTTAAAAGGACCAAGATATTTTTTTTAAGGTAACAATAAAAGTACAGCCCTTTTACAACTAGTAGGTAATTCTTAATTTTCAAAAGAGGTTTTATATACCTCCAACATGTCTTCATTAAGTATCTCCCAAAACTTTCTATAAACTTCTGCAGAAAGCCCATCAACTCCAGGGGCTTTATCAAGAGAAAGTTGTTTTAATGCTTCAGACAGTTGTTCCATCTTTGTTTTGGAGTCTAACTCCTTTTTATCATTTAATTTAGGCATATCATTCAGTAAAAAATCCATACTTAAAAAATATCACACTTTTGTGTCCCAAACAATTCTTGTTAAGAAAGTCTTGCAAGCATACTTATCTTTTTTGGATCATTTGTCAAAGTTGCACAATATTATCAAAAACCTTTTCTTCCAGTTATTCCACAATAATAAAAATTTCTCACAAAAGGTCACATCATACAACAATTTCATATTAAAGGGCCGCTATCTGCGAAAATCCACTTTTAAATGTTTTTCTACCAGAAATTGAGTCGCCAGTGTGTGTGCAGAAACACCCTGTAATTATACAAATCCATCTGTTCTTCTTTTTGTAATCTCCTTTAAACCACAACAGTGACACAAAACAGGCTGTTGGGGAAACCCTAACAATCTGATGTCACATTGTTTATGCCTGCCCATGACCGCTCACAGACTCCGCCTTATGCTGTTGTTGGATGTTAAATGGAACATAAAAGGAGGCCGGGAGGAGACCTTTCCGATGAGCCCGGGTTCATCCCGCGGCGACCTTGGCGGTCGGGATTAACGATCGAAAATCCCGGGCGGGACGCCGAGAAAAAAGCACTTTTTTCAGATCGACAAACCAACATTCACCGGTCCGGAAAGACTTACAGAAACGAGGCATTCGAACGTCTCTGAACGCGAGTCGATGCGATCCCCAGGTCGGGAGCTAGAGCTCCCGGTAGCCGGAAAGGTTGAAAAATCGAAGCTCTGGGAACGGGTTGCCCAGCGCCCGGAAGACCAGGCTCCGGCCAGTCACCTTCCGCCGAATGTATCTCTGGCTACCGGGGTCGCGGTGAGTCAACGCGGGTCAGTATAGAATGGGTTTCGCAAAAAAAACAATCCTCAAGAGTGGATCAGTACCAGCTGTTCGCGATCAAGCTTCATCTCCGGAAGTAATTATTACACATCGTGTTTAAATTGCCTTTCTTAAATAATGTGTTTAGCATGTTAGCGGCTGTTGTTTACATGTTTGCGTCTATTCCTGAGGCTTTACATTGGTCCAAAGACGGCTGTTGTGTCGTAACGTTAGTGGTAAAACGCATCACTCCCATCAGTTCAGAAGACTTGTGACAGACATAATTTCTGTAAAGCGTAGTCATTACAACGAAAAGAAGGTATAGCAGTGTCTTTCTCGGTGAGTTCAGTGTTTTCTAGTATGTCCTAAGTGTGACAATACTTTGAGCGGATAGAAACAGAGTGCGCATTTGTAAGACAATGAGGTTACGCAGAAATTGCTACTCACAACGTAATAACACCTGGTTGCTGATCTTTACATACCTGTGTGTCATATACAAGTACTCTGAATGCATGTTTTTGCCTATATCCGTGTTTATGTCTGTTAGTAATATGCATGCACATGATTAATCATCAATGGCCAACATTTCATACAGCAAATGGTCAGCATGTTGTTTTTGTCTTTTCCATTTAATTTGTATTTAGGAACAAGGCATTAAGGTGATTTTTATTGCAGTTAGTGTATGGTTTTGGTTGGAAGGGCATTACAGACCTAATTGCGCTTTCCGCTATATTGCTTGTCTTGATGTCATCCAAAGCACTCGGTAAGCGCTCTACCTCCTATTTTGCATACTGGGAGGGGAGGAGAAGCTCATTTGCATTTAAAGAGACAGACACAAAACGGCGCGTTTTCCATTGCAGCCACAAATGGTCATGTTCAACATCTTGTAATGAAAGATATGTGATGTATTTTGAGCTGAAACTTGAAAGACACATTCTGGGGATACCACTGACTATTTTTACATTGCAGATAACACCTGGGATTGCTTAAAAATGCCAATAAAACTTCAACTTCTTGATTTCTTTAAACCTAATTCGATTAAAATTATGGTCTTAAAAAACATTTGGAGAAATCACTGATTTTAAAACTATATTACTCTTATTTTTACTTATATTAAACCCAATAAAATGTAATCTTGCAGCACCAAATAATTATTACATCATATAACATCAAATAATTATTATAATAACATTGCTTAAAACATTAAATGCATTCTTATCAAAGACCTTTGAACTATCATTAACTTTTTTTTATTCATTCTTTCTGCTCCATTATTTGGGGCATATATATTTACAAATATAAAAAGTAGACACATTATTTCAAATAGAAAATATTTCTATCTCACATAAAGAATAACTTTCATATTTATATTTTTTGGGAAAAAAAAATTGCAATCCCCCACTTACATTAGGACCATGACTAAAGAACACATTTCCATTCTATCTAATCTATTATATCACTATGTGTCTATTGTAAAAAAAGTGATATTAATATTTTTAGCTTGAATATATTGTGATGAGTCACCCCTGGCGCAATCAGCGTCGCCATGGAAACGGGAGAAATCAAAGCAGCACACCTGCTGCTTACCGGGATCATCAGCTGGGATAGGAGTACGAGTGAGCAACGTCTCCCAAGCAGGGAAGTATAACCAAGCCTTTTCCTCTTCTGTCCTTAGGCTCCGACGGATGAGGGCTAGCAGAAATCCTTCCTGGATAACCCGGAAGAAGCACGATCCTCACGGCCGGATATCCGACTCAGATCCTAAAGGGGAACGGACCAAACGGCTCACCTGTATACCATATCCTGAAAATCGTAATAAATATCCCCTCCGGGGCTACTAACTGCACTTCTCGCGTACGTGTCGTTGCTCTACCCATGACATTTGGTGGAGAATGCGGGCGCTTACGAAGCTACGACACGTACTGAGTTCCTAAAATCAGGTTAAAGTTTTTTTTTTTTTGGGTTTGTTTTCAGTGGTGCAGGACGCCTATCACTCTCTCCTCGACATGGATGAAGTGTTTCGCCGATTGGCCGAGGTGGTAACTCGACAACAACGCTTCGCCAAGCAGTTGGCTCAACATCAGGAGGCCACAAACCAGGCGATAGGAGCATTGAGAGAGGCAACGGCCGGCCGAGTACCCTTACCAGATGCCAGAACAAACGCTCATCAGCTATTAACAAAACTCATGGCCCAAGATGACATCGAGGCCTACCTCCACACCTTTGAGGTGATAGATATTATGCTCTGCAACCCCCAGCCAGCGAGGATTATGACGCACTGAAACGGGAGATTCTCGCCCGGGTAGGCCTTTCCCCCATCAGCGCGGCGCGACAGTTCCACCAGTGGACGTACGAAGAACAGGTACCGGCGAGAACCCAAGCCGCCCAGCTAACACGTCTTGGGCATTTATGGTTGCTGACAGTGGATCTCTCAGCACTCCAAGTGGCGGAACGAGTGGTCGGTGATCGGTTGCTACGCGCCCTACCCCAACGGTTTCGAATGCCGGTTAGCATGCGAGGCCCCACCACTATCCGGGAGATTGTGGAATCCGTGGAGCTGGCGGAAGCTTCGACTGCACAGGATGCCGGAGAGAGAGTGACAGCGTCGCCCCAGATGGTGAACCCGCCATGGCGACTGCTGGAAGGGACCTCGAGGCCAGTACACAGACCCCGAGCGACGACTCCACTGGATGAGCCAATGCCCACCGAACAGGGCTCTCCCGGACCAAACCCCCCCGTCTGGCTGGCAGGATGTGCGGTGCACCAGTCTGTGCCATCCGGAGCTCCAAGACGTACGGTCCGGGTGGATGGGCGACCTATTCTCGCCACGTTGGACTCGGGTAGTTCCGTCATGCTGGTACAACCCGGGGTAGTCGGCCCTCGCACGGGCGGTACGTCATGTATCCCAATAACCTGTGTCCATGGGGATACCCGGAGCGTACCGGCCCGCCAGGTAACAGTGGCAGCCGGTCCCGGTTCATGGACACTGGAGATTGGGATTGTGGATGACTTGCCTGTCCCGATTTTGCTGGGCCGAGACTGGCCTGGATTCGACCAGCTACTGGCTAGCACGGTACAGACGGCCAGCCGGGGGGGCCGACAGCGACGCTTCCCACCCCAAAGACGGAGGAGACCCCAACCCGCACTGATGGCTACAGAGAGCGAACGGGAGAGTGAGTGTCAAGTAACTGATATCTTCTCTGATCTTTTCCAGCAGATAACCGGAGGCGGTTCGTTCGGCCGGGAATAGCGGGAGGATGACCGGCTGCGGAACTACTGGTCACAAGTCAAGATAGTGGATGGAGAAGAGCGTCAACCAGCTCCACGTCCCCTCCCGTACTTCGTGGTCAAACAGGGTCTGTTGTACTGTGCTGCACTGAGGCGGGGGGAAGAAAAACTTCTCCTAATGGTACCCAAAACCAAGACGGAGACAATCTTAGAACTGGCACATTCTCACCCCATGGCGGGACATCTGGCGGCGGCTAACACCATCCAGCGCATCCAGGATCGGTTTCACTGGCCAGACCTCGAGATCGAGGTAAAAAGGTTCTGCCAGAGCTGCCAAGTGTGCCAACAGAAGTCACCACAGCGCCCCCCGTCCAGCCCACTCATTCCACTTCCAGTGATTGAGGTGCCCATCGAGCGCATAGGGATGGACCTGGTAGGACCGCTGCCGAAGTCTGCCTGGGGACACGAGTACATCCTGGTTGTAGTGGATTACGCGACCCGGAAGCCCTACCCTTACGGAAAGCCACAGCCAAGGCGATTTCCAAAGAACTATTTATGATGTTCAGCCGGGTAGGCATTCCCACGGAGGTGCTGACTGACCAGGGAACCCCGTTTATGTCCCGGTTAATGGCGGACCTCTGCCACCTCTTCAAGGTGAAACAACTCAGGACATCGGTCTACCATCCCCAGACGGACGGTTTGGTAGAAAGATTTAATCAGACGCTGAAGAGGATGCTCCGCAGAGTGGTGGCAGAGGATGGGAGCGATTGGGACCTCCTCTTACCATATGTGCTGTTTGGAATCAGGGAAGTACCTCAGGCGTCCACCGGCTTTACGCCCTTCGAACTTCTCTTTGGCAGACAACCCCGCCGGCTCCTGGATATTGCCCGAGATGGCTGGGAGCAACAACCAGCCCCACACCGCAGTGTGATCGAACATGTACAACAAATGAGGGCCGGAATAGACCGAGTGATGCCCTTGGTAAAAGTGCGCCCAGTGCGCCCAACGAAGGTGGTATGACCGGCCCGCTCAACCCCAGGAGTTCCAGCCGGGTGATCAAGTACTGCTCCTGACACCCACAACAACGTCAACATTTTTGGCATTGTGGAAAGGACCATATACCGTGGTGGAAAAGATAGGGCCGGTCAACTACAGTGTCCGCCAGCCGGAACGTAGACGGGAGGAACAGCTGTATCACGTTAATCTCCTGAAAAAGTGGATTGCACCCCCAGCCCAGATGGCGGCATTCGCAAAAACCGAACCTTCAGTGATCCACATGGGAGAACAGCTGTCCCCGGACCAGAAAAAAGAGCTTCAGGCCCTGGTCAGTCAGTTCCAGGATGTATTCACGGAAGCGCCCGGGCAGACTAGAATAGTCCAACACGAGATCCAAACACCACCAGGAGTCATTGTTAGACAGCGGCCCTACCGGGTACCAGAGGCTCGTCGACTGGCTATAGAGAAGGAGATCAGTCGGATGAAAAACCTGGGAGTAATAGAGCACTCCCGCAGTCCCTGGTCCAGTCCCATTGTGATGGTCCCAAAACCAGACGTCACTCTCCGTTTTTGCAACGACTTCCTTCGGGTCAACGAGGTATTGAAGTTCGACGGATACCCAATGCCCCGAGTGGACGAACTCCTGGACCGGCTGGGGAAAGCTCGATTCATATCCACGTTGGATCTAACCAAGGGCTACTGGCAGGTGCCCCTATCCCCAGAGTCAAGGGAGAAGACAGCATTCAGCACCCCCTCCGGACACTGGCAATACACGCTTTATCCCATGTTTTTCGTCCATAGCCAGTCCCCTGACCGACCTGACCAAGTAGGGGCAGCCAGGTGAAGTGGACTCCGGAGACAGAACAGGCTTTCCAGGTCTTGTAGAAGGCTCTGGCATCCTCCCCGATACTATATGCCCAGGACTTCAGCTGCCCCTTCACCCTTCAGACCGATGCATCAGACACCGGGCTGGGAGCGGTGCTGTCCCAGACCCAGGACGGAGCGGAACATCCGGTGGTGTACATAAGCCGCAAACTGACGCCAGCAGAAGGCGGGTACGCCACCGTAGAGAGGGAGGCCCTGGCCATAAAGTGGGCAGTCCTGGAGCTCCGATATTATCTACTAGGAAGGAAGTTCACCCTAGTCACCGACCACACACCTCTACAGTGGATGGCTAAATCCAAGAACACCAACGCCAGGGTCACGAAGTGGATCCTAGCGCTCCAGGACTACCACTTTACCCTGGTACATCGAGCCGGGACCTCCCACGGCAATGCAGATGATCTGTCAAGGATGTGGTCAGGTTGGACATCTCGGACGGCTCACCTGTATACCATATCCTGAAAACCTTAATAAATATACCCTCCGGGGCTACTAACTGCACTTCTCGCGTACGTGTCGTTGCTCTATCTGTGACAATATTCAAATAGAACAGCCCTTTTATTGTCATCCCTCCCTCCATTTATGTTAATAGATCGTATTTTTTTAACTCTCCATTCAAAGAAGAAAGGAAAAAGAGGAAAAAAAGGATAACATAAAAGGGGACAGCTTAAGATGGAAAAGAAAACACACCCTTTGTGACATTAAATGGGCTTACGTATTTTAGCCACTCCTTTTCCTCTCCTTACTTTTGTCACAATTTTCCTTAAAGCAGAGCTATCATGCTATGTCATGCATTCTGACTTCTTTACACTGCTAAACATGCTGGCTTCTCATGCTTAACATGGTCAACTTGTTAAAAATCGAGTTGGACATATGACGTAGTATTTCTGTACTTGATATACTCCCCCAGCACTCAAACTTGTTTCGTAAAATTTATTCTAATTCTGGATCTCTGTGTTGTCAAAGGGATCCTATTCCTTTTATTGGCCAAAAGCACGGCAAGGCGAAAGAAAGAGCCCGCACACGAGCCAACCGACAAGCGAGACCCGCATACCATCAAGATGATCTGCTCTGCATTATGATGGGCTGCGCAGCTCGTTACTCTTGCGATAGTGAAGTTTAGATATGTCTGTTTGTTCACGCTATTTTAGTTATAGATGTTATGTAAAGGTGGATATAACGCTTGATTTGGAGATGGTTTGAAACCGATAGTTGGAGCGGTCCCAGTGCGAAAAGATGACGGACATGAACTGCACGCGGTAAGTCAAACGAAGTCATACGTCTGTGTTTTGTTGGCAATCGCCATGTACGTGCATAATGTATAAAACAGGAAAGTGTTTGAATCATTAATGTGATGATGTGTTGTGTGCTCGTGCTGTAGTTCCATCCCACTCTCCCCACCAGTCCCACCTCTAGCAGCTTGTGTTTTTCCGGAAATAATGGTACAGCTGTATCTCTCTTTTTTAAATTTGATCAAACTAAATACTCTTTGAAGATACGACGTATCCAATACTACTGTATAGGCACTCAAGATTAATATGAGATTGGCATTAACTGGCTGTGATACCTTCTACTGAGTTCATCAAAACCAACGGATTTCTGTATTTTTAGAGCTGAGGTAATACATTTATCAATTTCAGGAAAATGACTTTTCACCTAAACTGTCTGACCAAAAGTCTTGTCTAGAAAGTAAATTATTTCTGTTACAGTGTACAACTGATCATCTCCTCTCTATCTCTTTTCTCATCCGTGAGAACTCACGCACCCCACGCACACACCATGCAAACACAGGAGAGAGAGAAAGAGAGACATTGCCTGAGAGGGTTTGGTATCTATGCCAGAGGGAGAACCGCGGTATATAAACACTTTCCCATCTCCATCAAACGGTGCTCCAACAGCAAAATCTGTTGAAAAAAATATAATTTGTGTAATATTGATTTACCTAATCTAACAGTGTTATGCAATAAAAAAAAATGATCAGCTATCAAAGAAGAAGAATCTTCAACTTGATCTACTTTTTTGGAGATTTGTTACCATTAACTACACTACACAAAACATACTCTCGACTACGAGGACAACAAAGCGTGAGATATTATTCACACCGTCATAACCATCCTGGTCCAGATCTCCAGTGCTGCTGATGGTCATGCCAAACATAGAGTCGTAGGTTCCGTTGAGTCGGATCGGTCGGGCCTTCTCCCAGTGACTTGCTGGATTCAGGAATACATATACCGCACCGCCAATCTCTGCCTTGCGATCAAAAAAATTAGGAGCTCCCACTATGAGATCTGTCCAGCTGTAAGGTGACACGATCCAGTCAGATATTCGGAACATCCCATTCAGTGCATTACACAGCAGGTGTCTTACCCATCTCTGTTTAGATCAGCTACAGCCACAGAATACCCAAAGGAGGAGGCCAGCTCCTCACCCCACAGGATAAACTCTGGCATCAGTCTGTAGACGTTGTCTTTCCTGAGCAGAAGCACAGCTCCGGTGTGATTGGCTCGTGGAGCTCCGGCAACAAACGTCAGCTCAGATTTCCTCATCACACCTTTTGCTGAGTCCACAGAGAAACCTGTCAAGAAGTAAATCTGTTCAAAAATCTGTATTATGATGTATGTTGCAGTGGAGATACCTTGCCTCCTGTGCTAGAAGTGCTTGCCTTGACCCAAGATTGTGTCAATGTAGTGAGACCGGGGGTTTACTGATGGGAAACCAAATCACCAATGTTAATTCAGAAAATTGGTGAGTGCAGTTTGCATGCCTCTCTCCAGCCCAGACATCCGACCCATGAGGTGGAGAAGTGATGCTATGAGGTACCAGCTACTCACCCACTGTGGCTGTGGACCCTCTTACTAAATAGGATCCTGTCCAGCTGAAGCTTGCCTGTGTCCCCTCTGCCGTACTTCCTTACACTATTCACCTCTAGTGTCACTACATCGACACAACATTATATGAGTGACAGGTAGGGAATGTTTCTGTTAGTAATGTAACCCTGTACAAGGGAAGAAGATGTTGTGTCCCTCCTTGCACAGCGCTGAACTTACCGCTAATATGGAGTAATCAAGACCATTTGTTTATCTCAAATAAATGCATAAACATTGTTAGCAATCAGCTATTGATTATATGCAATAAATCATTTGATGTCTGACGCCACATTTACACCGCCAGCGACTGACAGAGCGACATGATCTCATTCATTTCAGTGGTAGCTTAGCGACATCCGGAAAAACGACAACAGTGACGTTGGTGATGGGAAGTGGGCGTTATTAGCGGCGCAACAAAGTTTTATACAAATGACTTTTGGGAGCAACCAATGGGAGTAAACCAGTGGAGCTCATATCATCCATTTCTGGTCTGTTATTGTAACTGTTCCCAGAGCAACTAAAGGAACGCCTTCTAACCACGTCAACAAACAGCAACAGAGTCAGCTTAAATCAAAGAGGATGTTTAGACTTTTCTTCATTTGCAGTAGTGCAAAATGAGTAATGAGAGTGAGTAACACACACACACACACACTGTGAACACACACCCGGAGCAGTGGGCAGCCATTTTAGCTGCAGCGCCCAGGCAGCAGTTAGTGGTTATTACCTTCCTCAAGGCAATTGAAGAGTGGAAGAGAGATGTGGTCATTCATTCCCCCCCATCTACAATACTAATACTCAAACCTGCAACCTTTGGCTTACAACTCCGACTCTCTAACCATTAGGCCACGACTGCCCCAGTTTAAAAAATGATCATTCATAAAACATCTGCTCGTTTGTATTCTACGGGGTACATTTGTATACTGATAAAATAAAATAAAATGGTGTGATAGATAATACGATCTGAATTTCTTAAAATAATGAGCGATGGAGTTCTAAGTATACAGAGTTAGAATGAACATCTAAATGCAACTATCATTTTCTCCCAGAATAAACTTTGCTCATTTTATACTATCATCACTTCATCTCCGGCCTGCTGTTCTAAATCTGCTGCATAGTTAAATCTCTCATTTTTGCCATTTAGGCAGGATGGGCTGGGATGGAATAACACTATGGTATCATTTTGGTTCAAGATAAATTATACTATCAGGTGAGTAAGAAGTTTATTAAATTAATTGAATAAACAATTACAAACCCAAGTAGCTGTTCTGAGCCACATCATCAAAAGAGCTTTTGGACTGTTCCAGAGTTTTGTAGACAAGAACATCCTCAATCGGACTGGCCATGAACAACAGCCCTGAATGGCAATATACAAAGTCACAAATGAAGCAGATCAACAGAGAAATTCTTCCACGTGAAAATAAGATATACAGTTGTACAGATCAACTACTTGTCGCTGGTTGTCAAGCAGTCAAAGATGGCACATAATATCAAGGTTATACTATCAGGCAAATGCGATCTGAGAAATGGATTTCATTTCGTAGGGTTAATCATAATTACACCTGCTTGATGTTATTGTACTTTTTTATACTTACATATTGTTAATTTCTTTGAAGATGACTGTTAATCTATTATATCCCATTTATTTCAATTTACTCCAAGACACAAAAACCTGATTCCATTGAAAACGGTAAAACACAAAATATGTTTTGTTCCAGCCATTTTTGATTACCTTTCCAGTTGTACGTCCCTGGAGCTCCAAACAGAATGTACTTGTTGTCGGGTGTGAAACTGACAGAAAGTCCCTGTTGACAGAATCCAAACTGTTCATGTCCCTGTGGACGACCCTCACAGAACTTCCACTCTCCTCCATCCAGATCATCTCTCTCGGTCAAATCCTCACTCAGAACATAACAGCGTCCGATGGGGTCACGTGTCTCAAACGTCTGATTGACGTGTTGTCTGAGCTCATAGAGGTGAGCACAAGTCTGGATGATGACATCAAAACACACACACAAGTCATGCTCACATTCGACCACTACCCTTTTAGTACACGTGTGTAAGCTAAAACCTACTACATGTCCAGAAAACATCATTCCTACACGGTTCTTGCTTCAGGTCTTGGATGTTATTGGGCCAAGTATTTTAACTATAATAAACAAGTCTATTCTTACAGCGACTGTCCCAAAATACCTAAAGCATGGAATTGTTAAACCCTTGCTTAAAAAAAATCTAATCTTGACCCCGACATCCTATCAAATTATAGACCTATTTCAAATTCATCTTTTTTATGTCAAAAGCCGTAGAAAAGGCTGTTTTAGTACAACTGCAGAGTTTTTTAGAGTTAAATAGTATTTTTGGAAGATTTCAATCTGGGTTTAGGAAACATCATAGCACTGAGACTGCACTTTAGTATTGAATTATATAGAATTATATGTAGATTCAGGGGACCCTGTGATACTTTTACTATTAGATTTAAGTGCAGCGTTAGATACTATAGATCATAGAACCCTTATATCACGCCTTGAACAATGTGAGGGCTTTACAGGATGTGCTCTTGACTGGTTTAAATCATACCTTGAAAACCGAACGTTTTCTGTTTGTCCTGATGTGAATTGTCCTGGTGTGAAAATTGAGTGCAAACTGTTATAAAAAGGCACTAAAAGCAGCAAAAGTTGAACCTCCGTAACCTCATAGAAACTAACAAAAACAATCCAAGGTTTTTATTTAGTGCGGTTGCTAAACTAACAAACAAACAGACTTCACCTGACCTGGCTATTCCGCCGCACTTTGGCAGCAATGAATTCAGGAATTTCTTTACAGAGAAAATCAAAAACATTCGAGACAACATTGTAAAAACCCAACATCCAAGTGTGTCTGATGAATTAGTATCAACCATCGCCCCAAAAGTAAAGCTACAGTGTTTTTCACCTATAAAACAGGAAGATTTTTAATTAAACTTATTGCAACATCCAAACCGACAACATTCTTATTAGATCCCATTCCAACTAAATTATTAAAAGAGTTACTACCTGTTGCAATTGAGCCCATTTATAATATTATCAACTCGTCAATTAATCTAGGCCATGTCCCAGGACCCTTTAAACTGGCTGTCATTAAGCCTCTTATCAAAAAAACAAACTTAGACCCCAATGAACTTGGAAGCTATAGACAGATTTCAAATCTCCCTTACTTGTCTAGAAAAAGTAGTGTCCACTCAGTTGTGCTCTTTCTTACAAAATATTAACATACACAAAAAATTTCAGTCTTGCTGTCATATACCTGTAAAAACAAGAAAAAGGTGAAAACAACAAAAGACAGACATACAAATGCTCCACACACACAATATGCATACACACTACATACATTGACATAGACGCACACACGCAAACACACTCGCACACACGCACAGTGAAAGCACACATTTGAGATAAAGGAGAGAACCACAGGTCAAATATTAAACTGACTATAAATTCTTATATGCAATATTAATTATGTCCAACTTCTAAATTTTAAAGCAGCCCCCCCGGCCAGGCAAATAGTGCAAAACAATTTGCAAACGGTGGCGAGGAACCCAAAACTCCAATGGAGAAAAAAAAACTCAGGAGAACCCAGGCCCAACCAGGGGATTCCAGTTCCCCTCTGGCAAAAGCTGCTGCCTCTGCACAAGCTCAACAGTGCTTGCACAACAAGGCTACATAAAAAATAAAAAAAATTACTAATAAGGTAAATTATAGATTTAAGATTATCATTAACAATCTAATAGCATTTGAAGTGTTGTAGAAAAATCGTGTCAAGTTGCCACGTCCTTTATCCAGCTCTATCATCTCAGCTCTTGTCAGGTCCTGCGGTAACCTTGGAACAAAGAGACAAGACTGGCTGAGAGTAGAGTACTGTTCTGCACTCTTTGATGCAACAGGTACATCATTTGTTGTTGGATGTGTTCCTGGTTCCGGTTGATCTAAATAATGCAGCCTAAATCCCCTGAAGATTAGTATTATGGAAGTGTAGTGAAGATTAAAAAGATGCGTCTTTAGTCTAGATTTAAACTGACAGTGTGTCTGCCTCCCGGACAGTGCAGGGAAGAATATACCAAAGTTTAGGCGCTATAGAAAAGGATCTACCACCTGCACTTGATTTTGAAATTCTAGGTATTACCAACTGACAGGATGCCTGAGAGCGTAATGCACGTGGAGGATTGTAATACAATAGAAGTTCATTCAAATACTGCGGCGCTAGACCATGTAGGGCTTTATAGGTAATAAGCAAGATCTTAAAGTTAATGCTTTATAGGTAACCAGTGCAAGGTTGACAGAACCGGGGTTATATGCTCATACTTTTTTGTACGTGTAAGAACTCGAGCTGCCGCGTTTTGAACCAGTTGCAGTTTTTGTAATAGGCCTGCAGGGCAACCACCTACATTTACATTTAGGCATTTGGCAGACGCTTTTATCCAAAGCGACTTACAGTGCACTTACTACAGGGACAATCCCCCTGGAGCAACGTCTTGCTCAAGGATACACTGGTGGTGGCTGCTGGGATCGAACCAGCAACCTTTTGATTTACCAGTTCAGTGGTTTAACCCACTAGACCACCATCTCTAATCACCATCACCTAAAAGAGCATTACAGTAATCTAGTCTTGATGTCATGAATGCATTAATTAATTTCTCTGCATCTGACAGTGACAACATATGACGTAGTTTAGATATATTCTTAAAATGGAAAAATGCAATTTTACAGGTGTTGGCGACATGGCTCTTAAATGACAGATTACTATCGAATACAATGCCAAGATTCTTAGCTGACGATGAGGATTTTATGGAGCATCCGTCAATAGTTAAGCAGTATTCTTGGTTGTTACGTATGGCGGTTTTTGGTCCAGTAAGTAACACTTCTGTTTTGTCCGAGTTCAGTAGTAAAAAATTGTTACTCATCCAGTTTTTTAAATCAACTATGCATTCCTTTATTCGATGGAACTGCTGAGTTTCATGAGGCTCGAGGAAATATAAAGTTGAGTATCATCAGCATAACAGTGAAAGCTAATTCCGTGTCGCTTTATTATATCTCCTAGAGGTAGCATGTATAATGCGAAGAGTAGAGGCCCTAAGAATGAGCCCTGTAGTACACCGTACTGGACTTGCGATTTGCGAGAGACACCTCATTGTTTATTGCTACAAATTGAAAACGGTCAGAAAAATAAGACTTAAACCATTTCAATGCTATTCCATTAATGCCGACGTACTTTTCGAGTCTGTGTAGGAGTAGGCCGTGGTCAATGGTGTCAAATGCAGCACTAAGGTCTAGCAGCACCAATAACGAAATACAGCCACGGTCAGACGCTAAAAAGCAGATCATTTGTAACTCTGATCAAAGCAGTCTCTGTACTGTGACATGCTCGAAATCCAGACTGGAATTCTTCATTAATGTCATTCCTTTGGAGGAAGGAGTGTAACTGAGTTGAAACTACTTTTTCAAGAACTTTAGATATAAAAGGTAAATTCGATATAGGCCTGTAATTGCCTAGTTCTCTTGGGTCGAGTTTGGGTTTTTTGATAAGGGGCCTTATAACACCCACCTTAAATGCTTTAGGCACATGTCCTAATATCAGAGATGAGTTAATAATACTAAGAAGAGGATCTATAATTTCCGGGAGCATTTCTTTCAGTAGTTTTGTAGGTATAGGGTCTAGCACGCATGTTGTTGATTTTGATGATCTAATGATTTTAGAGAGTTCATCATGATCTACTGTAGAAAATAATTGCAATTTCTCCTTAGTGGTGCTGTAGTTAATTTGTTCAGCGGGTTTCACTTCTGGTTGCATTGTTATAATTTTTTCTCTTATATCTTGGATTTTACTAGTGAAGTAGTTCATAAATTCATCACTGTTATGCTGATAATCAGAATCTGAAGTCGCTGACGACTTATTTTTTGTTAATTTAGCCACGGTGTTAAATAAAAACCTAGGGTTGTGATGGTTTTCTTCTATTAGTGATGAAAAGTAGGCGGATCTAGACGTTTTTATGGCATTCCTGTATTTTCGAGTACTATCCTTCCATGCTATACGAAATACCTCTAAATTAGTTTTCTTAAAGTTCCGCTCCATTTTACGGGACGCTTTCTTTATAGCCTGAGTGTGTTCATTATATCACGGTGTTGGGCTGCCATTTTTAATCTTTTTTAAACGCAGAGGAGCAACTGTGTCTAATGTTTCCGAGAAGGTAGAGTTAAAATTTTCAATAGTAATGTCAAGATAGTCAACTTTTTACTCATGCTAGATATTTGAGACAATTCAGGCAGATTGTCGAGAAACGCATCTTTGGTAGTTGAAGTAATCGTTCTACCATATTTGTAACAAGGAGTTTGATTTGCAGCCGTAGGCCAGTGAAGCAAACATAATATCAGATAATGATCCGAAATGTCTTCCCTCTGCTGAACGATTTTAACATCGTCCACATTTATACCGTAAGATAGTATTAAATCTAAAGTATGATTACGAAGGTGAGTGGGTCCCGACACATGTTGACTAACGCCCATGGAGTTAAGAGTGTCTTTGAAAGCAAGTCTCAAACTCAGTTCCTGGAGGGCCGCAGCTCTGCACAGTTTAGCTCCAACCAGCTCTAAACCACACCTGCTTAGAAGTTTCTAGTAATACTGAAGATGTTGATTGGCTGAATCGGGTGTGTTTGATTAGGGTTGGAGCTAAACTGTGCAGAGCTGCGGCCATCCAGGAACTGAGTTTGAGAACCCTGCCTTAGAGTATAAGGATCTGTCACATATCAGATTAGTTTTTTTCCTTTTTAGTGCATTGCGGTCAAAACTGTTTGTCTTTTAAGCAAAGTTTTGTACAGCACAGTGGTCAACTACAGTTGTTTATACTGTGCTTTATTAATAATGATTTTCATTTGATTGGATTTGAAGGGTAATGTAAGTGGAACTTTTTTTTAAAACACAGATAAATGCACTTAAAACACAAACAAATTACTTTGACCAATAGTTGGCAGTCACCTCATTCTTTATATCTCTTGACCACTAGGGGTGCTGGCCTAAAACTTCACAGGTCCTCCCAAAGCATGGGCTGAATCCGAAATGGCATACTTCCTTACTATATAGTATTCACAAAACAGTAGCCGAGAAATAGACAGAAATACCCTGGTGGTGGACTATTTCTCGCAAGATTGGACGTGCGTATACTGATGTTGCATCCGAATACGCCTACTTACCTACTATATAGTATGAGAAAACAGTACTTGAAGTATGCAAGAAATTCCCAGATGGCTTACTGGTTATGCGCAGATTCTGAAGCACATTGTTGACATGTTCAAATTTTTATGAGACAAGGAAAGAGAGGAACTTTGTTTCTAGGACTTCAAAAGTTTAAGTTTATGAGCAAAATGTAAATTATACTTTGAACTGGTGTTGGTGCTAGAGGGTTTGAGTTGGAGACTCCAATTTCCACCAGAACATACACTCCTGAACAAAATCTTGGTTTAGATCAGGGGAACATGCAGGATGGTCCAAAAGAGTGACATTATTCTCCTGGAAGAAGTCCTTTGTCAGGCAGGCGTCCTGTTGAAAGACCCAGTCATCACCGCACAGACAAGGGCCCTCAGTCAAGAGGGATGCCCGCTTCAACATGTCCACATAGCCAGCCGCCGTTTAACTGCCCTGCACAACCTGAAGCTCCATTTTCCCATTGAAGGAAAAAAGCACCACAGATCATGATGGAGCTGTGCCGTGTAGAAAACATCTCCAGTGGGATCTCCTTGTCATACCAGTAATGTTGGAAGCCATCAGGGCCGGCCAGATTACATTTTTTCTCACCAGAGAATAAAACTTTTTCCACCTGTGAATGTCTCATGTTTGGTGCTCCCTTGCAAATTCCAAACAGGCAAGTTTGTGGCGTGGAAGGAGACATGGCTTTTGAAGACGATTTTTTGTTCTTGAAGCCCTTCTCTCAAAGATGCCGTCTAATGGTTATTGGGCTGCAGTCAGCATCACCTTACTTTGGGTTGAGGATCGCCCTGTGTCTTCACGGACAGCCCGTCGGATCCTCCGGCTCAGTGCAGGTGAAATTTTTCAAGGTCTGTGTAACACAGTTCAATGTAGGGAAGGAAGGAGGCGGGAACCGGCGAACATTTAAATAAAGTTTTAATAAAATAAACAAAACAAAAACACGCAAGTAAAATGCCGGCAGCCACCTCACGGTCGACTGCCGGCCACAAGAACATAAATATAAATACAAACTTAAACACATGTCCGGGCCCGGTCCTCTCTCGTCGAATGTTCTGCCAGCTCGTCCTTTTATGCTTCCGTTCTCCTCCGTCATAATGCTGGGCCGGTGTGCGCACAGCTGATATCCATCATCACTCACGCCACCGGCCCCGCCCCTTTGTCTGACGGCTCTCGCCCCGCCTTCCTCGCTACAGTCTGCCACTTGACTTTTTTGTCCCATAATTCTCAGGATCTTTTAAGAAATTTGCAATGACTGTCTTACTGTGTCCAACCTCGGCAGCAATGGCAAGTGGCGAGAACCTTTGCTTGTCAACAATCCTGCCACGTTCAAAGACAGAATGCCTTTTTGCCTTTTCCCTCAGGAGATCATTACATTGTGACTGCCTGAAGAACAATGGCATGAAAGACATATTTGTGTGCAGATTTGAACTTTTTAAGGCTATGGTCATAAACTTTTGATCAGCTGATGAACAGCCTGTTTGAGTTTAAATTAAGTTTTCAATAAATTGCCTTCTCTCAGTTTTTTGTCTCTTGCTCCTGTTTCTTGTTTTGGTATTTTGAAGCTCCACCAGCGAGAAATGCGAATACTTGTTATGTTTCCCCTGGTCAAAAAAATTTGTTCAGGGGTGTATCAGACGGTCCTCTTTCCTATGTACGGTTCTATGAGCGCGTATAAATTACCATGGAGGAAGAAGAATACTAATGGATACAATAGGGACTTGACCCCAAAATAATACCTTAAAGGACTCATTAAATGAGCACTTTAAACAAGATGGTATGGTGCCTGAACCATATTTTGCTTAAAAACACTTAATGGCTGTGTAAACAAAACTTTTTTTTGCCTCGTCAAAAACAGCTCTGCTCACAGCAACCCGTTTTGGTGAATGTTTCTTTAAAGCAGCGGTCGGGAACCTATGGCTCGCGAGCCATATATGGCTCTTCCGGTGACGGCATATGGCTCCCAGACAATTTTGAGTTGAAAAAAAAAATCTGTTTGGAACTGATTTTAAAATACTTGTGATATTTCTTAAAGATCGCGAAAAGAAAAAAAGACGATGATTACCGTGCATTCCAGGCTGCGTGGACAGAGGAATTTGCATTTGTGGACAGAGCAGGATCTGCGGTATGTCTAATATGCAATGATAAAATTGCATCGATGAAACAGTCAAATATAAAGCGGCACTTCGATACGCACCATGCTTCATTTGCATCGAAATATCCAGCGGGGGACAGCAGGAAAAGGGCATGCGAGGAGCTACAACGGAGAGTGCAGACGAGTCAGCAGCAACTACGTGTGTGGACCAGGCAAGGTGACGGGAATTCCGCTAGCTTTGCGGGTGCTTTGGCAATAGTAAGGAACGGAAAGCCATTCACAGATGGCGAGTATGCCAAAACATTCATGCTTGATGTGGCCAATGAACTGTTTGATGACTTCCCAAATAAAGACAAGATAATCAAACAAATAAAAGACATGCCCCTGTCAGCAAGAACTGTGCACGATCGTAGCATCATGATGGCAAATCAAGTCGAGGAAACACAAATTAAGGACATAAACGCCGGGACATACTCTTCTCTCGCGTTAGATGAGTCAACAGACGTTAGCCATCTATCTCAGTGCAGTATAATTGCCAGGTATGCTGTAGGTGACACACTGCGTGAGGAAAGCTTAGCTGTTTTGCCAATGAAAGGGACAATAAGAGGAGAGGATTTATTCACGTCTTTCATGGAGTTTACTAAAGAAAAAAAACTACCGATGGATAAACTTATTTCTGTATGTACTGATGGTGCACCCTGTATGTTGGGGAAGAACAAAGGATTTGTAGCGCTTCTCTGTGAACATGAATAGAGAGCCATCCTAAGTTTTCATTGCATCCTGCACCAGGAGGCGCTTTGCGCTCAGACGTGTGGCCAGGAGCTTGGTGAGGTGATGTCGCTGGTCATTCGAGTGGTCAACTTTATTGTTGCCCGAGCTTTAAATGATCGGCAGTTTAAAGCTCTGTTAGAAGTTGGGAATCATTATCCCGGTCTGCTTTTACACAGCAACGTGCGTTGGGTTTCAAGGGGGAAGGTGCTCAGCCGTTTTGCAGCTTGCCTGAGTGAAATCCAGACTTTTCTTGAAATGAAAGGCGTCAAGCATCCTGAACTAGACAACACTGACTGGCTCCTGCAGTTTCACTATCTCGTGGACATAACTGGCCATCTGAACCAGCTCAATGTGAAAATGCAAGGTATTGGAAATACAATCTCATCCCTTTAACAAGCAGTGTTTGCATTTGAAAGCAAGCTGGAAGTCTTTCTCAGGGACATTGAAACAGGTCGTCTTCTGCACTTTGAAAGACTGCAACAATTTAGAGATGCATGCTTAGCAAGTGACTCCACTCAACATCTGGATCTCCAGCAGCTAGCTGGCTTTACGTCCAATCTCCTGCAGTCATTCAAAGCACGTTTTGGAGAATTCCGTGCGCGCACTGATCTTTTCAAGTTCATCACTCATCCACATGAGTGTGCAGTGGACAAAATCGACCTGACATGCAGCCCCGGGGTCTCTATTGGATACTTTGAGCTGGAAGTTGCTGACCTGAAGGCATCAGACATGTGGATGAGTAAGTTTCAAGTCATTTAATGGAGAGTTGGAAAGTCTTGCGCGACAGCGAGCAGAGCTGGCGAGGGAACACAAGTGGACAGAAATGAAAAATCTTCAACCTGAAGACCAGCTGATTCTTAAAACTGGGAACGAGCTTCCTGCGTGTGAGTATTGCCGTATTGACCATGTCTGGCTCTCCATATGCATGTGAGCAGTCATTCTCGCATATGAGGAACATTGAGACCAACCTACGCTCACGTTTAACTGATGGAAGCCTCAACGCCTGCATTGAAGCTCAACCTCACCACGTATGTACCGGACTACAAGGCCATGCAGCACCAGAAGTCGCATTAAAAGTAAGACATATTTAATTTATTATACGTTAAAAATACTATATGGCTCTCAATGAAATATATTTAGAAATATTTGGCCTTTATGGCTCTCCCAGTCAAAAAGGTTCCCGACCCCTGCTTTAAAGGATAATGCGTTAAAGCGCACCCCACCCCCCTTCCGGCCCGTGTGTCAACACAACACACGCTTCACGAGTTTGCCTTGTAGCTAATGAACTGGGATGGATAGTATGCATGTTTGGCGTGCTGTCCCAGGGCGAGGGCTCCGAGCTCCGTAATCTTCCTCGAAGTCGGAGCACCTGCCCCTTGACAGGGGAGAGGGCCCGGGCTTGGTGTGTGCCCGGACACGGATCATACCCCCCGATGCTGAGGTAAAACCGGGCTTGTGGTGTAGAGTCGGGATGTTGCGAAACATCCAAGAGAAAGGAGGTCAGGTGGTAGGACTATTTATAGGCTGTTAGAATGATTGCTGTGATTGTTTATCGAAAGCCAGCCGAGTTAATTATCTGCACGTGCTCCTCCCGAACCTTGTTAATAAAACATCATGTAGTACTGCCATGGCAATGGTTTAGCTAAATTATGTTTCCTGAACTCCTCTGCGATTAGTTTTGTTTTAAACATCTCAAATCATTTGTCCGGAAATAAAAAAATCTGTCACAGCAAACAGCGCATCCTAATGCTCTCACATGCGTTTATGCTTGCCTAAAATCCACGGAATGCGCACGTGCAGATCTCAGTGGAATTAGGTGGATTTTAGCGCTTGTCGTTGACAAGTTATAACGTTACACACACACATGAGAGCATGACTAGTATGCTGTGACAGATTTTTCAGCCTAAGGACGAATGATTTGAGATGTTTAAAACGAAACTAACCCCAGTGTTCGCCCCTGTTCATTAGCAAAACAAACAGCTTGCTGCACCCTAACATATTAATGCACATAATGTATTAACATACATACAGCTAAACTCCAAGTGCCCATTTGCAAAATAACATATAAATATAGAGTAAATTTAACACTGGCTTTGAATGTTTTATTTAGCCCGTGACTGACTTAGCTCTCTGTGCTATCATATCGCTGCACAGAGACCTAACCTCGGAAGAGATATTTTATTTTTAGTGGTAATTCCTCAGAAACCATAAGTAAAAACCTGCTTGTTTGCGCGAATTTTAACGTTATGCTCCTATATATACGCTATATGTACGTCAATTCAGACTGTTGATAAATATTACTTAAATCGTTCAGTTGGTCTAGATCCCTCTTGAGGAACAACTTTTAAGCTAATCCTGCTTGTTCTGTCCCAGGTTGATAAAGCACTTCGGCTTGAAGTGATTTGCACAAACAAGCAGGTTTTTACCTATGGTTTCTGAGGGATTACCACTAAAAATGTAATATATCCACTCCTGTCTCTTCCGAGGTTAGGTCTCTGTGCAGCGACTACATTGCATGTTGTCCACAAACTTTAGCCATGATGTCACGTACACCGCTGTCACCTGTGAAAGCAACAATGGCAGCAGTGCCATGTGTGGAATAGTGTAGATTAAGGGGCGGTTATATAATAATAGAGCCTGCATCTACGTCACATTTACATTTACATTTAGGCATTTGGCAGCCGCTTTTATCCAAAGCGACTTACATTGCTTTATCCTATACATTTGGATTTGGATTCAATTTATTGTCATTACACATATAACAAGTACAGTGTAACGAAATGGATTTAAGAAGAAAAATACAGCAAAACATGAGGTAAGTGGGGAGAAAAAAACACAGATACAATAATACACCATAGACAAGACTTGCAACAGGGTAAGATAATCCAGCTCCGATAAGCAGCCATCCGGTCCAGTGCCATTACGGCGCCGCTCAACGGACCTGCTTTCCAGGCTGGCGGTTCAAAGCATGCGGAGGAGTGGGAGTGATAAGTCTGTATGTGTGTGTGTGTGATAGTTCTAAGTCTTTGGTTGGGGAGGAACGCAAGAGCGTCTCGCTGCAGTGCTCCCACAGGGTTAAATTTTCCAGCTGCCTTGTCCAAGGCCGTTTCTGGATCCGGGGAGTCGAAAGATAAGATTGTGATTTGTTTAGTCGGGAAACCGTATTCCAATATGTCACGGCAACCCTCATAGTCCAAGTGGTTCAATGGTGATTCTGACCTCCGATATTATCAATTTTCCTTCCCAGAGCTGTTAGGGTTTCCCTGATGGCAACATATTTCGGTTAATAGTCTCAGTCTCAATGCTGACCGCTCTTCCAACAGCTTCAATCAAAACGGGCAGCCTTATGACAGCTGTTCCCGTTTTATGAATTTTTCGATAACCCAGGGCAAAGCCTAATCCAATCAGCACAAGACCTGTTATCATGGTTCCAAATAGGTAAATATCCTCGATATCCTCGACTGAAAGAGCCGCCAGACACACGATCCGCCATCTCTCCCAGCCGTCCATCGTGTAGCCAGCTGCGTACGTTCCGTCAGGACACGCGGGTTCCCCCGAACCCAATTTTCTCATCGAGAAAATGGTGTCAATTGCGTTGAGAGACCAGTTGATCACTTTCATAATTTCCAAGTTTGGAGAGCAGTGCAGAGAGAGTCTCTCAGTAGATGAGACGAGACAAGACAGGAGACAAAGCAGGGAAAATATGGGCAAGGACGGGGAGTGAGAAAATGCGACCGCCTCCGCTGAGAGCCAAACGAGAAGGTACATAGGTATTTGCAATCCCCTGGGATCGAACCCACAACCTTGCGTTGTTAGCGCAATGCTCTTACCACTGAGCTACAGGAAAGCTATTACATTACATTAAAGGACCCATTGGACAAAAGTAAAAATGTTTCTTTTTTTTTCGTCACATCAGGAGCGAAATCTGAAAGGCTCGATTTCTCACAAAATCGAAAAAAAAAGGAACATTTTTACTTTTGTCCAATGGGTCCTTTAATGTAATGTAATGTAATGTAATAATTTTATTTTATTATTTTATTTTATTTTTATTTTATTTTATTTTATTTTATTTTATTTTTTATTTTATTTTATTTTATTTTATTTTATTTTATTTTATTTTATTTTATTATTTTATTTTATTTATATAGCGCTTTCACAATTGTTCCAAGGCAGCTTTACAGGAGCAAATAAGAAAAAGAAAGGTAAAACACAGCACAGTGTATGGTGTTTATAGACCAATCAAGATCATTCTAATAGATAATATCTAATAAATAAATGCAGTTAAATAAACATTTAAGTTTTCTGTCTTATAACATAGTTTATTAGCTTTCATAAAATGGTAAGTTCCAGTCCTTGATTCTGATTGGCCTAACAACGGCCCTTAGCTTTAATCAAATGCACTGTAACCCACTGCTTCTTGGGGCTTATCGCTCAATTATAGACTGTCCAAGAACAAGAGAGCAGTGCCCTCTGGTGGAGCACATGGGCACTCCAGCTGATGAATGTGCCAATGAGTTAGGCCAAATGTGTCCTATTTATTTTCAAATTCAAAATTGTGACATGGAATGGTTAAATACAGTACAAATAAAGAGACAATTACCTAGGTTATATTTCTAAGTCCATGTGAGTTTGTCACTCAAACAACAAGCAAGCAGTAAACCACGTTACACGCTTACATTTTTAAAGTCAAGAGACAAATTGCCTGAAACTAAACCTATTTATCATTGTAAATAATTACTTCACAATATTTACCGTGTCTTATCTGCAGGAATTTCAGATTTGTTGTTTTATTTTTCTAAAATAAACATTTCTGAGGGACTCCTCAAATTTATTTTTAACGCTTACAGGGGCTCCCTAATGCGTTATGGGGGTCCTGGATCCCCCCTCAATTCCAGCATTGCAATAACCTTTTATACTTTATATTGATAAGGCTTAAAAATCAACAAATCACACAAAGCAAGTCTACAGTTTTAATTCAGTACGGCGTCATGCCGGACAATGTCGTTTCACATATTTATTTAGAGTTACATTTCAGTATTCACGTGAATATATTGACATCCAGTAAATAAAGGCACTTACCACCACTTTTCCACCAATCCCCTGGCTTTTAACAGTGACACCCAACCACTGGTTGTGTTTGCTCTCTCGCTCCAGACTCACTTAAAACAAGAAATATGTCATTATGTTGTGTGAAAATTCATGAATTCATGCATGATGGTTGCAGAAATGAAAGTTGTCTCATATAATGATTGCTGTGTGTTTTGGAGCGTCTAGCCTTGCATTGTATGAATCTACAGCTCTGATATTTTTTGTTTGCATTCATCTGACTGTGAATAAATCATCTTTAATTCCTTCCAGACAGAATGACCAGAATCTCACCATTTCCATCAATGTCCACTCGTTCACACTGGTCAGGTGTGACAGGACAGCGATACAGGGCACCTGGACGACTGCTCTCCAACGTTCCTTTACCTCTCGCCTGGGGCGCTCCCACTAATATCCTGAAGAGAAACACACACAGAGAAACAAGGTTCAGTGTCACCACACTATCCACATGATCAAAACATTTAGATGACTTGTACAGTTAAGGGTCTTTAGAAGTGCATTCAGATTTAAGGTTAATAGAACACATCTTATTGGTTATTGCTATGTCTCATAATTAAACCACATCATTAAAAATCAACATCTATTTTATTTCATTGAACGATCATTTCTTTCATGTGAAGATCATAAAGCTTCAAAATCAATAACACAAAATCTAATGCAATTATATCAACATATTTGAAATGTAACAGAAACCATCCATATCTTTGCTAGCCACTCTAAGGTTAGTATTACTGAATGGAAATGAAAACTTAGGGATAGTTCAGCCAAATACAACACTTCTGTGTGCGAGTCTTTCATCAGTGGAACACAAAAGACGAGATTTTGAGGAATGGCTCAGCGGTTTTGTTTTCATATAATGGAAGTCATTGGGGTTCAATGATGTTTGGATATTAACATTCTTCAAAATCTCTCATTTTTTGTGCTCTGAAGACGAATGTTTTTTGGGGGGTTTACTATGACTTTAAGATGAGTGCGATGCTCTTGGTTTTGTATTATGGCGCCTGGACACGGCTCAAGCGCTGGAAAAACTCTGGGAAATCATTAGCATGAGAAAGACTCAATGTGAGCAGCATCTACATGAGGAACAATGAGCGTGTCCTCCCACTGCTACTTCACTTCAATACTTCATTCAGCCACACATTTACTGCATGTGATCAGTAAAACACACACACACACAAACACAGAGGATTGTGTGATTTTGTCTGTTTTTAGAAGTCATTTTTTCTGGCTCCATCGTGGTACTTTTATTGACATCAGCACAACTTCCAAATGCGTGAGTGTTCAACATAATGGCAACAATAAGCACAGTACACAAAGCTATGTTGACATATAGGAACAGTACTGAAGCTAGAATGAAAGACTGGAGAGTCATAGCTCAACCTACAGTGATCAGCGGATGCTTAACTCAGTCTTAAAGGACAACTCTCGTCCTTTGTGCTGTTACTTTCAACTCTTCCCATTTGATGTATGTCTATAGTTCCACAGTGTTGAACAAAGCAGTGTAAAAATACACAGGCGTTACACTGTTGCTACTGTAAGACCTGATGGCAGCATCACTTAGTCAAACAGGTCTTAGCAGCACTGTAACGCCTTTTTAACGTATTCATTTCATTCTTTTAGTCCAAGTAGTTTTAGTAATGCTGGAGCTGGAGTGTAAGGATATATGAACTCATACACTGCAAACCAAATCTACCTTACACCGTGTGTAAAACAACGCCCCATCTGGTGTAGACACGGTGTTAGGGTATAAATAAAGTAACCCAACCCAGCCCAATCCCAACCAAACCTTGTGCCTTGCTCACGGGCACCTCAGTCTTTCCTGACAGCATGGGAATTGAACCTGCAACCTTTGGGTTACACGTCCGACTCTCACACCATTAGACCCCGTCTGCCCCCATATGTCATCCTTTCACAGGGGCTGAGCAAGCACTAACCTAACCAGCCTAAGAATAAACAATGATGTGTTGTACAGTGAACGGTGAACAGTTTTAGATGCAGCAGTTCTCATTATAGTATAAATAGAGTAAAAGCAGCAGATGACTTCATTCTACAGCATCAATCTCTTCACACAAACATAAGGAGGATGTGACCACACCGTGTGTGTGTGTGTGCGCGCGTGTGGGTGTTTAAGTGTGTGTGTGTGTGCAGGTGTTTGAGTGTGTGGGTGTTTAAGTGTGTGTGTGTGCGGGTGTTTGAGTATCTGTGTGTGTGTGTGTGTGCGTTTGCGAGTGTGTGTCTGTGTGTGCGTACGTGTGTGCATGCGCGTGTGTGTGTGTACTTGTACATGTATCTTTATGAGGTCCAGTTGGAGTTTTACACCAGCAGAGTGAGGACTAAGAGAGTAAAGTGAGGACATTTTGACCGGTGCTCACTTTCTGAGACCCCTTTAAAGGGCTGTTTGAGGGTCAAGATCTGGTTTTAGGGTTTAGGTTATAATTAGGTTTAGGGTCAGGTGAGGGTCAGGTACTCACTTCTGATGGTCAGGGGCTAGAGATTGCATTGTGTCAATGTATGTCCTCATAAAGATAGCTGTACAAACATGTGTGTGTGTGTGTGTGTACACATCATAGTGTTCAGTAATAGTTTAATGTTTCAATGCTTTCTGAGTAACAGACTGTGGAATGGTGTCTTTATCAAACACAAGACTTGAGGCTCTAAACTTTGTAATCTGACACATTTCCACAAAGCCTGAGTAACCCATGAGTCATGAGATTCATCCCAACTACTGTAGTTTTACCTCAAGACCCACAGATCTCAGGACTAATAAGAACTCTTCAAAAACATCTGCTGGTTAACTTCTGTAATGTTTCTACGTCACGTTTAGCATGAGAATAGTGTTGAATGTGTGACTGTATGGGTTCTCTGGGTCTGAACCACAAGCTGTCAGGCACTAAACTCTCTTTGAACGGTGTGTTGCTATAAAGGCATCTTGAAACTGTATAGCTCACTGACACACACACACACACAGCTGATTTTAGACGTTGTCGACAGACTGGCACCAGTATAAGTGAGTGTAGTGCACCAGTACATTTACAGCTCTGATAGACACACACGCAAACAGACACAATACAATTGCTTTACCTGGAGATTTATTTCTTTATAGTGATGGAATGTCTGAATTACTGGACCATCCCAAAGAACATTTCACCCCAAACATATGACTTTGTTTCTTCTGAATAACCCAAAAGAAGATTTTTTGAAGAATGTTGATCATCAAACAACATTGAACCTCTTTGAGTTCCATTATATGAACACAAAACCCCCGAGACATTTCTCAAAATATCTTATTTTGTGTTTTACTGAAGAAAGACTGGCAAACAGATTTACAAACACATGAGAGTGAATGAATGATGACAGAATTGTAATTGTAAATTAAGGATCTTTTGTCCAGTTATAGAAAAGCATTCACGTGTGTGATATTAGTGTGTAAATTCTGTAACCTACACTGTATAAATACTGTCTGTATAAGTACATGCACCTTTAAGGTAGTGAGCGACTGTCTTAAATCTGCTGTTTCACTCTCTGATGCTCATCCAACACATGAACAAATTCATTGATATACATCATGACATAAAACGTCCTTTAGTACAGCCTTCAAATGTTGTGCGTGTTTGTGTTTGACTCACCAGCTGTGAGGTTCAGGTGTGAGCTGCTGGTGTAATGCCAATGAAAAGCCAAAGAAACTTCCCGGTTCTCCGTCCTTGATGAGGATGGACGTGGTGTCCAGATTAAACGCTGAGATGTGACAGAAGAAAGACAGCAGGATCAGGACGCGTGCAGACGCACACCGCCACAGAGACATGTCAAACACAGCACACACACACACACACACGAGGATCATCTACACATAACACTGCTGCTGATAATGATCAGGCTTTATTCTGTGTCTCTGATCTGCTCTGTCGCTCTCGTCCTGAGAGTGTGTGTCGAGAATGACTGCACAAGTGCACGGCCACACCACCCCCCCACACACGAGGAGCCGTGAATAGAGCCCGCCCCCCCCCTCAGCTGACATCATCACTCAACGATCCATGCCACATTGATCAGGATGACTGGAAATCTGTCTAAACATAGACAAACAAACATCACATCTATCAAGTTTTAAACCTCTGTTTCTGTCTCGAGTTATTCTTCATAACCATCACCATCAAAGAAATCATTCCCCCAAAGATGAAAGGATTTGATCTTTTTTACTCCATGTTCCTCTCTTTAACGGGACACAAAGATGGTTTCTCTGATCTATAGCTCGCAGTAGGAAATGTTCTTCTGAAGTCATGTGATAGTTTTGTGTGCGAAACAGGACGAGTGAAATAATGTGAGGAGCGTTATAAACATGCTTTGGTGTCGTCTGTGTTGTGATATTTGGCCACAGCTGTTTTTTCATGGAATGGCCTTCTGCATCTGTCAGTCAACATCTTTAAACTTTATTTTTAGAATCCCAGCACAAAAATAACATGCATTTGTTTACTAGCGAGATGAACAGATGATTATTATTGTCCATTCACTCTGCGTCTGATAGTAAAATCTTAAGCTTTACAGAGTTCTTATAAGTTATTATAGTGTGGCATTGTGAGAGGTAGGTAATCACCAAAGCGCTGTGGCCTTCTTAAATTGAGTCCAGGCAGAGTAAATGTAAAGGTTTCTCTGTTCTTTTAATCAACAACTTAAACACCCAAAACTTTTTAACAGAACACATGGACACTCTTCTCTCTCTGGAGTTCCTTACACACACTCATTAACAGCTCCTTCACAACAGCTGTTCATCCCCCGCTGAGCCATCTGGTATTTGTAGTCCTGGACCAAGCAGCCATCTTGGTTTGTAGTCTCCATGCTGCAACCACCTGGCACATACTTTCCTTCTATAACATACCTTCTCACAATGCCACAACAGTTTGACTAATATTTCAAAGAAATGTTCAACTTATTTAATTTGGATTTCATTCTTTGTTTAATATTTAGTTTCAGTATAAATTGTGTCTTTATCTCTTGAAATCTAGCGTCACAAACTGATTTAACAGTCTAGAACAGTTCTTAAAGTTTTTGGGATGAGTGGCCCCTTAAATGTGAGAGAATCTTTCAAGTTATTAAGCATGTTTACCACAGTTTGCATTCTTATTGAAGTATGTGTATTGTTTTTGAGTCATTTTAATATCACTTATGTGCTTTCAAGATTATTTCTTTACAAATAAGTTTCTTTAGGGAATTTAAGTGTTCCAATAAAACCTCAAAATTTGATAATTTATACTTGTATAATTACCATTGTACCACTGTAGTAGCATACATCAACCATCAGGGTGGCATTCACTCAAGGCAGATGTTCCATATTGCCCGACGCCTCTTCTCGTCCTGATGTTCTTCCCGAGGGGAAGACCCACAGAGTTGTACAATCGGGTCGGTGCTGTCTTTTCTCCAGGATAGACTTGGAACAACCTTTCCCTTCCTACCCTCAAAGTGTATGTTGCTGCCATTGCTGCACATCACAACCTTATTGAGGGTAAGCCTCGATATGGTCATCAGGTAAGTGTAATTGATAATCTTGTCTTATTGAGTTAAAACGCAGTTTTGTTGCTTTGTTTACAACCGCTGTGTCACGTGTAGAAGACGCGTTCTTCCCATCACTACTAGAAAGATGTCCAAGAATGAAACCTTTCATTTGTGAGAAAATATTTTACAAGCATTCAACTCTCATTGCATGAATTCACATACTGCTTCTGTGTCTAATGTTGTGTTCAGACCAAACGCGAATGGCGCGTCAATCGTGAGTGATTTTGTTATGTTAAGTTGTTTGACATGTTAAGTCAATGCAAAGACGCGATAGACCTACTTGCGGCGCGAATCGCGCGAATGAGGCGGCGCGAATGACGCGAATCGCGCGAATTGAGCGTTCGTGTGATTCGCGCAAGTTGAAAAATCTGAACTTTGGCGAAAATTCGCGCCGCGTTAACCAATCAGGAGCTTGCTCTAGTAGTGAGGTGATTAGACGACGTAGGCAGAGATCCGAAACTGGAGGACAAATTGATCGTTGCTGTTTGTGGACAACTGGAGCTGTATGATTATTTTTCTTACTTTTATTGGAACAGGAATAAAAAGGATCTTGTTTGGAAGAAAGTGAGTGAGGAGGTCGGAGAATCTGGTAAGTTGTAAAAACGCTCTTTACTCAATTTGAGCTATATATATATATATATATATATATATATATATATATATATATATACGAGTTTACGCCGTTTTTCAGCCTTCCATAGCACATAAAGCGCAGCTACCCTCTCAACAAAATACATGTCCGCCATTTCGAAAAGAGACTGGAGCCGCCTGCCAGAAGCCCCTCCCATGACGCGAATGAACCGAATTTGACGCGCGAATGAAGCGAGTAAACTCAAAATGTTCAAGCGTCCAACTACACGCGAATAGCGCGATTCATTCGCGCCATTCGCGTTTGGTCTGAACACAACATAATTCTTTTGGTTCAGGTGTGTGAATGTGTTTTGCACCATATTTATTGCAGCAATTGTAGCAAAAAATGTGAGTGCACGAGTATCTTAGTTTGTGATTTGTAGAATTGGGTTCACTGAAGGATTCAAGATGTTGTAACTGTTGTGTTGTATTTGCGGGAGAGAAAAAAATCTACAAGTTTGCAACTACAAATTCAACTCTCACAGGCGCTCAGTGGTTTTTGACCAAAAATACCTTCAAAATATCCCATCATGCCTTGTCTTGTCATTGTCAACCGGTTTCCTCTGTGTCCCATTTCCTGTTTGTCCCTGAATATGTGTATTTATTGCCTTTGTGTTCAGTTCTCAGTTGTCGATCATTGTTTTATGTTGTGCCTTGTGGAATGTTACCCTTTTGTGTTTCTCATGGGTTTGTTGGACTTATTGTTGTTTACATTTACATTTATCCATTTGGCAGACGCTTTTATCCAAAGCGACTTACATTGCATTATCCTATACATTTATACATAGGTATGTAGCGCCCCCTCTGGTCTCAGGTGTACCAACCTACTTAGAACAAAAGGCTCTAGATCCCAGATTATTTT
Source organism: Triplophysa siluroides (assembly GCA_006030095.1). Lineage (NCBI taxonomy): Eukaryota > Metazoa > Chordata > Actinopteri > Cypriniformes > Nemacheilidae > Triplophysa > Triplophysa siluroides. The sequence goes on along the minus strand of VCII01000143.1, from coordinate 478,049 downwards.
ACTTGTGTCTCTCGATGTTATTTCATGATTAAAATGGGATGACCCCTTAACTGTACATTGGTTATTGCCTCTTTCCTTAGGACTGAGTGCTTTTTGAACTTTAGAAATGACCAGTAATAGTTCAAACTTGTAAAACTTGTTGTTCAACTAATACACGTGAACCCGTTATACAGGTGACCTAACAGAAAGTAAATGAGAAATAAAAATGAGAAATCTGAAATTCAAATCAGAACACGGTGCAATAAAAGACTATGGTTTCACACTGAACACCAATATAGCATGTAAACAGTTAAAGCATCCATCAAATGGGCCCACCACACACACACAAGCAGTTCACAAACTCCCCCCCCCCCCCTTTGCAGGCCTGAAGCGTTGCTCGTGTACATATAAGCCAATATAACACACAAACTGGCCACTTCGCTTTGTAAAGCACAAATTAAACAAACAGACTGTACCTCAGAGATCCTGATGTTAGCAAGAGCCTCTCGTTACCCGATAGCACCAGACCACGTGCAGCAACGATTAGTCAGCCATCTCCATGCTGTCCCGGTGTCGGCTAAACATTAACATCTTAGCATAACCATCTGTAAACTTCTTTTCAGTTCTGCCACTAGGGATGGGAATTGATAAGAATTTAACGATTCCGATTCCATTATCGATATTGCTTATCGATCCGATTCCTTATCGATTCTCATTGGGTGAGGGAATAAGTACAAATTTGTTTGTTTGTATTAACTCGCTTTAATATCTGATAAGAACACAGCACATACTCATAGTATACACAAATTATGTGTTATCTAAATTTGATTGACAATGACAATGGAGATTATTATTCATATAGTAAAAGTTTACACAATGAAACGGCGCTCACATTAACTAAATAGAGAAGTTACCTTCGGCATTAATAGCAGATGACGTCTCCTTAGCTCCGCTGCTGCTTGACTCACGTGTTGTTGCTGTGTCGCTAAGTAGTAGTGTATCAAACACGCGACAGTCCTGCAAATAAATTGCGTGCTGTGTGGCCAAATGTTTCTACATATTGGAGGTAGTTCCCCCCTTTGCCGAAATTAAACTTTTACAGTTGTTGCAAATGACCGCATTGGCGTCTTTTCTAGTGAAATATAACCACACTTTAGATCGCTTCTGCCTCGATTACATGTTTGCTGCATAACCAAAACAACGCAGCGCGTGTGTGACGTCATGATGATGACACATTTGCAACGAGCGGAACCGTTAAGCGGAATTGTTAAGCAGGTACGTTAACGGTTCCAAGGAATCGATTCACTGGGCACCGGTTCTAAAGAAGAACCGGTTCTCGGTTCCCATCCCTATCTGCCACACGCGATTTTGACGGTTTAACAGTCCGCAGCGATCGGATAGATTCCCTTTAAATATCGTCCTCCTTGCTAACGCAACAGGCATCCGCAGATAAAGTCCTCGGTGAGCCGCATGAATGGTCTGAATCAAGCGCAGTAGTGCTCACGTTCTGAAAATAACAGTTTGTCCGTCTCACGTCTTGTTGACTTTTCTTGTGCAGTCGTTTTGACTTTACAGAAAGACAGGAACATACTGTTTAACACTTAACTGTTTAACCACGATACCCTTGCACCTCTCGTCTTCTTCGCCATTACGCCACTTCTGACCCAATCACTGCACCTAACTCACCTGAGGTAGGACTTAACGATCATTTGGCCAATAATATTACTCAAACTTGCGGATACAAAAGAAAGTATACATTCAATATTGCACATTCGTGAAAATGAAATTTTATGAATAAACTTTTTTCTACCCAAAATAAACAAACATATTAAACATGCATTTAAATGAATCAAAACCAGGAAGAAACTCGACCCTGGGTTACAGGTATTTGCAATCCCCTGGGATCGAACCCACAAAACCTTGTTAACGCAATGCTCTTACCACAGAGCTACAGGAAAGCTTCTGTGGACTTTAATAAAATGTTGATTTCCGATCCTCTCCCTTTTCCCTGCCTGCCTGTTCATAACAACTTGTGTTTTGTCCTTCATTGTGTGTTGTAGTTATAATGCCCCACCTTTGTTCTCCCCTGCGGCTTGTTTTATCTGATTATTGCCTCAACTGCATATATTCCCGTGATTATTTTGTTCCTTCTCAGTCCTTGTCTATGTCTAGCTAGCCCTGATCTTTTATTTGGTTTTCTCAGAAGCCTACTGATGCTCCCACTATCTACGTAAATAAGTCAGTAATTGTTTTTTTATCATGCTAGTTTAAATGAACCACTTAAGCCACTCCTGAGCTTCCTATTCTCTATGCTATGCTCAAGATGGCTGCCCCTGTGCTCGCTGTCCTCCCTGGGGTCACCAGCTAACACCATCGGCTCCACCCTGGTCGCCAACTCTGTCCTAGTGCTCTGCTGCTCCACCCTGTTGGATTTTGCCTCCTACTCCGCCAACTCTGCCCTGGTAGTCTTCGCTTCCTGCTCCTCCTTGCCCTCATCTTTGTCTCCACCCTGGTGGTCCCCGCCTCCACCACCACATGGTCCTGGCCCTCTATCCCTCCCCCTTATCTTGTTTGTTTTGGTTGCATCCAGAGCTGCCCATTTAGAGGGATACTGTCATGTGCTTGCCTGTGTGTCTCCTGGTCCGTACTTCATTTTAGGATTGTTCGACTTGATGCGGTGCCGCAAGATCCGACAGGTGGATGACATCAAAGTATCAAGATCTGTCGGATCTTGCGGTGCCGCATCAAGTCCTCTATTCTGTGATGTAGTTATATTGCCCCACCTTAACTGTTCTCAGCTTTGTCTCGTTTCATTTAATTGTTGCCCTTATATACACCGCTGTGTTTCTTTTGTTTGTTGTCTACACTTAGACCCAACCCCTTGCTTTTGATGACTCTTTATTACTACAAGAAAATCTGATTTAGTTAAAATAAATAATCTGCTAATCAGATAATGTTAGATCTGTTCTATGACTATGTATTGTATATGTTGAAGGTTTAAATGGAACCCAAGATATGTTGGAAAATGTGTGTTACATGTGTGTATTAACATCAGTTCCCTTTGTGTCGGTCTCTCGACAGTATCGATGTCGAACAGACAGATGGGGTTCGTCTTGAGAACCTATCAACTTCTGACTAGTTTAGAAAAGGCCAATGAAATTGACAAATTAAATGTGCATGCCTGACTCCGCCCCCATATATCCGGGTATAAAAGGGAGATGGCGTGCTTCATTCATTCACCCTTTTGTTCTTCGGGAGACTTCACATGATCGACTTCAAGACTTCAAACTCTACGCTGAATAACTGCTGGAATCTTACGACATGGTGCAGCGGACTGTCCCTTCCTGCAGAGACTTCCTCTGGGCGTCTCGGCAGTTCCAGAAGTGTTTAAGTTTTTCCTCTTAAAGAGCTGTTTTCTCCAGCGTGGCATGTCCCGCTGTTCTCGTGGGTGCAACACACTCATCGAGGAGGGGACGGACATGATGTCTGCCTCAAGTGTTGGGTTTCCAGCATGCTGGGGCAGCCTTTGTGGATACGTCCTGCCCGATGATATGAGGGTGATATGAGGATTACTGTGAGCGTTAATCCGTCAGCCACTGGCTCGCGGACCATTCGCACCTCGTCTTGCTCGCCTGGCCATTCCCCAAGAGATGGTCCCACCGTATTGTTCCTCAACAACGTATTCGGAAACAGTGCGTGGTGATGATGAGATGTCCCTTGCAGCATTGGAGGGTGACTTACTGGCATCTGACTCCAACGATTCCTCTGAGCTCCCTCCCTCGGGGGGACGAGCCCAGGAAGAAGTGGACATCGAAATGTCAGGCGGCCCCTCGGAAGAAGGCATCGAAGAGGAGACCACCACCCCGTCAGCAGCCGCGGCGGAAGCAGAAGCGGCCCTCATGGGAAGACCCCAGGGAGATCGAGTATACTATCGGGCCTGACCCCAGTCATTCCATCGCTGGTTGGTCGATCCGGGATGGTTCCTACCCCGTCCCAACAGCCCACTTCCTTTTCTCTCTGGGTGTTTATCACAGCCGCTCTCACCCTCTACACGACGGTGTTAGGCAACTCGATGTCGCGTCGGGGCGAGACCCAATGTCGAGGATAATCAGCAGCTCTCAGCAATCTCAGTCAACGGTGCGTTGTGCTACATCATCACCAGGCAGGTAAATCAGCAATGCCGATCTCCTCCCCGGGGGCTTTCCCACGGCAAGGGATCTGCACTGCCAGCCATCGAACCACACCCTGGAAGGTTGATGAAGCAGATTGTACCCCTAGCCCCCCTGTCTCGGTCCCTGGGAGCCTGGCTAGAGCTTCCCAAACCTACGGGATACGATCCATCTCCGCTACGCGATCTTACTTGCAGAGGCAAGGCAAGGATGGTAAATCAGAGGCAAGGATGCTCCCGTGCTTCGGGCCGAGGTTGCCACCCTTCTGGCGAAGAAAGCGATCAAGCTCGTTCCTCTAGCCGAGATGTTCAATGCAGAAGCACATCCTGACGTCTATTAGAGGTCAGGATTGGTTCATGGCAATCGACCTGAAGGATCAGTACTTTCATGTCTTGATTCTCCCTCATCATCGTCCGTTCCTACGGTTCGCTTTCGAGGGGCGGGCATATTAGAACAGAGTATTCCCTTTTGGTCTGTCCCTGTTCCCACAAGTCTTCACGAAGGCCGTGGAAGCCTCCCTCGCTACCCTTAAGGAGAAGGGCGTGCGGGTACTAAACTATCTTGACTACTGGCTTATCTTGGCACACTCGCGAGATCTGTTGTGTACACACAGGGACCTTGTGCCCCAGCACCCAGATTGCTTGGGACTACAGGTCAATCGGGAAAAGAGCAAGTTCTCCACTGTGCAGAGCATCTTTTTATTCGGTATGGAACTCAACTCTGTCTCCATGATAGCGCGACTGACTTGCCAGCGGTCACCCTGAAACAATTTCAGAGGCTCTTGGGACACATCCTCTGCGGGGGTGATACATCTCGGTTGATGCACATGAGACCGCTCCAACACTGGCTACACGGTCGTGTCCCATGGAGAGCGTGGCACATGGGCAGCAGGCATATGGTCATTACGCCTCTCCACCGACGCACCCTAACCCCTTGGCCTTCAATGAATTTTCTGCGGACGGGGCCCCCCTTGGCACGGAAGCTCTAGTGCACAGCTGGCCGCGGAACAAGCGGAAGTACAGTCGTGGCCAAAAGTTTTGAGAATTACATAAATATTGGAAATTGGAAAAGTTGCTGCTTAAGTTTTTATAATAGCAATTTGCATATACTCCAGAATGTTATGAAGAGTGATCAGATGAATTGCATAGTCCTTCTTTGCCATGAAAATTAACTTAATCCCAAAAAAACCTTTCCACTGCATTTCATTGCTGTCATTAAAGGACCTGCTGAGATCATTTCAGTAATCATCTTGTTAACTCAGGTGAGAATGTTGACAAGCACAAGGCTGGAGATCATTATGTCAGGCTGATTGGGTTAGAATGGCAGACTTGACATGTTAAAAGGAGGGTGATGCTTGAAATCATTGTTCTTCCATTGTTAACCATGGTGACCTGCAAAGAAACGCGTGCAGCCATCATTGCGTTGCATAAAAATGGCTTCACAGGCAAGGATATTGTGGCTACTAAGATTGCACCTAAATCAACAATTTATAGGTTCATCAAGAACTTCAAGGAAAGAGGTTCAATTCTTGTAAAGAAGGCTTCAGGGCGTCCAAGAAAGTCCAGCAAGCGCCAGAATCGTCTCCTAAAGAGGATTCAGCTGCGGGATCGGAGTGCCACCAGTGCAGAGCTTGCTCAGGAATGGCAGCAGGCAGGTGTGAGCGCATCTGCACGCACAGTGAGGCGAAGACTTTTGGAAGATGGCCTGGTGTCAAGAAGGGCAGCAAAGAAGCCACTTCTCTCCAAAAAAAACATCAGGGACAGATTGATCTTCTGCAGAAAGTATAGTGAATGGACTGCTGAGGACTGGGGCAAAGTCATATTTCTCCGATGAAGCCCCTTTCCGATTGTTTGGGGCATCTGGAAAAAGGCTTGTCCGGAGAAGAAAAGGTGAGCGCTACCATCAGTCCTGTGTCATGCCAACAGTAAAGCATCCTAACACCATTCATGTGTGGGGTTGCTTCTCATCCAAGGGAGTGGGCTCACTCACAATTCTGCCCAAAAAACAGCCATGAATAAAGAATGGTACCAAAAACACCCTCCAACAGCAACTTCTTCCAACAATCCAACAACAGTTTGGTGAAGAACAATGCATTTTCCAGCACGATGGAGCACCGTGCCATAAGGCAAAAGTGATAACTAAGTGGCTCGGGGACCAGAATGTTGAAATTTTGGGTCCACGGTCTGGAAACTCCCCAGATCTTAATCCCATTGAGAACTTGTGGTCAATCCTCAAGAGGCGGGTGGACAAACAAAAACCCACTAATTCTGACAAACTCCAAGAAGTTATTATGAAAGAATGGGTTGCTATCAGTCAGGATTTGGCCCAGAAGTTGATTGAGAGCATGCCCAGTCGAATTGCAGAGGTCCTGAAAAAGAAGGGCCAACACTGCAAATACTGACTCTTTGCATAAATGTCATGTAATTGTCGATAAAAGCCTTTGAAACGTATGAAGTGCTTGTAATTATATTTCAGTACATCACAGAAACAACTGAAACAAAGATCTAAAAGCAGTTTAGCAGCAAACTTTTTGAAAACGAATATTTATGTAATTCTCAAAACTTTTGGCCACGACTGTACACCTTGAGTGTGAGCCTCAGGTTCTGTGCAAGGTCAGGGAAGAGGAGCATGAAGTCCTACTAGTTGCGCTATACTGGCTCAAGCGGACTTGGTTATCGGAGCTAATGCTCCTGACGACAACTCCCACTTGGCTGATTTCCCTGACGAAGGACCTGCTTTCTCAGGGGAACGGCACGTAATGGCATCCCAGACCTCTGGAACCCCCATGTCTGGCTCCTGGACAGGACGAGGAGACCCTGAGTGGCCTACCCTCTGTGGTGGTTGAGTCGATCACTCGGGCCAGGGCCCTTGCCACTAGGCGGCTATAAGCCTATAAGTGGTGCCTCTTCTCATGCTGGTGCTCTTCTCGAAAAGAAGCCCGCGGAGTTGCTCGATCGGGAACGTGCTGTCCTTCCAGAGACTCGAGTAATCCCTCCCTTTCCAAACTGAAGGTGTATGTAGCTGCCATTGCCGCTCATCATGACCCAGTTGCTGGTAAGTCTCTAGGACAGCACAACCTGATCATTAGGTTCCTAAGGGGCGTGAAAAGGCTACCGCCTCGTCTGCACTCCATACCCTCTTGCGACCTTGATGGGGTCCTGGTCCTCAAGATGCCCCCCTTCAAGCCCCTTGGAGATGCCGCTCTTTCTCACCTCACGATGAAGACGGCTCTCCTGATGGCGCTCACCTCCATCAAGAGGGTAGGGGACCTACAAGCATTCTCCGTGTCCACAGATTGCCTATAACTCGAGCCCACTGATTCTACGTTATCTTGAGACCCCGGCCCAGCTACGTGCCCACCTCCTGCGGGCAGGCTAGGTAGAGCAGCCCTGCCCTCTTAGGCCGCGTACAAGCGGAGTTATCTACGCATAGCTCTAACCGGACCTAGTGCCCCAGACGTAGTAACCCCCCAGCAGGGCGGTTCCATCTGATGTATCCTCATGATTGGTTCCCACCTTGGCAACCCATGTCCTTCCCTAGGTGGACCTCCACCTTGCGGTAAACTCCTTCAGTCCACACACTCTTCCCATGAGTTCTCCCCTATATGACGAGACCATGTTGGTATCTCCACTAAACTCCTCCCTACGGTAGGAAGTGGTCTCTAGCGCTTCCCCCATGTGAGGAAGTAGCGCTTACCCAGTGGCCTTACGGTACCAGGCGGCTTCTCGCTGTTAGAGAAACAAGGCTGCTGCCTGTGACGGCCGGAGGCAGGGAATTCCCATCTTTCCAAAAGCTCTGGGACCCCCTACCTATCCACTGGAAGGTTACAATTTCGCGGTAGCGCTCACGTCTGAGCGCTCACGTTGCTTCCGCTAGAGATTGTGACACAGCACAGCGCCATGGTGTTTTCCATAGGAACCCCATCTGTCGGATCGACACAACGTCAAGAGACCGACAGAAAGGGAACGTCTTGGTTACGGATGTAACCTCAGTTACCTGATGGAGGGAACAAGACTTTGTATCCTTCATGCCACAACGCGTGCCGCCCGCTGCAGCAGTCGAGAGAGGTCTCAGGTTCCTCAGCCCAAAAGTGAATGAATGAAGCACGCCGCCTCCCTTTTATAGTCCGGCACACAAATTTAATTCGCCAATTTCTTCCGCCTTTTCTAAACTGGTCAGAAGTTGATAGATTCTCAAGACAACCCCATCTGTCGGTTCGACACAATGTCTCATTCCCTCCATCAGGGAACTGAGGTTACATTCGTAACCAAGACGTTTTCTGTAATAAATACCAAGTCAAGATTTTAAAACATTTTATTAATGCACACCAATTTATTACAATTACTATTGTGACGCAACACACTATATACAGTTAAGACAGTGCCTTTAGAAAGCATTGTAAATGTTTTTTTTTGTAAGGTAATACATAAACACTATGATCTTTTAAAATTGAACACATTTTTAAATCTAAAACAAAAAAAAGAATCTTCTTTTATTCTTCTCCACATTGAGAACTAAGAACAGAATACTTTTTGAAGGCACTGAAGACTCTTTTGACACTTGCTCTCTAGCAACAGTAAAGACTGTAAGAGTTATCATGAAACACATCATTACGCCTCTGTCAGTAATCCATCTAGAGCATTTATCTTTTGCCTTTATTTTAATAATGATGAAAAGCGATATAAAAGCTACCACAGGCAGAGAACATCAAGTGTAAATCGCTTGAATAACACAATGATACTGAATAATATGGCTATTATTAGAGACAGTTTAAGTACAGGACTGTAAGGAGAGAGACAGTGTGTGCAGTCTTTACTAAATGTTGACATCTGAACTTATAGTAATGAATTTCGTTGAATCTGTTAGACATCAACAAAGAGTCAGAATTTAGCAACACTGTTTCTTAGGGCAGTTTCACAATAGGCCTTTAGGTGCGCACAAACCGAACCCGAGTCCGCTTAAAAAGGGTGGTCTGGGGCCCGGTTCATGTAAACTCTGGGACGATTCACAGCTGATATGAACACAATCGTACCAAATCGCGAAAATGAACCACTATTAATGAAAGTATTATCTGATAAAAATGTGTTTTTGTTTCACTGACTTTCTGACGAGCGAGACTGATGCGCATATATCTCATTTCGGCATTCTTAAGAGCCTTTACCACGGTTCAGACCCAAATAAAACAATATGAATGAGCAATCGAACCAAGAGTGAAACCACCCTGAATGAACTGTATAGTGTCTTTCACATAAAATACAAAAATAGATCTGTGGACAATAGCAAATGTCAGTACATGTTAGTCATCTACAGACAGGTTAGCGAAGCATACAAATGTTGTCATTCTTATGGTTAAAGTTTACACCTTACAGTGCAAATGCAGATGTCTTGCCACTTTTAAACAGGGAACAGAATTAATGCAAGTTAATGGAAATCCGTACACGCACACTAGCTTAAAGATGAATTGTGTCACTTTTGGCAGCAATAAACCATTACCTATGTACCCGCCAGATCCCTACGCTCTGCAAACGAACCACATCTTGTGGTGCCATCCCAAAAAGGAAGAAAATCACTCTGGGGTACCTTCGCTGGATCGGTTCCACATTTGTGGAACGATCTGCCCGCTGCTACAAGATCAGCAGATTCTGTAGCTTATTCTTTAAGAGTCGTCTGAAAACACATCTCTTCTGCTAGCACCTGACCGATCAGAACTGACTTCTATCTCTTTTCTACTCTTTCCATCCTTAAAAAAAAACCTAGCTCTGTATACTGTGGTAGGCTGTATGAGACCAGTTTTACTGCGCTTATGCTTTTTCTTGTCCTTATGTTGTTCCAATTGCTTCCATTGTTTACCTCATTAGTAAGTGGCTTTGGATAAAAGTGTCTGCTAAATGACTAAATGTAAATGTAAACTGAATTGCTAAACTCCGCTCCTTTTTCCCCTCCACCTGAGCCCATATTTGCTCTTCTGGCTGAGCTGAAAGTTAAAACACTGTTCCATCAAAACAGTGAAACATTGCACTGAAGAATTGAACCTGCCAGTGGCAGGTTGTAGCTTATAATCGAGTAGTTTAGTACAAGAAAGTATTTTAGCATCCAAATAATGACACACATCACCTTTAAAAAGAGGAACACACACCAGCAAATGCAAACACAGAGTAAACAGACTTCTCATCCATAGTTATAGGTGAAATTATACGTGCTGGGTTCTTTTGGCACTGGGGGCGGAGCCTCGGGGATGGTAATGTTTTCTAAATCAAGGAGGCGGAGTTTCATTTCCATGCTCATTAATGTGTCAAGGTCACTTCGTGTCAGGTCACTGCCCAACTCCTTTCCCAAAAGTGCAGAGAGTCCATCCGTCCAGATGCAATACTGTTAAACATACAAACAACACTTAGGTCTTTAAAAATTCAAACAACCAAACAAAAACTTTTTGTTAGACAGTGAAAGTTCATTTCTATATCTCATGAAAGTATGGTAGTGAAATCTCCTTCCGATGATGAGCTTAATGTGGGAAAAGCAAAAATGGTCAACTGTAGCACACATGCACATGTACTAAACAAAAAAACATGTTTGTATCATTAACCTCATATTTGTTGGGTGCCACAAAGTTGAGAGCTTCATCTGGATCGTAGAGAATTGAGAATGCCAACTCCAACACTTCCTACAAACACATCATTACACAGTTGATTTCAGCCATTCAATTATACAGACAAAATTGAAGTCTTATTCATACAAAGAATATGTGTGCTTGATGGATTTGAGCTAGTGTTGGTTTTACACAGCTCTTCACAGTCTCTCGGAATGATTGTTTTAGTTCTAGCTGTAGTGGGCTCCACTGACAGACAGAGTCAGAAGCAGCTTTCACGTCCGCTAATAACAGGAACTAATGGAACAGAACGAGCAAGGAGGGATGTTGTTTGAGAACTAGTCCCTGGTTGCATTCACGCCGACATTAGCACCTCTGAAGTGACATTGGCCAGAGAACAGCGCACGCACCATTTAAAAAACAAAACCACTGAATCTGAGCTGTGTGTTCTGGGCTCCTTGGTAACAGATATGTTATGTAGACAAAATTTAAAAAAAAACGAAGGACTAAGAGCCGAAATGTCCTACAACAATTGAAAGTGCTACATATCACCAAGATGGAGAAAAAAACACAATGCACGGATGGAGACAACTGGTACATGCTGCTATCATTCGCTTTCTGTAGGTTTTATATGTTTAAAATGGCGTTCTGTGGTGTGGTGATTTGATGAACGTTAAATGAAAGCTTACACTTCAAACATTCTCCTTCAAACACAAGGGTCAAATCCATGACCTATTGAAGCTATTTAAAACACTATTCAGGGAATCGTTGGTTTCGCTTAAAGGAAAAATACCTATAATTCATGGTAATTTAAGTACACATATTTTGATCAGTTTATGCACTCGTCCAGCGAATACATCAGCGATCTCATCGTCCTTCAGAAACATTATTGTAACATCCCCATCGTTGTCTGCCACGCCTCCTTTTCATCTGCACCTTCCCCCGGCAGTTTCATCAGACTTTTACCCCAGGACTACGTTTCCCATCATGCACTTGCACCCCCGACATTAATGATTACCCCGCACATGATGTTTATTACACTCCACCTGCATTAAATCCCATGGACACTTTTGTCTTGTTCTCAGTCCAGTATTAAAGTAACGTAACGTATGTTTAATGATATATGTATTTTCGTATTCCTTGGACTCCTATTTCCCATTGACCTGTTGTTGCATGGTTTCCCATGGATGTTTCTGTTGGACTCTGTTATCTTGTTGTGTGGATTATCATTTGGATTTTACCCCTTTGGATATTTCTGTTATTCTTTGGATTCATTAAACACCTTTCATTTTGACTACCCGCTGTCTGTGTGGCATTGTTCATCCCCGATACTGGAAGTGTTACAGAATACTGGACTAAAAACCTCAGATGACCACTCTTTCTTTTTACCCTGACCCCTTCTTCGTACCGGTCACGGACCCCTATTCGGACCTGGACGACAACTTCACCTCTCCGGAGACCCAGTTGCAGCAGCTCTGCCAGGATGGCATGTCTCTGGAGAGGTATGCAGAGGATTTCTACGAGGCGTGCTCACTGGTGAGTTGAGACGACCCCGAGCTTAACCATTTATTCTTGTCGGGACTGGATGACGAGCTGCTCGCTCTCATTCTCCTTCCCGCAGTGGATGAATACCCCCTGAAGGAATTTATTAATAGAGCCCTCCAGATTATAGGGTGTGATTCTTGCGTCGGGGAGTGCGGAGAGCGAGAACGGTAGTCATCCGGTTCCGAAGGTAAATGGCTGCCTCCTTTCCCATTCTAAACCATCTATGATATATGTATTTTCGTATTCCTTGGGCTCCTATTTCCCATTGACCCGTTGTTGCATGTTTTCCCATGGATGTTTCTGTTGGACTTTGTGTGGATTATCGTTTGGATTTTACCCTTTTGGATGTTTCTGTTATTCTTTGGATTCATTAAACACCTTTCATTTTGACACTCTACCCGCTGTCTGTGTGGCACAGTTCATCCCCAATACCAGAAGTATTACAATTATCTTCTGGCCGTGTCTCTACTAGGGTTGCACGTTGTACATGTTTGTCCCACATTTGAATTAGTTCCCAAGTGAAAAATGATCTGGTGTTCTTTAGTATTTACTACAGTAAACTACTCAAACTCATAGACACTAGTGTTTTTTAGTCATACCATAGTAAATATTTAAGTATACTACAGTATTTGCTACAATTTATCCAATTACTACAGTTAATTCAACAGCATATTCTAGTGCAAAGTATAATACAGTTTACAATAGTAAATACAAAATGTTACATGTATATCAGTGTTTTTTTGTATAGATTTGAATTATATGGCACTGCATCGTGATACTTCTTGGTATGGAAATACTTCAGCTGGTATAGTATCGTAAGACATGTTTACGGTACCGTGACAACCCTAGTCTCTACTTTACAGAACAGCAGGTAGCAAGATCAGTCACAGTTAAGGGAACATTGCTTTAATAAATTCCCATATATATTTCTTCACTTTTCAGGCTGAACATATTACTAGGCAAGGCAAGTTTAATTATATAGCACGTTTCATACACCGAGGTAATTCAAAGTGCTTCACAAAAAGACATAATGCAAGACCCAAGACATCTTGAAAAGTATATGATTTAAAATCACAAATAGACAAAAGACCATACAGACAGAAAGCTGGCTGCTGCAGTAGAAGCATGTAGGATTTCTCATTCTTTGTTGACTGGTGGACTATTGCTCAGAATTTGACCCTGGTTAAAGCCAACTAAATCTCTGCTAATCTTTCGTTAGCGGGTGACCTATGGCCCTTTTTGTAGCCAACCTTGTTTTAACTGTTGAACTGGACTGTTGCCTGTTGCTAGTTAAGATTATTTGAGCTTGTTTATTTAATGATTTGTTGACTGATTGCTAAATTGTTAGCGTTTTTTTTGCGTTGGTACTGAATTGAAGTTGCCGTTAGCCGCTCGTTACGGCTTGACATTATAAGTTTGCACTTAAAAGCACCGAGCTAGTTGATCGCTGTTTGATCCGAGGCCCATTCAAGTCGTTCAGACTTTGTTTTGCTAATCGAGAAGGCGTGTTCCAGCTGTATTCTGTTCACGCTAATCTCAACATACTTAAGCAGTGCCTCTTCGCTGTCGCGGTAAGCGGTAGCATCAGCCTTCATGTTCAGCCCGAGTTCAGACCGAGTGTAAAGACCTGCAACTCTACCGAGCAAGGACACCGGCAAGGCCTTTAATTGTCTTTTTAATTTAATTGTCTACTTACATCAAATGTTTCAAGTTTATTCCTGTACTCCACCGTAGGCAGCGTTCTCACCCAAGACGCAAGGCACGACGCGCTCATTCTCACGCGTGTCCCATTCACACCTCCCCTTCAACACCTCTGACTCTCTCTGTGGGTCTATGGAACTGCCAGTCAGCTGTGAACAAGACTGACTTCATCCATGCATTTGCCAGCCAGTCTGACATTCACATTCTTGGTCTTACTGAGACTTGGATTCGTCCTGAAGACTCAGCCACACCTGCTGCTCTCTCCACAAACTACTCCTTCTCTCACTCTCCCCGCCAAACCGGAAGACGAGGAGGCACAGGTTTGCTTATCACCAATGATGATGGTGGCCCTCTTGTAGTCTTTGGGGACTTCAACATCCACCTGGAGAAACCCTTTGCTTCTGACTTCCACACTCTCACCGCCTCGTTCGACCTCACGCGCCTCGCCACAGCCTGTATTCACAGATCTGGAAACCAGCTTGATCTCATCTACATCCGTAACTGCACCACAGATAACATTCAAGTCCCACCTCTTCACATCTCGGACCACTTCTTCATCACTTTCAACATGCTCCTTCCTACATGCACTACACCAACACCACCACCCGTTCACTTTAGACGGAACCTTCGCTCTCTCTCCCCTAGCACACTCTCTGCTAGAGTGACATCCTCTCTTCCCTCCAACTTTGCATCTCTAGATGCTGACACTGCCACGGACACCTTATGCTCAACACTTACATCCTGTCTAAATAACCTTTGTCCTCTGTCCTCCAGACCAGCTCGTGCCACCCCTCCTGCCCCTGGCTGTCTGACATCATCCGTGAACAACGGAGTACACTCAGGGCTGCTGAAAGGAAATGGCACAAGACCAAGAATCCTGCTGACCTAAGGGACTACCAGTCACTACTCTCCTCTTTCTCTGCTAGTGTTACCACAGCTAAAATGTCTTTCTATACCACCAAGGTAAGCAATGCACCTAACACTCGACAGCTTTTCAAGACATTTAACTCTTTTCTTTGCCCCAATCCTCCCCCGCCCACTTAATCATTGACTGCGGAAGACTTCGCTGTATTTTTCACTGAGAAAACATCATCCATCAGCAAACACTTGAAAGGGCAGCTTTCAACCAGGTGTCTTCCTTCCTATCCCAGAACAAACTACTGGATGACAAGCAGTCTGGCTTCAAAACAAACCACTCCTCTGAGACTGCACTGCTATCGGTCACAGAAGCACTGCGGCTAGCCAAGGCAGAATCTAAATCCTCGGTCCTGATTCTGCTAGACTTATCTGCAGCGTTTGACACTGTCAATCACCAGATACTGCTAGCAACCCTGTCATCGCTAGGAATCTCAGGCTCTCCCCTCCGCTGGTTCAAATCCTACCTCTCCGACAGATCCTTCATGGTGTCATGGAGGGGCTCGCGTCATGGACCGCTGCTTTTTTCCATCTACACGACATCCTTGGGACCCAGCATACAGGCACATGGCTTCTCGTATCACTGTTATGCTGACGACACCCACATCTTGTTTCACCCAGATAATACCACTGTAGCAGCTCGCATCACAGCCTGCCTCGAGGACATCTCAGCTTGGATGAAAGGGCATCACCTCCAGCTGAACCTTACCAAGACAGAACTACTCGTGTTTCCGGCACACCCTACGGTCCAACACGATCTCAACATCCATCTTGGCAATACTACAATCACTCATTCCAAACAGCCAGGAGCCTCAGAGTCATATTTGATGAACAGCTGTCCTTCAATGATCACATTGCAAGGACAACACGGTCATGCCGATATGCCTTATTCAACATTAGAAAGGTCAGACCCTATCTCACTGAGCATGCGGCACAACTCCTTGTCCAGGCCCTGGTAATCTCAAGGTTGGACTTCTGCAATGCTCTCCTTGCTGATCTTCCTGCAAAGGCTATCAAACCCCTCTAGCTGGTTCAGAACGCAGCAGCACGCCTCGTCTTCCAATAGCCCAAAAGGGCTCATGTGACTCCCCTTTTCATCTTGAATACGGGTTGAAGCCCGTATCAGATTCAAGTCACTATGCTTGCCTACAGGACTATCACTGGACCTGCACCGGCTTACTTTCACACCCTCCTGCACTCCTACACCCCATCAAGATCCCTGCGTTCAGCAAACCAGCGGCGTCTTATACTGCCTTCCCATAAGGCCAGTAAATCGCTCTCACACTCATTCTCATTCACAACTCCTTCCTGGTGGAACATTCTTCCTAACTCTGTCCGGTCAACCACATCTCTCACAACATTCAAAAAACTACTTAAAATTAAATTCAAGTTTATTTATATAGCGCTTTTCACAATGTGCATTGTTCCAAAGTCTGGATGGCCATTCACTCACTTAAGAAAATAGGTATTTTGCATTTACATCTGCAATACATAGTTTGCTCATCTGCAATATGTCTCTGTAACGACGCTGGATTCCCCCTCACCAGCAACGCCCCCTGCATCATCACTCACTCACGGACTGTCCCGCTCGCACTACCCTGATTATTGATCACATACACCTGCATCTCATTACCAGACTCTATTTATACCCTGCCTTTTGGTTCAGTTCTTTGTCGAGTGTTGTTGTTGTAAGTCGGAACCTGATTCCTGTGGTATGTTAAATATTCCGCTATTGATACCCGATTCGTGTTCTGGATTATTCATTTTGTATTGGACTTCTGTTTTGTGGAGATTTTGCCTTTCTGTTCATCCGTCTTCTGTTTTGCCTTTTTTTGGATTGTTCATTAAAACCCCTTTTTCACTGGTACTCTGAATGTGCTCTTCTGCCCGGATCAAAAGCGTGACAGTCTCGGAGAAGACGTCTGAACGTCTGTTATACAGCTGCTAAAGATCTGGAGATATGCTGCGTAAAAACATCTGCTAAAGATCAGCTTTACATCCATTCTAAATCATAAACATCTTGCAGACATCTTCTAGAGTTCTATATGACCTCTCACAGCAGACATCTGAGACGTATTGCAGATGAGCAAACACTGTATTGTAGATGTCTTGCAGATGTAAATGGAGACGTCAAATAGATGTTAGCCAGATATATGTGTGCTACCAGGGTGGTGTATCGGCGATCCACAGGCTGGCGATAGAATGACCTGACTATAGAGAATATCAGATCTGGTGTGCATTTTCTTACCTTATTCTGTTTGAGTGCACTTTTCTCCTTCATGTGAGGACAATCTTTCCCTGTCAGTACTGCTTTAATGTCAGACACAGCGACTGTGAGGGAATGAAAGGGAGTTACACTGCAGGGAAATATGCATTGTGTTCCATGCTCTTCTATTCACAAACATGCGCTCACTTTTATCCATGAGCATTTCAAAAGGAACTTCACCCTGAGGAGACTCATCCAGATCCCCATAGTGAAGAATCTTGTGATTTAGCGACAGACGGCAGAACCAAAACTTCTCTGTAGAAGCAAGACTTTTGTTAGACTCAAAAACTAAAAGAATGTGTTCTGAAAGCTCTCGATCATTGTGATAGTCGGGATGAGCTGGTAGGCCTATTACATGTTTACTGTGTTAAATTTCCTTAGAAAAACAAGTGGAAAAGATAAGCAAAGTGTTTAAGAACCTAATCAAATAACAAACAGTAATACGAATAAGTGAAAAAGTAAAGCTTACTGATAAATCATCAGGTGTAAACACATATTATAAATAATTGCCATCATTTCATGTTTTCTTCCAGATAGTAAGGATTGCTAATATATCTAATAAATAAACATTTAAGAACAGCACTGTGTTGTGTTCCATCTTCAACTTAAAATCGAAAAAATTGTTGTGCCACGGTGACATTATTGACTACATAAATGAGTGTTAGTGGATTACTTTATTCTAGTTGTTAAATTAGGATACACAAACTTAGCATAGCTAGTGCACTGTTGCTTATCTCTTCAACTGTGAGGAATGCAATTAGAGATCATTCATTCTGTGTTATTCAGAAAGAGCTTCATATGAGACGAGTCATGTCATTACTCATATCTCAAGTTAAGCTCCTCCTTTCACCATTCTTCTCCACATGAGACTGTACGACGCTTACGCGGTATTTAAACGCAGTGTTATTACAGCCGCTCAAAGGAAAAGATAAGGCACATTCTTCTTCACAGTAATTTGAAGTGCCCGCAATAACACTACCGTGCCTTTTTACTACTGTGATGTACCCTACTACCGAATGCTGGCACATGTCTATGTGATAGATGAGGTGAAGTGACCTTGTCTGCGTCTGTTGCCCAGTTTACGGAAGCAGCTGCCCTCACACAGGCGATTGAGTCGCTGCTGTTTGATCAGTTCCAGAATCTCAGGCTGGATTCTCTCACGAAGCTCTCTGAAACATACAAACATACACATACACACCATAAACACACATACCAGTTCAACCAGAACGACTGCTAAGTACTAATGAGGAAACACACACATTATGGGTGGAGACTGGAAGTCCTCCTGACTCATTCTCTCTGACTGACGCAGTCGCAGAATCTCAGCGTAACTCAGACTGCGCAGTTTCACTCGCATCTGCTCCAGAGATGACGGCTTCGTGGCCAGAGCTCTACTCATCTGCTCTCTCACCACCGTCATCACCTACACACACACACATTGGACTTCCATGTATAATGGGGACCTGCCACAGACATAATGCTTTTAATACTGTACAGACTGTATAGTTTGGTTTATAAGCTGTTTTCCTTATGGAGACGAAAAAAAATATTTGTGCGGACATTTGTTCCACACACTGTAGGGTTTCCCAGAACATACATAGACAGACACACACACCTTGTTGAAATCCTCGGTAGTAGCTCTCATCTCTTTCCATGTTTTATTGATCAGCTGCATGCAGACGCAGAAGAATTCCTCCCAAGCGCGCTCATGGGTGAAAAACATGGGATGATAGTCATTACATCCTTCGTTCGCTGTGAAGACAAGATGCGGTGTGATGTGAAATAGAAGGCTAGCCCTGCGTCCCACTTCGCATAGTATCAGTGCTCACTAGTATTTGAAACTAGAATTAGCCCCGAAGCCCAGTGTGTTGAGATGCAGATTCTCTGTTTCCAGTGAATATTCAAAGTGAAGATCCATGCACACTCATCTCACTGCGAGAGGTCGGAGTTTAGTGACGCTTCACTTCATGAATACAATTAAATAAATTAGTAATGTAAACATTATTTTATATTATAATATTATTGTGACTGTCAACAATGTGCGTGCATACAGTTTTGCTACGCACTAAAATGTATATACTTCTCTAGAACAAAAGCAGCACATGCTTGTAGGGCATAGTATAAATAAGCCAGTTGGGACACAGCATAGGTCTTAAAGGGATACTTCAGCCAAGAAACAACATTTCCCCATGTTTTACACCCCCTCCAGCCATCCTAACTAGGGTTGGGTATCGTTTTAATTTTTGCGATTCCGGTTCTGCTTATGGAATCCGGTTCTTATTGATTCTCTGTTACGATTCCAATATTTTTTGGAGGAGAGAACAAATAGCAAATACTTCAAGAAAACTGTTTTTACCTTTTATTCTTGTTACATTTAGGCTATAACCAGTAGGTTGTAACTGTGACAATTCGTCAAATAATGAAATAAACAACACTTCCATTAAGGAAAATCAGAAGCAATAACAAACCAAACTATTGAAGTATAACACAAAAATACAACATCAAATATATAACATACAGTTGCTAGATCGTCCATTATCTAAACAATTATTTGTGAATAAAATACTGAATTAGTTCATTTTTAAAAAGTGATTTGAATTAATAATTAATATCAATTAAAATAAACTAGAACATGTTGTCCTGTAGCTTCGTGAATGCGTTTAATTGTGATCACTATTAAAAAAAAATAAAGTAACTTAAACAAAACTGATCGTCTTTTCATCTCTATCTGTACCTGAGTGTGAGACGCTGCTAATAGCTGTAAGTTATCTGGTGCATGGTAGCAGGAGGACTCTGAGAGACTTAAACACGGTGCATTTCTTCAGATTAATGTCGTGTTTCATCATATAAGAGGTACTTCCTCCCTTTCAACAAATCTCTTTACCACATGTATTGCATGTGGCAATGCTATCATCTTAATTCACAAAGTTTAACCAAACTTTTGAACGTTTGCTGCGTTCATGGAGCCGATGGTAATGAACTGCGCATGTGCGTAATGAGATAAGGTCCTTGTCGCAGGTCTGGCAGACAGATACAATGGTAAAATGCTCACTGCCGTTCGCGAGTGATTGAGAAAGTCAGGAATCGATAAACAGAACTGACTTAACCTAACTGAATATGACTTTCTTCTTAAAGAATAATGCAGTCGGAGTTATAATACCACCTATCCTATCATTTCTCTATCCCTCGGCTGCGCGTGAACCAGAGGCTTGGTTGGAACAAGACGGAACCGCAATTTACGACACGCCTGCATCATTTTCCGGACAAACAAGCCCCTGGTTCACGCACAGCCGAGGGATGACGGAAGCTAGACATCAACATTAATAGCACTGTCAATATGGACACATTTCTTTGTTAACACCATGGAGCCATGTCCAGCAGTTCTTTGAGCGATGGATGCCCTTTTTGCACATTATTCTTCCAGAAGAACACCATATTCAGTTAGGATGCCTTAAGCGGGAGTGTCATTTTGTTTCTTGCCTGAAGTATCCCTTTAAATCTACTTATAAAACATTGTGAAGTCTTGGTAAATGCAAAGCACAAAGTCTAAAGAGAGGAAAGACTTACGCAGTTCTCCGACCTGTAGAATCTCACACAACATGCGTGTCAGCTCTATAGCACAGCGAGCAAATGGACACTCGTGTTTGTCTTCACGACTGCTGTTCTCTAGGACAAGCTGAACAATACAAGCACCATCAGCAGAGCTCTTTTAAGGTTTAGTGTAAATGATTTGAGAGGATTAAAACTTTCTTTTCATCATCATCATCAATGGCCCTGCTTCTATTTACAGTCGTATTGTATCAACCCAAACCATTGTGATATACTGGTATAATTCATATGGAGTGATATAATGAGGTAATGTTCTCACTCTGATGTATGTGTCCTGATGGAGTTTGGCGAGGTACAGCATGTTATCCAGCGCCAGCATTCCTGGAGGAGTCTGAGTCAAGTCCAGTGCAGGATTCCCAGCGTTCTGTGTACGTTCGCTAGCATTAAACATCTTAAACATCATCAGAGCGCTCAACAGCTCTTTACTAGTGTCATGACTCACGGTGAAGCCCAGCATCTTGTAGTCTTTGGTGTAGATGGCTTTCCTCTTCTCTGTCACGCTGGGATCATTGTCTCCATCAAATGCTATTCTGCGCAGTTCAAAGATCAAATCTCTCTGTGCCTGAGGACATAACAATATAACAGCATGAGATATAACATCTGTAAAACACGTTTGTTCATTTGTGGGGACCTGGATGAAGGTTGCTGTGCATTATGAAACACGGTTAATTAAGTAAGTTTGTAAATGCGTAAATGTAATGTAAATGTACACCCTGGATGGGTTAAATGCAGAGGTCACATCTAAGGTGGGGGTCACCATATCTGACAAATTTACATTTACGCATTTGGCAAACACTTTTATTCAAAGCGACTTACAATTGCATTATCCTATACATTTATACTTAGGTATTTGCAATCCCCTGGGATCCAACCCACAACCTTGCGTTGTTAGCGCAATGCTCTTACCACTGAGCTACAGGAGAGCAAATAGGTCACTTTCACTTTTTTTTAACTCATAACAATGTAGCAACTACAGTGTAGTCATGTTTATGTGTAAGGTGCTGCAGAGACCGATCCACTTATATCACTCCCTCTGGAGTTTAATATCAAAAGACAATTGGTCTGTGCAGAACTGGGTAAAGTCCAACAAAACTAATGCTTGGTGCAGTTCTGGGCGCTAAAACACGGCTACACATAATCGTGTCAGAAGGTTATTTATGCGCGTATGCTCGGGCACGGTTCGAATAGCCTGAGGCCTACGTTTCCAAGCTCGGAGCACTCCCCTCGGATATGCTTTTGTTATCTCATCTGATGACATGTTAATGCAAACTCTTGAATGAGCACTTAATGGAACAGAAACAGCCTATGATGTTTATGGTTAAAGTGAGATTTAGGCAGATAATGTAATACATAGTGATTTGACTAGCCTGGTCATTGAGATCCATTTTGGTCATCATGCGTTCCTCCAGAAGATTGAAGGTTAAGACCTGCAGCACATAGAGTTGATGGGCCATCTCGGCTTTCACTGGCCGATTCCCACGGATGATGTGCTGGACACATCAAAATAAAAAGATTACTTTCCATTTTGCATAATGTATGTGCAACTGTTCAGCTAGAATTGTGTACATTTATTTTTAAAATCTGTAAGGTGAAATGTCAAGTAATCAGTGGTGGACGAAGTACACGGCGTAAGGCGCAATCCAGGACCGGGGCGATAACCTCTCCTCCACCGCCGCCACCGGTCTTTGAGATCCCGACTAGGAACCGCTTTGCCGCCCTCTGCGAGACGGAATGCAATGCTGTGGTCGTCGGAGACTCAATCGTCCGGAACGTACGCGCTTCCTTCAATCAAGGTAAGGCTCGCACTCACTGTTTCCCTGGCGCCCGTGTTCTCGATGTCTCTGCGCAGGTAACTGCGATCCTGAAAGACGACGCTAGCATCGGAGCTGTCGTACTGCACGCGGGGGTCAACGATGTCAGGATGTCGGAAAAAACGATTTCGATACTGTACGCAACGCATCGCCCACGGCGAGGATCATCGTATCAGGGCCGCTTCCAACTTACCGACGAGGGAATGAAAAGTTCAGTAGACTATTTACGCTCAATCAATGGTTAATGTCATGGTGTACTGAACAGAAGCTGCTCTTTGTAAATAATTTTGATCTGTTCTGGGAGCGACCTAGGCTTTTCCGCCCCGACGGCCTGCACCCCAGCAGCATTGGAGCGGAAGTCCTGTCTGACAACATCTCAAAGACGCTCCGCAGCATTTGACTAGTAAGTACAAGCGTTAACCATAGTCTGTGTTCCTCTCACTCAACTGTTAAAAATGTTACAACATCCAAATACATAGAGACTGTGTCTGTCCCCCGAATAATACAACAAAAAATGTATGTAAAAGTCAGAGAAAACATTATTGTGATTAAACCTAAAGACAATATATTTGTTGAGCAAAACCAACTCCTAAAGTTCGGGCTACTTAATATTAGATCACTAAACTCAAAGGCAGTTATTGTAAATTAAATGATCACAGACAACAGCTTTGATATACTCTGCCTTACTGAAACCTGGCTTAAACCAAATGATTATTTTGGTATAAATGAGTCTACTCCACCAAGCTACGGTTATATGCATGAGCCACGGCCGGTTGGTCGAGGTGGTGGTGTAGCAAAATCTTTAGAGACTTTCTTACCGTAACTCAGAGAACAGAGCATACATTTAAATCATTTGAAGTGCTTGTGTTGAACATAATTGTTCCAAACAAAAGTAAAAAACCATTGCTTTCTCTTACACTGGCTACTGTGTATAGACCCCCTGGACCTTACACTAATTTTCTGAAGGAGTTCGCGGACTTCTTATCGGACCTATTGGTTAACGTTGATAAAGTACTGATTGTTGGAGATTTTAATATCCATGTAGATAGTGCTAACGATGCTTTAGCAGTGGCGTTTAAAGAGCTTCTACACTCTTTTGGTGTAACACAAAACATCAACAGACCCACTCATAGACTTAATCATACTCTAGACTTGATTATATCTCACGGAGCCGATCTAACCAATATCGATATTATACCTCAAAGCGACGATGTCACTGATCACCATCTTATAACATGTACACTGCGCACTGCAGAAATCAGTCGTATAGCTCGTTATCGACATGGTAGAACAATCACCTCGACTACTAAAGATAGTTTCATAAAGAATCTGCCAGATCTGACTCCCTTAATAACTTTGCCAATTAATACAGAATCGCTCGATGACATGACCAGCAACATGGGAACTATTTTCTCTAATACATTAGAAGCGGTCGCGCCTATGAAGTCAAAAAAGATTAACGAGAAGATCAAAGCACCATGGTACAATAGCACCACTCGCGGCCTAAAAAGAGAAACGCGTAAACTGGAACGCAAATGGAAACAAACCCATTTAGAGGTCTTTAAAATTGCGTGGATAGAGAGTGCAAACTGTTATAAAAAGGCACTAAAAGCCTCAAAAACCGAGCACCTCCGTTACCTCATAGAAACTAATAAAAACAATCCAAGGTTTTTATTTAGTACAATTGCTAAACTAACAAACAAACAGACTTCTCCTGACCTGGCTATTCCGCCACACCTTGGTAGCAATGAATTCATGACATTTTTTACAGAAAAAATCGAAAAAATACGAGACGACGTAGTTAAAATCCAACCTCCAACTGTGTCTGATGAATTAGTACCAACCATCACCCAAAAAGAAAAGCTAGAGTGTTTTTCACCTATAAAACAGGAAGATTTAATTAAACTTATTGCAACATCCAAACCGACAACATGCTTATTAGATCCCATTCCAACTAAATTACTAAAAGAGTTACTACCTGTTGCAATTGAGCCCATTTATAACATTATCAACTCGTCAATTAATCTAGGCCATGTCCCAGGACCCTTTAAACTGGCTGTGATTAAGCCTCTTATCAAAAAAACTAACTTAGACCCCAGTGAACTTGGAAGCTATAGACCGATTTCAAATCTCCCGTACTTGTCTAAAATACTAGAAAAAGTAGTGTCCACTCAGTTGTGCTCTTTCCTACAAAATAATGACATACACAAAAATTTCAGTCTGGCTTTAGACCGCATCATAGCACCGAAACTGCGCTCGTTAAAATTACAAACGATCTACTTATGGCATCTGATAAAGGTAACATCTCACTCCTAGTCCTGCTTGACCTTAGTGCTGCGTTCGATACTGTAGACCATAAAATACTTTTAGATCGTTTACAAAATTATACCGGTATTCAGGGACAGGCACTACAATGGTTCCGATCTTACTTATATGACAGATATCAATATGTCCATTTAAATGGGGAATCGTCTAATCTAACGCAAGTAAACTATGGATTACCTCAGGGATCGGTTTTAGGACCCTTGCTTTTCTCCATATACATGCTGCCCCTGGGCAACATTATTAGAAAACATGGAATTAGCTTCCACTGTTATGCAGATGATACTCAGCTATATATTTCATCAAGACCAGATGATTCCTTCAAGCTATCCAAACTGGCAGAGTGCATCAAAGATATGAAACATTGGATGACTAGTAATTTCCTTCTTTTAAACTCTAACAAAACAGAAATATTACTTATAGCACCAAAGACTCGTAAACAGAATATATCAGATTATAACCTACAAATCGAAGGCTGCACTGTTACTCCGACAAATACAGTTAAAGACCTAGGCGTTATATTAGACAGCAACCTGTCATTTAGAAATCATATCTCAAATGTCACAAAAACAGCCTTCTTCCACCTTCGAAATGTTGCCAAATTACGAAATGTTTTATGTGTTGCTGACGCAGAAACTCTTATTCATGCATTTGTGACCTCAAGACTTGACTACTGTAATGCTCTTCTTAGTGGTTGTCCTGCATCTTCAATAAACAAACTACAGTTAGTCCAAAATGCAGCGCCAGAGTCCTAACCAGGTCAAAAATACGATCATATTACCCCAATTTTATCATCTCTTCACTGGTTGCCCATTAGGTATCGTATTGATTTTAAAATTATTTTAATTACTTATAAAGCCTTAAAGGGTTTAGCCCCTACTTACTTAACTGAGCTTCTATCACATTACAACCCATCACGCTCTCTAAGATCGCAAAACTCAGGACTTTTGATAACACCTAGAATAACTAAATCTACAAAAGGGGGTCGAGCTTTCTCATACGTAGCACCTAACTCTGGAATAGCCTTCCCCGATACTATTCGAGGGTCAGACACACTCTCCCAATTTAAATCTAGATTAAAGACACATCTTTTCACCCAAGCTTTCACTAATGCATAGTAAATGAACAGCAGCTACGCTAATTATTTTCTTTCTGCCTTCGCCTCGGGATGCCCATCTCGAGGTAGGGAAAGCTCTGCCAGGCCCAGATGGACATCATATGCCCATCCCGACTTAGAGACTACGCCAGCTGCGGACTGACTGACCATCCCAGCTCCATCTAAGGCAACTCCATTTCCACCCAAGAGAAAGGCGACCATCCCAGCTCAGACCATTCTATCCCCAACCGAGAGCAAAGATGGAATACTTGTCACATTAATGCTAAAGTTACAATGCTTGGTATTAAATGCTAACTACATCACATGTCAGCAGTTTGAAGTTATAGCTGAGTTCAGTGGCCCTGATTGGGGGTTGCTGGGCTGATGTTCGTAGGGGGTGGGGGGCTCGTTGGTTGTGGTTGGGGGGATTCTATTTGTTGGGGCTGTGTGGGTCTGGATGGTCTTGCTTTGTGGTCGATGTCAGACAGCAGAGGAATAATGTTCCAATATGCCATTACTATTTTCTCTGGTTGTTCCTCTGTTTTTCTGGTGTCGATCGCGGAGTGGGACCGGGCTGGACGTGCATGGTTTCGGCGAGTGGGATTGCCTGGGTCGCGGGCGGTGGGCTCTCCCCCCCTTCCTCGGGGATGTTGCTCGGTGACTTGGTCGGGTCACTGAGAGCAGCTATGACACGTCAGAGGGGATCTGGCCCTCCCGGCTGAGCCTGGTTTCTCCCGAGGTTTTTTTCTCCATCAATCAATAAGGGAGTTTTGGTTCCTCGCCACAGCAGGGCAGTGTTGGCTTGCTCACCGGGAGACTGCATCTATTTATCTATTTATTAATTTATTAGATATCTATTAGAATGATCTTGCTTGTTCTATAAACAATATGCACTGTGCTGTTTTTACCTCTGTGTTTTCTTATTTTGCTTCTGTAAAGCTGCTTTGGAACAATGCACATTGTGAAAAGCGCTATATAAATAAACTTGAAATTGAATTGAACAACTTCCCTACTTAAGTGAAAGTACAGATACTACTGGTCAAATATTACTCCACTACAAGTAAAAGTTGTAAAGTCAGATTCTTACTTAAGTAAAAGTACAGAAGTACGCTTTTAAAAGTACTCAAGTATTAAAAGTAAATTTCCTTTATGTCAGTCGTGCATTGTTTTATTGTCCCATATCTTATGCCTCTGAAGCAACCTACTGAATACACTGAGTAGCTCACAGTATCAGTTGTATTAAAGGAGTAGTTCACTCCAAAATTTGCCCCCATTGATTTTCCTTAGTAATCTTTATTCCTACTATGGAAAGTCAATGGGGGCAAATTTTGCAGTGAGGAACTCCTTTAAGAGCTTTATATGTTAAGCACATATATCTTTAGTTTATACATAATCCTGTATACTAATGTAGCCTAATTATCCTCATTAGCCCACTTGGCCTATATGTATTTATGAGCAGTGTTTTTTATATTCCCTTTACCAGTTTTAGCAATAATTTACCAGTAAGTAGTAAGGTTCTCGTAAATAGTAAAGTGTAGAAGCCATGTGTTTGCTGGATTTATGACCATAATTTATCTACAAACATAAACTACAGCTAGTATAATGAAACTATGGTATTTTTAGTTGCTGTGGTTTTACTAAAGATTATTAATTAGAGGATGTTTCCTATATATAGAAAATGTAAAATGTGTGTATACTGTGGTTTAACTGCAAATAACATCCCTGCTGAGAATTTTTTTATTAAATTCCTCTTTGTAGTGTGTTTTGTTCCAATAGGATTTATCATCCCACCAATAGAATCCATCACATACAAGTAGAACAAGTATCCATACTACAATTTGATGTTGTATTTTGGGCAGGGTTCTATTGTTTATATTTTAACAGGAATACTTCAACTATAGTTACTTCAGTAAAAACATCATTCATTTTCCAAATCGCTTTAAATGATATAGCAGCAGACCAGGAGTTAACACGCACGCGCAGCTCAAGGTGTGTGTGATGCTTATTTACCGTTTAGCCGTTATGCCGATCATTTTCATGACAATGTTTCTACGATATTTGACTGATTGTAACCCACGGATGATGACACCACACTTTAACATGTGCCGTTTTCCTCTTTAATTGTTCTATTTGCCTTTTTAGAGCGCTATCAATGGTGTAGCAGCTCCTACGTTTACATTAGTTTAGTGGGGAAGATCCCAGAGTTGCCAGATTTGCGTAAAACAATCTGCCAAATGGCCATTCAAAGCTTGCCGGAAACCCGCGAGCTTAGAAAAACTGAAATACTTGGCAACAGTAAAAGGTCCTGGCAGATCGCAAGCCAGATAAATTGCGCACACAGGAAAACCCGCTGCATAGAAACCAATTTCTACTTTTGGACCTTTTTATAAATGTAGTGGAGTAAAAAGTATGATATTTGTCATTCAAATGTAGTGAAGTTAAAGTACAAGTACTCAGAAAAAAATTATACTCAAGTAAAGTACAGATACTCAAAAAGTGTACTTAAGCACAGTACTCAAGTAAATTTACTTCGTTACTGTCCACCACTGCAAGTAATATCCAAAAGGTGTCTCATTTCTTTAAATCTGCTGTGTAATAATGCTCCTTGTGTAAAACACTTGCTTCAAAACAAATTCTTCTAGAACCCCTTAAACTGTCCCCTTCTATCCCCTGGGCATTTCAGCAGTAAGCTGGGTGTCTAAAAAACGTTTCCATTCTGTCTCCACAGGGTGCGTTTGTGTTTCGAAAAAGATTTTCCGCTGTGCTCTGCCGCTTCAGCTGAGCGGCTTGCATCGTGGGTGATATGGAGACCTCCATGGATGTAGTTCCGCCAGTCCAAGTGCCTTGACGCATTCTCGATGCGGCCATCTTTCAAGGTCGACTGTTTAGTGATCCCACCGAGTTCTTTATGGTAAATAAACAGATGGGCTTTTCCCCCCGCAACTTTTTGGACTCCTGCCCGAAGTAGTCCATCGTGCAGGTAGTCTTAATTAGTTTACGAAAATGATTAAGCCCAGTTCGAGTTCCTACGACAAGCTACATATTAATCCTTATAATCAAGTTTAATTATAGTTGTCATGTCAGGCGTTAGCGCTCATGCAGTTGGCGCACAGCCAGGTGCTGATCGAGGAAATGGTGCAGCACAATCTTTTCATACAGGTCGGTCTGTATGCAGGACTTGTATTTACATTATGTGTGTGGCGCTCTGTGGTGCGGCAGGGTTTTGAGCAGAGCCCAGAGCTACAGCTGTTTGCCGTCACAGAAAAAAATAAGGTTTTATTAAGTGAACTACATTACTAGCATCATACAACTGTTAACATACACATTTGAAAAAAAAGTCTTTGATCACCATTTCTTATACAGGTACGGGCACAGGTAGGCAAACTTTACAGACCAAAGGGCAACATCAAGTTTTGCAAAACTAGTGAAGGGCCACATACCTAATCCTTGATTATAGAACTTTAATTTACACTGAAGGTATGCATGGAAAATATATACTATGACAGAAACATTTGTCACATTAAACAACAATTCTTATTTAATCAGAATCAGAAGGAGCTTTATTACGAAGTATGTTTACACACACACAAGGAATTTGACTTGGCAACAGGAGCTTAGTGCAGAAGAAAGTGTACAGTACACATGGTGCAAACAAAGTGCAAATATACATTAAGATAGAAAAAAATTAGACTTAAATAAAAACAATAATGGACTATATACGAAAAGTGAAAATATATAGACAAAAACAACATGATCTTTTCAAAAGTGTTCAGATGTGTTATTTACAGGTTTAACCTATTGTTTCTTACAATGTACCGTTTCCAGATGCTATGTGCAATGTGCAAGTGTGCAATGTGATGGACAGTAGGTAGTAAGAGCTTTTAATTGTTGAGTATAGCCTGAGGGAAAAAACTATTGTTGTGTCTGGCTGTTCTGGTGGTCAGTGCTCTGTAGCGCCGGCCAGATGGCAACAGTTGGAAGAGGGAGTGAGCTGGGTGAGTGGGGTCCACAGCAATTTTCTTAGCCCTTCTTCTCTTTCTGGAGGTGTAAAGATCTTGAAGGTTGGGCAGGGGGGCACCAAAAGTCCTCTCAGCAGGCTGTTCGTTGTAGTCTTTCAATGTCTGATTTAGTAGCTCCATGATGGGCGAGTAGAACTGTGTGAACAGCTCCTGTGGCATGTTGAATTTCCTCAGCTGGCAAAGGAAGAACAACCTCTGCTGGGCTTTTTTATTTAATGTCTGCTATTCAGGCACTGCTATTTCTATGTACATGTCAGTCATCATAAAACTATGCCTGATAAAAACTGAGGGAGAACCATAATTGTCTTTCCAAGCCATGGCTATGAAAGTGTTAATGTGAGCAATGAGACTGGTCACCTAATCCTTGCAATGGTGTCAAAGTCTGGAGTGATCTGTGATGTAGAGATCCTCAGGATAGCTGACAAGTGGCTGTTTGTTAAATTTTATCTGCGGTGGGATTTGTTGAATTTCATGACTGTGTAGGTTTATACACACACATGTGGATCCAAATAAAACAAGCATTCTTTGAGCATGTTTTTTAATGTTTGGGATTTTTTTCATCCAGTGAGGCTTAAAACTGGTTGGTGCTGTCTGAAACTTCTCCTTCAAAGTACTGTCACACTGGATGTCGATGAGTTCCAGTTGTGTGTCTGGTGGTGCATTCTCACTGTCAAAAGACCACTTTGACAACATTTTCTAGCTTCAACACACTTTTACACAACACTTCTTGATGTATGATGCAGTGAAGAAATATTAATTCTTCTGAGTTCGGGCTTTCATCTTTTACTTTGTCTTGTAACCTTTTTAGCAGTCCAGGGTTTTTACTGGTTTGGTTTGGAGATCCATCCGTTGTGACGCTTGCCAGCCTTCCGACGGCAGGTTATTTTTTTCCAGGCAGACAGACACACAGTCATTCAAATCCACGCCCCTGGTCATTCCCATCATTGATTCCATCCCGAGAAGTTCAACTCAACTCACTTTTATTGTCACATCACCATGTGTGGTGAGTGAATCTTTTGGGTGCATACTCCATACAAAGTAGAATGCAGTTGGACTGTATGACAAACAACTGTATGACTTTACAGACTTCAGTGACAGTATGTAGTGCAGATGAACAGTGCAAAGTATAAATAGACGACTACAAAAAAGACAATATCCATTATACACATATGGACAGTATATACACATTAGATGTTGAACATACACATTAAATATGCAGGTGTACACATGAACGTGTATGTATAATGGATCAACCATATTGTGCACATATTACAGATATAGGTATGTAAGTTTGGTAATGGATGGTTATTGCATTAGATGCAATGCGTGATGCATAATTCCATGAAACTGTAGTGTCTGGTAAAAAAAGTGTGAGCTTGTGGAGTGTATCAGTTTTTGACATGGGCATATATAATAGCCTGAGGAAAAAAGCTGCCCTTCAGCCGGTTTGTGCGGGACAGGATGCTCCGGTATCGTCAGCCCGAAGGCAGCAAGGAGAGAGCAGCCTATGATTCGGGTAGCTGGAATCACTGATGATCTTCCGGGCTTTCCTAATACACCGCCTGGTGTAGATGTCCTGGAGAGAGGGAAGCTCATCTCCCACAACACGACGGGCAGTTCATACAACCCTCTGCAGTGCTTTCTGGTTGCTGGTTCCATACCAGGCGGTAATGCAGCCAGTTAGAATGCTCTCAACGGTGCATGTATAAATGGTTCTGAGGATTTTTGGCTCATCCCAAACTTCCTCAGGCGCCTGGCTTAGGAAAATTCTTTAGCACTGCACCAGTGTGAACAGTCCATGTGAGATTGTGAGTGATGTTAACCCCAAGGAACTTGAAGCTGTTTTACCCGCTCCACAGGTGTCCCGTCCTGTCCCTTGTCCTGCCTCTTGAAATCCACCACTAGCTCATTGGTTTTGTTGGTGTGGAGCAAGAGATCGTTCTCCTTACACCAGTGTGTCAGACTGCATACCTCTTCTCTGTAGGCTGACTCGTCGTTGTTAGTGTTCAGACCTATCACTGTCGTGTCATCGGCAAATTTCACAATGTCATTAGAGCTGTGAGTGGCAATGCAGTTGTGTGTGTATAGAGAGTAGAGGAGTGGGCTTAGGATGCATCCCTGGGGAGCACCGTTATTGAGAGTCAGTGGGGAGGAAGTATTGTTTCCTATTCTGACAACTTAGGATCCAGTCACACAGGGATCTGTTTAAACCCAGAGCGTGCAGTTTCAAACCAAGTTCGGTTGGCACTATGGTATTGAATGCTGAGCTGTAGTCTACATACAGCATTCTCACATATGCGTTCTTGTTGTCAAGGTGGGAGAGAGCAGTGTGTAGGGTGAAGGCGATGTAGAGGGTCTAATGAGGCAGGCAGCACAGAGCAGATGTAGTCTCTGATCAGCTTCTCAAAACACTTGCTGAAGATAGGTGTTAAAGCTACAGGGCGCCAGTCATTCAAGCATGTGATTTTAGCCTGCTTTGGGATGGGCACAATGGTGGACGTTTTAATAAGGGGACCACCGACAGAGAGTGGGAGAGATTAAAAATGTCCATTAAAAACTCCAGCTAACTGGTCAGCACACGCTCTGTGATGTTACCGATGCTCTTCCACATGCTTCTCGCGTCGTTGGTGTTAAACTGTCCTTCTATTTTAGCCTCTGCCTATAAGCAGGCAGGAGCAGAACCGAAGCGTGATCTGATTTGCCGAAAGGTGAGCGGGGAAGGGACTTGTAACCATCCCGGAAGGGAGATTAGCAGTGAGCTCTTTTGATCTGTCTGTGTACAGAGAACCCTGTGAGCTCAATGGCTGAATCTGGAATCTCCAAAGACATCCAGGTTTCTGTTAAGCAGATAATGCAGCAGTCCCTTGTTTCCCATTGATAGGAGATGCGCGCCCGTAGATTACAAAGTTTATTGTCCAGTGATTGGACGTTAGCCAGCAGAATAGTTGGTAGCAGAGGTCATGTGCACGGCATCGTAGTCTGCAAGGATGCCGGCTCTCTTCCCCCTTTTCTGGCTGTACTTCCGTGGTCGCAGCTGCGGGTTCCAGACAAAGGGCTTTGGTGCCGTGTTTGTAAACAAAGTGCTGCCGTTTCTGAACTCAAAGTCCGGTTAGCTATTTTTATGAGTGTGCGTCTGTCATATACAATAAGACTAACAACGTCCAGCACAAAAAAACACTAAAATTACAAATAAAACAGAAGAAAAACTGCAAAGTTTGGGGTCGGAGCTCGCAAAGGCCTTCAATGCCCGGCGCCATCTTGGACATGCCAAAAGAATTCTCTGTTTGAGAAATTTCCCTTTATTCCTCTGATGAAAATCAACAGTTGAGCAGTGCCTGCAATGTCAGTACTTTCATCAAGTGCGATAGAAAAAAGATTGAAGTCGTCTGCTTTTTTTTTAGTTCGGAGAGAAGCTCTTCGGCTATAACTTCCACACGCCTGGTGACGGTTCTCCATGATAAACTAATTTTCAAACTGACTTTTAGAGCCAGGACAAAGTATGTCAGCAGTTCACCAAACAGTTTTCCACAAATTTCCCATCCGAAAAAGCCTTTCTGTGCTTTCAAATGTGTTATGTGTGCCACAGCATAACTAGCTTTCCTTACAGATTCTTAAATTGTGGACTGCTTTGTAAACATAACTGTTACTCAAATGTTGTTGTTTTTAAAACTCCCTCGCGGGCCGGATGAAAGTGTTCAGCAGGCCGAATATGGCCCGTGGGCTTTAGTTTGCCCCCCTCTGGCCTAGGCCCTGTTCAATGCATTATGCTATTTCCTCAAAAATATATACGTTTTATTCATAAATTAACCTTATGTTACAGTAGGAAGATTACATATACTGGATAATTATATTGAGATACATTTGTTGATACGGCACAGTGATTACCAAGGAAAAATTTAAACTGCACGCCATGTCAAAAGGGTTTCCGACCCCTGATGTAGGACATAATAGATGTGCGAACAATGTGGCTGATATGAGGAGCTGCTTCTGTAGCTTTTATAGTGAAGGACTCTACCGATTCTTATGCGGATTTGATTGGACGAGAACCTTAACGAGAGGCTGCAGTGTAGCGTGATGTCATGGAACTTCATTTTTTTTTGGGGACATGCCAGACTGTCAGATTTGACCCTTATGCATTTGGCAGACATTTACATTTATGCATTTGGCAGACGTGACTTACATTGCATCATACCATACATTTTTTTTGTTTGTTTCTGAGAATGTGCAATCCCTGGGATCGAACCCATGACCTTGGCATTGCTAGCGCCATGCTCTAACCACAGAGCTACAAGTTTGTTGAGGTCCTTAAGTCTTACGTATTTTACTTATATTTTATATTAATTCCACTGGAGCTTTACCTTCTGACATGTTCTTGATTGTAAACTGGTCTTTTACTGTGGGGATTTACGCCTCTAAACATGATGCAGCACAAATTGAACATGATTGGTTGCTTTACCTGTCGGTCATATGGCCTCTTGGACGGGCATTGGCCAATGAAAACGGCCAAAGTTATCAGACCTTAAGTATGAATGCTGTGAGCTTGCTGCTGCGCGATTTGCCTTTGCTGCACTGTGTTGCGTGTTTCCTGCTGTGTGATGTGTATTTAATGTTGTGTTTGCAGCTGCTGGATGCGCGTTTTGCTGGGCAGTGCTGCGTGCTTAATGTTGCATGATGCATATTAAATGCTGTGTGATGCATGTTTGCTGATGGGTGATGCGTGGTTATTGCAGTGTGATGTGTGTTTAATGCTGCGTGATATTTATTTGATTCTGTGTGATGCGTGTTTACTGCTTACTGCCCCGTTGCACACTGCACCCTCAACCCTGCAGGAAGGTGTCTGTCGACATGCCTTCCCGAGAAAAGGTCTCCAGGAGGCCGCGCGGACGCGGGCTTCCTCAACGTGGGGTCACGTGCCCCGCGGGCAGGGGGTGAGCGTACCACTTAAGACCAAGGGGTGAGGGTGCATCGGCAGAGAGGCGTAATCACCATCCGCCTGCTGCCGGTGTGCCACGCTTTCCTCGGAACTTTACTCTGTAGCCAGTGTTTTGCGCGGTCCCATGTGCATCAACCCGAGGGGTACCACCACCGTCGAGGATGCCATGTGTCCCAGGAGCCTCTTCAGAGGGACCGCTGACTGCCTGGAACGCTCCTAAGCGCACTCTGCAGAGTTAAGTTCCTTACCAAGAAAGAGGATGATCTCTACGCCGAAAAAGAGGATGCTCTACCTGGGGAGAGCCTACTCTTGTTCTCGGTTGACCTGAGGACCCAAATCGATCTTGGTGCCGGAGCACTACGTCCCTCAGTGTACCCAACAGATCTCGAGAGTGTGCCCAGATAAGCCAGTCATCGAGATAGTTAGTACCCGCACACCTTTCTACCCCGAAGGGAGTGAGGGCGGCTTCCACGATCTTTGTAAAGACCGTGGGGCAGGGACGGACTGAAAGGGCGGACTCTGTCACGGGGGAGAGCTTCTTTCTCGGTTGACCTGTAGTCCCAATCTATCTGCGTGCCAGATCACTAAATCCCTGTGTGCACATAACAAATCTCATGAGCGCCTCGCCAAGATAGTTTAGTGCACGCACACCTCTCTCCCTGAGGGGAGTGAGGGCGGCTTCCATGATCTTCGTGAAGACTCGTGGGAAAGGGACAGACCGAAAGGGAGGACTCTGTACTGACATGCCCGACCTCCGAGAACGAGACATGAAAGTAAGTGTCGCTTAGGTCACTTGCCATGAACCCATCTTGACATCCAGTAGACGTCAAGATGTGCTTCTGCGTAGCATCCTGACCGGCATCTTGAGTAGGTGCCTGTTCAGGGTCTGCAGATCTAGCAACCCTCCTTTCTGAGAACGATGAAGTACGGGTCACCACTCGTTGAACATCACGGCTAGAGGGATGAGGTAGCCGAGACGGATCATATCTCCTAGCCGCGTCGCGTTTTGGGCAAGTCTTGTCAGACTCCCAGGGACTGGCCGGGGCCTAGAGGTACAATCTACTTCATCGACCTCCCGTGGGGGGTTCGATGGCTGGCAGAGCGGATCTTCCGCTGTGGGGGGCCCCCGGGGGGGGGGGGGGGGGCGATCGGCTCTGCTTACCTGCCTGGCGATGATGTAGCAACGTGCACTGTCTGTGAGAGTGTAGAGAGTTGCTGTTTATCCTCGACACTGTGTCTCGCCATGACGCAACGCCGAGTTGCCGAACACCGTCATGTAGACGGTGAGAGCGGCTGTGAAACACCCAGAGAGAGAGAGAACCCCTTGAAGTGTGCTGTCGGGACGGGGCAGGACCGTCCTTGAATGACCTCCAAACCTGGGGTACAGCCCGAAGGTGTTCTCGGTCGCCCTGGGGTCTGCCCGTGAGGGCCGCTTTGGCTGCCGCCGCGGCTGCTGACAGGGTGGTGGTCTCCTCCTTCACGTTTTCTTCCGGTGGGCCAGCTGAATGAGGGGGCCGCAGTCGGGGAACATCGAAGAGGACCAGGCTGCTGGGGTGCAGACGGTGCACGGAATCTCGACAGCCCGAGGGGGGGGGATCGAGTCCCGGCAGGGGAGGATATGCTTGATACCCTCAGTCTGCTTTTTACTGTCGAACTCGACAGTATCACCAAACAGCCTCCCCTTGTGAGATGGGTGAGTCGAGAAGGCGTAAGCGGTTTGGTTGCAGCGCGGAACTCCTGCATTGCTAGGTCGGTCTTGCCCTGTTGGGACTCCTTCCCGCCGTAGCGTGAAGAGAGGGGAAGATTCCGCCCCCCCCTCCACGCCGTAGCGCGAAGAGAGGGGCAGTTACTGCCCGCAGCAGTGCAAGCTCCCGGCATCAGGGACACCGGAAAGCCCACATGCTTTGGACAGGAGTCTAGATCGAGCCCCCAGGTGGCAGCGAACTGCGGGTTGGACCGCAGCGGCACATTCCCTCTGGGGGACATCGACATATCCTCTAGCTGACCCACCAACAGGGGAAGAAAGGGTGACAGAACTAGTTTGACCTGTACGCGCCGAGAAGGGGGCGTTTCCGGGTCTTACCGAGTTCATCATGCACTTCCGGTATACACGGCACTGATGGGTAGGCGCGGCTTGGAGCCGCTTGCAAACCCAGGGTACCGCGTATCCAGCCACGAGCGTTGGGGGGCAGTGCGTCCACTACCGGCCCATGCTCACGGCGGCCCGGGAAAGCATGGCCGGCATTTTCAACGTACGATTTTTTCTGATCTCACCCCCTCGAAGGAGGGAGCTTCAAGGAATTATCAGGGTCAAAGATGCCAGTCAGTCACCCTCCAATGTTGCAAGGGACATCTCATCATCACGCGCCGTTTCTGACATGTGATTGAGGAACAAGACAGTAGGACCGTCTTTTGGGGAACGATCAAACGAGCAAGGTACGAGCAGTCCGTGAGCCAGCGGCTGGCGGATTAGCGCTTGCAATAATCCTCATGTTACCCTCGGTGCTTGCCGGAGCGGACAGCAGGGCCTTAGCCCTGCGGTCACGAAACTGGGAGCAACACAAGGTGGCGGCTGGTTCCCGGGGGAAGACAGCCGCCTGTGACGCAACGTCTGAATCGTCATCCGCCCGCAGTGCCCAGGGGAAAGTCACTGCAGGAAGGGATGATCCGCTGCACCACGTCGTGAGAATCCGGCGATGTAGATACGAGCAGTCTTGTAGTCAGGAGCGAAGGCTCTGAAGAACAAAGGGTGAATGAATGAAGCACGCCGGATTAATTTCATTGGCCTATTTAAAAGTAGTCAGAGTTGATAGGTTCTCAAGGGCGAACCCCATCTGTCGGTTCGACAAAACGTCGAGAGACCGACAAAAAGGGAACTATCAGTAATTAATCGTTATCGGTAGGTACTGACCACCTTAGTTATCGTTGTTGGCTTTTAAGTATAAAAAGAAGGATAAAAGTCAGGCAGGAGCTAGGACCCTCCGCTAATATTATAAATACTTTCCAGCAGAGACACGTTAGGACCCGCAGCACCGAGATACTCACAGATATCTATGGAGATACTTTCCAGCAGAGAGACTTTGGAGAGAATGATCAAAAATCACCGCTGAGGAGGTTGCTTTGATTCGGATCAGTATGTGAGTAACGTTGGTTTTTCTGTTTGTTGGAACCAAGATATGTTGTTGCTTTTGTTGTAATATTAGCTGTGTGACGGAGCAGTTTAGAGTGTCATTGTTTATCTGGAACCGCTTTAATATTGTACTCGTCCAGATACTGGAGAGAGAGAGAGCGAGAGAGCAAGAGAGAGAGAGAGAAAGAGAGAGAGAGCGAGAGAGAGAGATTTTTTTTTTTTTTTTTTTAAACTTCCATTTTTATTCAATTTACATATTACACTACATATTTGTATATACTAAACATCTTTTGACATATTAATAAATTATCTTAATAGAGACGGAAAATACAACTCTTCTCGACAATCTCACAAACGGTCCCATTTAAACACCAAATCATTTCAAATTTTAAAAGGTTGTGCATTAGTTTGTAATACTGAAAATCAATCAAAATCCTTGATTTTACAAGTCTTATGAAAACAGATACTAAATTACTATGAGTATTATTCTCAATTTCCTCTTTCCTTGTGACATAGATTGCCATCTTCGCTTGACCAAGAAAAAATTTTATCAATTGAGACTTCTGACAATGGCTTCTCACATATTTAAACCCACAAATAAACAATTTCATTGAAAAAGAGACATTAAGAGAAATATACAAAACATTTCTAAAATCTCAAATAACGGTTTTAACCTCCCACAATTCATGAATGCATGAAAAACAGTCTCTTTCAAAGAACAAAAAGGGCAACCATCATTTCTATCACCATTGATTACAGAAATAAAAACATTGGTGGCAATAGCACCATGCAATAACCTCCATTGCAAATCGCCAGCTTTCTTGATTAATGGTGATTTATACAATTTCTTCCTCATTGAGAGCCAGTCTCCAATTTTAAGTGCTTTTGCCACAACGCGACATGATTTAATCCCAAGGTGCTCAGCTGTCGCAGTAACGTCATTCAAATCTGATCCCGATGTCTCAAGCAACTGACCAATTGTCGTCACCGGCATTCCGTAAAGTACTTTCCAGTATAGCAAAACACCATCTCATTCGATAAATCCAACCGCGATCCAAGGACTAATGGCTCTTTCAATAACCAGAACAGAGAGAGGGTACTGCTCTCCTTAGTAGTCTTAAACAAGGACCAGACTTTAAAAAGATTACGATAGAAAACTGGACAATCACATAGTTTAAGCCTTTGAGGGTCCAGCCAAAACAAAACTTTGTCCAATCCTAGGCCTCCGATGTTTCGAAGAACTGCACAAGCAGCATCCACCCAACTTGTCTCTGCAGGGTACATTAAAAGTCTTTGTATATACTGAAGACGAAAAGTGGCCGTTCTGCTCTGCAAATGCATTAGACCAAGACCTCCTTCTTCTTTCGACAGGTATAACACACTTTTAGGCACCCAATGTAACTTATCCCAGAAAAAGTCAATTAAAATTGATTGAATTTTTGACATTACGTCAATTGGAGGGTCTATGCAGGCTAAGCGGTGCCAAAGAGCAGAAGCTACTAGATTGTTTATAATCAGAATTCGTCCCTTGTAAGACATTTTAGGACGTAAAAACCTCCATTTGTCCAAACGTCCTTTGACTTCTTCAACAATGCCATCAAAGTTCTTTTTAATTACATTTTCATTACCAAGAAAAATCCCCAAATACTTAAAACCCTCTCTTGTCCATTTTAGGCCATCAGGGAGCTTTGGCTTACCTCTTGGCCATTTTCCAACCAGGATGGCTTCACTTTTTCTCCAGTTCACTTTAGCAGAAGAGAGAATTTTAAAATCATCTAGTTTTTTAACAACATATTTATATCATTAGTGCCACTGATTAAAACAATAACATCGTCAGCATACGCTGATAACTTAAAATTGTTAAAACAATTTGGTACATGCAACCCACACATATCAGTTCTTAGGTTGTTTAAAAGGGGTTCTATAGCTAAGGAATATAGCATCCTGACAATGCACAACCTTGCCTAACACTCTATAGACTCTAAAGGGGGAGCATAAATCACCATTAATCTTTAAAACACTCTCAACGCCACAATACAAGATTTTTATCATTGCAATAAAATCTGGGCTAAAACCAAAGGCTTTTAAAGCATTCCATAAATACACATGTTCAATTCTGTCAAATGCCTTCTCTTGATCAATTGATATTAGACCAAAATCTAAATCAAAGAGCTTTCCACAGTCTAAAATGTCTCTGATAAAGGAGACATTGGCGAAAATTCTTCTGCCTGGTACACAGTATGATTGATCTGAGTGAACAACATACTCAATGGCTTTACCTAATCTATTGGCAAGGGCCTTTGAAAGTATTTTGTAATCATTACACAATAAACTTACAGGTCTCCAGTTCATAATTTCATTCAAATCTCCTTTCTTTGGAAGTAAGGTTATAATTGCTCTTCGGCAACTTCGTGGTAACTGTCTATTTACTAGACTCTCATTGAAAACTGTTACTAATTCTGGACCCACCTCTGGCCAGAAAGCTTTGTAAAATTCTACTGTAATGCCATCGATTCCTGGTGTTTTACCATTTTCCATTCTTTTAAGTGCATCTTCAAATTCTCCTAAACTCAGTGTTTTATTAATGTCTTTATTGACATCTTCAGTTATTTGTGGCAAGTTTTCAAAAAAACCAAAACTGTCATTGTTTATTTCAGAAGCCTCACTTTTATACAAAGCTTTGTAAAAATTTAGAGCTCTTTTTCGGATGTCCAAACGATTGGTCAATAAAGCTCCTTTTTCAAGGCATGGATGAACTTTTTCTGTCCGTTCATTTTTTCTAAATTGAAAAAAAACTTTGAAGGAGCATCCATTAGCTCAATACTTTGGAAACGGGACCTAATTATAGCACCTTGTGTTGTAAATCCAAGCATTTCAGCTAGAATGTTTTTTTTCCTTTTAATATCTTCCATTGCCTTGACATCTTTTGTGGAACCTGCAAGCTCTTGTAATTTCACCAAATCTTCTTCTAACACACTCATTGACCCTTTAATATCCCTTGTGGCGTTGTGAGCGTATTGCTGACTCAATTGCTTAATCTGCACCTTTACAAAGTCCCACCACTGTTGCAGTGTCAAAAAAGACAATTTCATAGCTTTAGCATTCTTCCAAAACTCTTTAAATGCTTCTCTAAAGAGAGAGTCACTCAGCAAATTATTGTTGAAATGCCAATAGGCACTTTTTGATTTTATATTATTCTTTGTCATGACACATTTTATCAGACTATGATCAGAACAACAAACTGGAATGATCGAACATTCTCTGAACATACTTAGTTGGTGCTTAAAACATAAAATCTGTCAAGTCTTGCCAGAGATAATTGATTATCATAAGCGTGAGCCCAAGTATACTGTCTCTGTGTATCATGAAAATTCCTCCAAACATCTACAATGCTGTGAGTCTTTATCAACTGTTAACCTCTTTCTTGAATGCATATGTGGTTCAACATGGTTTCTGTCTATTATATTTTCAGTACAATTAAAATCCCCTCCCAACAAAAAAAAGTATCTGTATTACAATCACACAAAACATTGTCCAAAGTGTTTAAAAAAAACATTCTTTCTAAAGCCGTGGTTGATGCATACACACAGACAAAAACGAAAGAACTGTTTTCAAATAAAGCATTAACTTTCAACAATCTCCCTTTAATGACTTCATAAATATCAAAAGAACATGGAATAAAACTTTTCGAGAAAAGCATAGCAACTCCACCACTCAATGAAGTACAATGACTTAAAATCGCTAGCCCATCAAATTCTTTAACCCACTCTGCAGTATTTGATACATCGCTATGTGTCTCTTGTAAAAAACACACATCAATTTTCTTATTTTTTAACAGTTCAAACACTTGAGCTCTCTTTTTGATATCTCTTGCTCCATTAATGTTTAGGGATGCAATATTTATGTCTCCCATAACAAATAAAAGAGAAAAGCAGAAAAGACAAAAGAAACTAAATTAAATAAACTGCCCATATTAGCTGTTATCTCTAAGCCCGTCCAACTTAGTTTTCAAGCTCGTCAGAATTTTCTTTAAACGGAAACCCTCTCTAATATTGAAGCAATTCTCACCTCTTAAAATCTTCACTTTTTCAACGAACTGCGTTATGTCTGGAAAATATTCTTAAATTTTCACTTTCCACAGGTTCTTTGTCACCTTCAAAAAGGTCTTTATATCATCAGCAGTGTAATTTCTACTAGAAGGACCACTTGGGGGGAGACTAGCGCTGAAACTACAGACTGAAAAATCGCTTTCGCTGTCCGTGTCTGTCTGACTAACGCCCGCACCATCTACTCTTTTAGCTTTCTTATCAGCAGGACATTTGGACAATTTTCTTTTATATGGTTTTTTAAAGAAACTTCCCACGTCTTCCGACACTACAGTCCCAATATCTGGGTTTACCCTCTCACTATCCATAGCTGTTTCGCCGTTACTATTTTCCGCCTCATCCGAGTACGCTGCTTCTTGACTTAACGTTACATTTGGGGTGGAAATAAAAACTTTAACCCCTTCTACCACAACTTCATCTTTTCTGACATCCTCAGAGCTATTCACCTGTTTATCTGGAGCAGCCGGTGCCGCGCTTGGGCCCGGCTGTTACAACATTGTTTTGTGCTGTGCGTACATTTTCGGTAACAACCGAAGCATCGTTTGCTTTCCTTGGACAAGCACGGGCAAGGTGACCATTTTCGCCACAGCCAAAACACTTTGTTGCATTTGATGTAACATATATAATATAATTGAAGTCATCGTGGCGAAAATTAAGAGTGAGATCAAGTTCGTCAACATTATCCTTCGAAATCATATAGACAGTGCGTCTAAAAGACATCACATGTTTTAACTGAGGGGTCTTGCTACCGATCGGGATCAATCTAACCGGAGAGACCAATTTACCATACCTAGCAAGCATTGCTGTTAAAGTCTCATTTTTAATAAACGGTGGCACATTTGATAGCATTACTTTCTTCGAAGGAGTGGAGAGAGGGAGCACTGACGTGAAAACACCATCGATCTCCACACCGCTCTCCACTAACAAATTTGCAAGCTCAATCGTCTTCATAAACAAAACAATAGCATTGTTCATCCGTGATGCGGATAAAACATTTTCAATGCCGACCACTTCCCCCGCGGCCAAAACACACTCTTCCACCCTTACGGCAGAATCAACTTTGACCCCATGTCGCCTCGTAAGAAAACCCAAACTCTCAGCACCAGAAACTGCCATCCTCCCAGTACACAGACTGGGAGTAATAACTAAACTCCTTTAGCGCAACCGCCTCTTTTTTTTTCAATAACGTAAATTTTTTTTAAATAAAAATTATTTAAAAAACTATAAAGATAGAGAAAAAGGAGATGGAAAAAAGAGAAAAACACTCGTAACTCACACAACGCTCACGCGCTCCCCACACCACGCTCCTCCACACTCACTCGACGCATGCGCAACGGAGAGAGAGCGAGAGAGAGATTGAAAGCATCTTTATTTAGACACATTATTTTCAGTCACACAAAAGACTTATCAAAATACAAGCCAATTATTTAACAACATCCAAAAAATATATATATAAAACTATTTTTTTCTTTTTCTTAAAAAGCAATCAACAAATCATCATCTCCATTAACTGTGCAGAGAACCTCATTTATCCCCCTAATGTCGACAAACACTTCTACACGGTTTACCAACTGATAATAGGCATGCTCTATTCTAAGACGAGCTGCCACCAGTCCCATAAACATTTTCACCACA
Source organism: Triplophysa siluroides (assembly GCA_006030095.1). Taxonomy (NCBI): domain Eukaryota; kingdom Metazoa; phylum Chordata; class Actinopteri; order Cypriniformes; family Nemacheilidae; genus Triplophysa; species Triplophysa siluroides. The sequence goes on along the minus strand of VCII01000143.1, from coordinate 434,227 downwards.
TTCAAAGAACCTCGCCTATTTTTCCTAGATTTCCAAATTGCAAGTTTTGCTGTACCAGACAAAAATGTTTATAAGGTCAACATATTTTTCCTACTTGCTGAATATTTTGGACCATAAATAAATATTTCAGAAGAGAAAACTTCATCAATTGCCATAAACCATTGGGACAAAAGAAAGAAGAGATTGTTTAACCGAGAACATTGTACTAATAAATGAAAAACTGTTTCAACTTCAGAACAAAAAAGACAGCCCACCCCCACAGAAGGATTAAGGTGTGCCACATGTCTGTTCGTAGCGATGGCCCCATGTACAATCCTCCATTGGAGGTCACCTGTCCGTTTGTCAATTGGTCGTTTGTATAGGGACCGCCAACAGTAATGAAATAGTAAACACTTTCCATGCCTCCATTGTTGTCTTGATGTAATATCCATTCGATCATCATCTTGGAGCTGCATTAGGAACAGATGTTTGTCCAGTCCCATACCTCCTGCCCACCTAAGTAGAACAACAGCAGTTTCCATCCATGATGCATTAGTGTGATACAACAGTCTCTGAACAGTCTGCAAACGAAAGGTCATTATCCACCAGTCCTTGACCTCCTTCTTGAACAGGAGGGAACAAAGCAGCAGAGCGAATCCATTGCTGCCCCGACCAGACAAAACTCACAACCTTTCTTTGAATTTCTTCTATAAATCCTGCAGGGGCTTGTAGCACCGTTAGCTTATGCCAAAGAGTAAGATCAACCAAATTATTGGTCACTAAAAATCTTCCCCTGTAAGACAGCTGAGGCAACACAAAAATTTCCATCTAGACAACTGTGTGCACACCTTTTCTACTTTGCCCTCCCAACTTTTGAAAAGTGTCAGACCCAAAACAATTTGTCCCAACAATTTGATTCCTTCTCTACCCCACCTAAGATCACATGGCAATTGAGGGAGATTTTCTAAATGCCCCTGACCCGCCCAAAGAGCTTCACTATTATTCCAATTTACTTTGGCTGATCAAGCTTTCTCATAACAATCAAGAACTTCAAACAGCCTCTTAATATCTTCATTATGGTTAACATAGACTTTTATATCGTCAGCATAGGCATAAAGACATATTTTTTAGACAAAAGAAAAGCCTGACACATGAAAACCTGACAATTTCTCTCAAAGTTTAAAAAGTAGTGGATCAATCGCTAAACTGTACAATTGACCAGATATTGGACAGCCTTGCCTAATCCCTCTTAATATAGGAAAAGGTCGGCTCCAACCACCCCCCACCTTAACCATACAAGCAGCATTAGTATATAATAACTGTACCATTTTTACAGAACTCTCACCAAAACCAAAAACTTTTAGCACATTAAAAAGATAATCATGATCAAAACAATCAAAGGTTTTCTCTTGGTCCAATGAGACTAAACCCACATTAATATTACAAACTTTACATATATCCAAAACATCTCGTACCAAAAATAAATTGTCCATAATAGACCTCTTAGGAACACAGTACGATTGATCTCTATGTACAATCAGCTCTAAAACATTTTGAAAAGATTTTATATTCAGTTGTAAGAAGTGCAACAGGACGCCAATTCTTTAAAAGAGCTAGATCCCGTTTTTTTGGCAATAATGATAAAATAGCATAATGACAGGTCGTAGGCAAAATACCATCTTTTATACATTCACAAAAAACCTCAAAAATGTCCTTGCCTATAGAACTCCAGAAACTCTTATAAAAATTAGCTGGCAGTCCATCAAGTCCAGGGGATCGTCCTATATTAAGGTTTCCAACAGCAGCAGTAAGTTCTTTAAATGTTATATCTGCATCTAAGTCAGTTTTAGAGTCACCATCCAACTGAGGAAGACCTTAAACAAGCTGCATCATACAATCTTTATCACAGTTCTCTGCAGCATAGAGATTAGAGTAAAAATCCACTGCATGTTTCCTAATTTCCAAGCATTAGAGGTTACCCTCCCATCAGGAAGCTTAAGACAAGGCATCAGTCTCTGTTGAGTGTCGGAGAGTCCATCTCTGCCAAAGATAGGAAACAACACCTGACCAGAGCTCCTTTCACCCTCTCATTGAAAACCAGACTCAATTCTCTCTTCTTTTCTTTTAAATTATATAAAGTAGGGTTATATGTATCCGCCAACTGGGATTCTATTAAGTTCATTTGTTTTTTCAAGCGTCTCAATCACATTTTTTTACTCTATTACTGAAATTTACTTTATACTGCTGACAAAACATTTGTATTTGGAGGTCACGTGACCCACTGAAGGTATGGCGGTGTAGTTCGTCTGCTCTCCGACTCGACATCCGTTATTTAATAATTTCCCAGGGATATTATCAGCATTTGATCGCATTTTAACCGTATCATCGAAGGCGAAGTGTTACAACATGTCAAAACGTCAAATATCGAAGTTTTCCCCGGTAAAAAAGCAAATTAAAGAACTAGAGGACGCGCAGGGGGACGATATCCGCGCCATTGTCGTCGAGGAGTTGAAGACACAATTCCAACTTATCAGAGAGTTGTTTAAGGAAGAACTCGCGCCCATTATCGACAGACTCGGTACTTTGGAAGAGGACGTCCGTCGAATAAAAAGCAAATTTGACAATATGCAAACCGCTCTCCGTCACGCGAAAAAAGAGACGAGTGAGGTTAAGATGGCGGTCGGTGCTCTACAAGAGAAGTTGGCAAGACTGGAGGACAAAAATCGTCAGTCAAACGTTCGCTTGGTGGGATTAAAAGAAGGCACGGAAGGAGATGACCCTATACGATTCATTCAAAACCATCTCCCAAAATGGATCCCTTCTCTTGCTGGTAAGCAATTGGAGATTGAGAGAGCTCATCGTATTTACAACGGAACACAGACAACATCATCCCATCGCACGATCATCTTCAAGATGCTACGCTATCCAGATCGAAATGCGATTCTTAACAGAGCTCGTGGGGCTGGTCGAATTCTTCATCAAGGAACACCTCTGCTTTTTTTCCCGGACTACAGTACACACACGGCGACTAAAAGAAGAGAGATGACTTCGGCGAGAAAGAAACTAATCCAAAAAGGGATATCATCCTTCCTCCTCTACCCTGCGTTGGTTAAAGTCATTCACGGAGGAAAGTCCTCCCTTTTCCAGACGCCGGAGGAGATCGAGAAATTCATCACTGAACTGGATTCCACTAAAAGTGTTCCTCTGAAAACCACAGCGATCTTAATCCCGGAACCTGAGTCAGACGAGGACGTCCCTGCAAACCCCTTGGAGAACCCCGGGAATATTTGATATTCTCACATCCGTATCCAGTTCGGGTCGGGCATGGAAGAACGAACCGGACTGCAACGGTGGTCTTGTACCCCAGAATAAGGACTATGAGGGTGGATAGAAGAGTGTGTTCTAACTCTTTGCTTGCTGCCCATTTTACTTTTGTTCTTTTTCTAGTTGTTGTTATCATGTTCTCTGCCCAAGAATGCCCAAGTAAGTTATGTATATCTCAGATACTTATTTCTATGTGTATCAATACTTTGTTAGATTATAGGTATGTTAACTTTTTTAACTTCTACATTTATTTTTCCGGGGGGATTATACTATGGTCTTCCCGTCCCTTCTCAGTTTAGATTCGGAATCAATCTTTTAAAAAGTATATGGCTATAAACATTATGTCTTGGAACGTTAACGGATTAAATAGCCCTATTAAACGAACTAAATGTTTAGATTATTTTAGATGCAAAAAGATAACTATCGCTTTAATACAAGAATCTCATTTAAAAGCAGTAGATGTACATCGCTTTCAAAATAAATATTTTAAACTGATCTCCTCTTCCTCTGCTGCTAATAAAACTAAAGGGGTACTGATCATTTCCAGGCGCAATGCGACTTTCAAAATTTTAAGTTCGGGAGGAGACTCAGCAGGCCGAATTACTTATGCAGTTGGGACCCTAAACAATGTTAAATATGCCTTTATGTCCGTATACGCACCTACAGAGTGGGACACCTCATTTTTTCAGGAATTATTATGTCTGGTAATGAGTTTGGAAGAATGTCAATTAGTGATTGGAGGGGACTTTAATACTGTGCTAGATACTCAATTGGACAGATCCCACTTTTCTAAATACGATGCACCGATCTCTCAATGCTTTAAAGACTTTTTGCTACAGGCTAATTTAAATGATGCCTGGCGGCTACAAAATGATGGCACCAAAGATTATACATTTTCTCAGCACGTCACAAAAGTTATTCTAGAATCGATTATCTCCTTACATCCCCATCTCTTACCCCTCATATAGCGAAAGTTAATATTCTCCCTATTGTCATATCAGATCATTCTCCTTTGATGACATCACTAACCCCTATTTCACTGAGAGGCACAAACAATCGATGGAGATTTAACACTTCACTGTTACAAAACGATGCATTTGTGACTGATCTACGTAACTCCTTGGTGAATTTCCTACAAATAAATAGTGATTCAGCCTCAGATCCTCAAATACTGTGGGAAACCACTAACCACTACGTTTTTGAACAATACTACCAACAGCTATATACTTCAGAATCCAGAACCACACCTGCACAAATTAATTTGTTCCTTAAACAAGTAACTCTCCCCCAACTAAATGACACTCAGCGGGAAATACTAGACAGTCCTCTGACAATTGAGGAATTAAAATCCGCTCTAGATTCTTTAAACAATAATAAGGCTCCAGGATTAGATGGAATTCCCCCAGAACTATTAAAAACAATTTGGGATTTAGTTGCACCCTTGATACTTGATTCATTCAATTTTGCTTTGGAGAAGGGAGCTTTGCACAGGGACCAAAACACGGCTTTAATAACTTTAATACTGAAGAAGGAGAAGGACCCACTAGAATGTTCCAGTTACAGACCAATCAGTCTTCTATCCACCGACTCGAAATTGATGGCAAAAGTGCTAGCTCTAAGATTAAACAGGTGCGTTGGAGAATTGATTGGGGGTGATCAAACCGGTTTTATGTTGGGGAGATTCGCAGCAGATAACATACGTAGACTGCTTCATGTCATTGAACAAACGGATAATTACGCGACTTCCTCTGCAATCCTCTCTCTGGATGCAGAGAAAGCTTTCGATCGAATTGAATGGAATTTCTTATGGTCAGTTCTGGAGCATTTCGGATTTGGCCCTTTCTTTCAACGAGCCGTTAAAACCATCTATGCGGAATGTTCAGATAAAGTACTCACCGGTTTTCATATCTCCGCTCAGTTTTATCTTGGTAGAGGTACTCGACAAGGTTGCCCATTATCACCACTGCTTTTTAATTTATCATTAGAGCCTTTGGCTCAAGCAATCAGACAATGTGCTTTAATATCTCCTATTTCCTGTGTGAACACCTCTCATAAAATTTCACTCTATGCAGATGATAGCTTGTTGTATATGTCAAAATATTAAAGAGTCAATTAAGGAATGCCTACAGCTATTCAATACTTTTGGCAAATTATCCGGCTATAAAATTAATTGGAATAAGTCTATCTTTATGCCCCTTAACACAACAGCTAAATCAGAGATTCAGACTCTTGATACCTTAATACCAATTGCTGATACCAACTTAAAATTTAAACAGTCGCATTGCTAAATGGAATTATCAATCCCTTCTGGATAACATAAAAAAGGATCTTCAATGTTGGGCCCCTCTCTGCTTAGCCGTTCACGGCCGTATTGCTACAATCAAAATGAATATACTCCCAAGGCTAGGCTTTTTTTTTCAACCTTGCCTCTGGCGCCACCTACTGACTATTTTAAAACACTTAATTCGATAGTGACAAAATTCATATGGAATAATAAACGTCCTAGAATTCGATTGAAATTTATGCACAGATTGAAATTACATGGTGGACTATCTTTACCAGATTTCCAATCCTATTATTTAGCATATCAAATGAGACCACTCAGGACATGGTTGGATACTGAATCACTTATACCTTGGCGGGCAATAGAAAATAATATTATTTATCCATTGCGTCTACAGGATTTACCCTTTACAGGATTATCTAAAACAATGTTGTCACGATTTGGCCCAATTATTAGGCAATCTATAAAAATTTGGAAAGCAGCAGAAAAGACTATGGGAGCTTCAGCTAAATATTGCAAACCCACACCTATTTGGCATAACACTAATCTTTGTATGGCAAAAAAGATATAAATTTTTAAACCCTGGACAGAATCCGGCATATTCAACCTTAAAGATATTTACAATGATGATGGGCTTAAACCCTTTCAGATCCTTCAAGATGAGTTTTCTATTCCAAGGTCCTCCTTTTCATTTTATCTAAGATTAAGATTGCCATTGAAAGCCTATGGTGTGCCTTGGTCGGCTAAATTGGCTCCTCATCCCATGATAAATTGGATAGACTCCAGTATGGGCTCTAAAGGAAGTGTAAGTAAGATTAATGAACAGATGGTGGTACACCAATATATAAAAATGCCGATTGAGAACTTCTGGGAAAGGGAACTTAATATGACAATTGATTGGGACACTGTTTGGAAAAACTGTTTTACCTGCTCTAAAAATCCAGCCCACCAGATGATTCATTTTAAACTCATTCATAAGGCTTATACAACCCCATGGCTATTGTGTAAAATGAATAGAAAGCAAAATCCCTTTTGCCACCTATGTGAGGGTTCTAATCAGGGCACGTATACAGTCGTGGCCAAAAGTTTTGAGAATTACATAAATATTCGTTTTCAAAAAGTTTGCTGCTAAACTGCTTTTAGATCTTTGTTTCAGTTGTTTCTGTGATGTACTGAAATATAATTACAAGCACTTCATACGTTTCAAAGGCTTTTATCGACAATTACATGACATTTATGCAAAGAGTCAGTATTTGCAGTGTTGGCCCTTCTTTTTCAGGACCTCTGCAATTCGACTGGGCATGCTCTCAATCAACTTCTGGGCCAAATCCTGACTGATAGCAACCCATTCTTTCATAATAACTTCTTGGAGTTTGTCAGAATTAGTGGGTTTTTGTTTGTCCCCCCGCCTCTTGAGGATTGACCACAAGTTCTCAATGGGATTAAGATCTGGGGAGTTTCCAGGCCATGGACCCAAAATTTCAACATTCTGGTCCCCGAGCCACTTAGTTATCACTTTTGCCTTATGGCACGGTGCTCCATCGTGCTGGAAAATGCATTGTTCTTCACCAAACTGTTGTTGGATTGTTGGAAGAAGTTGCTGTTGGAGGGTGTTTTGGTACCATTCTTTATTCATGGCTGTGTTTTTGGGCAGAATTGTGAGTGAGCCCACTCCCTTGGATGAGAAGCAACCCCACACATGAATGGTGTTAGGATGCTTTACTGTTGGCATGACACAGGACTGATGGTAGCGCTCACCTTTTCTTCTCCAGACAAGCCTTTTTCCAGATGCCCCAAACAATCGGAAAGGGGCTTCATCGGAGAATATGACTTTGCCCCAGTCCTCAGCAGTCCATTCACTATACTTTCTGCAGAAGATCAATCTGTCCCTGATGTTTTTTTTTTTGGAGAGAAGTGGCTTCTTTGCTGCCCTTCTTGACACCAGGCCATCTTCCAAAAGCCTCACTGTGCGTGCAGATGCGCTCACACCTGCCTGCTGCCATTCCTGAGCAAGCTCTGCACTGGTGGCACTCCGATCCCGCAGCTGAATCCTCTTTAGGAGACGATCCTGGCGCTTGCTGGACTTTCTTGGACGCCCTGAAGCCTTCTTTACAAGAATTGAACCTCTTTCCTTGAAGTTCTTGATGAACCTATAAATTGTTGATTTAGTGTGAAGCCATTTTTATGCAACGCAATGATGGCTGCACGCGTTTCTTTGCAGGTCACCATGGTTAACAATGGAAGAACAATGATTTCAAGCATCACCCTCCTTTTAACAAGTCTGCCATTCTAACCCAATCAGCCTGACATAATGATCTCCAGCCTTGTGCTTGTCAACATTCTCACCTGAGTTAACAAGATGATTACTGAAATGATCTCAGCAGGTCCTTTAATGACAGCAATGAAATGCAGTGGAAAGGTTTTTTGGGATTAAGTTAATTTTCATGGCAAAGAAGGACTATGCAATTCATCTGATCACTCTTCATAACATTCTGGAGTATATGCAAATTGCTATTATAAAAACTTAAGCAGCAACTTTTCCAATTTCCAATATTTATGTAATTCTCAAAACTTTTGGCCACGACTGTATGCATATGTTTTGGTATTGTCCTCGTGTTACATTGTTTTGGTCACTGGTACAGACTGAACTGTCTGTCTTGATGGACACTGTGATCCAGAGGGAACCTTTACTTTTCCTGTTGCTGGATGATTCATCGTTGTCATTGTCTCTTAGTCAAAGGAGGATTCTGACCACTGCCCTTACTGCAACTAAAAAAGTAATCCTAAAATTATGGTTGGAGCCATCCATACCGGTTATGTGCACATGGAGATCTTATCTATTGGACATTGCTCGTCTGGAAAGCACTACTGCAAGGATTCTTGGTGCCTCTGGGAAGACGATACAGTTTTGGAGGGACCTCATTGACAATCTATCAGACAAACAATAAAAGCTAGATTAAAGACTTTGATTTATTGCTTCCTTATGTGCATATGTATTATTATTTATTTTTGTTTTGTTTCCCATTTTTATTTTTGTATAATTATCTCTTTATTTACATGTACATACCTTTTATCTTTTGAAATATATGTATAACTGTCATCTTGGACGGTTCTTGGGCATGTTGTAAACAAAATAAATAAAACTGTTAATAAAAAATAAGTCAAAAAAAAAAAAGAAAAAAAAACATTTGTATTTGAATTTTCCCTACATCCTACCATTGCTTTAAATTTTCAAAACTAACTTTTTCCTCTCTCCAATGTTCCCAAAAAATTGAAAATTATCACAGAAGACAGCATCCTGCAACAATTTGAAAGAAATGCCAATGTGAAGACTTCTTGGGTAACTCAGACATAACAATTGTCATTTAGATCAAATGATGATATGAAAATCCTATTGGACAAATACAGCAATCTGCTACTCGATTACTAAAACATTTTGACACATAAAATCTGTCCAAGCGGCCAGCACTGACCCTGTTGTTAAAAGTCTTAACCCACCTATACTGTCTATCATTAGGATGTTTAATTCTCCACATATCTAAAAGTTTAAAATCTTTTATCAGTTGAGACAATGAGCTTTAGGACTGTAAATGAGGTTCCTCTGCATTACGATCTTCAGTAAAATTCACAGTACAATTCCAATCTCCACCAATAACAACATAACCTTCACCAGAAAACTTTTTAAGAACCCCACTCAGAATATAAAAAAAAAATAAGACGTTCATGTCCCACCGTTGGAGAATAGATATTTATCAAGAAAAAAAGCTTGCCTTGAATTTTTGCTTCAACCAAAATGAGACGACCTTTTACTGGTTCTTCTGTTTTTACTATAACTACATCTAAAGATGGGGAAAATAAGATGGCCACCCCTCTATTTAGATTTGTACCATGACTGAGTATTTTATGTCCTTTCCACCACAAATTCCACTGAGCCTCATTTACTACATCAGTGTGCGTTTCTTGTCCATCCATCCATCCATCCATCCCATCCACTTCCGCTTATCAGGGGCCGGGTCGCGGGGGCAGCAGTCTAAGCAGGGACGCCCAGACTTCCCTCTCCCTAGACACTTCCTCCAGCTCTTCCGGGGGGACACCGAGGCGTTCCCAGGCCAGCCGGGAGACATAGTCCCTCCAGCGTGTCCTAGGTCTTCCCCGGGGTCTCCTCCCGGTGGGACATGCCCGGAACACCTTCCCAGGAAGGCGTCCAGGGGGCATCCGGAAAAGATGCCCGAGCCACCTCAGCTGGCCCCTCTCGATGTGGAGGAGCAGCGGATCTAATTTGAGCTCCTCCCGAGTGACCGAGCTTCTCACCCTATCTCTAAGGGATCGCCCAGCCACCCTGCGGAGAAAGCTCATTTCGGCCGCCTGTATCCGGGATCTTGTCCTTTCGGTCATGACCCACAGCTCATGACCATAGGTGAGAGTAGGAACGTAGATTGACCGGTAAATCGAGAGCTTCGCCTTGCGGCTCAGCTCCTTCTTCACCACGACAGACCGGTACAGCGACCGCATTACTGCAGAAGCTGCACCGATCCGTCTGTCAATCTCCCGTTCCATCCTTCCCTCACTCGTGAACAAGACCCCCAGATACTTGAACTCCTCCACTTGAGGAAGGAACTCTCCACCGTTTCTTGTAGAAAAACAATATTCATTTTCTTCTGTTCAACAATTTCATCAACAAGTGCCAGCTTATGGCTATCCCTCCCACCATTAATATTTAGAGAACCTATCTTTAAAGTTTCCATACGAATAAAAAGAGTAAAAACTAGGAAACAAAACAAGAGGGAAGAGCTTAGAAAAGACACCGTGCAATGCATGATGTATTACAATCGGCCATTCCCACCCTTCTTCTTTTTTTTATTCCCCACTACCTTACATCTCCTTATTGTGGTAAGATGCTTTCTCAACCTAAAATGCCTTTTCTCGCTAAGCTTATGAACTCCAACACTTTTATGATAAAACGTAACAGACTTAAGAAATTTGTCTACATTATGAAAAAAATTCTTAATGTTGATCTGTTTGCCATAAGTATCATCCAGAAACCTGTTGATGTCTTCTAAGCTATACAAGGAGTCTTTATCAGAGCCTGTGAAAAAGTCAGCTTGTGCTCAACTGAAATCAGTTCCCAATGAATTATCATCATCACACTGTGAATCTTCCTGAAATTCAAGGTCATCAGACATCACATCTTCCATTTCCTCATTATTTACATCATAGAACAATTCCTCTTGTCTTGCATCTTTTTCATCTTCCTTATTTTTCATCTTCTTATCCTCACTAGTACTAAGAATCATTATTATCATCATTATTAAACTCAGACACTGAACTGTTTTCACTAGCACTGGATGCCACATTAACTGTAAGCATCTGCATCAGCACAATCACGATTAGAGACTGAAAAATCAGACTCGATATTTTCAGCACTTATCATCAGCAGATATCACAGCGTCAGCATTGACAACACTCACCACAACATATGGAACCACGTCATCTCGAATGGCCCCAGCCGAGTCCTTGATGTTGTCTGAAGCCTCAACGCTTGATTCTGCTGCACTCACTGCACCCGTTCTCTTATGCGGGCACGCAAAACGCTGTGTCTGATGTCTGATGTTTCCACATTCAAAACAACATACATTACCTGTGGTTGCAAACAACGTATCGTGTTTCACTCGAAAGTTTATGTCAAATGTATTATCATTAGAATCCAACATTGTAAACACTTGCCTCCTAAAGGATGCAACATGTTTTTATGAAGGGTGTTTACATCCAAGCAAAATAGTTTTAAAAGGAATAACAACCTTTCCAAATCGTGCTAACTCAAGCTGTAGAACTTCATCAGATACAAATGGTGGAACATTTGAAATCGTAAGTTTAGTAGACGGCGCGTAAAGCGGAGAAATTTGTAAGAAAGCACCATTAATAACGATACCACTCACTATTAAACGATTGACTAAATTCTGCTCTTTCAAAAAAAACACAACAGCATTATTAATAGGTGACGTGGATGAAATGTTTTCATGACCAATTTGATCGCCAACCGCGACAAGCACCTCTTCCACTGTGGCATTGTCTTCAGGAACACACCCGCAACCATTACGAAGTGATGATGATGACGTCTCAGCGAAAGATGCCATCCTACCACACAACCCCTTAACAAAGCTCTTTTAAATATACACTTTCCAAACCATGTAACTTTATAAGAGAAAAGAAAAATTTTTTTTTTTTAAGAAAATCACTCCACGCAACAACTCTTACCACCATCACCCGACTCTCTTACTCAATGATGAATAAATTTACAGTTAATCCGCGAGTCACATGCGTTCAGAACCGTAGAGTGCGATCCGTACAGATCAACCGCGATCCGTTTCACCGCTATACCACAGGGGAGAGGAAACACGTGTTGTAGAGTTGTTTGTCCGTTTAGGGCTGCTGTACAAAACATGGCGGCGAATTCAATGTATGTAGAGCCGCTCTGTGTGTAGATATAAACAGCTTATTCACAACGGTTCATTACGTCAGGTCTTTATACACCTCTGAAGAAATAGTTTTGTACATTGTATTGCATTTCTGTCAATAGATCCTCCTAAAAACCCCGTATTGTTCCTTTAAGGGCGGAATGTGTAGTTTCCGCCTCGCAGTTTGAGTGCAATACACACACAGCATGCTTAGCCTGTGCTTAGCCTCTGGTTAGTGAACATCGTCATGGCCAATGGGAACACCTCTGCTTTTTGTGACACAAGGCATCGGAGGACCATGAAAAGTGTCTTTTGTAAGAGAAAACAGTTCATCAGTCAAAAGCTCTTTTAGTAGTGAGTGAATCTTTTAGACACTTACATTAAGTATGATGGCACGCAGATGTTTCTGTGCAAGTGTACTCGCCATCTCCTGCAACACAGACACACGCATACGGTCCGACACAGACACAAAGTGTTTCATCAGCAGGACTGTTTCAAAGTGCAGCTCATACGATGGCAATTCAGATGATTTTACTGTTGTATTTGTATAGAGTGAGACAGTGAGGGGTACCTGGCGTCTGTCCTCTGGTGTCTTAAGGAACAGAGCATTGATCAGAGCGATGGCATACGTCTGAATCTCTTGGTTGGAGCTACAGGAATAAGGAAGACAGTTAGAGGTATCTCACTCTTCTCTCAGGTTAAAGTGTTGATCTCAGCTCTATAGAGTACAGAAGAGGAACTCAACAGCCGCATTCACAACACAACAATTATAACAAGAGAAAAAACTGAAAACATTTTCAGTTTTAGGGTTGGGCCCTAAACATACATTCAGCCGCGTGTCATCCGCACAGTAGGAGCTTCACAGTAATAAAGTGAGGCTAGATTGTAATGTTATTCTGATGTTTTATTAAATAAAAAAAGGCTAGTGAGGCTCGTCTTTTTATATGGCAGGCTGCGAAGACACGCGTCTTCTTTATACAGTTATAAAATCAGGCGGGTCTGTGCACATTGCGCGTCCTCTTTATTAAGCGCGAGCTCCACAGTTACACCAGTCAGGCCAGTCTGATCTGTACAGTGTGAGCTTATATGCCCCTTAGCCTTTTTAACCTTTTACCTTGGCCTTAGCCAGGGTTTTGTGAGCCTGCAGCAGAGAGTCAGGCGACGATGCTCAACATCACGTCATGTCATCTTTCGGCCTAACCCTATTTGGTTTAATGTTGAACAGGTTCATAGAAATCATTATTTCTCTTCGCTTCAATATAAAGTAATTACAAATATATGGAATAGCGAACAGTTCAGAGAGTGTGAATATGGGGGCGAATCTGTTTTTGTGTCAGTAACGCACTAGTGATGTTACGTTCAGGAACAAAACATTCTTTTTGAATAAATCTTTTAAGTGAACAAATCGTTCTCGTTCACGAAAGGCAATGACTCATATTTCTCATTCACTGAAATCTCTTCCTCGAGCACAGAGCGTCCTGTCTTAAAAGAATGTCTAAAGCACGAGCCAATGGCGTTGGAGTGTGAGCTTTGACAGAGCATATGATTGGTTGAATGTGCTGAACGAATCCGCCCTGCACTGACCGAACGAGCCGGTGTTTGAGTCTGAACGAGAGAGATCTCCTTCGTACACGAACGAAAGGAGTCAAAGGACCCGCTGATTCTCACTTGTGAACTAAAGATGAGGTCTCTTGTTCAACAAAGTACAGAACGGACACAATGTAAAGATCCTAACGAAAATAAAAAAATAACCCAAACTGATGGTTAAATGTAACAAAGACAAATGAACATTGTCATTTTTATTGCATGGAAACCTCAAGCCCTGTATTACGCAGGTGTTTTGTGCATTTTGTATCATTAATTCTTTCTTTCAAATAAAAAGGACTTCATTACCTTTATTCATTTCATGCACTTCTCTAAAAACTGTAAAATAAATGTATTGGTTAGCTCTCCATCGCGTCATGTCAGCAACTAGCATTCCAGTTCCGGCTGTGAAGGAACATGTAATTGGTTGGATCTTCCACTGAACGAATACGCCCACACTGACCAAGACAAGAGTGTACAGGGTAGGTCGGTCATTTAGCATGTGAGTGTCGTTCAGCAATCAGATTCAGCAGAAAGCGGATGGAAAGCTCAGTTACAGGTAGGCTTGTTTATTTCAAATACATAAACTTGACGTTTAACATAATCACAGATTTATAAATGACCAAACAATTAACTTATAAATTGTGCGTTGGTCATCTGAACCATTTATTTGATGTATTTAATGAGAAGATTAGAGACACACATTTCAATAAAGCCTGTAATCAGTTTATACTTTCATTTATACGTCCGTTGACGTAACACAACTCTTTTCACCACCTGCTGGCGTATTATAGAAATGGTCACTGAATGAATCTGAACGCATCATTTTGGTGAACGAACTGAAAAAGAACAAATCACTCAAATGAATCATAATTCCCAACACTGTAAGGTTTGCACACGAGTCCAGAGACACATCGTGCCTAACACACAGGTTAACCAACGTTCCAAAAGTCCTGAAGTACACACAAATGAGCTGATCTGGTAGTAATTCTACTTCAAACCTCCATCCATGTCAACGTTTCTTTGTCTGGATGTTTTAGGCCTGTTCTCACATAACGTTTATTTGGAAGACAAGCGAACGGGACGTCTGTCGAGCACCTCTGCGGGATGAAATGCGTGCACGGGAGCGTGTACACTATCGTGACGGTGTGTGTGTGAGTGTATGCGCTCACACTTGCAGGTGTGAGATGAGTTGTCCCACAGTGATCTCCTGAGCCACACGCTGGTACAGACTGTGACTGTTCAGCACCATACTCTCCAGAATGGCCAGCGAGCGCTGCAGAATGGACACATCCACCATGGGCTGATTCACGTAACCTGTAATCTACAACACAATAATAAACAAAAAAGTCATTCGTAGCAAACCTTTGGTTTGGTTTCATTGCAATAGCACCAATAGTCATTACATTACATTTACTCATTGGGCAGACGATTTTATTATTAAATTATGCTACACATTTGTTTCTGAGTATGTGCAATCGCGGGGATCAAACCCATGACCGTGGCATCGCTAGCGCCATGATCTAACCGCTGAGCCACAGGAAAGCTGTCCTGTCTGAAAAGTCCTGTCTCTTTTTCATTTCACTGGGTTTCATATACATCGAAATGAATTTGTAAAATGCTGAAATTCTTTTTCGCGTTAAAACGGTAGATTTTAGCTGACAGGCAATTGCTTTTCATTCCAGCATATTGACTAGTCACGAGCCAAGCAACTGGCCACATATTGCTCCAACATTTGTGGAGTCAGGGTCATGGGCACTGGTGGATGTTGTCTGGTGTACAGTCAGAACGTGTTTTGTCTTTTTAATAATGGAGCTTGACTCAAGTACAAAGGTTTCCCTTATGAATCTGTGCAATAAACCTGTCTTTCTCTTCACCTCTCCTCTGGGGTCGATAGTTGCTTAACTAAGATAACCCTCTGTCTTTGTCTCCGAATAAATGATGATGACAATTACTCTAGTGTTCATAGTGTATATACAGTACAGTACTAACAAAGAAGAAATGAGAAACTTTCCTAACAATTTTTGATGTGGAACATCATCAGCATCCAATCCCTTTATTGACTGCCTTCACAATCCTTCTGTCAACAGAAGAAGGCTGTATGTGAAGAGAGACAGATATGGATGTGTAACTCGCCTGCTTGATGAAGGAAACAGATACGAGATCCCAGGATACAATGCCATGATCCATCAGCTCGAGAAAAGCAGTGAGAGTAAAGGCCAACATCTCTCCAAAACTACACAAACACACACACATTAATGTAGAACATTTAGAAAAAACCTAGAAGCTCTGAACTCATATGATCTATAGGGAAGAACTGTACTGTGTGCCGCTCTCCACCAGTCGTGCCAGTGTTCCCAGGCCTTCCATGTTAATGAATTCAGTGGCAAACGTCGGGTCAGCTGAGAGTTTCGCCAGTTCCTTCAAAGCCTCCAGACGGGCATCAATGCCATGAGACTGCATTCTTTCCAGAAGCTGTCGAGCAGCGCGCATCTAAAGCATTTGTGACGACAAAAGACGTACATGTTCATTACCACAACATTTCAGGCTTTATTGAATGCATGTTTAGATGAGTCTGTACACTAGCTTTACATTTCATGCACTGATGATCACAAAACAGATCTACAAAATGTAAAAAATGAGTCAAATGTGTTAACCCTTATGTGTTGTCTTGGACATTTTTGTCCATTTTAATTTTGTTTTCTTTGTCGTTTTGGCTGTGTTTATGCAAACATCATACATTTAGCAAAAATACAATTTTTGGAACTTTAATATTTTGCTACCTAGGTAAGAACAACTGTTACACTCCTCATTGAAACCCAGTAAAACTTCACATTTTAATCCGTATGCTATGCAAGCATTAATCCTACATTCCATGTAAAAATCCTTTGAAAACGTTGTATTTTCTTTTTGCCAACATAATCAAAGTTGTACTTTTTACTTTTTGTTTACTTTCTCCATTTTAGTCTTTTGAGCATTTCAGCTTTCCTGTTTCTGCACGGCTAAACAAAAGATACAGCTATAACTGTGTTTATGTGTTAATATGGATGTCAAAGTGTGGTTTGTATGTATCTACTGAAAAAAAATGGTGTGTGTACAGTATACGGTTTGAAAGAAAGACATCATATTTTACAGCAAATCACAAATCCAACTCTTTATATTCAAGTCAATGTAGCTTACTGATATTTGAAAATAGTTTTCATTCAAGCATGTTTTTTATCTCTTGTTTGCATTATTGTTCATTTTTTACTAAGCTTGATTTTGATGTAGAAATTCAGAAGTCCCCATAAATGCATAATAGATGAGTATGTGTGGTATTATGTTAACAAACTAAGTGTTAAAACTATGAAAATTAATTCATCTTTGGTAGTTATGATCTGGAAAAGATCTGGATAAATAATGTAACTAAGTAAAAATTGAGGTTTTTTGGACATGGACATTTTTGAGTCTGCTCAAAAATACTGGACACTGCTCACCACATATTATTGCAATAAAATTAATATTGTGTAATATTATACTGTAATAATAAAAATAAAAAAATCTGCTTCACATGCAGTAGGCTATATACAAGAAAAAACTACAGGCGCCATATAAACAATCTAGGATTTAAAGGGGTAAAATCTGAAAATGAAGATTGTTTGGTTGGTTGAAAAGAACGGATTTGGTGAAAAAAAATAAGTAATTAAAAGTGTGAAAAAATATGTTTATATATACAATTTTAATGACCATGTTTTTGGCAGGGACATTTTTGTCCATTTTCAGCTTAAGCGTGAGTTTTTTAAATTGATGCACAAGGGTTAAATAGAGCCGAGTGTTAAACAGTGTTAAAAAACAATGAATGTGGAGTTCTTATGTCAGTCATTCACATTAGAGTCTGTGAGGCATTTCAGAACGTTGACATTAACGTCCATCATGCACTTCATGTGATGTGTGGAATCTGTTTGACTGCTGATGCTGAACAACTTACAGGAGAGATGGCTAATCGAAGTATGGTCCCATTTTTTATTTCACCACGACTCTGAAAATGACAACAAATGAAAATGATTGTATGAAAGCAGACAAATGAGGCTGACGGCAGAGTCATCATCAGAGATCATTCTAACCGTTATATCCAATAGAGCAGCGGTTCTCAAACTCTTCAGATCAAGTACCAGTTTTAATAAAATGAGTTGTTCCAAGTACCAGCTTATGGCCGCCATAGAAAACCACATGAATATACGCTCAAATATATAGTAGAGTTGTGAATCTTTCTCTTAACACCTCGCCTCCATTTGTAATGTATTATTAATGATACAAGCACATTTATATTTAAAGAATATATATATAAAGAACATGTTTGTTCTCATGTTTTTCAGTTGGTCAGCAGTAATAGTGAACACAAACACTTTTCTGTAGTGCACTGTAAACAGGGCTCTGTAATTGACTCTTATGGGGGATTCATTCACTTTGTGGGGACTTGCAGAAAGACTACAAACCTGTATTAAAGTCAAACAATGTGGAAAGAATACTTACGTATATTTAAACATCAAGAGAACAGCTGTATATAACAAACAGAGACTCACACTTTACTGCAGCGGCTCGCGTCAAAGTGCCGAATCAAAACTAAATCACAATGTGCGCTTCATTGATTTAACCTGGAGTAGATGCAGACGCGTGTTGAATTAGCACTTTACAGCAATAACAACAACAGCTTTAAACAGCACATCAAGTGCAGAAATACATAAGAAGCTTGATTTACACGCAGCTCGTTGGAAGAGAGAGAAAGTGAGAGACGCACAAGCGCCCGTCTGCTCCCGCTCTCTGTGTTTGAGCCTGAGTTACGTCACCCAATGATAAATAATAAAGCATAACTATATTAAAACTACACATAGGCTAAAATGTATTTATCTATCTTGTATTAAACATTTGAAATTGTATTTAAACACAAAATGTAAATTAATATATAGTTTTTAATTTTCTGTAGGGGTCTCTTCAAGTACCTAGTGGTGCACGTATCATTTACATTTACATTTTTTACATTTTTATGCATTTGGCAGACACTTTTATCCAAAGCGACTTACATTGCATTATCCTATACATTTATACTTAGGTATGTGCAATCCCCTGGGATCCAACCCATAATCGTGCGTTGTTAACACAATGCTCTTACCACTGAGCTACAGGAAAGCTCAGTGGTATCACAGTTTGAGAACCACTGCAATAGAGTCTACTGGCACATGTTACCCTAACTATGGTATAACTTTGGTACTCTGGGAACTGAATAAATAAAATTACGCATAAAGGCCCATTCAGATTGCGGGAGATGCGAAAAAGCGAAACGAACACCCCACGAACCAAGTTTTCATATCAACGACGAAACGAATGTGTTTGCTGTCTTCTATTTCATGCCCACACGGTAGATGGCGCTGATGGAGAATACATTTCACGCCTACACATTAGGTGGCGCTCAACCGCTGTTCAGGCTTCGGCTGCTGAGACGAAGAAAAGCTTAAAGCTTAGCGCGTAGCAATACAGGCTACTAGTACCGTTTGCTTTACATACTTACAACCGCAGAACAAGAAATGGATTTCTCCAGCAGCAGCGAAGATGAGTTTATTGTTTTTTGCCTTAATGAGCAATGGAAGAGAAAAAGAGGATATTGGGTTCACACTATTCTTGAGATGAGAGTAGAGCACGGGGAGTTTAATAGATTGATCCAGGAGTTAAAGCTGTACCACCATCGTTTTCATCGTAACTTCAGGGTGATGGTCTGGGGGTTCATTAGTTACCAAATGGCATTTGCATTGCAGCTGTGCTATTTAAACAGCTGTAGGATACGTGTACACTTGACTTGATGTTTGTTTACATGTGCCTCTGCTTTCTACCTACAAGCAAAACTGCTTAGTTACTGTATATAAAGAAACATAATCAGACACTGATTGTATTTGATGACTTTTACTGGTATCGCCAATATATTTGCAATATCCCATACTACAACATAACATGTGGATTGTATTCATATGAAAGATTATATATAGTTTAGTTTATATATACTGTTTATACTTTTATATTTGAATACCACCTCAAATTATGCCACAGAACTTCTTTTTTGTCATAGTTTTTGTAGTCGCTGTGACTTTAAAAAAAAGTTCTGTCTGTTCTGACATCCATTCTCTCACAACAGCTTCCTGAGCCTTTAGCGCCCCCGCGTGCCCTGAGTGGCTCTAGGCGCGTGACGTAAAATGCTTGATTCTTATTGGACGGCACATTTCTTCGCTTTGCGAATGGGAAAAGATTTGTCGCACTAGACGGAAAAAAAAACTTAGCATTTTTACCATGCGGATATTCGTGGTCTATATAAAAGGCTTCATAAGAATCTATTGTTTTTGTTCTAGAATGTTATCACGACGAGAATACGCACCGAATATTCGCCGGCAATCTGAACCGGACTTAACATTTAAGCCATGAAACATTTATAAGGTGTAAATGCAACGTGTGTTTGTTGTTTGACAAAAACATTATGCAGAAACTACACCTGCTGACTTTCAGGTTTCTCTGGTTTCAACGCATCTTGACCCTGGTATGCTGACATTTTATATAATATGCATTAAGAAGTTAACAAGTGATCTTTATCGAATGTAGTTTGATGTCAGTTGTTCAAAATGTTGCACATTTGATCAAATGTTTCATTTTCCAATAAAACATGATGACATTTATTTACCCCTTAGCAGATTTGATATACTGTCTACAGATCTCAGTGTTATCCCCTGGGACAGAAACCTAAGGCTTTCATAGAAGTGCGTGTAGGAAAGACATCTGAATGGCCACGGCAAGCGTTGAGAACGACTGACTCAATCCTTTAAGCATCTGTAAACAGTGTGTGTGGTTATTGTTGATGATGCTCACCAGTTCTGTGATATAAAGCTGCTGACCGTCAGCGTTACGCAGAGCAAACTGCTCTGAGCCCGACAGAGACCATCTACACAAACATCACAAACACATCAGTTCACGGGTTTCAATTCAAGAACTCAAAGCTGAGCACAAATTCTGCAGTGTTCGATATATGAAAGAGTATCTTCTACATGTTTACATACCCATCACACACTTCTCGAATGATGGATGACAACGGCTTTTTCTGCAACGAGAGACATACAAACACTCAAAATGCATTTCAAGATCATAAATCAGTCAGGTTTCACTAAGAAGAATCCCATTTTAAAATAAAACATGTGGTCATTTGTAGACGCTTCTTCTCAGTACAGATATTTTACATGTAGGGCTGAACGATTAATTGTATTTCAAGTCATCTTAAAATGAATGAATCATGGCTATATCAGTGTGTTAATAGCAAGCACAAAACATCATCGTGGCAGATTATAACATTGACTATAAAGTGTAATAAACATGCCAAGTGAAATGCTTAAAAAGCTGACAGAACAATTGTGATTAAAACTTTGAGTTTTAATCGGTGGGGATTTTCACCATTTTACAGAATGATATCAACATGTTTGTATCAGGATGAAATACTTACAGAAAACATTTAGAGAACAAGTATTTGTTATTATTGGCACCACCAGAAGTAGTATTCTGAATAATAACATTAGTAATAACAATCAAGCACCGATAATACAACTACGATATAACATTGAAGATTAATAGAAGAACAGACCTGGTCAATTTCAATGAGTTGAGCATTGGCACCGGGCCACTCGATGGCCACTTTCACAATGTCTGGAGGAGGCATGACTGGCATTTCACCCTGATGACTCAAACACACACCAAATAAACCACGTGTCAGCTACTGTTGTCTAATACATGACGCAACAACATACAAGACACACACTGAAGAGGAATGATGAGCTTTTATTGTCTGTCAAACATGAGATCTCGTCAACATCTCAGCCGCAGATAGAAGCTGTAAGATGTTTCTCCTCAAGTCAAGATGGTCAGATATGAACCCGTCTCATCCGTCCACAGTCATTTCATATCTCTATACTGACATCATCATCATAGACCAGGAGAATTGGTTCATTTTAGTATCAACTCAGTCTCATGTGTTTCTGATCAGGAGCAGTGAAAACAGACACAAATGAGAGCATGAAGAGTGTGGAGGTGTCAAATGAATGTAGATTGTAGAGGTCCAATAATCTGGATTTGAGTTGATATTGAGATCTTCAACAATATCGACTTGACTGGTCTGAGCTCAGTTGGACACATGTCTTCTCAAACTCTCCATTCGATGTCATTAATGTGTAGGAGAGACGAGACGTCATCTGTGATCGTCTTCTGTGGGGATGCTGTGGTGTAATCGAACATCTCCGCGCGCACACACACACACACACACGGTTTGATGTCATGGCATTCATATGGAGATTCATCGATCCTGAAACTGTTCAATGTGAACGAAATGTGTCACGAGAAAGCCTGAGAATATGAACACACTGACAGCACCGTGATTTAATGCTGTACATCCGTAAGCACATTGAAATATGTGCTCTTCACAGAAGCGCCATTAGCCAAACGGAAGATACAGTGATGCTACACGACATGTGTAACTGTTCTTCCTTTTGGAGATTGTGAGTGAAATGTTTGTCGGTCTGGTGTCATGTGAATTCAAAGCCTGCGCACATATATGAGTGTCCGGAGAGCAGCAAGCGGACATGCACGTGTCGTGAAACCTGTTTTCCACACGCTGTATATTACGGTAAGATGTGTTTTGTGTGTATGTGATGTGGTTTTACCTCAGAATTGTGTTTCAACCGCGATGTTTTCCTCGACTCTCAAGCAGATTTCAGACGGAGGATGATGATGATGGGCGGAGTTTACGGCGTCTCGTCTTCATCACAACGCTCGTGCTGCATCCTTCACATCTGGCATGTATTCACACGACATCTAAAACGAGTTCATCAGATCGCTTTATTTCATGTTTATTTCAGCGCTAGTGAACCACTTGCACTGCGCTCCATCACATCCCACCCCAAAGGACAGATCAGCCAATGAGAACACGATCTCCAGTTGACTGACGTGATGAAACCCCGCCCTATGATTCACCGCATCCTCCTCCTCCTCCTCCTCTGGGCCTGACTCTCAGTAGGTGACCACACTCGACACTTCTTCTCTGTAACAGATAACACCTGACTAGGGCGAACATGCTGCTCTACATCCAAGTGTTTGCTCGTAAACAAAACACTATGCCTGTAATTCTGAACCTTACAAGTTCCTACAGTAAACGTTTAGGCTTGATATATATAATTATTGTTGACTACAGATTATTAAATCACTGTAGTCAATATTACTGAATAATACTGTGGTCCACTTCAAAAGTTTAGCCTAGTTATTATATTAATGTTAGTACAGGACACAATAAACATACACATAATGTATAAACTACAGTACGATTGATTGTGCAAGAATATGATGTTGATTTTACAGTTTGTCCTGAACAATGATGTGTGTGTGCGTAATATTGTAATTCATGGCTGTAATATTCATGTTCTGCAGTAGGTGACAGTGGGTTAAAGTCGGCATGAAATTAAAAATGGTCATTCCAATTGTTTAACACAGTGGTGAAGTATTTATGATAAATTATTTATCCATGTTCATCATTATTTAAACAACATTTGCACTGGTATGGGCTGGACACAAAGAACTTGCCGATGGCCCGGGGCCTGCATGGGAGATCCTCGGGTCAGTGGAGAGAACCGTCACTTGGCCGATCGGGCCAGTGCTGTATCGGCATGGGAAATTATCATTTGTGCGATTTTAAGACTTGCCTATTTAAATATTCCCAAGAAGTTGCAAAAGAGGACTGGCTTCGGTTCTCACTGCTGTTTGAAATAAGCGCGCGGCCGGTGTTGTGCCGAAAAAAGCAGGCCTGCCGTGAAAGGCACCCCCGTCGCGGGAACGCGCATTTGCTGAAATTCTTCTAAATATCAAAGGCAGAAGCTGCAGTATTGTCTAAATCCACTAGATGTGCTCAGTGTGTTAAATTACAGCAATTAGACCCTCGAAGCAGTTATAAAATGCAATTGCTTTTATAAAACGGTTACTGCATACGCGTAGCATAGTTTCATAAATACAAATCAGGCATTTTATAAAGCAATTATAATTAAAAATATTGAATAATTTTATAAAGCAATACAAATCAGGACCAGAATTGGCAGGATTTTTTTTAGCCAATAAGCTTGTAAAGTGACATATACTGTGCAACAATGTAGGTGCACAGAGCAACTGTACTGCTTTTCACGACAAATCAACTCATTTAAATGAGCCAGTCTGCACCCTCCCTTGTCTCCCACTAGCAATAATTATTTCATGCTGAGGCGAACACGAGCAAATTTAAGAGGGGGGTGCTTTTCACGGCAAGCCTTTCTGCCAGAAAATGCACCCTCCCGTATCTCCCACTAGGAACGTGTCACAAGCATGAAACTCACCCCATTTAACTATATAAGTCCTATAACTATACTTTCATAATTATTTCATGCTGAGGCGAACACGAGCAAATTTAAGAGGGGGGTGCTTTTTTTCTGCCAGAAAGTGCATCATCCCTATCTCCCTATAGGAATGTGTCACAAGCATGAAACTGACCCCATTTAACTATATAAGTCCTATAACTATACTTTCATAATAATCTGTGGTGCCAGAATTCTTGCTGGTTGTTAAAGGATCAAATACTTATTTGACTGACTGAAATGCAAATCAAATTATAACCTTTATATAAAAAAATCACATATTTTTTGGTTGATATTCAGTTTCTAGCAGTAAAAATAAACCTACAATAAAAATTATAGACCCTTCATTTCGTTGTAAGTATGCAAATTTACAAAATTATTTCCCTCACTGTATGTATTCTAGAGTCTTAGATCTTTCTGTCAATGTATAGTTTGTCATGATTAGATTACAATTTGTATGTGAAATATAATATAAACTCAGATGTACCGTGATATGGGACGACGAAAGTTTTAAACATATTCGCCTCTTCTGGGAAAGGCATACACAATTCATTGAAAGCATACACAAAGCATTTATTGCAATTTAGTTCTAATTATTACAAGATACTTTTTTATTTTGTTTTTAATTAAAAAAACATTCTGTAAAAACATCTTGATAACAAAAGAAACAATCTAGCAATTAAATAAAATCTGATAAAATCTTCAAGGCTCGCGTTGTTAGAAAAGTGGAAAATAAACATTTCCAAGATACCTCGACAAACACAAGTTAAACATAAACTACTTGGCACAGGTAATAAAACAAATATTGCAGCAAGGGACACTTTTACTGGCATGCAGGACACAAGTAATCCACATCCACTGGAGGGCTCTGTACACAATCATGGTGGTACCACCTTTCACATCCGTCACAGCAAACCTGGGAAAACAGTGACATGTAGTGGTACATGTTTTGAATTATAGGGTATTTAGGTGATTAGGTGATATCTGAATTAACTGACTTTTAATATTCTTACTATTCCTTTGATTTTGGAAGTTCTCAACAACATAATGTTGTGTTCTGACTACAATAAGATTTCCTACATCACACCTTGTTCAATAGAGAGTAATCACAGATTTCTACACAAAATCAACATTAATAATGACTGCATTAATAGATGATTTTTTGTATATTTTGTAATGTGAATAAGCATAGAGCTGCATATTTATGATAGGCCTATTAAATGCATAAAACCAACAACATGAATTGATTAACATGCTGAGCAAAAAAAAATGAACAGACCTGATTCTCTGAGGAGGGAAGTGGCTATCTCAAGCCTCAACTTGTCCACTGCCTTCTGTGAGGTGTGAATATGTATCATCTCCCCCTGTAAAATGTTCTCTGCAAACTGAAGAGAAGTTTGATTAGCAAAATGGCATAAGCAATGCATTATGTCAACCAACACTAGGAAAATACCCCATAACACCCTAATGTACTTGTTACTTTATGAATGAATGGCATCTACACTAATATTTGTTTGTCTGTTTCATTCTTATTCCAAGGTCACCGTAGTCATCTTGATCCAGTTTGTATCCAGTCCAGATGACCACTGTAGGCACCCAGATCTGGTCCAAATCCAATCCAGATGATCACAGTAGTCACCTGGATACAATCCTAATTCAAACTAGGAGGTGACCACAACAGCACTGACAACTAGATTTTGTCTTAAAGACAAATCGCCTGTGAAGACTTTGTCACTAGACGACCATCTGCACAAATCCTCAGCTAAAACCATTAGAACCAGACCAGTCCTCTGCAAAAAGGACTCCATTCACCTGTAAAACTGAATGAATATTATGAATGATATCAAACCACAAGGGAATTTAATTTAGCTGGATTATGACATAACTGTTGTATATTCCACTGTTTTGCACTCTATCTACCATTATCTATCTTATTCTTCTTTTTAAATATCCCTGCTTGTAAATATATATATATGTGTTATTCTGTTAGTGTGTTCTGTGTGCACCAAAGGTCTGAGAGTAATGCAATTACTCATGCAAATCTAAAAAATACAGTGGTACATTATATTGTAAAATATACATTATAAAAAATATCATGGGAGTCAAGATGATATTAGATTAGTTTATGGTTCTGTATATTCCATTAGCATTGCTTTATTAGAATGTTGTTTCTCTCTCTAAAAAAACATGTACTGTATTGTATTCTATCTCTTTCAATGTTTTTCTTTTTTCCTGTAAAGCTACTTTGAAACGATGCAACATTGTCTAAACTATATAACACTATATAAAAAATTATTTGAAAAAGGTTATACTTTTTCATGATCTTACTACTTACATTTTTCAACTAAGATGGATGTTAAGACAGGGCCTGGTGCTGCAGAGGAGCTTGGTGCTGCTGAGACAGGGCCTGGTGCTGCTGAGACAGGGCCTGGTGCTGCTGAGACAGGGCCTGGTGCTGCAGAGGAGCTTGGTGCTGCTGAGACAGGGCCTGGTGCTGCGGAGGACCTTTGTGCTGCTGAGACAAGGCTTGGTGCTGAAGGGGAGCTTGGTGCTGCATGGAAGACTGGTGCTGTAGATGAGAATGGTGCTGCAGAGGAGAGTGGTGCTGCAGATGCTGGAGCTGCTGTTATGTCAGGAGCTGCTGAGAGGGTGGAGGATGCTGGTGCTTCCATAAAGTCAGGGGCTGCAGAGGGTGGTGCTGCTGGTGAGACTAGTGCTGGTCAGTGGTTGTTTTATTTTATGAGGAATTCGGGGCAGCTTTACCCTAGCAATTTTTAAGTGATCTACATTAACTTTTTTTTAAAACAGTACCATCCTCTCTGAGCAGATCAGAGCTTTTCCCCTGTAGTGCAATCACTGTAAAAGGGCCAAGGAAGTTTGCCTCCAGCTTGCCACCTTTTCTCTGTTGGCTTCATACATTTTGTCTCCACACCTGGTCTCCTATTTTTAAGGCAGGTTTGGGAGCACCATGCTTCATTCGCCTCCTTGTGCTCTCCTGCTGTTTGGTGATATTGCCAGGAACAATATCCTTAATTTCATCAAGTCGCTTTATGTCCTCTGAAACAGCTTCCTCAGCCACAACAACCTCAACACTGCTGTCTTACCTGTTGTGACGGCCCAAGTGGTGGCCGCACAAGAGCGGTAATGTGGATCTATCAATATGTCACGGATTTCACAGAGACAAGGCAGGAGAACCTAATTGCAGGCAGAGGCAGGGATGAAGGGGTTAACAGATATTTATTACAAAATAAAAGACTACAAAAGGTAAAACAAAACCCACAATGGGGAAAACAAGACAGGATACTTTTAACAATAAACAAGAACAAGGACTAACTGAACTACAAAACAAACACTGGGAACCAAAACTAAACTAAGACTTACTAGACACAGGGAACAGGAACAAGGCAAGACGAGGGCATGAAACATAGGTACAACGTACAACGTACAATGAACCAGACAGGACAAAGAACACGAGGATGTTTTAAAGGGGAGCAAATCAAGAGGGAACAGGTGCAAGGGATAAACTAATTAACACAAACTAGGAAACAGGAGGGTAGGAAATGACGCAGAAAAACAGAGGATCCTGTATGATTCCACCTCTAGACCAAAATACCTGACAAGAGAGGTGGAACCCAGAACCCCCGCCTTAAGGAGCAGCAACCTGATGCTCCTCAAAGGCACAAACAAGACAAGACAGACTGGGACACTGACAAGACCAAACAAGACATGGCAAACATGACAAGGGGCAAACAGGCAAGAAAAATCAACGGGTTGGGGTGAGACAATAAAATAACAAGCAAGGGAGGGGGGGTGGGGCAAACAAGGAAACACGGAAGTCCAGAAGGGGTAGGGCTGGGTGGGGAAGTTCCAGCCCTTGGGGGCGCGCCAGGGCGCGGAGCCCCAGGAGGCTTGACAGGGGAAGTCCTGGGGAAAACTGTTCTTGTCCCCGGCAGGACTGCTGGCTCCTGCCGGGCAGGACAAGGGCTGGGGCTGGAATGCCGGGGACCTGGACGGCCGGCTGGAATGCCGGCAGGACAAGGGCTGGACGGCCGGCTGGAATGCCGGGCAGGACAAGGCTGGACGCCGCTGGAAGGCAGGACAAGCTGGACGGCCGGCTGGAATGCCGGGCAGGACAAAGGCTGGACGGCCGGCTGGAAGCCGGACTGGACCATGGCTGGAATGCCGGCTGGACCGGCTGGAACATCGGCTGGGCAGCGCTCTCCGGCGGCTGGGCAGCGTTCTGTGCCGTTTGGGCCGTTCTGTGCCGGTTGCTGGACCGCTTGTGCCGGTTGCTGGACCGGGCCCTTGGGCCGGGCTTGGTGCCGGTTG
This sequence comes from Triplophysa siluroides, assembly GCA_006030095.1. NCBI lineage: Eukaryota > Metazoa > Chordata > Actinopteri > Cypriniformes > Nemacheilidae > Triplophysa > Triplophysa siluroides. The sequence goes on along the minus strand of VCII01000143.1, from coordinate 405,842 downwards.
CTGGACCGGGCTTGGTGCGGTTGTGCTTGCCGGTTGCTGGACGGTGCTGGACCGGCTTGGTGCCGGTTGCTGGACCGAGTCTCGGCCGGGCTGGCCGCACGGACCGTCACATCCCCACGGCGCCCCCCCAAAAAATATTTGGGGCTTGACACCTCCTCCGGGACTCTCTCGGGACCTCCTGAAACTCGGGACCTCCGGACTCGGGACCTCCGGACTCTCTGCACTCCTCTCCTTTTCCTCCTGCCCGTGCGGCCGAACGGAAGAGAGGTGGTGGGAGGCACGGCTAGCTCCGTGGCAGAGGAGTCGGACGGGGAGTCCCACGACTCCCTCCGTTGACGCCGTCTGCGGAGACTGAAGGATGGTGGAGAAGAGGCAGATGGTGGGGAGAGACCCACGACCCCGATCTGCAGAGCCTGGTCCTCCGGGATGGAAGTTAGAGTGGAGCTCGGGGGTTCTTGAAGGTCGTTGGATGTGAGGTCACTGACCAGCTCCTTGAAAGACCCTCTGACCATCCTCTCTCGATCCACCAATGATGGCGGACTGACCAAACCTGCGAGGAAGTAGGCTTTATAAATTGCCTCTGGGAGAAAACCACTCCTCCTTGTCGCCACCTGGGCGTACTCGGCGACAGTCCGATCACCCTGTGGAGGAAACGGGCCATTTCCCCCCTGGATCCTGGTGGTGGTAGTCTGCCACCAATCGGCCAACTCCCGTTTGGTAGAGGCCGGGACACTGCCTGCTGGGTTCATCTTTGGCTGGTTCATTCTGTCACGGATTTCACAGAGACAAGGCAGGAGAACCCAATTGCAGGCAGAGGCAGGGATGAAGGGGTTAACAGATATTTATTACAAAATAACAAAGACTACAAAAAGGTAAAACAAAACCCACAATGGGGAAAACAAGACAGGATACTTTTAACAATAAACAAGAACAAGGACTAACTAAACTACAAAACAAACACTGGGAACCAAAACTAAACTAAGACTTACTAGACACAGGGAACAGGAACAAGGCAAGACGAGGGCATGAAACATAGGTACAACGTACAACGTACAATGAACCAGACAGGACAAAGAACACGAGGATGTTTTAAAGGGGAGCAAATCAAGAGGGAACAGGTGCAAGGGATAAACTAATTAACACAAACTAGGAAACAGGAGGGTAGGAACGATGACGCAGACTAGAAAATCAGAGGATCCTGTATGATTCCACCTCTAGACCAAGAAATACCTGACAAGGAGAGGTGGAACCATGACACAATACACACACACACACGCACACACACATGCATGCATTTACATGAAGGACATTCATTTAAGAATAAGCTTTATTTAAACTTTTATTCATTTTCATTTGTTTCAGTATGATAGCTCATAGTAACCACATGAAACACAACATCATATTCATTGATTCTTTATTGTCAGGTTTGCGTACATTTACAACACATTTTTATATACATTGTTACTGATTTGAAGTGCACACAAATTAGTTACTGTGTATATGTTACTTATATTTGTTTCTATTTTTGGAGTTTAAGTTTAGCGTGATGAACTTCAGACATGGTCCGCTGCAGCCGCATCTTGGCGTAATGAGGATTAGAGTCCGAGCGGGAACCGAACCTAAGCATCATTGATTCCGCATTATTGGTTCCGGACATACTATTTGCTGGAATTGCCCGGGGGGGAGGAACGAACGTTAATGTATTTATTAATTGATTTATTTAGTTGTACGTTTATGATATTTGATTACATTTGGCTTTCCTTATCTTTATTTATAATATGTCTTTGTTTGATTTAGATTTTGATGTATGTAAGGTTATATGTGGTATGTAAAGTTAAATTGTTTCCCCTCTTAATTTGTAATGGGCCCATCCTTTCCTTTATAAACTGTTACTTTGTTCATTTGAGCAGGTCAGTTTTTAGTTTGTTTGGTTGGTTTTTGTCTAACTGTTTTGATCTCATTTCCTGTTTGATTATTTTATTTTTGTTGTAAGAAATTTATGAGTATGTAAAGTTATTTTTTTTCTCTTGGGTTCAAATAAAGACCCGTTTTCTTTTGTGCAAAGCTTGTGTTCCTTGTTCTTGGCTTCTCGGTCCCTCACACCTGTGAACACATTTTCATTCCATGATTTCAAATTTGTATCGTTAGACCAAAAATTATATTTAGTAGGGGTGTAACGGTATATGTATTCGTACAGAACCGTTACGGGGAAAATTCCACATGGAAGTCATCATTCCTATGCCCTTCCCCCTTCGACTTCTGCTAATGGACACCATGCTGCATTGTCATGGAACATGCCAGCTGAAGATAATGAGGAAACTGTTGCTCCATTTTGCCATGTGGATTTCAAACGTCTACATAATGGTATGGACATGCCCTGCTCACTCCAAAGTCTAAACTCGATGGTCTCTGCCCTTCAAAGGGAGTTGGGCAGGGGTCGGCAACCTTTTTGATATGGCGTGTCGTTTAACTTTTTTCTTGGTTATCACTGTGCCGCATCAAAAAATGTGTTTCAATATAAGTCTCCAGTATATGTAATCTTCTTACCGTAACATTAGAATCATTTTTGAAGAACAATTTTTTTTTTTATCGTGTTTACTTTCTACTACATTGAGTGCATGCAGACCAACCTTTTTGTGTGGCACCATTACCTCAATAGGACCTGGCTGTGCACTAACTGCATGAGCGCAAACGCCTGACGTCAATAACTAGTTTGTCATAGGAACTCGAACTGGGCTTGAACATTTAACTAAACAAGTAATATTACTTTTGGAATTTATTTAACATATAACTGCATGTTCTTGGCATGCCATTGATTTCCTTTGAGCGTGCCAATAGTGGCATGCGTGCCTTAGGTTGCTGAACCCTGGAGTAGGGCATACGAATGATTACTTCCATGTGGAATTTGCTCTGTGATGGTTCAGTCTGAATACACATACCATTACACCTCTAATATTTAGACATTCATTTACCAACCATAAAGTTTTCTGGCACCTCTGTTGGGTACCGAGCCTCTCGCCCAAACATCAAAAAGAATGGGGAAAACTGAGTTGTTATTTGCTTCTTAGTCCGCAACCCAAACATGACAGTTTCCAAGTACTCTTCCCAATTTTCTGTTTTTTTTTCCACCAGCTTAACGAGAGTTCTAAAAAACAAAATTGTTACTGACAATAGGATTCTACCAAACAGATTTATTTTATAATTATTGCCCCACTTGCATTTGCTGCTTTAAATTTAAGACCACATGGTAAAAATAAAAAATTGTGTACATTTAGTTTTATAATGCATTCGTGTTAAATCAACTATTTGTCTTACCTTTGTATGGTACCATTCATCCTCTCTACCAATCCATTGGTTTGAGGATGGTAAGGAGAACAAAGGCTCCTTTTAATTCCCAACATGGTACATAGATTCTTGTTTATCTGTTTATACAAAGAACATATAGGCTTAATGTAGAACCTCACATGCAGAAATCGGAAAAGGTCTCATAGAATCCGGAATAAGTCTTTTGTACACACTTCATTAAGTAAAAAGCCGTTTCAAAATACCTTTTAATGAGCTACCAAAGATTATCAAAATCGATGGCCATCACACAAACAGCTGAGAAGAAAAATAAAAAACCGGACTCACAGACTTTTTAAATATTATAATGGCATAAAACGCCTAAAAATGGAAACACCGAACTATGTTTACTGATTACCTTAAAACTCCATAGGTATTTCTAATATTTCCTTTTTTTTCAACAAGCGGATGTAATGAGACCTTTTTACCAGTTTAGTCATGTGACATCCGACATATACCCTATTTTAACCTATATTATCCAAATATTGAAATATGGTTTTGAAAGAAATTTGTAAAGAAAGGGTAAATATGTTTGTAATAGGAAAGCATAGATCAATACATTCAAATTAAAAGTATTTTTAAAAAGTACCGCATTCACAAACTCAGAGCCTTGATCTGTCAGTATCCTCTTCGGAGCCTCAAACTGATGGAAAAATTGAATAATGCATTCAGACACCTCAGATGCTGTTTTGTTACGAAGAGAATAAGCTAGTGGCCATTTAGTCTGGTAGTCCACCATGACACAGATGTACTGATATCCACTTTTTGTGGTTTTCAGTTTACCTATCAGGTCCATTCCTAGAAGCTCAAATGGATGTTTAACCTGAAAAAAAACAATAAAACAATCCAATATATCATATCATCATTCTTGATTAAATGTTTGTGAGCATGCTGGTGTTTAAAGAAAATTATTCAGACCTTTCTTCCTTTACACATGTCTGTTGAGAAGCATGTAAAGACTTCCCTTACAGAAAAGACACATGCTTTTCACCAGTTTTTTTTGCATCTTTTTCGCATGTGATCACATGTGTACAACATGTGTTTAACATGTGCAAAAAACACATGTGAAATGTCAGTTTTTTGAACATTTGTGTATGAATTTGGGATGACATGTGCAACATGTGGTGACATGTGAAGAACATATGATCACATGTTAAGACATATCAATACATGTTATGGCGCTCAAACTAAGTCTTTGATTCTTTTGCGAACGAGACTGACAAGCATGACAGATAACACGCCTGTAAGCATGCGTGTAAGTTTCCATTTGTTTTATATGGAGACGTACACGCAAACTTAACATCATGTACACATGTTAATAACGTGTAGCTGTTGATCTAGAAAGATGTCACGTAAGACATCACCATATAGATTACGTCTCACGGTAGGAACGTCTGGAGAACGTGCGTCTGCCATGCGTCTGGAGAACGTGCGTGTGGGGAAGTCTATTTTTCTTATTTTCTCATACATACATTTACTGTTATAGATAATTCCTAGATAATTGGGCTTATTTTGACAGTTTATGTATGCATTTGGTATCCTGTAGCTTTCCTGTAGCTCAGTGGTAAGAGCGTCTCGGTTACGTATGTAACCTCTGTTCCCTGATGGAGGGAACGAGACGTTGTGTCGAGAACGACAGATGGGAGCAGGTCCTCTGTCAGGGGAATGGGTCAGGGGGAGTCGCTGTCCATAGCATCAGCTCTGACGCCAAGTGCGGTTAGACCAGTGCGGTGTAACCAATAACACTTGGTGCTCCTCTTCCCTGGCCTTGCACAGTGTCTGTGCAAGGAGGCTCCTGGGGGGGGGAAGGTGTGCTTCCGCCCGTCCCGCGGTCAGCTGTGCGCAAGGATATCCGTGTCGAGAGCCTCGGACAGGGAGTACCAAGCGGCCTACGCGGGGGGTGGAGTCGCCACTCTCTACGAGGCATAAACTGACAAAGAGAGCGCGTCGGCTGTCTAGTTCAGTTTGCCCGAGGTGAGTGTGGCCCACAGGGAACGGATCACCTGTTGACTCCACCGGAGGAGGCGTCGAGCAAGTTGTGTTAGCTGCTGTGAGCGAACGCCACCCTAAGATCTGATGTACGCTACAGCTGTAGTCCTCGGACCAGCACGTGCTTGTCCCGCACGAGAGGCCGCAGCCTGCTCAGTGCAAGTAGCACTGCCCACAACTCCTGGCAATTGATATGCCAGCACAGGTGGGGGTTCGCCTAATGCCCCGCCTGCGTGCCCGTTACACACTGCACCGCACCCCTGCAGGGAGGCGTCCGTCGTCACCATGACTTGCCTCATAACCTGCCCTGAGGGACCTTAGTCCGTCGAAAAAGTCATGGAAGACCAGGGGTTTTGGTGCGTCGGCCGCAGGGCGTCATCACCATGCGCCTGCTGCCGGTGTGCCACGCTCTCCTCGGAACTCGACTCTGAAGCCAGTGTTGGAGCGGTCTCATGTGCATCAACCCGAGGGGTCTCACCCGACGAGGACGCCATGCCCAGGGGCCTCTGAATCGTTTCAGGGGGACCGCTGTCTGCCTGAAATGTTCCAGGCAGTTCAACACCGGCTGGGCGCGTACTGCGGACAGTTGCGCCGACATGGTGACAGAGTTGAGTTCCCTACCGAGAAAGAGGATGCTCTGCCCTGGGGAGAGCTTGTCCTTTCCTCGGTTGACCTGGATTCCCAATCGATCTGGGTGCCGGAGCACCAGGCCCCTTGTATACATAACAGATCTCACGAGTGTGTCAGGCCAGTCGTTGAGATAGTTAAGTAACCCGCACACCTTCCTCCCCTCAGGGAGAAAGGGCGGCTTCCACGATCTTCGTGAAGACCGTGGAGACAGGGACAGACCGAAAGGGATTTCAGGTCGATTGCCACGAACCAATCCTGACACCTGATGGGTGTCAGGACGCGCGCCTCTGCGTGAGCATCCTGAGCAGCAGCTTGTGAAGGTGCTTAGTTCAGGGTACGCAGACCTCCGGGGCGCAACCCGCCGTCTTTCTTGGGAACGATGAAGTGCGGTTGTAACCCACCGAACATCTTGGTTTGAGGGACGAACTCGATGCCTGTTTGCCAGAAGGGTGGTGACCTCTACCCGAAGTATGTAGGCGTCCCTAGCCTCAGACAGAGGGAGAGATGATGCCCCAAAACTTGGGAGAGTCTCTGGCGAACTGGATCGAGTAACCAAGACGGACCGTCTGCCTTAGCCACCGAGACAGTGTGGGCAGCTCTCGAGCTCCCAGGGACTGTGACAGGGGGACCAAGGGGACGGTCTGCTTCACCATTCCCATGGAGGGTGGTTCGATGGCTGGCGGAGCTAACCCTGTCGCGGGGAGGGGGCCCCGGAGGGAAGGTTGGCTCTGCCTACTTACCTGCCTGGCGGGACAGCTGCACGCACTGTCATTGAGAGTGGTAGCAGCTGTCGTGTGTGTACGACCCTACGCCTCGCCAGGGCGTGGGGTCGGGTTTGCCGGGCACAGTCCAGTGGAGTGTGCGATCGGCAGGAATGAACTCCCAGGGGAAACAGAAAACTCTCTGTGAGTAAGTGGGCGCCAGGCCCTGAGGGCCCGGCTTTGGTGACGGCAGGAGCCGTCCCGTACCGACTGATCAGAGCCGTAGCTGTGGTCGGCCCGATGTTGCTCCCCCCCGTCTTCCCGTCAGTGTCACTTTCGAGTTAGCTGACGGGGTGAGGTTTCCCCCTCGACCTCGACTTCCGGGGTGCCACCTGCGGGGGCACAGTAACCGGAGCCGATGTGGAAGGGGTCCTGGGCTGCCGGGAAACAGACATGACGTGAGATCTCGGGCTTGAGGGCGGCCGAGTCGCAGCGTGTAAAAATGTGGGCTAATCGCCACTGTCTGCTTCTTCACCGTCAAAAACTGCTGAGCGCAGTCCTCGACGGTGTACCAACAGCCCACCCTGCGAGACGGGTGTAACAAGAAAGCGGACTTTCTCGGTGTCACTCATCTGCGCAAGGTTCAGCCGGGGGTGACTCTCCTGGACCACTTCCGTGGACATCGTCCGACCCAGGTCCCGTGCCGCCACCTTGGTCGCTCCGTAGAGCGCTGTCAGTGGCGGCACAGAAAACCTGCATTATACCTGGGTCGGCCTTACCCTCGTGGAGCTCTCTCAACGCCCTGGCCTGGCGGACCTGCAGGATGGCCATGGCGTAGAGAGAGGAGGCAGCCCGGTCCGCGGCAGCGCAAGGCTTCGGCACCATAGATGTCGAAGTCCTACACGCGTTGGACGGTAGGCGTGGCTGGTTCCCGTAGGAAGACAGCCACCCGTGACCGCAACTTCTGAGTGACAATCCGCCCGCAGTGCGGGCAGATGTGTCAACGAACGCTGCTTCAGTGTGCTGGACGCCCAGACACCTAATGCAGCGATCGTGTCCATCCCCCTCCTCGATGAGGGTGCCGCACCCAAGAGAACAGCGGGACATGCCGCGCTGGAAATTGCTCAGTCCTGAAAAGGACCTTTTAGAAATAATCTCTATCACCTCCGGAACCGCCGAGACGCCCAGGAGAAGGTCGCTGCAGGAAGGGACGATCCGCTGCTCTGCGTCGTAGATCCAGCGAAGTAGAAAAATAATTTGTTGAATTATTTTTGTTCGTAGTCATGAGCGAGGGCTCTTCAGAACAAAAGGTGAGTGAATGCTGCACGCCGGCTTCCTTTTATACCGGACATCCGGGGGCGGAGCCCGGCATGCAAATTTAATTCGCCAAATTTCATTGGCCTTTTCTATAGTAGTCAGAGTTGATTGGTTCTCAAGGGCGAACCCATCTGTCGTTCTCGACACAACGTCGAGAGACCGACAGAAAGGGAACATTGCGTTAACAACGCAAGGTTGTGGGTTCGATCCCAGGGGATTGCACATACCTATGTATAAATGTATAGGATAATGCAATGTAATGCAATGCAATGTAAGTCGCTTTGGATAAAAGCGTCTGCTAGATAAATGTTAATGTAAATGTATCCCAGTAATAGATGTAACTTTGTGATTAAAGTGCATTGTCATGTATGGTGATTATATGATCTCACGAGAGGCAAATAAAATACAAATGTTGTTGTTGATTTAACAAACACTTAAAACAAAGGATGCAGAGGAACACTTAGTTTACTATTTGCACTCACTAAATAAATAGTGCTATAGGTAGAGATTATAGAGTAAGTGAACAAAGTACACTCTTGCTATATAGTGTTTGTTTTGAGGAAAAGGGGGAAACAGTTTAACTGTATCATTTAAGCACATCCACATTGCCGCATATTTCTTCATTTCCTAATCTTGTTTAAATGGACAAAATATGTTTAGGAAATTAATAAGAAAATTAAAGAACCCAGTCATTTTCAATCCCAAATGTGATTTGCTGACACATTTTGAAAGTTAATTTTTTTTACTTTTCACCAGCACATTAAAGCTCAATTTTTTCCAATTTAAATGTTTTTCTGTGATGACAAAAATATATATTTTCCTTAGATGTATACATATTTCAAAGGTTCATTTAATATCATATGGCGTACAAATCATTACTTTAATCCCCAAATTCTTATGTTATCAGAAAAAGGTTTAAGGTCATCTGTCTTTAGCGATGTACCCATTGTTTGAATAATTTTCTTGAAATAAACAATGCTGAACATAAAAAAATGTAATACTAATATCTGTTTGAATTTATGTAGGCTACCAAATAAGGAATTGCACAAAAATATGATGGCTGTTGTCGTGGTTTGTTCATTTTATTGGAGATTATGCACAGCATTGGTTGTAGCCTAAAATTGATATTAACTGTAAACTTATTCCTCAAATCAAAAAAGTTTTGCTCAAGGATCAAAAAGGATGTTGATTCAGGAATGTTGTGCTTAATGAAATCACTGTACCCCTTTTCACAAACAGTCTGGCCTGTAGTCTATGTATATCCTACATTTTTTATCAGTCAATTAGGTACATTTCTTGTATCATCCTTAAGATTTGCAAACCAGTTAATGCATTTCTCAAAAGAGAAATTCTATTATTAGAAAACCAGAATGTGTATTTGTTTTTTGAAAGAAAAATGAACATTACCATTAAGTAATCCCAATAGCAGTGCCCTGCAGCCACCTACTGGCAGTTTTATTCTTATATTTAGTCGTATTTAGATATTTGAGGCCTCCTTCATTTCGGCATTGACAACTGGGTTTATATCAGAGCCCCAGGGGCCAATTGCATAAACATAGCCACTAAATTAAGACTTATTCTCACCGACTAGCAATTAGTTTACATTTACATTACATTTAGACATTTAGCAGACGCTTTTATCCAAAGCGACTTACAAAGAGTTTAGGAGCAATAAGCGATATGTCATACAGGAGCCATAATACATTAAGTGCCAATACAAAGTTACTGGTTTCAACAAAAGCTAGACCACTACCTGTTGAGAGAAAGTTTTTTTTTTTTTCATTTGTCTGTCAAGTATTCACAGAAGAGATGGGTTTAAAGTAGTTTTTTAAATGTTGTGAGAGATGTGGTTGAACGGACAGAGTTAGGAAGAATGTTCCACCAGGAAGGAGTTGTGAATGAGAATGAGCGGGAGAGCGATTTACTGCCCTTATGGGAAGACCATACAAGACGCCGCTGGTTTGCTGAACGCAGGGATCTTGATGGGGTGTAGGAGTGCAGGAGAGTGTGGAAGTAAGCCGGTGCAGATCCAGTGATAGGTCCTGTAGGCAAGCATTAGTGACTCTCCAGGTGGATGTTAAAGTCCCCAAAGACTACAAGAGGGCCGCTATCCTCCAGGAATGATGAGAGCAGCACATTTAACTCTTCAATGAAGTTGTGAAGAGGACCTGGGGGGCGGTAAACTACAACAACACTGAGCTGAGTGGGAGAAGGGATATTAACAGCATGGTATTCAAATGAATAGTTGTTGCATAGGGAATATTTCCAGTCATTGGTGATAAGCAAACCTGTGCCTCCTCCTCTTCCAGTTTGGCGGGGAGAGTGAGAAAAGGAGTAGTTTGTGGAGAGAGCAGCAGGTGTGGCTGAGTCATCAGTAAGACCAAGAATGTGAATGTCAGACTGGCTGGCAAACGCATGGATGAAGTCAGTCTTGTTCACAGCTGACTGGCAGTTCCATAGACCCACAGAGAGAGTCAGAGGTGTAGAAGGGGACGCGCGTGAGAGTGCGCGTGTCGTGCCTTTTGTCTTGGGTGAGAACGCTGCCTACAGTGGAGTACAGGAATAAACTTGAAAAACATGATGTTAGTAGACAATTAAATGAAAGCAAAGGTATGATAAATATAGTGATGTGCCTTGCCGGTGTCTTTGGTCGGTGGAGTCGCAGGTAGAGTCGCAGGTCTTTACACTCGGTCTGAACTCGGGCTGAACACGAGGGCTGACGCTACTGCTTACCGCGACAGCACAGAGACACTGCTTAAGTATGTGTTGAGATTAGCGCAAACAGAATACAGCTGGAACACGCCTTCTCGATTAGCAAAACAAAGTCTGAACGACTTGAATGGGCCACGGATCGAACAGCGATCAACTAGCTCGGTGCTTTTAAGTGCAAACTTATAATGTCAGGCCGTAACGAGCGGCAATTTCAATTCAGTACCAACGCAAAAAAAATGCTAAAAACTTAGCAATCAGTCAACGAATGATTAAATAAACAAGCTCAAATAATCTTAACTAACAACAGGCAACAGTCCAGTTCAACAGTTAAAACCGCTATGTTTTGTACAATAGCCCTAAACGGACAAACAGCTCTACAATCATGTTTCGTATATTTTGTAGCACGCAAGAAATCTAGCTAAAATCAGTGAATAAAACACTGACACATGTATAGAAATGTAATAATAACTTTTGCAATAGCATACAGGTTAAATGGTTACTTTACGTCAATATATTTTCTTAAGGTTGGGCTTCGTTTTACCCCCTAGTACAGATAGAAAACGCAATTCGCTCTGACTATGCCGGGCCCTTTATGCAGTGTATTTATATCTGTATGTCAGATATGTTTTGTGATAAAACAACAGGCAGTGGATTTTGATTATGTGTATACAATACCTACCTTTATCGGGGTGTACTCCACCTCTTGTTATGACCAGCTGCCTGGCACACTGCACATTCTGACACCTGTTTAAAACACACACACATTATATATATATAAATTTACTTCTACTAATTGGCTTCGTGTAAATGTCTCTTCTCAACCAATAAGCTGGTGTGCGTTGGGCGTTTTGGCGCAATATGGCTGCTGTCGGATCATCCTGGTGGATGCTGTACATTGGTGGTGATTGAGGAGATTCTCTCCTTCCATGTAAAGTGCTTCGAGTACCAAGAAAAGTGCTATATAAATGTAATGAATTACTAACTATTATTATTTTTATATACAGTATATATAAAGTCATGTTAAAAAGCTAGGACACCCTATTGAATATTTTGGTTCCCTTTCTGTCGGTCTCTCGACGTGTCGAAGACGACAGATGCGGTTCGCTCTTGGGAACCTATCAACTCTGACTACTTTAGAAAAGGCCAATGAAAATTGGCGAATTAAATTTGCATGCCGGGCTCCGCCCCCGGATGTCCGGTATAAAAGGAAGCCGGCGTGCTTCATTCACTCACCGTTTGTCCTTTAGAGCCATCGCTCATGACTACAAACCTGTGTGTTACACACTCCAAATTGCTGGTTTTTCTACGACGTGTGCAGCGGATCGTCCCTTTGTCCTGCAGCGACCTTCCCCTGGGCGTTTCGGCGGTTCCAGTGGTGTCCGAGATATACCAAAGGCCCTTTTCAGGGCTGGGCAAATTTCTCCAGCGGCATGTCCCGCTGTTCTCTTGGGTGCGGCACCCTCATCGAGGAGGGGGACGGACATGATAGCTGTGTTAGGTGTCTGGGCGTCCAGCATGCCAAAGCAGCTTTCATTGACATATCCTGCTCGCACTGTGGGTGGATGGTTATCCAGACGTTGCGGTCACGGGTGGCTGTCTTCCTACGGGAAACAGCCACCACTTCGCTCGCTACCCAACTCGCGACGACGGGGGCCAAGGCCCTGCTGTCCGCGAAGGCTAGCAGCGTTGGTGATGTGGGGACTTCAGCAAGCGTAAACCCGTCAGCTAAGCGCTCACGGGCCGCCTGCTCCCCGTTTCGCTCGTCTGACCGTTCCCCAACCGACGGTGGCATACCGTCCGGATCCTCATTCACGTATTCGGAAACGATGCGTGATGAAGATGAGATGTCGCTCGCAGCATCGGAGGGAGAGTTGCTGGCGTCTGACACTGAAGAATCCGCGCAGCTCCCCCCCACGGGGGGTCGAGCGCAGGAGGAAGCAGATGTGGAGATGACAGCCATGCTCACCCGGGCGGCCGCGGGCATTGGGCTGCAGTGTACTCCACTGCCTCCACCCCAGCACTCGCGGCTGGATACTTGGTATCTGGGGTCGGAGCGCGGTGCAAAACCGCGCCCACCCCCGGTGCCATTTTTCCCGGAGGTGCATGAGGAGCTGTGTAGGACTTGGAGCGCCCCTCTCACGGCACGCTCCAGTCAGACCAGCTCCAACTCCCTTACTTCCCTCGATGGTGGGGCGGCCAAAGGTTACGCCGATATCCCCCAGGTGGAACGTGCCACCTGGAGGAATCGACCGCGCCTTCCGTCCAAAGCATGTAAGACTTCGGCATCCCTGGTGTCGAAGGCTTACGTTGCTGCGGGCCAGGCCGCCTCCTGCCTCCATGCCATGGCCATCCTGCAGGTCCACCAGGCCAAGGCGTTGAAGGAGATCCACAAGGGTAAGGCCGACCCGGGGGTTATGCAGGAACTCCGCGCCGCCACTGACCTCGCTCTAAGGGCGACCAAGGTGACGGCGCGGGCCCTGGGTCGGACGATGTCCACATTAGTGGTCCAGGAGAGACACCTCTGGCTCAACCTTGCGCAGATGAGTGATGCCGAGAAAGTCCGCTTTCTCGACGCACCCATCTCGCAGGGTGGGCTGTTTGGTGACACCGTCGAGGACTGCGCTCAGCAGTTTTTGACGGTGAAGCAGACAGTGGCAATTAGCCACATTTTTTCACGCCGCGACTCGGCCGCCTAGGCATCCGAAATCCCGCGTGACGTCTGCTTCCCGACAACCCAGGACCCCTTCGACATCGGCTCCGGTTTCTGTGCCCCCACAGGCGGCACCCCGGAAGCGGAGAGGTCGAGGGGGAAACCTCCACCCCGTCAGCAACCTTCTCGCGAGAAGGGACACTGACGGGAAGACCCCAAGGAGAACAACATCGGGCCCGACCTTCACAGCCACGGCTCTGATCGGTTGGTACGGGACGTCACTTTTCAGGGCCTGGCGCCCACTTACTCGCAGAGTTTTTCCGTTCTCCCCGGGTGTACTTGCAGCCGATCGCACACTCCACTGGACTGTGCCCGGCGACCCGACCTCACGCCCTGGCGAGGCGTTGGGTCGTACACACACGACAGCTGCCACCACTCTCAAACCGACAGTGCGTGCAGCGGTCCCACCAGGCAGGTAAAAAGGCGGAGCCAACCTTCCCTCCGGGGACCCCCCGCGACAGAAGGGTAGCTCCGCCAGCCGACGAACCACCCACCGTGGGAATGATGAAGCAGACCGTCCCCTTGGTCACCCTGTCACAGTCCCTGGGAGCTCGAGAGCTGCCCACACTGTCTCGCTGGCTAATGAGGGCGGTCCGTCTTGGTTACTCGATCCAGTTCGCCAGAGACTCTCCCAAGTTTCGGGGCATCATCTCTCCCTCTGTCAGAGGCAGGGACGCCTCCGTACTTCTGGCAAAACAGGCATCGAGTTCGTCCCTCAAAACCAAGATGTTCAGTGGGTCACGACCCGCACTTCATCGTTCCCAAGAAAGACGGTGGGTTGCGCCACATAGTTCTGCGTACCCTGAACAAAGCACCTTCACAAAGCTGCCGTTCAGGGTGCTCACGCAGAGGCGCATCCTGACATCTATCAGGTGTCAGGATTGGTTCGTGGCAATCGACCTGAAGGACGCTTACTTTCATGTCTCGATTCCCCTCGACACCGGCCGTTCCTACGGTCTGGTTCGAGGGGCGGGCATATCAGTACAGAGTCCTCCCTTTCGGTCTGTCCCTGTCCACGGTTCTTCACGAAGATCGTGGAAGCCGCCCTTTCTCCCCTTTAAAAAGGTGTGCGGGTACTAAACTATCTCAACGACTGGCTTATCTTGGCACATTCGCGAGATCTGTTGTGTACACAGAGGGACCTGGTGCTCCGGCATCTAGATCGATTGGGATTTCAGGTCAACTGAGAAGGGTAGGTGCTGTGATTGCTAATGATGTACCAGGCGAGATGGTTGTGCAGAGATTGCATGCTCGGCTGATAGGTATTTGCTGGTGATGGAACGGCGTGCTGATTATATGCTTAGGTTCCTCCCGAACTTTGTTAATAAAACATCATTTCACGAGTTCGCCCTCACAGATAAACAGCTCCGTTATATGGATAGATTGGTAAAGCATGGGTATGCATGTTATGCATATTGGCGTGTTGTGCAGGGAGTGGGCTCCGAGCTCACCGGATCTATCCGAACCCGGAGCACTCTACCCTGGTCAGGGCAAGTGCGCCGGGCTCGGAACCGGCTCGAGCCCAGAACACACCCCCCAAATGCAGATAAAACTGAACATCCGCCGAAGTACGCATACATCCCACCAAAAACCATGCTTGGCGTTACGGAGGTGCAATCCTGAAGCAGGTAACTACGAGAGGATGAGGGCCCCGCTGGGGCGGTTTCTGCTGTGATGCATGCATCATGATGATTGGTGTCTGCTGCTGCAGAACACTTGTTGGAAGCTCGGGCCACTGTGGGGCTGTTGCTGCTATGCTGCAGGCTTCATGTCGTTTGGTGTCTGCTGCTGCAGTGCACTAGCTGAAAGCAGGGAGCGCTGCTATACTGGCTCTGTGATGAGTGATGTCTGCCGATTCAGATTACTAGATGGAATTTCTTGCCACTAAGGGGCATTCGCTGCTGCGGTACTGGCTTCATGACGGGTGGAGTCTGTGCTACGGAGCACTAGTTGGAATCTCGAACCCCTTCGGGGGCAGTCGCTGCTGCGCTACTGACTTCATGGCTAGAGGTGTCTGCAATGCGAAGCATGATTTGGAGCGTGGGCCCCTTTTTCTTCATGACGAGATGTGACTGCGCTGCAGGTCACGAGTTGGAAGCTCGGGCCCCTGCGGGGGCGGTCGCTGCTGCGATACTGGCTTCATGTTGAGAGGTGCCTGCGCTACAGAGCACGATTTGGAAGCACGGGCCCCTGCGAGGGCGGTCGCTGCTGCGATACTGGCTTCATGAGGAGATGTGACTGTGCTGCAGATCACGAGTTGGAAGCTCGGGCCCCTGCGGGGCGGTCGCTGCTGCGATACTGGCTTCATGTTGAGAGGTGCCTGCGCTGCAGAGCACGATTTGTAAGCTCGGGCCCCTGCAGGGGGCGGTCGCTTCTGCGGTACTGGCTTCATGAGGAGATGTGACTGTGCTGCAGATCACGAGTTGGAAGCTCGGGCCCCTGCGGGGGCGGTCGCTGCTGCGATACTGGCTTCATTGTGAGAGGTGCCTGCGCTGCAGAGCACGGGTTGGAAGCTCGGGCCCTTGCGGGGCGGTCGCTGCTGCGATACTGGCTTCATGACGAGATGTGACTGCGCTGCAGATCACGAGTTGGAAGCTTGGGCCCCTGCGGGGGCGGTCGCTGCTGCGATACTGGCTTCATGATGAGATGTGACTGTGCTGCAGATCACGAGTTGGAAGCTCGGGCCCTTGCGGGGGCGGTCGCTGCTGCGATACTGGCTTCATGGTGAGAGGTGCCTGCGCTGCAGAGCACGGGTTGGAAGCTCGGGCCCCTGCGGGGCGGTCGCTGCTGCGATACTGGCTTCATGACGAGATGTGACTGCGCTGCAGATCACGAGTTGGAAGCTCGGGCCCCTGCGGGGGCGGTCGCTGCTGCGATACTGGCTTCATGATGAGATGTGACTGCGCTGCAGATCACGAGTTGGAAGCTCGGGCCCCTGCGGGGGCGGTCGCTGTGCGCGATACTGGCTTCATGGTGAGAGGTGCCTGCGCTGCAGAGCACGAGTTGGAAGCTCGGGCCCCTGCGGGGCGGTCGCTGCTGCGATACTGGCTTCATGACGAGATGTGACTGCGCTGCAGATCACGAGTTCGAAGCTCGGGCCCTTGCGGGGCGGTCGCGCTGCGATACTGGCTTCATGACGAGATGTGACTGCGCTGCAGATCACGAGTTGGAAGCTCGGGCCCTTGCGGGGCGGTCGCGCTGCGATACTGGCTTCATGACGAGATGTGACTGCGCTGCAGATCACGAGTTGGAAGCTCGGGCCCTTGCGGGGCGGTCGCGCTGCGATACTGGCTTCATGACGAGATGTGACTGCGGTGCAGATCACGAGTTGGAAGCTCGGGCCCTTGCGGGGCGGTCGCGCTGCGATACTGGCTTCATGACGAGATGGACTGCTGAGATCACGAGTTGGAAGCTCGGGCCTTGCGGGGGCGGTCGCGCTGCGATACTGGCTTCATGACGAGATGACTGCGCAGATGTTGGAAGCGCTGCGATATCATGACGAGATGTGACTGCGCTGCAGATCACGAGTTGGAAGCTCGGGCCCTTGCGAGGCGGTTGCTGCTGAGATACTGGCTTCCTGGAGATTGTTGACTGTTGTAGCGTGGTTGTATAGTTGAAAGCACAGGCCTCTGAGGGGGCGGTCGCTGCGATGAGGCTGTCTTCGAGATGATGAGACCAACGTTGTGATATGGAGGAGCTGGTTGCCTCGTGAGATATTCATGTGGCGGTGCTGACGTCCGAAATGAATACCGGCTCAGAAGAGCTTCCGATGTGAGAGCCATCCCCTGCGAAGGCGTTCCCGAATGACGAGTCTGGACGAACAAACTGTAGATGTGATGTAATGTAATGAGGTGTTACGACCTTCTTGGGAGTCTTGTGTCAACGTGGCCGAGGTTGCACTGACAGCCACGACTATCTGGCGATATGGGAAAGGAGGGTTTGATGGGCTTTCCTGATGAGCGACAAGTCCGTCCGAATGTAGCTTCTAAAAGCCTCCGATGACCACCGGCCTAGGGCTTGGATCTGTGGCTGAGATAAGCCCTTTTGGAGGGCTGTGGTGGCTGCGCCTATGCGGAAGGAGTGACCGGAAAAGTTTTCTGCTGGGATTCCTGATTGTAGCAGGACGGCTTTGAGGTGCTTCTGAAACCAGAATCGTGAAGCCGGGCGGTTATGTTCGTCGATAAAGAGGGGATCCGATGCTGTCCGGGGTTGCCTGTAGCGAAGATAGGCTAGGAGGGTTCCATACGGCTGAATCTGTGACTGGAGGTTGAAGACATATATGAAATGGCCTCTCCTGGTCTGGTCAGTCTTACTTTGCTTAATCGAGTAAGAAATTGTCTCTGAATCCAGCACTTGAAGGTCATACACTGTGGGGTGAACCACGGGGTCAAATTTGGATGTGATTGAGAACTCTGAGCATCGTAGAAAACCGAAGAACGCCAATGTGAACATGGCGTCGAGTGTGCGGGCAACATGCTTTGAGTGGTATCCCTTTCGGAGGGTGGAGATACATTTGGTGAGAATCTCCAGGGTGATAGGTCTCCTAACATCCTGACGGGTGGGTTGGGATCTTCGAATGCCCTGGATAACCATTGATGTTTGAGAGCTTGCTATGGCCGGTGACGTAGAGTTGAAAATCAGTTTGTGGAAGAACTGGAGTCCGCTTAGGTAACCTCTGATGGAGCTGGCCTGAAGGCTTTTGGCAGTGTTTGAGAAATGAGATGAAGGAGGTGATGGTGAGGAGTGAAAAATCCGGGAAGGAAATGCTGAAAGCCCTGTGAAATGATTTGAAGCTTCTCCACGCCGTAAGGTATGATTGCAGGGTCCTGGGGGAAACTGCTTGAGTGATGGAATTGAGAGAGGCATCGAGAAGGTTGTGCAGCGGGTGATTCACTGAAAGATCAACTCCGAATAAGGTGGAACAGGGGTGGGCACAGGGTCCGCTTCGGGTGCTAGCAGCTTGAACTTCTGGAAGGCAAAACGAGAGAGTGCGTCAGCAATCAAGTTCTTGGATCCAGGGATATGTCTGGCTGTTATTATGAACTGGTCGCATGCTGAGATCCAGATGAGACGTCTGAGGAATGGCATTAAGGCGGGGGAATGAGATCGCCCTTTGTTAATGCAATGCACGACTGCCTCGTTGTCGCAATGCACGACGATGCTGGAAGCCGCCCATTCCTTGCCCCATAAGTATGCCGCAACCACCAGGGGGTAGAGCTCGAAAAGTGCAGTGAATAGGCGAATGTCGGTGGGAGAGGAGATCATTTCCCTGTGAGAAGCAAATGCATGCTCACGCTTACGTTGGCAGTGGCGCCGAAGAAATGAGGTCCAGAGACCGGAACTCTTGACTCTAGTGGAGGCATCCTCATGCTAGAAACGGATTCCGGCGCTGCGGGCCAGGAGCCTGGGGCGGGAAAGGCGGATCTTACGGCGGCCGCTTGTGTGTCTAGCGGAGACGGGGTCGCGCTAGCAGCGGCAGCTGCACCGAAGAATTGTGGTCCTGAGACCAGCGCTTGTGTCCCTAGCGAAGGCAGCCTCGCGCCAGAGAAGTGTTGATGAGCTGGTGCTCCTGAAGTTTTCTGGCCGGCCTTGCCTGGGGGACCCACTGCATTTGCTGTGATGTCATGCGCGTAGAGCTGAGATACCTCTGCCTGCCGGAGGTGCTTAACCGGGATGTCCGTGGCTTCCAACGCGACTAGTGCGCTACCTGGATTAGCTGGATGACTGCTGCGGCGTCTCGAGTGATGGAGGCCATGCCGAGCCGCGGCGGAAGATTGCTCTTGCCTGGAATGGAGGGGACCCCTAGCCGAGCCTGACTCGTCGTTGGCAGCCATTCGGTCCGACCTGACCGGCGGGGCGTCTGTCTGGGACGACACGTAGAGGGTGTAAAGCTCTAATTTTGACATCCGCCTGCTGAATGGGACTTCCGCGTTGGTGAGGGCCCTATGAAGACTCTGGACCGTCCATTTGCGGAATGTTGGCATCTTGGGGTTTGCAGAGGCGTAAGATGACGCCGGTGAATGGGGTGGAGATCGCGCTGGTGGGAGAGATGCCGAACTCTTACGCTTAGATGCGCGCCGCTCCGAGCGGCGTGGCTGGCGGCCCCGAGGCGAAGCTTGGGAATCGACCGAAGAATCTGACTCTGAACTGGAGAGCTGGGGTGCGCATGATGTCGCCGAAGGATCTTGAATAGCTGATGCACTTTGAACTGCTTGAGTCTCAGACATCGTAAATGAATATTGACGATGTTTATCTGGCGAGAAGTATCAGGTAAGACTGCTTGTCTCTATTTATGGTAGAGCTTGCTTGAGCTGATAGGGTAGGTGCTGTGATTGCTAATGATGTACCAGCCGAGATGAAAAACATAATTTGTTGCAGTTTAAGAATCAACTGAAATTCGTAAGTGTAATTGATTAATCGTGTCTTATTGAGTCTAGCGCAGTTTCGTTGCTTTGTTTTAATCGTGTCTTATTGAGTCTAGCGCAGTTTCGTTGCTTTGTTTACAACCGCTATGTCACGTGCTGTGAGTTGCGTTTGGTTCGCGTGTGATTGGGAGATATTGGAAGGCGTGTCCTGCTGAATTCAGTGGCGTGATTCAGAAGGGTATTTAAGTGGGATTAACCACCGCGTGCAGCAGTCGCGTGCAGCCCTCATCGCGTGAAGACCGAAGAGAGTAAAGACCATCGACTCTACCTGTGCGACTCCACCGAGCAAGGACACCGACAAGGTCAGCTTGGGCTTTTTCTGGAGGAGTTTGATGCGCTTCTGTCATCCTTCCCCGAGGATGGTACTCCTCTGGTGGTACTTGGAGACTTCAATATCCACCTTGAAAAACCGCAGGCTGCCGACTTCAACAACCTGACTGCGTCATTTGACCTCAAGCGAGTGTCTCAACTCAACTCAACTTTATTTATATAGCGCCTTTTACAATTTTCATTGTTACAAAGCAGCTGTACATGAGACGCATTGAATACAAGAAAAACAACTAAAGTCATATACCTGTAAAAACAAGAAAAAGGTGAAAACAAGAAAAGACAGACATACAAATGCTCCACACACACAATATGCATACACACTACACACATTGACATAGACGCACACACGCAAACACACTCGCACACACACTCAGTGAAAGCACACATTTAAGATAAAGGAGAGAGAACCACAGGTCAAATATTAAACGGACTATAAATTCTTATATGCAATATTAATTATGTCTAACTTCTAAATTCTAAACCAGCACCCCCGGCCAGGCAAATAGTGCAAAACAATATGCAAACGGTGGCGAGGAACCCAAAACTCTAACCGAGAAAAAAAAAACTCAGGAGAACCCAGGCCCAACCAGCTGCCTCTGCACAAGCTCAACAGTGCTCACACAACAAGGCTAAATAAAAAATTAATAAACTTACTAATAAGGTAAATTATAGATTTAAGATTATCATTAACAATCTAATAGCATTTGAAGTGTTGTAGAAAAATTGTGTCAAGTTGCCGCGTCCTTTATCCAGCTCTATCATCTCAGCTCTTGTCAGGTCCTGCGGTAACCTTGGAACAAAGAGACAAGACTGGCTGAGAGTAGAGTACTGTTCTGCACTCTTTGATGCAACAGGTACATCATTTGTTGTTGGATGTGTTCCTGGTTTCGGTTGATCTAAATAATGCAGCCTAAACCCTCTGAGGATTAATACTATGGAAGTGTAGTGTATGCAAGATTAAAAAGATGCGTCTTTAGTCTAGATTTAAACTGACAGAGTGTGTCTGCCTCCCGGACAGTGCAGGGAAGAATATTCCAAAGTTTAGGCGCTAGATAAGAAAAGGATCTACCACCTGCACTTGATTTTGAAATTCTAGGCATTACCAACTGACAGGACGCCTGAGAGCGTAATGCACATGGAGGATTGTAATACAATAGAAGTTCATTCAAATACTGCGGCGCTAGACCATGTAGGGCTTTATAGGTAATAAGCAAGATCTTAAAGTTAATGCGATCCTTTATAGGTTACCAGTGCAAGGTTGACAGAACCGGGGTTATATATCCTGCTGGATCTATCTGCCGCCTTTGACACTGTCAACCATCACATCCTCCCTGTCGACCCTCAAGGCTATGGGTGTCTCTGAAGTGGTCCTAGAATGGTTCAGGTCTTACCTCTCAGGTAGGTCATTTAGAGTATCGTGGAGAGGTGAGGTCTCCGAGTCCCAACATCTTGACACAGGGGTGCCTCAGGGCTCAGTGCTTGGTCCGTTGCTATTTTCTGTATACATGACATCCCTAGGCTCTGTCATTCGGAAACATGGCTTTTCCTATCACTGCTACACGGATGATACACAACTCCACCTGTCTTTTCAGCCTGACGATCCGACAGTTTCTGCACGCATTTCAGCATGCCTAGCCGACATCTGCTTGTAGTCCCGGCTGACACAAAGACTCATCACAACTTCTCTATTCAACTGGGCTCATCAACCATCACACCCTCCAGAAAGGCCAGAAACCTGGGAGTGGTGATCGATGATCAGCTTAACTTCACAGATCAGGTTGCCAGCACCGCCCGGTCCTGTAGATTCATCCTCTACAATATTCGAAAAATTAGACCCTTCCTATCAGAGCATGCTACGCAAGTCCTAGTCCAGGCCCTTGTTCTGTCCAGACTGGACTACTGCAATGCGCTAATGGCTGGACTCCCTGCTTGCACAACCAAACCTCTACAGATGATCCAGAATGCAGCGGCAAGAGTGGTCTTCAATGAACCGAAGAGAGCACACGAACCGAAGAGAGCACACGCCTACAAGTCCACCAACTGGTTCGGCTCCCCCTTATCTTCTTTCGCTAATGCAGACGTATGTACCCACCAGATATCTGCGCTCTGCAAACGAACGACGTCTTGTGGTGCCATCCCAAAAAGGTAAAAAATCGATCTCACAAACCTTCTCTGGATCGGTTCCACTTATGTGGAACGATCTGCCCGCGGCAACAAGATCTGTAGATTCTGTAGCCATCTTTAAGAATCGTCTAGAAACGCATCTCTTCCGTCAACACCTTACCGATCAGTTCTGACTTCTATCTCTTTTCTACTCTTAAAAAAAACACTTCTAATTTAACTTAGCACTGTATACTGTGGTAGGCTTTATGAAGCCAGTTTTATTGATTGCACTTATGCTTTTTGTTGTACTTGTGTTGTCCGAATTGCTTCCGTTGTTTACCCCATCTGTAAGTCGCTTTGGATAAAAGCGTCTGCCAAATGACTAAATGTAAATGTAAATGTCTGCTACTTGTGAATAATAGAGGAATAATAGTAGAGGTGCTCACACTTGCTGATGATCAGTTTATCAAAGGCATTTGATTAGCAGTGTCTAATTACTGATCCTCTTAATTCCTATGGAAGTGATAAGGGTGTCTTAACTGTCCTTACTTTTTCACCCATGGCTTTTTCATGACATGGTGTAATACGTCATGTATTGTTGTTCATCTGAGATTGTATTTTCCCAATTTAAAGGGCTGCCATGGCCCAGATGATTTTTGTATTAAATCACGTTGTGTTGTGTCGAAGACGACAGATGGGGTTCGCTCTTGGGAACCTATCAACTCTGACTACTTTAGAAAAGGCCAATGAAAATTGGCGAATTAAATTTGCATGCCGGGCTCCGCCCCCGGATGGCCGGTATAAAAGGAAGCCGGCGTGCTTCATTCACTCACCGTTTGTTCTGAAGAGCCTGAGAGCCTCTCACGACTGCTGCAGAGGGCGATATGCGTTTGTGGCATAAGGGACACAACGTCTCGTTCCCTCCATCAGGGAACCGAGGTTACATACGTAACCGAGACGTTCCCTTTCTGTCGGTCTCTCGACGTTGTGTCGAAGACCACAGATGGGGTTCTCTCTGGAAAACGCCACAACGCCTATCGCGTCACAATCTCTAATGAAGCGATGGTAACAGGCCTGGGCGTGTCAACTCGAGGCTTTCGTGAAATGTAACCTTCCAGTGTGATGGGTCGGGGGTCCCAGAGCTTCCAATGGAAGATGGGAGGGCCCTGACCAGTTACCTTTCACGGACGGGGCCTTTTCTCTCTTGCTGGCGAGAGGCCGTCCGGATCGGGTACCACCGGGTAAGCGCAACTACCTTAATTAGGGATGCGCTGCAGAGGCCACTTCCTACCCGTGGGGAGGAATACAGTGGAAAAGGTATGGTCTCGCCCTCAGGGGAGAACGCATGGAACGTGCGGACTAAGTAGTTAACCGCGAGGTGGAGGTCCACCTAGGGGAGGTCATGGGTTACCAGGAGTGGGAACCAGCTCATGAGGATACATCAGACGGAACAGCCCACGGGGGGGGGGGGTGTTACAGGCGTCCGGTAGCACTAGGTCCGGTTAGAGCCAGGGGATGGCTCACATGTTCTCCCGGCCTAAGGGGGAAGGCTGCTCTGCCCAGCCAACCCCCAGGTGGTGCTTGCTTAGTGATGGATGGTCCCAAAAGGGTACGGAGCGGAGACGAGGCGGATTCCGCCTTCTCGCGCCCCTTAGGAACCTGGTGATCAGGTCGTGCTGCCCTAGAGACTTACCATCAACTGAGTCGTGATGAGTGGCGATAGCGGCTACATACACTTTCAGCGTGGAGGGGGAGATGTTAGTCTCCAGTCTCTCCTGTAGAAAGGACAGCACGATCCCGATCAAGCATCTCCGCGGGTCTTCTCGTCGTGAGAGACACCAGGACGAGAAGAGGCGCCATTTGTAGGCGTAAAGCCACCTAGTGGATGGAGCCCTAGCCTGAGTAATGGTCTCCACCACGGAGGGGGGTAGCCCACTCAGGATCTCCTCGTCCCGTCCAGGGACCAGACCATGGAGGTTCCAGAGGTCTGGCCTGGGATGCGCATCGCATCGGCTGTCTGGTTCAGGTCGCCTGGGATGTACGTGGCCCGCAGGGAGCAGGTCACCTGCTGACTCCAGAGGAGGAGGCGTCGGGCAAGTCGTGTTAGCTGCCGTGAGCGTATGCCACCCTGACGATTGATGTACGCCACAGCAACTGTGTTGTCGAGGCGTACCAGCACGTGCCTGTCCTGTACGAGAGGCTGTAGCTTCTTTAGTGCCAGCAACACAGTCCACAACTCTAGGCAGTTGATATGCCAGCGCAGGCGGGGGCCCGTCCAACGCCCCGCTACTGCGTGCCCGTTGCACACTGCACCCCAACCCTGCAGGGAGGCATCGGTCGTCACCACAATATGCCTCGTAACCTGCCCAAGAGGGACACCAGTCCGAAGGAAGGCCATGGAAGACCAGGGTTTTAGGGTAGGGTGCGTCGGCAGAGAGGCGTGATCACCATACGCCTGCTGCCGGTGTGCCACGCTCTCCTCGGAACTCGACTCTGTAGCCAGTGTTGAAGCGGTCTCATGTGCATCAACCCGAGGGGTATTACCCCCGCCGAGGACGCCATGTGCCCCAGGAGCCTCTGAAACTGTTTCAGGGAGACCGTGGACTGCCTGAAGAGATCCAGGCAGTTCAACACTGACTGGGCGCGTTCTGCGGACAGTTGCGCTACCATGGTGACAGAGTTTAGTTCCATACCGAGAAACAGGATGCTCTGCACCGGGGAGAGCTTGCTCTTGTCTCGGTTGACCTGAAGCCCCAATCGATCTAGGTGCCGGAGCACCAGGTCTCTCTGTGTACACAACAGCTCTCGCGAGTGTGCCAAGATAAGCCAGTCGTCGAGATAGTTGAGTATCCGCACACCTCTCTCCCTCACGACCTTCGTAAAGACCCGTGGGGACAGGGACAGACCGAAAGGGAGGACTCTGTACTGATATGCCCGCCCCTCGAACGCGAACCGTAGGAACGGCCGGTGACGAGGGTGAATCGAGACATGAAAGTAAGCGTCCTTCAGGTCGGTTGCCACGAACCAGTCCTGACACCGGATGGAAAACCCGGTGGACATCTTGGCCTGGGGGACGAGCTCGATAGCCTGTTTCGCCAGAAGGGTGGCGACCTCTGCCCGAAGTACGGGAGCGTCCTTGCCTCTGACTGAGGTGAAGAGGACGCCCCGAAACCTGGGAGGGTTTCTGGCGAACTGGATCGAGTAGCCAAGACGGATCGTCCTCCCTAGCCACCGAGACAGTGTGGGAAGCTCTAGCCAAGCTCCCAGGCACTGTGACAGGGGGACCAAGGGGACGATCTGCTTCACCGTTCCCGCGGGGGGTGGTTCGTCGGCTGACGGAGCCAACCTCTCCTCGACGGGGGATGAGCCCCGGACTTACCTGCCTGGCGAGACAGCCGCACGCACTGTCATGTAGAGAGTGGTGATGGCTGCCATGAATACTCGGCCTCACGTCCCGCCCAGACGTAAGGTCGGTTTGCCGGGCAGAGTCCAGTGGAGTGTGCTAACGGCAGAGAGGAACACCCAGGGAGAGAACAAGCTCTTTCTTTGAGGATGTGGGCGCCAGGCCCTGAAAAGGGCCCGGCTGTGGGGACGGGGCAGGGACCGTCCCTGACCGACTTCTCAGAGGCGCAGCTGTGATAGTCGGGCCCGATGGTATCCTCCCTGGGGTCTTCCCGTCAGGGACGCTTCCTCCTGAACTCGACCGCTGGGGGTGGAGCTCGGATTCGTCAGAGTCGGATGCCAATCTCCCTCCGATGCTGCGAGCGACATCTCATCTACGTCACACATCGTTTCCGAGTGTGTGCCTGAGGATCCGGACGGTATGCCACCGCCGGTTGGGGAACGTTCAGAAGAGCGAATCGGGGTGCGATCGGCCCGTGAGCACTTTGCTGGCGGGTTTACGTTCGCAGAGTTCCCCATATCACTAACGCTGCTAACGTGGGTGGTCATCGGGGCCGTAGCCACAGATGTCACGCCCGGGTAGCAGACGAAATGGTGGCTGGTTCCCGTAGGAAGACAGCCACCTGTGACCGCAACTTCTGAATGACACATCTGCAGTGCGAACGCTGCTTCAGTGTGCTGGACGCCCAGACACCTAATGCAGCGATCGTGTCCATCCCCCTCCTCGATGAGGGTGCCGCACCCAAGAGAACAGCGGGACATGCCGCGCTGGAAATTGCTCAGTCCTGAAAAGGACCTTTTAGAAAAAATCTCTAACACCTCCGGAACCGCCGAGACGCCCAGGGGAAGGTCGCTGCAGGTAGGGACGATCCGCTGCTCTACATCGTAGATCCGGCAATGTAGAAGAAGAAGAATTCATTGAATTCGTTCTGTTCGTAGTCAATAGCGAAGGCTCTGAAGAACAAAAGGTAAATGAATGCTGCGGCTTCCTTTTATACCGGACATCCGGGGGCGGAGCCCGGCATGCAAATTTCATTCGCCAAATTTCATTGGCCTTTTCTATAGTAGTCAGAGTTGATTGGTTCTCAAGGGCGAACCCCATCTGTCGTTCTCGACACAACGTCGAGAGACCGACAGAAAGGGAACTGCAGATAATCTTGATGGCAAGCGGGTATCACTTGACGCTCGGTTGGTGCGTTTTTCTTTCATCTTGCCATGCTTTTACGGGAGAGTTGCACAATAAAAGGAATAAGATCCCTGTTACTAGAAAGGGATACAGACTTATAAAAAACGTTCCGAAACAAGTTGGAGTGCTGAAGGCGTGTAACAAGCACAGAAACACTACGTCATACATCCAGCATAAAAAGACAGCACGTATAACAGTGTAAAGAAGTCAGAATGCATGAAATAGCATGTTACCCGATCTTTAATATTGTACATTTAAATTATTTATTTTATTGTAAAATATATAAAAGGTATTTTTTTCGCTTAGCATGACGCCATAAGGTTTTGTTAACTTTTTTAATTGATTTAAAGGGGAAATACATTTTTGAATTAAAAGTGCATCTTTTCAAAAAATCCAGTGTTCACTTACCCATTTGTCGATGTTAGCAGACATCCCAGGCCAGAAAAACCTTTTTTGAAATGGCGTCTCTGGTCTTTTTTTGTCCAGTGTGAGCACCTGTGGAACTGTCATGAAAATCCCTAAAAATGGCGTTAGCCTCCTCCGTGCCTCTAACCACTTTGGTTTTGATGGCTTTACCGGGACCTTTCAAATAGTGCAGTGCTCCATCTATAAAAATAAAGTATACATTTACATCGGAAATATATCAGACTGAGTAACGCTAGGCTTTTAGACAATGACAATAATATCCAAAGCACAATGCCTTGGCCTATATTTAGACAAAACCATAAATCCTAACCAAAACTAACCTTCCAGGACATACTTTGAAGCCTTTCGTCTAATTTCATTTTTATCCTTCTTTGAAATGTTTGGCGAATACTGGCCTTTGGTTTTGTAATCCAGAATAATCTGGTATAGTACTGGATCCATATTGTGCTTTTAAGTGTTAACGTCGTGTAGTCGTCGCTCTCGAATTCCAGGGTCTTAATGGGGCTCCCACAAATTTGCCGTCCCACATGATGCACTTTCTGGCAGAAAAAAAGCACCCCCCTCTTAAATTTGCTCGTGTTCGCCTCAGCATGAAATAATTATGAAAGTATAGTTATAGGACTTATATAGTTAAATGGGGTGAGTTTCATGCTTGTGACACGTTCCTAGTGGGAGATACGGGAGGGTGCATTTTCTGGCAGAAAGGCTTGCCGTGAAAAGCACCCCCCTCTTAAATTTGCTCGTGTTCGCCTCAGCATGAAATAATTATTGCTAGTGGGAGACAAGGGAGGGTGCAGACTGGCTCATTTAAATGAGTTGATTTGTCGTGAAAAGCAGTACAGTTGCTCTGTGCACCTACATTGTTGCACAGTATATGTCACTTTACAAGCTTATTGGCTAAAAAAAATCCTGCCAATTCTGGTCCTGATTAGTATTGCTTTATAAAATTATTCAATATTTTTAATTATAATTGCTTTATAAAATGCCTGATTTGTATTTATGAAACTATGCTACGCGTATGCAGTAACCGTTTTATAAAAGCAATTGCATTTTATAACTGCTTCGAGGGTCTAATTGCTGTAATTTAACACACTGAGCACATCTAGTGGATTTAGACAATACTGCAGCTTCTGCCTTTGATATTTAGAAGAATTTCAGCAAATGCGCGTTCCCGCGACGGGGGTGCCTTTCACGGCAGAGTAAGTGAGTTCGTTTGGTAGAGGGAAACCATTTGGTTGAACTTGTGCTACCATCCTGCTCTTTGAAAGTCTTTGGTTGAGAACTTATTGAGTTGCTGCTCTCACGTGAGTACGGTTTGATTTGTTACCTGATAATATGTTTGTTTATGAAGTTACTTATGTCAGTCATTTGCTTCCTTTGTAGCAAGGACTTTATATGTGCCTATGTCTCCATCTGTCGAAGAATACAAACATATTATCGGTATTTATAGGTAAATAAATCAAACTATTCTTGCTTCGGGTACAATTGATTGGGTGCATCGTAAATCACCTCTGGATACAAGGCGTATTAGCTATGATGCCTGTTTAGGCCGGTAGTGAAACGCCGAAAGCTAAAGTTGCTGTGGATTTAATAACATTGCATCGCACTCAAATACCTTCGAACATTGTCTCATCTCTCTTTAGTTCTTGGACTTTAGCTGATCATGGAATGATAAGTTTATCTCACCTTATTGTCACCGTTGAAGCACAAAGGACATGTAAGGACATATATCTATATAAACTTGGGAGGAAGAATAAAATACGAATTGAAAAGTTATTTGTGTTGTGAAGAGTATTTTAATCAGTAGATGTCAGAAATCTGTTGAACCTCTCAGAGTAACAGCTTTAAAGAGGCGAGGTGTTACAAAGTAATCAAATATGTCTAACGGGAACAAAACGCATGTGGAAACAAAACGTGTGTGTTACATTATATTAGATCCATGCTTCTCTTAAAAGGGCAGCAGCATAATAAACGTCTCAATTTTGTTCATCAAACAACAAAGAACGAAGACAAAACACATTCACTGCTCTTCACTGATTAATTATAACTTTAGTAAAGTTAAAACAATATTATATTTAATACAGTGAAGACTAAAAAAGTATTTACATGATTTAATTTCTGTACCTGATAACTACTATTATTAGACCAACCTAAAACACAAGAAATGCACTGAGTATGCTTTATTACATTTATCTGTGCTATTGCACATACTTTGATTACTTGATCTTATTTGATTACTTACTGATTAGGTGTTTTCAAAAATAGTTGAGATTTTTTTAGTTAAAGGCTAATAGTTTTTATGGTATCATATGTATATTTAGCTTTCCTGTGGCTCAGTGGTTAGAGCATGGCGCTAGCAACGGCAATGTCATGGGACCGATTCCAGGGCATTGCACATACTCAGATACAATGTATAATACAATGCAAGTCGCTTTGGATAAAAGCGTCTGCCAAATGCATCCATCCATCCATCCATTTTCTACCGCTTGTCCGAACTACCTCGGGTCACGGGGAGCCTGCGCCTATCTCAGGAGTCATCGGGCATCAAGGCAGGATACACCCTGGATGGAGTGCCAACCCATCGCAGGGCACACACACTCACTCATTCACTCACGCACTCACACCCTACGGACAATTTTTCCAGAGATGCCAATCAACCTACCATGCATGTCTTTGGACCAGGGGAGGAAACCGGAGTACCCGGAGGAAACCCCCGAGGCACGGGGAGAACATGCAAACTCCACACACACAAGTCGGAAGCGGGAATCGAACCCCCAACCCTGGAGGTGTGAGGCGAACGTGCTAACTAAGCCACCGTGCCCCCCCTGCCAAATGCATAAAAATGTAAAATGTATTTATTAGGATTACATTGGTAAAAAACAAATAACTACATATTATTTAACCCTTTTTTTTGGCTTGGGCCAGTAGAAAAAATAATTTGCGTTGAGCCCTGACTTGTAATCCCTGATTTGTAAACCAAACTCCCCGTCTGGTATTGTTTAGATACCGCTATATACCTAATGTGGCAGGTCAGACACGAAACGAACACGGTTTGCAGTATTGACCCCGGAGGGTGCTTTATTTCATGAACAATAAGGTGTACTCAGTGTGAAGGTGTGGGGAAAAAGCTGAATGTCTGTGAGAATCTTCCCTGGGGAAGGTGAAACCGTGGTCAGTGGTTGAATCTCCGTCTTTCTCTGCTGGCCGTCAAGCACTCGTATCTTCGAGAGGAAAACACAAGAAAACACAAGGTAAGTAAAACGCATCTCGTGTGGAGTTGTAGCTCACCCTTCTCTCCCCTTCTTCCGGGTTTTATGTCTTCCGGTAACACGGAACAGGTGTCAGGTCTTGACATGGCGATTTTCGAGCTCTTCTGTTTTGGATGAGACAGGAAAACAAGTGAGGGTTGCTTGCACCCCTTGCCCACCTGATTTGGTGGGGATGTTGGGGGAAGGAGTCCACCATGGGGGGAGGGAGGGGTTGGGGAGGGGGGGCTTAAAGCGGTGGCAAGGGGGAAGGGGCGGGGGTTAGTGACTTATGAACACGACCGGGGTTCCTCCCCGTCCTTCACCTGCGAGAGGACGGCTCCCAACCCGGTGTCGGACGCGTCGGTCTGTAAGAGAAAGAGGCAGCCGAAGTCGGGGGCGTGTAACACTGGCGAGGATGAGAGGGCTTCCTTAAGGGCCTGGAATGCTGCTTCTGCCTCCGGGCTCGACTTGGTCTTCTCGGGCTCCCCATTTCTGGTCTGGTCGGTCAGGGGGCTGGCTATAGAAGAGAAGTTTGAAATGAAACACCTGTAGTAACCGGCTAGCCCCATGAAGGCACGTACCTAGGTTTTATTGGTGGGACGTGGTGTGTTCCGGACGGCCTCCACCTTTCTCATAAGACCTCGGCCGACCCGGAACCCCAGGTACTGTGCCAGGGGGAGCCCAAAATGGCACTTCTTTGGGTTCGCCGTCAGCCCCGCCTGTCGGAGTTCCCGGAGGACCCTCCGCAATCTGTCGATGTGGTCCTCCCAACTCCCTGAGTGGATGACTACATCGTCTAGATATGCTGCGGCATAATCCTGGTGGGGCCGTAGGAGAATATCCATCATTCTTACCGCCACCAACTCCCTTCTGAAAGCAGAAAGACTCCCAAGAGGCTATTTAAGTCTGGACCAGAGAGAAGAACATCGTTCAAAGAGATACCCTGCTTTTTCGCGCTGGAGTCGAAGACGACTCTGATCTGGCCAGGCTTTTGTGGGTGGTACACTCCAAAGGTAGGTAAATACCAGCATTCCTGACCTTCTCGAAGAGGAGAGGCTACCTCAGCATGATCACGATCAAAGATAATCTGCATGAAGGTAATGAAATGTGACTTCATCTTCGGTTTATTCTCCAGTGTGCTCAGAAGTGAAGATAGTTAATGCCTGGTCTCTATTATTAGGGAGTCGCTGACGTGGGCTCCTGAATGGAAGTGGTGCGACCCAGCTGTTGCTCTCGTCCATAAACATCTCTCTTTCCATGATGTCTAGAAAGTGCTTGTCTTCATGGACAATCCGACTTTGTCATCATCCTTTGACTTCTCAAAGTTGGTGTCTTCAATAGCGTAGTCATCAAAGATGAAGGTAACACATGTCAAAGATACTTCAGGCCGGGGCTTGAGGTCGAGCTTCTCCTTAAAACTGAGTTTGTTAGGACATGGAGGAAGTAGAGAAGGGCGTCCATTGTCCAGTACATGGGTGCGGTAAGTACTGATTGTTGCAGATCAATGCACAGATCCTAAGCAGACGTCTCCTACTACGGCCCAGCCTAGGTCCAGATGTTGCGCATAGGGTGCGTTATTGGGTCCATTGCGTTGCTCGCATACTTTGTGAACCTGAAGAACTTCACGACCCAAAAGAAGAAGATTTTGGGCTTTTGGATCCAAAGAAGGGATGCAATGTGCGACGGATTTTAAGTGAGCGTGCCAGCGCGCTGCTTCGGGAGTCAGTATTTCAGCTCTGTCTTCCGGCATATTGTTGCACTCAAAGTTGGCAATTTCACCTTTGTTGCTCCATCTATATGATGAACCCTGTGGCTCTCCTTCCTTCCGTCTCTGTCACACCTGTGCAGGTACGTAGGGTGTATGTAGAGCTTTCTCCTTTGACATGCTGCAAGTCGATGAATTTGGTTCTAGCGAGTGATCTATTGCTCTGGTCATCCAATGTATTTGTATCCAATAAGCTCTTCCATATACAGGCTTCAAGATTACACACCATTGAAGTATTCCTTAAACTCGTAGTAGTAGAAGAAAAAGTACAAGTTGAATCTTTACGATGTTCCCAAGGCTAAGTATATGCACAAGTTGATTTCCATAGCCCTCAATATTCCAATGTTCCAAAGCATGTTGAAATACCCATTCGATTCATTATCCAGAATTCACAAAATGAGTGATAATGAAACCATGAAGACAACGTAGCAGATAAATAAGAACCCTCTATACAAACAAAGAATAACATTCGCTTGGCATAAAGATGCCTCAAATCCACTGTGAAGGAGCCATCTTCTTCGTCGCTGTAAGTGGCAGCGCTGGTTACACACACACACAGACACATCCAGACTCGCATTTCCCTTACCTGTTAACACCGCTATAGGAGGAGCGGGTGCACACGCAAGTCCAATGGCGCTTGGTCATACATTCACATTTCATATCCTCGATCTGTTAATGTTTATGAGACATATCACACATAATCGTTTGTCGTGTTTAATGTTTATTGTCTAAACATTGAGTTTAACAGTTTTGTTGTTTGCTTGTTTAAGTGTTTATGGTTTAAAAAAGTCTGGGTGCTGGGAGTGAGACCGGCGAACTCAACCTCACATTGGGCGCGTGGTTATGATGTCCTCGTGAGCTCGATTAAACCATTTGCTTGTCCTTAGGGGTACCCAGCAGTTTCTATCTGTATAGAAAACGGATACAAGTAAAGTTATTAAACATGCATTAATAATTAATTACTTATTATATTAGCCACGACAAGGGATTTAGTAATTATGCATAATCACTGTTTATATTTTATATAGAAATATATAATACTTATAACCTTACCTGTTAATGGTATTGCCTGGAAGAAGGGGTGGGGTCTGGCCTTTATAAGCTTTGCCAGATTTCAGTTCAGGAGATACCAAGAGTAACTACGTGCTGCTGTAGTTCCGTACGTTACTCTGTTGTATACTGTGGATACTACAAGATTGAGTGCTTATTTGGTAGAGCTTTTTTTTTCTTATTTTATTTTTGTTGTTGTTTTGGAACTTTGGCCTTTTTGTTTGCTCTTCACTGCTGGATTACTTGATTTCGGTGAACATGTAAATAAAACACCATCTTACTGATAAGTACATGGGTCAAGCCATCATTTTTTTCCCTACGTGATACCTTAACATGCCTCGTAGTAGCATGCTCGAGGTGTACTACATTACATTTGGTGGCAGCGGTGGGATGGCTACCAGTAAGAAGGCCTGCATTCAAGAGCAAAGGCAGAGGCTGAGGTGGAAGAGACGTGGGATAGCTTGACGTCAGAGGGGGAAGAGGCATCGACTATAGAGATTCCTGGTGGTAAAAGCAAATCCCCTGTGTCATCGGCCTACGGGCCTTCCACGTTGTCCGGTGGGAGCATGGTGAGCCTAACGAGAGACTTCCTTGATGCACAACAAGCATGGGAGGAGAGATATCTGCGGGAGCTACAGGGGCTTCGGGAAAGTATCCAGCGCAGTGCCAAACCCACAATGGCAACCACAAGTGATGTTGGAAGCCTTCCAACGCCGGGCCCTCAGAGAGTATCCACAACGACACCGGTATCCACAGCAACCCCGTCACTGCTAAGGTCTCCAATCCGTCCTACATCTGGGGAGCCACCAAGAACAAGGTCACCAGTAAATCGACCAATGACACCGGTAACGGTCCTACAGCAGAGGGACGACATCGAGAGCTATCTACGGGGATTTGAGTGTCTGGCCCGTACCTGGAAATGGCCGAGAGAGGAGTAGAGCAGTCTGTTGGTGCCATTGCTGACAGGACAAGCTCTATAGGCCTATCTCGCAATGAATGAGAACCTTGCAGAGAACTACGACCACCTGAAGGAAGTGCTGCTACAGAAGATCAACATCTCGACTGAGACATACCGTCTGTGGTTCAGAGCAGCAACAGTACCATAAAATGAATCACCGACAGAAACATATAATACACTATATGAGCGATGGGTACGTCCTGACATCAATTCTAAGGAAGAGAATGGTGATCTGGTAATCTTGGAGCAGCTACTTCGGGGACTGGCTTATGACAGCCGTACCTGGGTTAAAGAGTATGAACCGGACTCAGGATTGGCAGCTGCCAGGCTAGCGCAACAGTACCTGAATGCTCATCACTCCAGCCTGCGCACTCAACCAGCAAAAGGTAAAGCATGCTTCGCACACACAGAGAGATTGCAAGGGTTATCACATGAACCTTAGACTATTGGGGCACAAAAACTGGTATGCTTCTCATGTCAGCAGCCAGTGCACAAAGCGTCTGTATGCCCAGCACGAAAAGCAAAGCCAACAGGGTTTTACTACGTTCCCAGGGTAGGGGACACTGAAGTCGGAAAATGTAACAATATGCTTTTCGACATAACAGTGAATGGACTTTTTTTTAAAAAAAATCTCATATTAATCTTGAGTACCTATAGAGTAGTATTGCATACTTCGCATCTTCAAAGAGTATTTAGTTTGATCACATTTATAAAAGATAGATCTCTTTTTAATGTGTAGCTTGTTCGGCTCTGGGATCAGTAGGAAATGCTGCTTGATCTAAAAGCAGTGCGAGTTTGAGTCACTTATAATGTGCATTTAAAAAAGCAACACCCGTCAAACATCATCATTATAAATATAATTTATTATCATTAAAATACCTGATAAGGCTTGAGTAACAGTGATAAAAAGATGTTTATAGGCATTTCCTAGATTCTAGAACACGTTATGGTCTTCTTCTGCAGTGCATAATTGGCGAGAGCCCACTCTGGTTTTCGGATGCAGCAGCATTTTCCCGTGCTTCACTCAAAAGCTGTGCATAAATCACGTGGTTCATGTCCGGTATCTTTTAGTGCTGGGACGGCTCCATATATCAGTTTCAAACGACCTCCAAATCCACCGTTTATATAACATTCATCACCCAAATGTAGTGAACAAACAAACACCTGATCTTCACGAACGTATGCTCTCTCTCCAGATTACAAGTGAAAGTGACATCGGCACATGCTCCTTCTCCTGCTCTCCTTGCTGCCGTGTGCTTTTCCGGGAGAATTGTCCAATAAGGGACTAAGAATTTTTTTTTACGAAACCTGTACGATCGCTGGGGGAGTGTATCGGGCACAGAAATACTACGTAATACGCCCAACTCATTTTTTGACAAGTTGACCATGTTAAGCATGAGAAGACAGCAAGTTTAAAATTGTAAAGAAGTCAAAATGCATGAAACACCGTTGCAGGGCCGTTTTAAAGCTTTACTGGACACTGGCATAAGTCATGTAATGTAACGAATGTTGATAATGCTGTTATCACTGCTGTACAACGCGTCCACGGGGATGCAAAAAGGTATCCCAAAGCAGAGGTCTTAGTGGGGGTACAAGATTAAATGTATCTGTTAAATGTAGCTGTTGTCATGGTTTCACCTCTCCTTGTCAGGTATTTCTTGGTTTAGAGGTGGAATCATACAGAATCCTCTGTTTCTTGTGGGGAGAGATGGTTTTGACACTTATGGCCTTCCAGAATGGTTTTGACACTTATGGCCTTCCATACTCTCCCCGAGTCGCGTCATCGTTTCCTACCCTCCTGTTTCATAGTTTGTGTTAATTACCCTCCCCATAAAGAGTCCTCATGTTTCCTTGTCTGGTGCGCGTTCATTGTTTGTGATACCTGATGTTACCGTTGGTCTTACCTTGCCTGTAAGCTGTGAATGTTCTCGTATGTTTCATGCCCTCGTCTTGTTCTTGTTCCTGTTCTCCGTCAAAGTAAGTGTAGTTCAGTCAGTGTTAGTGTTTTGTTTCAAGTGTTTGTTTTATTAGTTTAGTGAGTCAGTGTCCTTATACGTTGTTATAGTTATATATTATTCTTGTCCTGTTTTCCCCCTCGTGGGTTTTTGCTTTGTCCTTTTGTAGTGTTTTGTTTGTAATAAATCAGTTAACCCCTTCACCTCCTGTCGTCCTGCCTCTGCCTGCAATTGGGTTCTCCACTGAGTTTCATGACAGAATGAACGCGCCCGAAACGAACCCAGTAGGCAGCATGGACGGTACGACGTCGTCCTTGCGGTCTCGCCAGGCCCACTTGCTGCTTGGATTCCGCCAGGGGAATTACGGTGACCAGGAGTTCGCCAGGGCATTCTCGGCGGTGGCGGAGGTGACCGAGTTTGGTGAGGCGGAGTTGAAGACGATCTTCAACTGCTGCCTCACCCGGCGCCTCACACCGTCGGAGAAGAGGCTGCTGGCTCCCTTAGGGTTTGCGGACATGGTCAGGTACGTGACCAACCGGAGCGATCCCGGGGGTGGGGTTCCACATGGGACTTTCACTCCACGGTCGAGCGCTGCGGAGGGTCTCGTCCTGGCCGCCGCTGCCCTGGGGGACTCAGTACCCTCTGGCTCGAGCTCCATGGCCGCCGGTTTTTCTGGTGGAGTCCGAGATGAGTGGGTGGCTAGAGACTCGGGGGCGACGTCGTGGGAAACCTCCAACCCAGTACTCCCTCGGTCCCCCACTGGCCCGGCTGAGCCAGCCGTGGGCCAGACCGACCGTAGAGGGAGGAGAATGCCATGTGGAGGACGTCCCAGGCCTAAGTTGCTGTCCTGCAGGTCAGTGCAGCAACCGGCAACAGTTCCTGTGGTGCCTGTGGTCCCGAGTCCTGTGGTCCCGTCCGGTGGTCCCGAGTCCGGTGGTCCCGAGTCCGGTGGTCCCGAGTCCGGTGGTCCCGAGTCCGGTGGTGTCAGGCCCCATATATTTTTTGGGGGGGCGCCGTGGGGAGGTGACGGTCCGAGCGGCCAGCCCGGCCGCAGATTCCTCCCAGCAACCGGCACCAAGCCCGGTCCAGCAACCGGCACCAAGCCCGGTCCAGCAACCGGCACCAACCGGTCCAGCAACCGGCACCAAGCCCGGTCCAGCAACCGGCACCAAGCCCGGTCCAGCAACCGGCACCAAGCCCGGTCCAGCAACCGGCGTCAAGCCCCGTCCAGCACCACCCGTGCCGCCGTCAAGTCCCGTCCGTCCCCGTCCAGCCGGCCTTCCAGCCGTGCCTTCCAGCCCGTCCAGTCCCGGCCTTCCAGCCGGCGTCAAGCCCGTCCAGCCGGCCTTCCAGCCGGCGTCAAGCCCCGTCCAGCCGCCTTCCAGCCGCCGTCCCCGTCCAGCCGGCCTTCCAGCCGCTTCCAGCGGCCTTCCAGCCGCCGTCAGAGAGCGCTGCCCAGCCGGCTTCCAGCCGCGTCAGAGAGCGCTCCAGCCGCCGTCAGAGAGCGCTCGTCAGAGAGCGCCCAGCCGCCGTCAGAGAGCGCTGCCCAGCCGCCGTCAGAGAGCGCTGCCCAGCCGCCGTCAGAGAGCGCTGCCCAGCCGCCGTCAAGAGGCCTTCCAGCCGTGTCCCGGCCGGCCTTCCATCCAGCCGTCCCGGCATTCCCGGTGTCCCGTCGGCATTCCAGCCGGTGTCCCGTCCGGCATTCCAGCCGGTGTCCCGTCCGGCATTCCAGCCGGTGTCCCGTCCGGCATTCCAGCCGGTGTCCCGTCCGGCATTCCCGGTGTCCAGCCCAACAGTCTTGCAGGGGACTAGGACAGTTCCCCAAAGGACTTCCCCTGTCAAGCCTCCTGGGGCTCCGTGCCCTGGCGCGTCCCCAAGGGCTGGAACTTCCCCACCCAGCCCTACCCCTTCTGGACAGTCCCCAGTGTTTTCTTGTTTGCCCCCACCCCCCCTCCCTTGTTTGTTATTTTTACTAAGTCACCCCAATCCCATCATTGTTCTTGCCTGTCTGCCCCTGATTTTGTTTTCCATGTTTTGTTTGGTCTTGTCTTTGTCCCAGTCTGCCTTGTCTTGTTCGTGCCTTTGAGGAGCATCAGGTTGCTGCTCCTTAAGGCGGGGGTTCTGTCATGGTTTCACCTCTCCTTGTCAGGTATTTCTTGGTTTAGAGGTGGAATCATACAGAATCCTCTGTTTCTTGTGGGGAGAGATGGTTTTGACACTTATGGCCTTCCAGAATGGTTTTGACACTTATGGCCTTCCATACTCTCCCCGAGTCGCGTCATCGTTTCCTACCCTCCTGTTTCATAGTTTGTGTTAATTACCCTCCCCATAAAGAGTCCTCATGTTTCCTTGTCTGGTGCGCGTTCATTGTTTGTGATACCTGATGTTACCGTTGGTCTTACCTTGCCTGTAAGCTGTGAATGTTCTCGTATGTTTCATGCCCTCGTCTTGTTCTTGTTCCTGTTCTCCGTCAAAGTAAGTGTAGTTCAGTCAGTGTTAGTGTTTTGTTTCAAGTGTTTGTTTTATTAGTTTAGTGAGTCAGTGTCCTTATACGTTGTTATAGTTATATATTATTCTTGTCCTGTTTTCCCCCTCGTGGGTTTTTGCTTTGTCCTTTTGTAGTGTTTTGTTTGTAATAAATCAGTTAACCCCTTCACCTCCTGTCGTCCTGCCTCTGCCTGCAATTGGGTTCTCCACTGAGTTTCATGACAGCTGTGGTCTCAACAATACCTGCTGACATGATATTGGGGAGAGATCTCCCTGTGTTAAGCGAACTGATTAATGCCAGTGTAGGAGGGGGCAGTGATGTTATGACTCACATAGAACCGCAATGTTAATTTTCTGTTGTGACAAAGCCCCAAGCTAAGGCGGGTCTGCAGCCTCTGCCAGACTTGGATGATAGTCTGCTGCAAGGCGGGACCAAAGGCCCAAGAAAAACCCGTCGCCAAAAAAGATTGTTGAAATACTTGGGACTCCAGCCTTCAAACCCTCCACTGAGGGACTTGAGACAGATGGTTGGCATGTCCCTGAAAACATTGCAAGGTTTCAAAGGGAAGATGAAACCTTCAAACCTTTATTTGACAAAGCATAAGGAAAGGTGAAAACTAAAGTGTCTGATTATGTTGTACAAGATGTAGTATTGTATGTTCACTCTGGTGATGTTGTACATCTGGTAGTACCCCGGTCTTATCGACCCCTTGTTCTTCATCTAGCACATACAGTTCCATGGGCAAGACACTTTTGGTCTACCATTGTGATGGGCGAAGCAACGACACGTACACAGAAGTACAAGTTACCACTCCCCGAAGGGTATTTTATTAGACGAATGAGTTGAATGTGCCACTGAGTAATAGTTCCTAGACGACGCTTGGTTCCCAGACGTTGAGTCTTGCTTCTCTTTCCTTCTTTCTTGAAGAATTACGAGTCTTTCCTTCCGGGTCCTTTTACTTCCGGGTTAGCGATATCGTTCCTTTACCAGTCTCTAGATATCCGATCCTATAGGGCACAAAAGCATACAGAGGCTCAGTGGCATTCCAACCTCGTGGAGATGTTGCTCACCTTTGTCTGGCTACCAGCGGCTTTTGTAGCCGCTGTTGATTGGCGTGTGATTGTGATGAGCGGCAGCTGTGCCACTCGGATTGCCTCCGTCTCCATGGCGACGCTGATAGAGCCAGGGGTGACTCGTCACACTCCCCCCCCCAAAGTGTCGACCTAGTCCTGTGGGGAGACGGAGAAATGTTTTGGGTGGGAGGGGGGGTGTCACCTGACCGAGATGTCCCTCCTGACCACATCTTCGACAGACCATCGGCGTTGCCGTGGGAGGACCCGGCCCGATGTTTCACAATGAAGTGGTAGTCCTGGAGCGTCAGGAACCACCTCGTGATCCTTGCATTGGTGTCTTTGGCTTTACTCATCCACTGTAGTGGGGCATGGTCCGTCACCAAGGTGAAACTTCGCCCAAGGAGATAATACCTGAGCTCTAGGACTGCCCACTTAATGGCCAGGGCCTCCCTCTCCACCGTAGCGTACCGTGTCTCTGCTAGGTCAGCTTCCGGCTGATATACACGACTGGGTGTTCTATCCCATCCTTCAGCTGGGACAGTACTGCTCCTAATCCGGTGTCCGATGTGTCTGTCTGCAGAATAAAGGGGCAGCCAAAATCCGGAGCGTGTAGGACTGGTGATGACGCCAGGGCTTCCTTCAATGTCTTGAAAGCTCGTTCCGTTTCTGCGTTCCACTTGACCTTGTCTGGCTGCCCCTTTTTAGTCAGGTCGGTCAGGGACTGGCTATGGACGAAAAGTTGGGTATAAAGCACCTATAATAGCCCGCTAGCCCCAGGAAGGCCCGTACCTGGGATTTGTTGTGGGGTGGGGGGGCGTTCCGGACGGCTTCCACCTTCTTCACCTGGGGTTGGATTAATCCTCTCCCCACTCTATATCCCAGGTACTGAGCTTCGGCGAGTCCGAGATGACATTTCTTAGGGTTCGCCGTTAAGCCAGCCTTCCTGAGGTCCATTAGCACTCTCCGCAACCTCTCCAGATGGGTGTCCCAGTTCCCCGAGTGGATGACAAGGTCGTCTATGTAAGCTG
This sequence comes from Triplophysa siluroides, assembly GCA_006030095.1. Taxonomy (NCBI): domain Eukaryota; kingdom Metazoa; phylum Chordata; class Actinopteri; order Cypriniformes; family Nemacheilidae; genus Triplophysa; species Triplophysa siluroides. The sequence goes on along the minus strand of VCII01000143.1, from coordinate 365,004 downwards.
CAGCGTAAGCTTGATGGGGTCGCAACAAAATGTCCATCATTCTCTGGAACGTGGCAGGTGCCCCGTGTAGCCTGAACGGCAGTACCGTGTACTGCCAATGTCCAGAGGGGGTACTAAACGCCGTCTTCTCCCGGGCTTCTGGAGCTAAAGGCACCTGTCAGTATCCTTTTGTGAGATCTAACGTCGTGATGTACCGTGCCTTCCCGAGCCGATCCAGTAGCTCATCCACCCGGGGCATCGGATAACCGTCAAAGGTAGATACTTCGTTTACCCTGCGGAAGTCGTTGCAGAAGCGGAGAGTGCCATCTGGTTTGGGAACCATTACAATGGGGCTAGACCACGGGCTACGAGAGGGCTCTATAACTCCAAGCAGTTTCATCCGTTTGATCTCCTCCTCTATAGCCAGTCGACGAGTCTCTGGCACCCGATAGGGCCGCTGTCTCACCACAACCCCCGGAGGTGTGCGGATGTCATGCTGGGTTATCTGAGTCTGCCCGGGTTTTTCTGAAAATACATCTTTAAACTGACTGACCAGGGACTGATGTCTTGTTTTTGGACGGGGGACAGCTGTTCTCCCATCTGTACCACCGGTGTTTCCGTCTCTGCAAACGCCGCCATCTGAGTTGGGGATGCAATCCATCTTTTCAGGAGGTTAATGTGGTACAGCTGTACCTCCCGTCTGCGTCCCGGCTGGTGGAGGCGGTAATTTACCGGCCCTACCTTTTCCACCACCGTGTAGGGTCCTTTCCATGACGCTAGAAACTTTGATGTGGCGGTGGGGGTCAGGACTAACACCCGGTCACCTGGCTGGAACTCCCTGGGTTGGGCCGGCCGGTCATACCACCTTTGCTGGGCGCGCTGGGCCTCGACGAGGTGTTCTTTCACGAGGGGCATCACTCTGTCAATCCGGGATCGCATCTGCTGGACCTGCTCTACCATGCTGCGATGTGGTGCTGGCTGTTGTTCCCAGGCGTCCCGGGCGACATCCAACAGCCCGTGTGGTTGTCGGCCGAACAGGAGTTCAAAAGGTGTAAAACCCGTGGACGCTTGGGGTACTTCCCGGATCCCGACCAGAACATATGGAAGGAGTAAGTCCCAGTCGCGCCCATCCTCTGCCACCACCCGACGGAGCATCCTCTTTAAGGTCTGATTGAACCGTTCGACCAGGCCGTCCGTTTGCGGATGATATACCGATGTCCTCAGCTGTTTTACCTTGAAGAGGTGACAGAGGTCCGCCATTAGCCAGGACATAAACGGAGTTCCCTGGTCAGTCAATATTTCCGTGGGAATACCCACGCGGCTTTACATCAGAAAGAGTTCCTTGGCTATCGCTTTGGCTGTGGCCTTCCGTAATGGTAAAGCTTCTGGGTACCTTGTAGCGTAGTCCACAACGACCAGGATATACTCATGACCTCGGGCAGACTTCGGCAGCGGTCCTACCAGGTCCATCCCTATTCGCTCAAAGGGCACCTCGATTACCGGAAGTGGAATCAGCGGGCTGGGGGGAGGGCGCTGGGGAGACTTCTGTTGGCAGACAGGACAACACTGGCAGAATCTCTTTACCTCCGCTTCGAGGCCAGGCCAATGAAACCGGTCCCTGATTCGTTGTATCGTATTTGAAGCCGCCAGATGACCCGCCATGGGGTGGGTATGTGCTAACTCGAGGATCATCTCGGTCTTGCCCTTGGGTACCACCAGCAACATCTTTTCCTCCCCCCTTCGCATGCTTGATCACGAAGTATGGGAGGGGGTGCGGGCCAGGCTGGCGGTCTTCTCCATTCACAACTCGGACTTGGTTCCAACAGTTCCTTAGCCTGGCATCCTCCCGCTGTTCCTTTCCGAATGAGCCACCTTTCGTCACCTGCTGGAAGAGATCAGCAAACACATTAGGATTCTGGCACTCACCCTCCGGCTCACTGTCTGTTGCCATCAGGACGGGACGGGGTCTCCGCTCTCTCTGAGGCCTGCTCCTCCGGGCTCGGCCCCCACGGCCAGCCGTCTGCACGGAGCTCGCCAACAGCTGGTCGAACCCGGGCCAGTCCCGACCTAGCAACATCGGCACTGGTAGATCATCCACGATCCCGATCTCCAACGTCCATGAACCGGGACCAGCCGACACTGTTACTTGTCGGGCTGGTACCCGACGGGTATCCCCATGGACGCACGTGATCGGGATGGAGGACTTCACTCCGGGCCGGGGTCGAACTACCCCGGGTTGGACCAGCGTCACCGAACTGCCAGAATCTAGAGTGGCTGTTACCAGGCGGCCATCCACCCGGACATTTCGTCGAGTGGCTCCGGACGGCACAGCCTGGTGCACCGCACAGCCGGCCAACCACGCCGGAGGCCCGGAGGAACCAGGCTCAGTAGGCATTGGCTCATCCATTGGACTCGAAGCTCTGGGTCTGTGTACCGGCCTCGAGGTGCCCTCCGCAGGTCGCTAATTTGGAATTACCCTCCGGGGGCCCGCTACCGCTCTCTCTCCGGCGTCTCGGGCAGCTGATGCTTCGGCCAATTCCACGGCCTCTACGAGATCCCGGATGGTAGTGGGTCCCCGCATACTGACCGCCGTCCGAAACCGACGAGGAAGAGCCCGCAGTAGTCGATCCACCACTACTCTCTCGGCCACCTGGAGCGAGTTGGGTTCCCCCGTCAACAGCCATAGGTGTCCCAGCCGAGTCAGTTGTGCGGCTTGGGTCCTCACAGGTATTTGGTCATCATAGGCCCACTGCTGGAACTGTTGAGCCGCGCTGACCGGGGACAATCCTAATCTGGCGAGGATCTTCCGCTTCAGGGCTTCATAATCCTCACTGGCCGGGGGTAGTAGCGCATAATAAGCCCTTTGGGCCTCACCTGTCAAAAATGGAGCCAGGATTCTCGCCGACTCTGCTTTATTCCACAGTTCCCTCGTAGTTATCACCTCAAAGGTGTGGAGGTAGGCCTCGATGTCATCCTGCGCCGTCAATTTCGTCAGTAGGTTATGGGCAGCCACTCTTGCATCCGGTAGGGGCACTCGGGCGGCGGCAGCCGCCTGCATCATTCCCAGGGCCTGGTTGGTACTATCCTGCCGCTGGGCTAGCTGTTCAGAGAAACGTTGCTGTTGAACCACCACTTCGGCCAGCCGCCGAACTACTTCCTCCATGACGTCGCCGATATCCAGACGAGAGAGAGAGAGAGCAGGTAGGGTTCCTGGAATGAATAATAGGATGGTTAATTGAACGTATTGTACGTATCGTAGCTTCGATGCTATGCCGGCATTCTCCACCAGTTGTGACAGGCGAAGCAACGACACGTACACAGAAGTACAAGTTACCACTCCCCGAAGGGTATTTTATTAGACGAATGAGTTGAATGTGCCACTGAGTAATAGTTCCTAGACGAAGCTTGGTTCCCAGGCGTTAAGTCTTGCTTCTCTTTCCTTCTTTCTTGAAGAATTACGAGTCTTTCCTTCCGGGTCCTTTTACTTCCGGGTTAGCGATATCGTTCCTTTACCAGTCTCTAGATATCCGATCCTATAGGGCACAAAAGCATACAGAGGCTCAGTGGCATTCCAACCTCGTGGAGATGTTGCTCACCTTTGTCTGGCTACCAGCGGCTTTTGTAGCCGCTGTTGATTGGCGTCTGATTGTGACGAGCGGCAGCTGTGCCGCTCGGATTGCCTCCGTCTCCATGGCGACGCTGATAGAGCCAGGGGTGACTCGTCACAACCATGTACACTGACGTTCAGACATATTGCACTACATGTACCACATGTCAAAAGACCAGCGCTGTGCGTCAGCGAGGTAAGGCCCCCTTACACATCATATCCACCCCTTTCTGTCGAATTGCCATGGACATTGTGGGGCCTCTGGAGAAGAGCAGTGCAGGGCACAGATACATTTTAGTCATTTGCTACTATGCCACCCGTTACCTAGAAGCGTTCCCACTTCGCACGATCACTGCACCCAAGGTTGTTCATGCTCTCATCCAGCTGTTTTCCATGGTAGGTATCCCAGACAAGATCCTTACTGACCAAGGAACGAATTTTACGTCGCACCTGATGAAACAACTGCACCGGCAACTGGGCATTACAGCAATAAGGACCAGTCCATATCACCCCCCGGCGGATGGGCTTGTTGAACGTTTCAACCAAACGCTGAAGGGTATGCTGCGGAAGTTTGTGGCAGACACTGTCCGTGACTGGGATAAGTGGCTTCATTTTGTTCTCTTTGCCTAGAGAGAGGTACCTCAGGCATCCACAGGGTTTTCACCATTTGAACTCCTGTAAGGCTGGCAAGTACAAGGACCACTGGACGTTCTGAAAAAGGCCTGGACAAAGCCAAATGCTTCATCAGAGGAGAGAAGCATCGTGCGGTTTATCCTGGAAATGAGAGAACACAGAAAGGTAAATATCTAAGAAGCACTGACGGCACAGAAACGATGGTATGACCATCATGGCAGAATGCACCAGTTCGAACCAGGACAGAAAGTGTTGCTGCTGTTACCCACCTCAACGAATAAGCTGCTCGCCAAATGGAAGGGTTCCTATACCATTGTATGGAAGGGTTCCTATACCATTGTATGGAAGATCCTGTAGCTGTTACCCTAGATCATTTAGACATGCCCTACCAAGATGAACTGCAAGAACTACTCAACAGATTCCCATCACTGTTCCAGTCTAGGCCTGGGCGGACAGAGCTTGTTCATCACACCATCCACCTTACTGACGCAACACCCTAAGACAACGACCCTACCGTATCTCAGAAAGACTCTTGATACTATTAAAAGCAGAGATTGAAATGAGGGTCATTGAAGCCTCCACCAGTGAGTGGAGCAGTCCATTGGTCATAGTACCAAAGAAGGATGGATCGTTAAGGGATTGTGTCCACTTCCGCAAGTTTAATGTCCAGTCAAAGTTCGATGCCTACCCTATGCCAAGGATCGACAGTCAGTTGAAGAAAACTGGACAGGCCCGGTACATCACAACACTGGATCTGTGTAAAGGGTACAGGCAGATACCCCTCAATTCAAACTCCAAACCCCTTACAGCCTTCAGGATACCTGTTGGGCTATACCAGTTTACTGTCCTTCCCTTTGGACTGCACGGGGTGCCTGCAACCTTTCAACGCCTAATGGACCAAGTTCTCCAGGGTTGTGAAGAGTGGGCAGCTGCTTACTTGGATGACGTTGTCATTTACAGCAATAACTGGGCAGACCATTTAAACCATCTAAAGCAAACCCTGGAGAAGATCAGGTCCTGGTCTATGTACAGGTGTTGACGCTGGCTGGCCGTAAATGTGGCTTGTTGCTGTGGTAGTTCTTAATGAGGCTGCAGTGGGCTGGGTATCGGCTTGCTAGGTGTTGCATGCTTACAAGCTACTTCATGTTTCATAAGTTGTAACTGCCCCATCATCTTATCAATCATCACCATCACAAGCCCTTGGTGGTTCAGTCTTTTAAACTCCTTCTCTTTCATGGGAAGGATAAACTGGAGGAGAATAAAAGAGGGGGGAAGTCACATAGGAAGGAGTGGTACGTGAGTCACTTGTCACGGTTGTATCATACAAAGTAGGAGGAGCACTGGTACATGGTCGACTTTTAAACACACTGCCTGGGGCTGGCATGGACTGAACTGTCCACTGTTTGCATTGGGTAGGACATTGCAGTATGGTTAAGAGCGCTGATTGAAACTGGGGTGCTGAGAAGGCTTCACTCTGTGGTACTGGAAGGTAAGTATGTAATACTAAAGGTGATGGCCCCCTTCTAAATTGACTCTTAGTTAAATCAGATCTATCATCTTGGCCACCAACCACTCAGGGATGTGATGATAGCTGTGGTTCTGTGCTTGAAGCTTGATATGCTAGTTGGGATGCACCCCCTTCGCTCTCGCTAGGTTCCTGTTCTTGGATCTGCTCATACCGTGCCGTGCTGAGGTGTGTACGTTCACAACTGGGCTGATAGCTTTCGTAGTCAACTTGGAAATCATCAAAGTAGGTAGGAGGACGTGTCTGGCATTTTGGCCAAATAGAATCGGAGGCAGGTTCTCTCTGATGCTTATCAACCATATTGCACTGTAGTAAATCACATCCGGCTCGGAGGACCATTTGTTTAATAGGAATAGGATTGATAACTATTTCTGGTTGTAAGTTGCTTTCCTTAAACGATGTCGATCAACCAACTCCAATTTAGATAAAGTAACAACAGCACGGTGTGGCATACAGGTCTTTGAAATCAGGGTCCGCTTATCCACTACACAGGTTTAAGTAGGTTAAAGTGTGGTTCTAAATAAATCAAGCCTAGTGTATGATTAAGTCCGTGAGTGGGTCTATTAATGTTTTGTGTTACTCCAAACGAGTTTAGCAGCTCTCTAAATGCCACTGCTAAAGCATCGTTAGCACTATCTACGTGGATATTAAAATCTCCGACAATCAGTACTTTATCAACGTTAACCAATAGGTCCGATAAGAAGTCCGCGAACTCTTTCAGAAAATCAGTGTAGGGTCCAGGGGGTCTATACACAGTAGCCAGTGTAAGAGAAAGCAATGTTTTTTTACTTTTGTTTGGAACAATTATGTTCAACACGAGCACTTCAAATGATTTAAATGTATGCTCTGTTCTCTGAGTTACGGTAAGAAAGTCTCTAAAGATTGTTGCAACACCACCACCTCGACCAACCGGCCGTGGCTCATGCATATAACCGTAGCTTGGTGGAGTAGACTCATTTATACCAAAGTAATCATTTGGTTTAAGCCAGGTTTCAGTAAGGCAGAGTATATCAAAACTGTTGTCGGTGATCATTTCATTTACAATAACTGCCTTAGAATTTAGTGATGTAATATTAAGTAGCCCGAACTTTAGGAGTTGGTTTTGCTCAACAAATATATTGTCTTTAGGTTTAATCACAATAATGTTTTTTCTCTGACTTTAACATAAATTATTATTTAGTTGTATTATTCGGGGGACAGACACAGTCTCTATGCATTTGGAAGCAGTAACATTTTTAACAGTTGAGTGAGAGGAACACAGACTATGGTTAAAGTTTGTACAGTCGTGGCCAAAAGTTTTGAGAATTACATAAATATTCGTTTTCAAAAAGTTTGCTGCTAAACTCCTTTTAGATCTTTGTTTCAGTTGTTTCTGTGATGTACTGAAATATAATTACAAGCACTTCATACGTTTCAAAGGCTTTTATCGACAATTACATGACATTTATGCAAAGAGTCAGTATTTGCAGTGTTGGCCCTTCTTTTTCAGGACCTCTGCAATTCGACTGGGCATGCTCTCAATCAACTTCTGGGCCAAATCCTGACTGATAGCAACCCATTCTTTCATAATAACTTCTTGGAGTTTGTCAGAATTAGTGGGTTTTTGTTTGTCCACCCGCCTCTTGAGGATTGACCACAAGTTCTCGATGGGATTAAGATCTGGGGAGTTTCCAGGCCATGGACCCAAAATTTCAACATTCTGGTCCCCGAGCCACTTAGTTATCACTTTTGCCTTATGGCACGGTGCTCCATCGTGCTGGAAAATGCATTGTTCTTCACCAAACTGTTGTTGGATTGTTGGAAGAAGTTGCTGTTGGAGGGTGTTTTGGTACCATTCTTTATTCATGGCTGTGTTTTTGGGCAGAATTGTGAGTGAGCCCACTCGCTTGGATGAGAAGCAACCCCACACATGAATGGTGTTAGGATGCTTTACTGTTGGCATGACACAGGACTGATGGTAGCGCTCACCTTTTCTCTCCGGACAAGCCTTTTTCCAGATGCCCCCAAACAATCGGAAAGGGGCTTCATCGGAGAATATGACTTTGCCCCAGTCCTCAGCAGTCCATTCACTATACTTTCTGCAGAAGATCAATCTGTCCCTGATGTTTTTTTGGAGAGAAGTGGCTTCTTTGCTGCCCTTCTTGACACCAGGCCATCTTCCAAAAGTCTTCGCCTCACTGTGCGTGCAGATGCGCTCACACCTGCCTGCTGCCATTCCTGAGCAAGCTCTGCACTGGTGGCACTCCGATCCCGCAGCTGAATCCTCTTTAGGAGATGATCCTGGCGCTTGCTGGACTTTCTTGGACGCCCTGAAGCCTTCTTTACAAGAATTGAACCTCTTTCCTTGAAGTTCTTGATGAACCTATAAATTGTTGATTTAGGTGCAATCTTAGTAGCCACAATATCCTTGCCTGTGAAGCCATTTTTATGCAACGCAATGATGGCTGCACGCGTTTCTTTGCAGGTCACCATGGTTAACAATGGAAGAACAATGATTTCAAGCATCACCCTCCTTTTAACATGTCAAGTCTGCCATTCTAACCCAATCAGCCTGACATAATGATCTCCAGCCTTGTGCTTGTCAACATTCTCACCTGAGTTAACAAGATGATTACTGAAATGATCTCACCAGGTCCTTTAATGACAGCAATGAAATGCAGTGGAAAGGTTTTTTGGGATTAAGTTAATTTTCATGGAAAAGAAGGACTATGCAATTCATCTGATCACTCTTCATAACATTCTGGAGTATATGCAAATTGCTATTATAAAAACTTAAGCAGCAACTTTTCCAATTTCCAATATTTATGTAATTCTCAAAACTTTTGGCCACGACTGTACTTACTAGTCAAATGGTGCGTAGCGTCTTTGAGATGTTGTCAGACAGGAGTTCCGCTCCATTGCTGCTGGGGTGCAGGCCGTCGTGGCGGAAAAGCCTAGGTCACTCCCAGAACAGATCAAAATTATTAACAAAGAGCAGCTTCTGTTCAATACACCATGACATTATTCACCCCCACGTGCAGCAAGACTGCTCCGACGCTAGCGTCGTCCTTCAGGATCGCAGTTACCTGCGCAGAGACATCAAGAACACGGGCGCCAGGAAACAGTGAGTGCGCACCTTACCTTGAGTGGAGGAAGCGCGTACGTTCCGGACGATTGAGACTCCGATGACCACAGCGTTCCATTCAGTCTCACAGAGGGCGGCAAAGCGGTTCCTGGTTGGGATCTCGAAGACCGGTGGAGTCGGTGGGGGAGAGGTTATCGCTTCAGTCATTCAGACATTAGTCATTAGTGATGTAATAATGAGAACTGTGAGTTAAGCAGTAAGGGCAATATTCAGTAAGTAAAGGTTGGTAATGCTAACAGCCTGAGTGCTAAACAGCCAAAACTAATTTATCCGTGCATTTTATGATGATTTTGGAATGGGATACACTTAAAGGTTCTGTGTGTAAGTTTCAGAGCCCACTATTTGCGATGTAGGAAATTGCAACCTACAGCTCCGATACCCCCCTCTCCCTCCCATTAGAGAAGCTACGGTTGGCGTCACAGGACAAAAGGGTTCCGTAAATGATAGCGGCCATTATCGGTGGTGTTGATAATTGCAATCTACGTCTCACAGGCGAACAACAGACTGAAGCTACGGACACAGGACAGAGATGTCGTCGTCTGAGACAGCAGAGAGTAACCTTTGCAAGTCAAGTGACGAGGTTTATTTACAAAAAATTATATAATCATTAAATTGACTTAATTCATTATTTACTCTAATCGTTATAGTGAATATTATTGTTACTAGTTTAGCATTGTGTCAGTGATGTATTCGCTTATTTTGCATAGCATTTTTTGGCACGGTAACTTGGTTCGTAACTTACTGCCTCTAGAAACCGCTTGCTAATGCTAAAGGCGTGTAATCTAACCGCGAAAGTCTTAGCAGACATTTTTCTCATCATCACAGAGTCAATCAGAGGACTTAACACAGGTAGTAAGAGGGAGAGGAAGAGGGAGAGGGAGAGGAAGAGGGCGGAGAGGTAGGGGTGTGGGAGCTGCAGGCAGGGCGAGGAGAGGCAGAGGAGCTAACGTTACCCGGGAGGACCGCACAAGAGAGGATGTAGAAAGAGTGGAAGCCCTCCAACGAAACAGGGACAGCTGTTACTGAGGTTTGCAGTGGAATTATATTCAGACCCGTTTACATAAAATGGCAGCGTTATTAACATCTCATCTCTGTGCTCATAAAGCAATGTCACGGTTACGTTAGTCTGTAGATGTCTTTATATATTTATTAGTTCATACATACATACACATATATATACAGTTCACTTATATAGCGGAAATTAGACAAACTTACTGGTCCAGCAGAAAGCTGGCAACTTCGGCGTCGCTTAGCAAACCCTTGTCCTGCTTCAGTGCCCTCCATTTGGGAAAAGCCACGCCGATGTTTATTCGGGTTTTCTGCCGTTTTTTGTCTCGACTTCGCCTTGCTGCATCGTATTTTCTCTTTTTTTGAACGAACAGATTGACGCTCTATCGGCTCTTGTGCAGAGTATGTGTGGTCCGCCATTATCGCAAATTTTGCTCCTTACTGCAACAAAGAACCGTTTATATTTCTAATAAAAAGTAAATGCTGTTATTGTTCTTCCTCTTCTTCTGCTAATCCTTCTATGTAGTCGCTTTGCAAGCTGCCTCAAAACACAGCCGAAGAAGAAGAACTAGTCCCGTGCATCCTTCGTTTTACGAAACGCGCTCAGTTTGTCCGTGTAGTGATAGTGTGATGTAGGGGAGTACGGTGGAGGTGTCTTGGAGTTAATGAGGGGTTGGGACTAAGGTAATTGAAGTGTACAGGTGATGCGGATTAAAAGGCTGATAAAAAGACCGTTGGAGAGGCTGCTTGTGGGTCGGGAGCTCGAGTGTGGGTGACACGCTAAACGGCCGCTCGAGATAATTAGTGTCTCCGGCGGTGAAGACAGGTAGCTAGATAGAGGGGGAGTCAATAGAGCTAGTTAGTGAGGGCCTTCTTTGTTGGTTAGGAGAGCTCCTGATTCGTAGCGAAAGCTGACAACGGGCTAGTGCTGCTGCACACCCTGTGCTGGTGCCACTGAAACCTGGATTATAGCCTGACAACGTGCTAAGAGCTAAGTGACTGCTTGAGCTGCGGCATTTACTGTGCTGGTGCCTCTGAACCCTGGACTACTGCCTGACCCCGTGCGAGATCGAACTCTGTGTCTCCTGTCTTCAGGGATCGGTTGGTGGCTGGGAGATTGAAGCAAGCCTTGACTAAAGGGGGGTAATGTGCCATATTGGAGTGTATTTATGGTTTTAATGCAATAAAGCTTTCATACTTGTCCCTGTGGTGTTCGGTCTCTGACTTAAAATTGCCTGGTTGTTACAATACTATAGAAACATGGCTGTGCACATTGATAAATTACATGTAAGGGTGTGCCCGCGGTGTATATACATAAAATGGCTCATTGTAAGGTAATATAAACATTTCGGTTCATTTTGTAAGGTATTTCTTCACCACTCACAACATAGTTTTGTATTATCCAACAAATGATGTACCTGTTGCATCAAAGAGTGCAGAACAGTACTCTACTCTCAGCCAGTCTTGTCTCTTTGTTCCAAGGTTACCGCAGGACCTGACCCGAGCTGAGATGATAGAGCTGGATAAAGGATGCGGCAACTTGACACGATTTTTTCTACAACACTTCAAATGCTATTAGATTGTTAATGATAATCTTAAATCTATAATTTACCTTATTAGTAAGTTTATTTATTTTGTATGTAGCCTTGTTGTGCAAGCACTGTTGAGCTTGTGCAGAGGCAGCAGCTTTTGCCAGAGGGGAACTGGAATCCCCTGGTTGGGCCTGGGTTCTCCTGAGTTTTTTTTTCTCGATTGGAGTTTTGGGTTCCTCGCCACCGTTTGCATATTGTTTTGCACTATTTGCCTGGCCGGGGGGGCTGCTTTAGAATTTAGAAGTTAGACATAATTAATATTGCATATAAGAATTTATAGTCCGTTTAATATTTGACCTGTGTTTCTCTCTCATTTATCTCAAATGTGTGCTTTCACTGTGCGTGTGTGCGAGTGTGTTTGCGTGTGTGCGAGTGTGTTTGCGTGTGTGCGTCTATGTCAATGTGTGTATGCATATTGTGTGTGTGGAGCATTGTGTGGAGTCTTTTGTTGTTTTCACCTTTTTCTTGTTTTTACAGGTATATGACTTTAGTTTTTTTTCTTGTATTCAATGCGTCTCATGTACAGCTGCTTTGTAACAATGAAAATTGTAAAAAGCGCTATAAAAATAAAGTTGAGTTGAGTATTATATATTACATTTTGGTGAATAAATCCTTCAAAATTCTACACACTGTACCTTTAAGGATAATTTTTACCCTCTGTGAAAATTTAAAAACTTAAAACATAAATCATAAGATTTAACAAGAATAAACCATATATTAGGAATAAGTTTGAAGGAGCTCCGGCTTTAAAGCACACCGTTCCTAAAGTCTCTCCAGTTATTTATTTTGATTGTTAATGAAAACACAGCCCCCTCCGCCCCTCTCCTTACCGGAGTTGCTCGTTTGGTCCGCTCTAATGATGGTAAAGTTGTCTAGGCTGACCTCTTCATCTGGAACAGAGCCGTTCAGCCATGTCCCAAACAGCGCAATAATGCAGACGTCTGTAGTCTGCAGCTCCAACCCTGTAGCAGCTAATCCACGTGTCACATTCAGGTGTGCGGTAACAGGGTTGAGATCCATGCACTAGAGCATCATCCTACTCTTATTTATAACACACAAACATGCTTCAAGCTCTCATAACTGATAGAAAAATCTCATGTCAGAGTCAAGTGTCATTGAATAGACTTTATTATAGCATTTATCAGAAGAAGGTGTCACTCATCACAACACGTGTTGTGTTCTGGCTTCACCACAGAAGATGGTACAGTCAGTACGTCCAGATGTCTCAACAAATAATACACATCTGGGACACAGAGCATGTCCATGGTATGTAATAATGGCAATATTAAATATCATATAGAGACTAAGCCCATCAAGGGTGTATGTTACAATAAAAATACAGCAAACAACCCAAGAGTATTGTTATTTATGGAATAAAAAACTAACTACTCTGTGCCACATGAGCTCACAGGCTTTCCATGCTTTGTTCTTGATTTAAATCCTGTTTTTATGAGGGGAAGGACTATGACAGAAACCAAATAAGCCCACCAAAGAAAAACAAAAACACAGAATTTCACAAAACGGATATAAAAATAAAAACGACTCAATACCTCATGCTTATGAACGACTGCTGGTATACTGTGAACAGTGTTAATAAATGAACGGGTGTCCATCAAAAACATGTTTATTAACTCAAGAGGAAAAGCAGGTGAAGATCCAGTCAAACTCGGAGCACACTGAAGACGACGTCCAGAGACACAACAAACACACTTCACAAGAGTTACACAAGCATTACACGGCGAGCGTGTTGTTCATCTACCAGCCGCTGTTATCCCAGGTCTCTTCAGCAGGTTTGGGGGGATTCTTGGTGCTCTTATCCCAGTCGTTGTCCCAGCTCTCCCAGCCGTCTGCACTACTGTTCTTCTGCACAGAGGCGCTGCTGAGAGCAGAGTTACTGCCGAAAGTCTCCCAGAAATCCTGCTTACAACCACCGCCGTCCTGACTACTGCAGGAATCTTTGCTCTGATAACCTTCCTGATATGCAGAACTACGACAACAACAAAAAGCATTTTCCTTTTAGATCGATAGCATTAAAAATGGAATGCAGCAGGTACAGAGAAGAGAAATGTTGGAGTGAAACATGTCATTTGGGAAGTTTTGTACAGGACAAACACATGAGAACCCAACGAGTACTGGCAAGCCGTTACAGACAATGAAAGGTTGTGGTGTTTTCTTTACAGCGAGTGGCTCTGATGGATGATGCAAAGCAGAAAATGAATGTATGTATTCACCCATCATCGGCGGCATCTGGTTTTCCACTGAAGAAAGACGTCACGTCATTCCAGCCCTTCGCACCGGCACCCTGAACCTGATCCAAAAAATACACATAGCCACTTTACTTACTGGGCACATTGAGATCAACACAGCCACCGCCGTGTATTACTGTAACTGATTACATGATGAAGCATCTTGACTTTACTCACCACCGTAATCACAACGGCAGCACAAACAAAAAGAAACAGAAAACAGTGAAGCCAATTCATGTGTAAAAGTGTGAGAGTTCTGAAAGCGTCTGCTGCGAGTCAATGTGATCATCACAGACGCTTTGAGAACCACACACCGACTCGTACCTTTGTGGCCAGACCTGTGATGTTGACGGCCATTTCATCAAATAACTTTCCTTCCTTCACCTAAATGTGATGAGTCACAGCATCAGTAACGGAAGCATCATGGATTGTTACGTTCAGACACAAACAAACACCACATGAATCAGTTGGTGATGGAATCATATTGATGGACGTTTTACTCTTAGCAAGAAATGTTGGAATGAAAGCTTTGAGATTTTAAGTAAAGGAATATGAGTCCTGTCATAAAAGAACACAGCAGCTCAAGTCTATTTCCATTTTCAATCTGCAGATGTCATCGCTCTGTTGAACTTCATCATTTACTCGCACTCGTGTCCTCTCAAATGTGCATCAATTCAGTGCATCAAACACAAACATATTTTCTATAAAGATGACTTTAATGATGGATGTTTGTGCTATGTGCAGCTTCAACATCTTGATCCCCATATCAATTTGTTTGTTTGTCATGAATGTGAGTAAATGATCAGAGAAGTCTCATACTTAGGTAAACTGTCCCTTTCATCCAAACATAATTGCGTGTTTTTCCTCTGAGTGTGTCTCAATCAGCTCTCTTGTTCAGTAGTCAGGCACTGCTCTGGCCATTTTCAGGGCCGTCTCATTCGCCTACAATTCAACGCAAAAACCAGGGAGCATCTGCTCCCTTACTGGAGACTACTCGATGAACATCATGAAGAAATAAAGTTTATTTTAATTTACATATAAACACACATTGCAGGGATTTACTATTTGACCACATTAATTCGTTGATATGTAACAGAAGAAATAATGTACATAATGTTCTTTAACTAGTATTTCAAAATCAAGTCAGAAAGATTTTTCAAAATAATAGTTGTTCAGTAACGCGCGCTTAAGCAGTTACGTCTCAATATGTAGTGACCTAGGGTCCTTACCCAGTGCCTGAACCCGTGGGCACAATATATGACCTAGAGAGCTGATTGAGACACAGGGTCTAGCTTTGATTTTCAGGGTGAAGCTAAAACGTAAAACACAGCTGGGTCCAGAATGATTTGGACAGAGGCACGTTTTGTGTTGCTTTAAGTTACAGTTATAAAATTAATATTGTTTAAAAGTGCAAACTCTCAGCTTTTGCCTTTATTTAGAGTATATCACATCCAAACTGGCTGATGGCTGAACAGCTCTTTAAATATGTAGTTGCCCCCTTTTTCAAGGGACCAAACTTATAATTAAAAAAGAACACATTTGTGTAAATATTTATGTGTGATAAGTAATAATGTAATAAGTGGGATAATGTCCAGCCAGGATCTGTTATCACCCTGCAGGCTGAATTAGGGTTTATATTTACAGCCATGAAAAAAACTAAGAGATCACTCCAATATTAGTTTTGGTTTTTCTGAATTTACTATTTCTAGGTACATGTAAAAAAAAAACTTGCTTCATTCTGTAAACTAGTAACAACATTTCTCCAAAATGAAACTTTGATGACGACACTAGGGGGTTTGCCCATGGGAACCTATCATCACTTATCCTAATTTCAAAAGGCCAATAAATATTGGTGAATGGAACTTGCCCCCCCTTTCTACAGGTATTCAATTAAGATGGCTTGCTCGATTAATTCTGCTTTTGTTCTTTTGACTTCTCTCTCGTTTCGGTATGAAAACATTACAGTCGCAGCTTTCATTATTCTCCAACAAGCAAAAGCCATTCTGGAGGCTTCCTGACCGGGTCCAACTGCCACTAGCCCTTAGTGCATTTCTTCCCCGAGGTGAATACACCGGTAGGAACGACCCAGGGCTTATGTCAAAGCTGCACACTGGCACAGACCTCATCCTTTGTGCGACGAAAGTGGCAGGACACACTCTGGGTTGCACAATGTCTGCATTAGTGATCCAAGAGCAGCACCTTTGGCTCAACCTTGTGTAGACGATGGACACAGACAAACTGCACTTTGTCCATGTACCCATCTCACAAGGTGGGTCTTTTCGGTGACAACGTCAACGACACTGCCCAGTGACAACCAGATTGCCAGACACCGCCCACATCTCCTTGCTTTTTCTTCACCTCAGTTCAAGTTAAGAATTCTGCCGTTCTTCAGGCGAAGGTCGTAATGCCGTCCTGCGGGTTCTACAGCCAGAACTTTTAGATCTGTACACCTTGAACGAGGCCCTGCTCAGGATGCACTTCAGGATGTTGATGCAGATGGACATGCTGACATGCATACGGTATTAGGATTGGTCAGCAGCCACAGACCTTTCAGGTATCGAACCTGCCAAGGTTTGCCTTTTGAGGGGGAGCTCCACCAGTGCATGATTCTTTCCATTTGATCTTCTCCTGTTTTTACCAAGTTCGCAGAAGGCTGTCCTAGCTCCCCTCATGGAGCAGGGTGCACACATTATCAACCGTCTCAACAACTGGATTTTGTGTAGGTCCTAAAGGTACTCGGGTGTGTTATTCATTGTGCCTGTGTCCTAGGACTGGGCAATATGGCAAAAAATGTCAAATCAATAATTATTTCTATATTGATAAATAACTATATTGTAACAAGGAAAGCGGGACAAGAGCCGTGAGACAGGGAGGCGGGGCCGGCGGCGTGAGTGATAATGTGTATCAGCTCTGCGCACACCGGTCCCGCATCTCTCACGGAGGAGATCGGGAACATAAGAGGACGAGCGATAGGACTGCTGACGAGAGAGGACCGGGCCCGGACATGTGTTTTAAGTTTGTGTTTATGTTCTTGTGGCCCTTTTACTTCTGTATTTTGTTTGTTTATTTTTGATTAAAGTTTGTTGAATGTCCACCGGTTCCCGCCTCCTTCCTTCCTTTTATTGAACCGTATTATATATATTTACAACGATTTATAATCGGCTGCCAGCTTTGAGAGTATCCCAACAATGACCGAAGCCAAAAGAAACAAGTGGGTTTATTAATTATATTTTAAAATACAATTTATATATAAAAAAACAGACTAATAAACATAAACTTTAAAAACAGAGTTAAATTAATTATGCACTAATGCAACACAGAGGATATTAGACCATGAACGACGAAAGGTTCATTCCATCTCATTTCAACTCAATTGACTCGTATCCATTCAATTATCGTAGCATATAAACCAATTGAGCTTGCATGTGCAATGAATTTAGGGGTAACTCAGTTCAGTCACACTCGTCACTTTTTCAAATAGCCAGACAACTTCCATATACCGGAATTACATTTGAAAAAGAGTAGTGCTGAAAATATCAATGAACAGCGAAAAGAAAGTCAATCTGTTACCGACACATTGTGAGCTCAGCTGACATGCTAAATTCAGATGCTTGTCTTGTCACATATTCCCAGATTGCATTTCTTTTAAAGTAAAAGTTAACAGGGCATAAGTAAAGGCAACAAAAGATAATGAGTCTGGTCAATGGGTATGGGTAATGTAGTGTGATATGGCAGTCCATGTGATGAGGGGGGTACCCTCTAGTGGATTTGAGAGGGCACTGCAGCTGGTGACTGTGAAAGACAGCTTTCGTTTGGTTTCATTTCATTTCATTTCATCTAATTAATTGAATTGAATCTTTGATACTGTCTCTATGCTTCTAATATTTAAGTGACTTCAGCTGTTTTACAGATGTTGAAATATTGAAAATGCTGCTTATTCAGGTTTAATTATCATTTGTTTTTAGCTGATTTAATCTGAATTACTAATATGACTATTTTATTAAGGTGAATAATGCCCTTTTTTGCACTATTTATGTTGGGCTGAAATTATGTTGGATTTGTTCTTTATGTTCTTTATTTAATTTTTCTAGCCACTTTATTTTTATGGTTGAAGAAAATGTTGAAATCAAATTAATTTTGCAGATGTTACAGTATTATTTTTGTTAAATTAAGTAACCAAGATGAATCAACTTCCCCAAAAAACACGACAGGATTCTCCCTCAATTAGAGATGGGACGGGAATTTTTGTGGGAGTGGGACGGGAAAGGTTTAAAAATCTACTTCCGTATCACCCTGTAGCCCACAGGTTATTAACAAATATCTGTAAAGGTGTGAACCAAATGGCTTAAGCAATCAAATAAGCAATACAAAAGATGGGTCTTCTATCATGTCCATTGTAAGTTCTTCAGTAGGAGGTCTGGTCACATATACAGAAACCTGGGTTAGGAATGTAGAAAGTTGGAATGAGAGCATTGCTACTGGAGCACCAAGCATCACTACTACCTAGGGTTGTTGCGATTGATGATACTATCGTGAATCAACGATCCTCAGACATATCCCAGACCTATGATAGCCGATTCCTTAAACGATAGCTGGCTGTTTGCCAATATATGTTGCAAATCAATATAACAAATGCGCATTTCTTCATTTCTTCAGCCCTCGAGAGAGCTTGTGATACGCCCGGCTCAGGATTTCCTCGCAGGAAGTGCTATGCGCGTGTGGGTTTAAAACCAGCGCATGAGTTGTTCCCGTTGGGTAATCAAGTAATAACAGCGCATGCGGGCATCAATGACGCATTTGGATTAATGATATTGATTTATTTATAGCAATAGTTACTTTCTCTCGTTTAAAAAGTTGCGGTGGGAAGTAACCATGTTGCCAACTGCACTGAACTTGAACTCTGATAGAATACTAATTTCACTCACACATGAGCATTTTCTAGACACGTAACGCTAAGCTTCTGTTTTTGTGCACAAATCCAGCTTGTCATATATAAATGCGTAATTGCCCCTCAATACTATCGTGTATCGGCGATCCACAGGCTGGCGATAGAGCGATCTGACTATGGAGAATATCGCCCAACACTACTACCACCTTCAAGAAATTCTCTCTCCACAAGCACTTTGTCCTGCTTTCTTCATTTATGTACTAGGAGCAATCATTAGCGAGCCACCCAATGACTGCTCAGCCAAATTCAAGAAAATCTAAGACTTGCAAGTGACCTGGTGCTCCGGCACCTACAAGAAAAGAGCAAGCTCTCCCTCATGCTCTTCCTCTGGAGTCAGCATGTGGTCAAATCACAACGATTTACTGAGATACCTCCCCTTTGGCAGGAAGTGGTCTCTGCAGCACTCTCTTACTATCCTGAAGATAGTAAGATTCTTCTCAGAAATGTCTTACTGTAGCAGGTGGTATTTCGTGAGCTCTTTAAGAAAAAGGCCACCAACTGAGATACCTGGGTTAAGAGCCCACTCCACCCAAGTAGGACCAGAGAGACATATTGCTCCATGCACTGGAAGATTATGATGTTGCCTTCTCTGTTCAATGTCATGATGTGGCTCTGTGCTCATGTTTAAACACCACAATACAAATGTTTTTACATGTATTTTAGGATCAGTTCAAAAATGAATATATGACAGAATAAGGCAGACTTTGTATAACTTTCATGCATCCCTGCATTCTCTCAGTCTATCACATTGCTGTTGAGTGACTTCAATTTATTCCTGAGGTTGTTTTCTGTTTAAATGTTTGGTTGACACAAAGTGATCTCTTAATGTTTTCTGCGTTTGTATATGATGTATTAATCAAAGCATTGTATCTGTGAGAGATGTGGACGAATATCAGGGTCACTTTTGATCTTTACCTTCTCCTGTGTGGGTTTGATAACAGATTCATTTATTGTTTGACCCAATTCTGCAGCCTGAGAGAGAGAGAGAGAGAGAGAGAGAGAGAGAGAGAGAGAAAATGCATGAATATCAACATCAAACATCATGAAAACATCACACTGATGAAAACATGACAACAACCAACACAAACACATGCATCTCTTACTGTTGACATAAGGCAGAAAAACACACATTTACACACTCCAGTCGTTCATGACCGGTTCATGACCAATTGTGATATAATGCACTGTATTGAAAAAGCATCGCACTAGTAGCCATTCTTTAATGTCTTCTATTATGAGAAGGAAAATGCACTTAATGCGCCATTTAGCGCTTTGCTTTTTACTTGCAGTTATGATGTGATCTCCCTGCGACTGCGCGCAAGTGTTTAAGGTGTAGTTTGGAGGGGCGTGTGTCCGGCGTAACGGACCCTTGTTGGACGCAGGATTAACGTTACTGTGTGGCGTTGCTTTGCGTTGTCGTCTGCGGTTCGACAGCTGTGCCATGCCGGGGGATCTAGGACGGTGTTCTGACATTTTGTGCTACCATTAGAATGTGCTTCCCACTCACTTACCTAAGTTTTAGGTTGGGGTTGTGTTGCTTCTGGTGCTATTAAATAAACGTTTGGTTGAGAATTGGCCGTGTCTGATCGCCGACTTTTGTTGGTGGTTAGGTGGCGTTCCTAGAAATGACTAAACAACATAATAGGCGCGCATCATAATCTAAATCGCAGCTGGCTTGACTGCAGTTTTTGACGTATCTTGCGAGTTAGTTGTAACCATGGCAGGACACAATGTTCAAACGAGATGCACTAGCAACTTGATTTCATTGTTTATAAATCTCCTGTATGTTATTAATAAGCCATATATTTATATTTAATATATGTGCGTTTCCTTGAAAAATAATGCACATCCTTTTTATACATTGTGCATGTTAAAAGGTGCCACATTCATGTGCTTGTCTAAACTAACACCTTCAATTGTCAGTGCTCCAAAATGTTTGACTGTGCTCCTAAATTAAAAAAAAGTTAGCGAAGAGCCCTGATACTTGTGTAAGGTTAGGGTTAGGCTTAGTAAGACATGGAACGCCCCCCTTTCGGCACGTTCCAGTCAAACTAGCTTCGTCCTCCTTACTTTCCTCGAGGGGGGGAGTTTTAGAGCCTTGGCGATTAATTGTCTGTTTTAGGGTCTTGCCGATTATGACGATGAATTGTCTGTTTTTGTGGCCTTGCCGATAATGACGATTAATTGTCTGTTTTAGAGCCTTGCCGATTAAGTGTCTGTTTTTGGTGCCTTGTCGATTAATTGTCTGTTTTAGAGCCTTGTCGGTTATGCCGATTAATTGTCTGTTTTAGAGACTTGGTGGTTCATTGCCTGTTTTAGGGCCTTGCCGATTATGACGATGAATTGTCTGTTTTAGAGCCTTGCCGATTATGACGATTAATCGCCTGTTTTGGTGGCTTGACAATTATTACAATTAATTGTCTGTTTTAGGGCCTTGGCGATAATGACGATTGATTGCCTGTTTTAGGGCCTTGGCGATTATTACGATTAATTGTCTGTTTTAGAGCCTTGACAGTGATGGCGATTAATTGTCTGTTTTAGAGCATTGGCGATAATGGCGTTTCATTTTCTGTTTTAGGGCCTTTACAATATGTCGAGATAATGACGATTAATTGTCTGTTTTAGAGCCTTGGCAATAATGACGATTAATTGTTTGTTTTAGGGCCTTGACAATAATGACGATTAATTGTCTGTTTTAGGGCCTTTACAATAATGTCGATTCATTTTCTGTTTTAGGGCCTTTACAATAATGTCGATTCATTTTCTGTTTTAGGGCCTTGACGATAATGACGATTAATTGTCTGTTTTAGAGCCTTGGCAATAATGACGATTAATTGTTTGTTTTAGGGCCTTGACGATAATGACGATTAATTGTCTGTTTTAGAGCCTTGGCAATAATGACGATTAATTGTTTGTTTTAGGGCCTTGACAATAATGACGATTAATTGTCTGTTTTAGGGCCTTGACGGTTAATTGTCTGTTTTAGAGCCTTGACGGTTATTTGTCTGTTTTAGGGCTTTGGCGATTATGACGGTTCATTGTCTGTTTCAGAGCATTTAAATTTAATTCTCATAAATTTTTGATCTATCAGCCATAGAAAAGCTTCTAGTCTGTCTTTTTCTCACTTGCAAGACTACAATAAAATTGAACCATCCATCCATCCATCCATCTTCTTCCACTTATCCGGGGCCGGGTCGCGGGGGCAGCAGTCTAAGCAGGGACGCCCAGACTTCCCTCTCCCTAGACACTTCCTCCAGCTCTTCCGGGGGGACACCGAGGCGTTCCCAGGCCAGCCGGGAGACATAGTCCCTCCAGCGTGTCCTAGGTCTTCCCCGGGGTCTCCTCCCGGTGGGACATGCCCGGAACACCTTCCCGGGAAGGCGTCCAGGGGGCATCCGGAAAAGATGCCCGAGCCACCTCAGCTGGCCCCTCTCGATGTGGAGGAGCAGCGGCTCTACTCTGAGCTCCTCCCGAGTGACCGAGCTTCTCACCCTATCTCTAAGGGATCGCCCAGCCACCCTGCGGAGAAAGCTCATTTCGGCCGCCTGTATCCGGGATCTTGTCCTTTCGGTCATGACCCACAGCTCATGACCATAGGTGAGAGTAGGAACGTAGATTGACCGGTAAATCGAGAGCTTCGCCTTGCGGCTCAGCTCCTTCTTCACCACGACAGACCGGTACAGCGACCGCATTACTGCAGAAGCTGCACCGATCCGTCTGTCAATCTCCCGTTCCATCCTTCCCTCACTCGTGAACAAGACCCCCAGATACTTGAACTCCTCCACTTGAGGAAGGAACTCTCCACCTACCTGAAGTGAGCAAGCCACCCTTTTCCGACTGAGAACCATGGCCTCAGATTTGGAGGTGCTGATTCTCATCCCAGCCGCTTCACACTCGGCTGCAAACCGTCCCAGTGCATGCTGAAGGTCCTGGTCTGATGGGTCTATGTTAATTTAATTTTGGTAGACTGGTTTTCACACCGATATTAGTTTAAATAATATTAAATTATACTGAAGTTTATTTTTATGGTATATGCTTTAGTTAATTTAAAAGTGATTGTGTTGTGGTGGTACATTTTACATGCTTTAGTTACAATATATACACACTAAAATATGCAATATGCAGGCACTACAGCTCCCCCTAGTGTAATTGTCTGTTTTAGGGCCTTTGCGATAATGACGATTAATTGTCTGAATCTGAAACCATTATCTCATAATCGTTCCAGCCCTACATTTACTCCAATACTTTACACCACTGCCCCTTCTAGGCTTTTGTCACATAAGACACACAGTGGACAGATATGATGAGGAACTAGTTAAGAGCCCATAATGGAATGATTGGCAAAATGAACACATGATGAACACACACGAGAGAGAGAGAAATCAAGCATGCAGGAGTATTACCGGCTCAGGGGGAGGCTTATAACCACGTAACTATCATCCGCAGCAGTGAGAGGAGAGGAAAGCAGCATATATAACACACACACTTCACCCATCAGCACTATCATCTCCATTCATGTTAAACATCACACGTACCTTCAGAGTGGCTTGGCCGGCCAGTTTTGAGGTCTGTTTGAGGAGAGAAGGACAAAAGTGAGCTCTCGTTTATAAAAAAAAGCTCTTGGACCTCATCAAAACTATCTTCATTTGGTCTGACGGGTGTTGATCTGACAGAATTGTTATGTTTTGGTGAACTTTAAAGACATGGAATGAAGCATCATGAATGTACTCACACTGTCTTTAGCAACAGATGCAAATTTACTGGCTCCAACCGTGAAACTGCTCCAACCCTTCATGACGAAAACACGGAGTAAATAAAACACAGAGACCCGGACGTGACAGTGTATATCCACAGGGGATC
Source organism: Triplophysa siluroides (assembly GCA_006030095.1). Classification (NCBI taxonomy): domain Eukaryota; kingdom Metazoa; phylum Chordata; class Actinopteri; order Cypriniformes; family Nemacheilidae; genus Triplophysa; species Triplophysa siluroides. The sequence goes on along the minus strand of VCII01000143.1, from coordinate 341,482 downwards.
ATGGCACGAACATTCTCTTCTCAAGTATGCACAAGAAAATACTGTCATTGAACATACTGTATTCATGTCCCATTCCCAGAATCCTATTTAACAGGCAGTCTAGAAATAAGCTAAAAGGGGAAAAAGCAAACCCAACTGGCAAAAACCTAATGACTGTGATCATTACCGAGTAGATGGAGGACATGGCGTTATTCATGAAGTCCTCATCTTTCTTGGGTGGGTTTGGAGTGTTACCGAAACCCACGTATCGATTCTCCTGCGGCCCACAACCTCCAGCACTGAAATCACACACACAGCCCTTCACATGGAGTCCTGTGTCTCTCACCAGGTTTCACTGCACGATGGAGTCAAGACAAAGACACGTGAACTCACTTTTGATAAGAGTTGACATCATCTGTCAGCCAGTCCTCAAAGGCTTTATCAGAGGAGCGAGCGTTATTCGGAGCCACCGCGCCGCTAGACCTGCAACAACACAACACACATCACTCATAATGAAGACGCATCACTACATCCACTGACGGTGTCTGCTGTACCGGTGGGCGGAGCTCAGGCCTGTCTTTGCTTGAGGAGGCGTCCAATCACGAGCAGGTGAACTCTCTATAGACCATTCATTTCCTTCAGCGAGAGTGGCCACCTTTAACACACACAGAACAGAACAACCCATTGATTCATATGTAGCTGTGTTCGTCTTCGTGTGTGGCTCTGCGCAGGCCGATCGACGGCTGACTTGAAGCAGTGCATGCTGGTTAGAAAGTACCGCCAGAGGCTATGATGATTGGCCAAACATCTTCAGTTCAGTTTATACTTATTAATCTGTGTTTTTTAACTAGTATTTTGTGTTATTGGTATTTTTATAGTATAGGGCTTATGTTTACTATTATTTTTGGGCACAGAGTACTAAGCAGCACATGACATATTCAGGGTTTTTCCTGGCTCAAAATGAGGCGGAGGTGCCATCTTGATCTTTTACACACACACATAGGCTACCGTACCTTAACCAAAGTGACTTTGACATATTAAGAGTTCTAATAAAATTTTGATGAAAAGGACAATTATTACGTTATGTAAAACATTACCTTTATTTAACCAAACAGAAATGTTTTTTATCAAATATTTTCAACTAACTTTTCAGCCCATAGTAGCCAACTGAATGAACCAGTCTCACTAAATGAGCAGAGCTCATTCGCATCTTGCATTCTCTGTGGTTCACTTTAAATGATTCAATGATCTCTTATCTTCGCTAGTGACTGAAAAGTTCAATAGTTTAAATGAATCTGTTCAAATGAGTCATTCGTGTGCGAGTCGTTCTGAACGCAACGTACCGGCGAACTCGCTGTGTACAGTTTACTCTGATTCAATGATCCAACTGCACAGATGAAGACATTATAATGATACGTTATGTTCATTTTAGAAATTAAACGTACTTGGATGCACAACAAACAGCCGTGAAACACAGCTGGGCTCTTGTTCTGCAACTCTTTTTAGCGCCTCAGTGTGCTGATAATGAAACAGCGCCTCCACTGTGGCGTAATGCCGCAACTGCAGTTACAAATGACGGTCTGTTAAATGCACGCAGCATTTCTTGTGAAGACACCCGACAAAATGTTGGCGAGAGTCTGAGGCGGCCGCCTCCAACTTCTCTATGCAGGAAAAGACCCTGGACATATTCAATATAAATAGTTTCAAGCTGCTTGTTTTGAATGATAATGTTATCGGATTATTATTATTATTTATTATTTTTTTAATAAATTGGATTATTTTATTTTATTGGATTATCTAATCCACATCACGCGTGACACAGCAAGTGTCCCTTTTTCGTCTCCTCCCTCGACTCCAAATCTTGACCATCGGTGCTTTGCCGGATGAAGTCAAACACACCTATTCGAGATTCATTCATCTGCGTTTAACATCAGTATTCATGATTGGTGTTTATGCGCTCACCTTGTCTCTGAAAAGAGCGGCAGCTTTGCTGTTGTATTTTTCCTGTAAATTCCAACTGGGATCATAGTCATCTTGCAGCTCGAGAAACATACGAAACTTTCCGTTTCCTCCAGCTTTCATCTTCTCCAGCTCAACGTCTTTCCACTTGTCCATTGAGACCGATCGTACAAAGCTATAGAGAACATGAATAAACCAAAAGAAAGGCTTCACAATCAGCTCGCTTCTATCATACTGCTGACAGTGTTCTTCAATAACTGTGTGTTACGATGATATGGAGCACAGACCATATAATGTTCTGTTCATATGAAACCTGTTGTTCTTATATTCACTTTCAATGTTTGCGTATTACAGAAGAGCATTAGAGAAATGATACTAAAGATTTCAGACCAGTCTAGGGCCCTGAGACAAATCTGTTTTGTTTTGTCCCAAATTCAGTTTTTCCGTTGAACATTTTCTAGATTCTGTGTTTACCGTTCTTACTGTACAATAGTAATATATTTGGCCTCATGAAAAAAAAAACAGTATACTTTAGTATACACTTAAAGTGACAGTTTACCCAAAAATGTAACTTCTGTCACCATTTACTCATCCTAAGCTTGTTCCAAACCTGTTTTGTTTTTTTGTTCTGCTAAAAACAAAGGAAGATATTTGGAAGAATGTCAGTAGGGATGCACCGAAATGAAATTTCTTTGCCGAAGCCGAATAAAAATGAAACACCGAACATGGTTTTTCGCATTTCCAACTGAATGGTCAAAATGTGCTTTTTATATTTTGCCTTGCTTTTCAATATAATACTGTAGTGGAGTAGGCGGGGCGAGACCGTGAGTCGAGGCCGGTGAGTGAGTGTTAATGAGCGTCAGCTGTACACGCACCGGTCTCGTATCACGGAGGAGAGCGGGAGCATAAGAGAACGAGCGACTGGACCGTCGAAGAGAGAGGACCGGGCCCGGACACATGTTAAGTTGATTTATGGTCATGTTTATGTTTGTGTTGCCGGCAGTCGTCCGTGAGGGGCTGCCGGCTGTTTATTTAAGTTGTTATTATTTGATTAAAACTTTGTTTAAATGTTCGCCGGTTCCCGCCTCCTTCCTTCCTTTTATTGAACCTTTCTACAAATACTATATAACTTAAAATAAAATTGGGCAAAACAAGTAGGCTTGTAGAGCCCTCTCCCTTCTTAAATTGCATACATTAGATATAGGCCTATCGCTCTCTGAAGGAAAAAAGTGTGTAAACACCACACCACTGGTTTGTGTGCGCCTGTGTGTGTATGAGAGCACAAGACGAGGACCACACGAATGACAGATGTACGCTTTGCAGAATCAGATCAGATTTTTTTTACAACACTAGTTTCCATGGTCATTGAGTTGTCGCACCTGTTTGTTTAAGCCCTGTGTTTGCCTGTGTTCATTGTCCAGTTTTATTTGAATGTTGCGTTTGGTTGTGTGGTTGTGTATGCTCCTGGTATTTCTCCCTGTTGATTCATTAAAAGACTTTTGGAATTCTATGCTTTCGTCGTGCGCTTTATATTGCACGGATATTTATATACACGCCAATCCGTGACAGAAAACCGGACCTAAACAGTACGTTTATTTAGCAGCGTTTTTCCTTGTTTTATTTGTCCCTTTTGACATCTCCCGTCATGGCCCTGCCCGCTGTTCGGCTCCTCTGCCTGGAAGGTCGCTGAAGGACAGTACCAAGGACGGTTTAACCTGTAGGGGATGGTCCCCGGGTAAATTTCGGCGTATTTGTGTAGTGGGTGCTGGAGAAGATGGACTGATTTTCTCTGTCTGCCCCACTGAGGACATCTTCAGCCCCACTCCTGTCTCAGTCAGTCGGCCCGGGTTGGCACATCAGCAAATGCCTAAATTTTAAATGAACATCACCACCACAAACTAGGTATGGGAGATATGGCCCTGAAACTCTATCACGATCATTTCTGGTATTTGTAGCGATAACGATACAAATGATGATATATCTATAACCCATCCACCGCTGTTTTTTGCTACAAGTGATAGTAGCTGCATGTAGTCTAGAGCCTCAGAAACACAAACATTAATAAAAAAATAAAACTTACCCCAAATCAAACTACTTCTTTAATATACCTACAGTATTTTTGTACATTTTTAATATAATTGTGACATTCGACTTCAAAAGTTTGTAGTAAAGAAAAAAGAAATTAACTAAAGGTCAATAAACACATCATGTCATACCTACCGTTAACAGTATATAGCCTATTGTTGGGTTGAAACGATCGCATCACACTGTCAATCACTCTCTCTTGAACTGTGTCAACCTTCTCTTCTCACAGAAACATATACTGAATCGGTCTATGACTCAGTATGCTACAGAACGACAACAGAAAATTGCGGATAAAATAAATCTAATTAAATAATCCACGCTTTCATGCGCTCATAAACAAATTTAAAATAAATTCATACAAATTCGCATTTTGCACTGTATGTAAACAGGAGCTGTGCTGTGCGCACTGTGTCGCTATGAAAGCACATGTGGGCGCGATCTGCGCACGGGACGCTCCGTTCATCCTGTATATAACAGGCAAGAAATAATATGAAACAATTTGCACACGCGCGCAAAACATCTAACGAATGTTTAAATATATACTTTTAGCCAAACTAAATGTTGTGGTGTAACGTATTATGACTATCAACGAATACTTAACAAACTAATTAAATAAAACGAAAGTGAAAGTGAAACTAAACATTAACTCTGATGCATCTACAGTGCCAACCTAAACCAGATTTACAGCTCCTCTTTTAGTGCAAACTCTTTCTCAGCTTCACGTCTGCCCTCCGCTTTACCCGTTTTCGCTTCACATATGAGCTGTGAATGGGTCTAACAAAGACACACGTCATCAACTAGAATTTATCATTTATATCCCGGGAAGACTAATTCCTATCATGTGGAGAATTTCTACCGGTATAACACAAACAATATAATATCGCCCATCCCTCTGCCTCTGACAACTTTTTCAAACTTTCTTAAAAATGTGTTTCCTGGTAAGTAATAACTCTGGGAATGAATCCGCATATTCGTTATTAGAGATTTGTGCCCATGTTGCATTATTTGTGAGATTTATATGCGCACAGATGTCTAGGACTGCACCATTATTCGCAAAGCGTGATTAAATCCATGTGGCTATCATGATTTTGAAATCGCAAAGGCTTCAATTATGTATTTTGCGCAGCTTGTTTGAGAAGCACGGCTCTGTCATCTGTGGGAAGTGCTGCTCCATCTGAGTCGCTTAAAATGGGCATTTAAAAAAGCAACACCCGTCAAACATCATCCTTATAAATATACTGTTATTATCATGAAAATACTTGAGGAGGCTTAAAAAACAGTGATAGAAAGATGCCAGATGGCTCTCACTAAATCCTTGGTGTTTCGAGTGTTAGGAAATCTTTACCCTAACCTTACTCTAACCATATCAATTACCATGATTGTTAAACTTGCCAAAAAACACGGTTGCGTGATGAGGTCACAAACATCAAGGTTTTAGTGAGAGCCGTGCAAGATAGGAAGATGGCATTTCCTGGTTATACGTGTGGTACTTCTTCTAAGGAGCATGGGAGTTTCTGCGCAAGAGCGCACTCTGGCTTTCGGATGCAGCTGCATTTAACCGTATTTCACGGACAAACTGCTCATAAAACATCGCAGCGATTAATCGTGCAGCCCTAATGACGTCTTGTCCTCGCCAAAGGAAGTAGTCGCTTTTAGACCTAAAAGAACTGAATATTAGTCCTTCTGTTTTAGCTTTGTTAGGTTTGTAAATATCCACAGTTTAATATTTTGCAAGAAACCTGTCAGAAAATTTCACTTAGGTGTGAAAATTATTTAAAAGGATCAAGTCTAGAACGAATTAGGCAAAATGGAACTGTACCACTTGCTAGACTGCTTTTTATATTTCATACAATAATAGTGCCCACAACATCCAAAACTTGAAGTAGAAAATAAAAAATCATCACAATAACGACCAGAAACTAACTGGAACTTTGCAAAATTGCAAAATGATATTTTTCTTCTGTTGTCTGGCAGACATGATTATTTCTTACCTGAGGTGGACGCCGAGGCCTCTGTGTTTGCCCGAACATTCCAGACAGATCCAGATACCGTACGTCACACTCACCCACTGCGGGTTAAATGCACCACACTCGAAACACACCTGTAACCAACAAATCACATAAACAAACATACCATCAGCTATGAAAACACACCAGAAACAAACTGCAAGCTGCATTATTACATATATTAAAAGATATATTTATAATCAATGTTTGTGTAATATTCAACTGCCCCTCTCAAAATGATTTTCAGCATCCGGGTTACAGGTTGTCATTTGAAAATAACAACCCTTGGAATGTCGCGACTGCCCAATCAGAATCTAGCATTCAGATGAGCCGTGTAATAAGCAAGAATAACAGACAAGTAGGCAAAGTAATTGGACTTTCTTGACATTATATAACAGATGGCAGAATGAGCTGTAAATGTGGTGAATGCATCTTGAGCACACTCAAAAAACTGAGATGAGAATGTCTCGGCTTCTAGATTCACAGAACTTTGAAATGTCTTTGATTTAATGTTTATCACAAAAAAGTGCTTAAATAAACGTGATCATTAGCAATGTTATCTGTGTGTCCTGGCAGAGTTTGCGCAGATTCCTCAGATGGAGTAATTGTTCACAAACATTGAGCCGACTTTCATCCGAGCATAATGCATTTCCTCTACAAGAACATGTAAAATATTATCAACATTATGATCACATGCTGACTCGAGTGTTTAGCTTATGTATGTTCTATAAATGAGCTAATATGGGCAGTCTGCTTTATAAGCAGATTCTCTGCGCTCTGTTCATTCGCTCTACGCGAGATCAAATGTGTTCTGTAGCTTGTTCTGTACTTTTTGTCCATTTTTGTTTACACACATGTTTTTAGACACACTTTTACTAAAATTTAATTGTACTTTTAGTGTCTGAAAAAATAGACTTAAAGGAGAAAATAAAATGGATTTTGTCTAGGCTACATATTTTAAGCCCAGACACAGACCAGCCAAAGCATACAAATGCGTCAGTTCTTGCAGCCGCTAAAACGATCCAGTCAGTGTTGGCGCATCAGTAAATGTAGAAATATTACTGATCACAATGTAAGGATTGTGGAACACATTACATTAAATATTGGATATGAACAGTTTGATTAATAGCCTACATTCTTCAGTGTTTAAAATGTGTTACATAGCCCCTACGCAAAGTTTTTGGACCATTCTTAGTTTTAGAATAGTCGACTACACCGGTATAAAACATTTGTTTAAACTACTGTCAAATAAGTCGTAGCGCGCATCCAAAGCAAAAACTACATCAAACGTGCATTTACAATTATTTCCTTTACTGTAGGCAAACTAGGTGCGCTAAATGGCGGCCGCGCCACCGAATCGCTGAGTTTTGCCTCCTTTGTCGATGATCGATTGCTCTTCCTTGGATTCCCGGATGTTACACTCGGTTATAGACAAATTCAATTCTGAAGTCGAATTTGGTGTCCTGAATATTGAGACCTGAATTTTACAACCTGAGAGCGTGAACTTGAATAATTAAAACCTGAATTTCACAACCCACATTTTTTGGACGGCGAATTCATACAAAAAGATTTTCAAGTAATTCAAATTGAGGACAGTAAAATTCGAGATAATACATTTGGTAGTTTTTTTTTATTCAAGTCCTGGTGATATAAATCTGAAGCCATACAGCTGCTTGTAATTTCAGCACCGTGAGCGTCCGCAAGGCGTTAGCAACGGAGCCTGTTCAATAATAAAAATGTTATACCAAATCCTCAAAGAAGTGGACGGATTACAGCGAGTTCCCTCAGCTCTGTGACGCTATGATAGAGAACAAATGTTAGCGTCTGATTTCTTTCTTCACACAGCGCTCTACCGGTGCTTTACAACAAACTTTATGGCACAGATGAGAAGCATATTAGAGCTAACACAACAGATGCTGTTTTCCCTTTATTTCAAAGTGAAAGTTCAAAGATATATACTGTATATATATGCGAGTACCACAGAGTGAATTTACAGTATTGTGTTGAGTGATTTAGTTTTGAGGCTGTGTCAAATGAAGTTCTGTTATTCTGTCCAGCTGCAATAAAAGTTGTTTAATATAATTCCTTGATGACAATGACAATTTATTCTTATAGCACAATTCATTTCAACTTCTGTAGACAATGTGCTTTCCAGTAAGACACTAAAAACAGAAAAACACACATCATACAAAACAGTCAAATTATGACATCATACAACTATGCCATACGCTTTAGAAAATAAAAATGTCTTTAGCCTGGACTTAAAAATATGAACCGAAGAAGCTTGTCTAATGGAGAGTGGCAAGGCATCCCAAAGCCTAGGGGCTGCAATACCAAAACCACAATCACCCCTGCGGTGTATTAGATCCTGGTTGGAAGACCGAAGGGATCTACTGGGTTGATATTCCGTCAGTAACTGATGAAGATAGGTAGGAGCCACACCAATTCGAGATTTATAAACAAGGAGCAAAACTTTAAAATCCACTCTAAGACAAACAGGCAACCAATGTAATGAGCGTAAAATGGGAGTAATATGCTCCCTCTTCTTGACTCAAAAGCTCAAAAGTAAAGCTGCAGCGTTTTGAACAAGCTGCAAGCGGGATATAGCTTTCTAATTCCAAAATATAGTTTACTATATTTATATTTATATAAAATTTTCAAAATCTTTAAAAGAAAGAAAAGGCTTTGCTTAAGAAAGTAAACGCAAATGAAAAAAGCAAGCTTTGACTACTGAGTTTATTTGACGGTCACACTTTAAGCCTTCATCAAAAATTAATCCCAGGTTTTTTACCCATGGTTTCAAACATGGAGACATCTCACCCAAATCCAATTTTGGGGAATCTAAAGATTCAGAGGGGCTATAAACAATAATTTCTGTTTTCTTTTCATTAAAAAATTGAAATTGAATGAGAGCCAAGCCTTCACATCTGTCAAGCATGCCATAAGAGACTCAAAACCCACACAATTCTGTTTAACAGGCAAATAAACCAGAGTGTCATCCGCATAGCAGTAAAATGATAATCCATGTTTTCTAAAAATCGAGCCAGGAGGGAGCATATAAAGAGAAAAAAGAAAAGGAGCCAGAATGGAACCCTGGGGAACACCACAAGGCAAAATAGCATCTTTCGAATAATGTTCACCCATCTTGACTGAGAAACTACTATTAGCCAAATAAGATTTAAACCAATCCAGAACTATATCTCTTAAACCAAAGAATGTTTCAACGATCAATGAAAATAGCATGGTCAACTGTATCCAATGCGGCGGCCGTCAAATCTAAGAGCACAAGAACGGCAAAATCCCCAGAATCACATGATATTAAAATAACATTAAGATCCTTCAAAAGCGCAGACTCAGTAGAATGGCATTTACGAAAACCTTACGAAAAAAAAAGTATTTTGTAGTGGGAGTAATACATCGAGATAGGCGGCCACAAAATGACACTGTAGGTGCCACAGCAGAGCATGAGAAAGTAAACATAACAGGCTTATGGTCAGAGAGACCATTTTCACAGACTTCTAAATCAGTAACACTAAGTCCATGCAGAAGCACCAAGTCAAGTATATGGCATATGGAGCATTACCCCCGATAGAAAAATCTAAAGCATTTAGTAAATGGGTAAACTCCTTATCTAAGTGATCATTCATGCAACAAACATTAAACATTAAAATCAACGTACAAGAAGCTTATCATATTTCGGAGACACAAAATTGAATGACTCGGATCGGATCAGGGGCACGAAAAATGTGATCGGGACATCCCTAACTTGATATTCTTCAGTACACATGAACAGAATAGTCCAGGGTCTGCTAAAAGTGTCTAGGCTAGACAACCACAGGTACACAACATCTCAGTCACAGCAATATACACTAACAAACAACTGTCAAACTTGCATTCTATAGCCGCAGGACGGCTGTAACCCTAGTATGGAAGTGTTTTAATGCCACTAGTCTTCGAAGAAAAAAGCATGTTGAATTACCACTAATCAAAAATAAGTCTGTTGCATTACCAGTGCTTGCATTTTTTCAGTCTGCAATTCAAGATGGTTGTATAGTTAAGTGAAACATTTCACACACAATTTCACCGTTTAAAAATGTAATAATAAAAATTCACCTTTTAAATTTCATTTTAAAACTTCAACTCGTTTTAAAATACAATCTTTAATATTCGTGCCTCACATGAACATGCAAGTTTGACTACATGCCAAGTGCTTGAGTTGCTGTCTGATCATGAAATGCAAAAATTTCACTCACTGACTCTATAAAGTTTGGCGCAAGATTGATTTAATTTGTGTCTTTTCAGGTCAATTTGGTAAAAGCACATTCATTTTAAATTAGGCTACCAGAGACCCGATGCCATATCAGACTCGACCTGTGCCCCAGCCGATGGCCGTTATGTTTGGCCAGTTTTCTTTTTTCCAGCTTCATCTAATTACATCTAATTAAGTAATAAGAAGTGATACAGAATATCAAATTAACAATTTATTGAAGACATGTCTTTAAAATCAGTGAGAAAGATTGAGTAAGTGTTTATTGCAGGGTACAAGATAGGCGTTTAATTCATAGTAATAATACATTGCTCAAAACTTTTAAGCCCCTTCTCTTCTCTGTTCTGAAGCATGCTTTTTGGTTATGTTTGTTGGCAGACACTGCTATTAGTCAAATGGTCATAATCTAAGTGAAAACAAACATAAAAAAATCACTCATATTACACAGCCTGCTGCTCATAACTGCGTTTTTAGTTATATTTAGCTTTCAGCCTTTTTCTATCCTGACAGGAAAGTAGACGCTCTTGTGGTCGAATGCGTTTAAACAGCCGCAAAAGACCGCCTACGGACATAATGCGCAAACGAGGGGAAACATCAAGTCAGAATATAAACTTGAAAAGTTTGGTTTAATATTGAAACATACCAAGCAATCAGAATGTTTTCTCTCCATTTCAGATTTCATACACACAGTGTTCAGCGTGTCTCACTGCTTCTCTCTGTATGTTTGAAAGGTCGACCAAAACTCATCTTAATACCAAGTATAAACAGAGTCCGACCCACAGACACATTTAAGCAGGAAAGTAAACGTGCACGTTTTAGCCAGAAGTTTGGTCTTAACAAGTGCGAGTTGCTCCGTCTCACACGTAACCGCAGAGGAGAGAAATTAGGTACAGAAACAGCATTGATAACGTCAGAGTTCATCTAGCTATACAATGCAGACAACTGCAATAATTTAGCCGCTGGGCTCGTCAGGTTTTGGTACCCGTGCACACATGTAGCCTAGACTATGTGGTTGAAGGCTCGCTAACAATAGAGGTCCAAAAAGTTACTCGCATTCTCAAGCAGCATCATAATAAATCAATGAAATATACATGGCTAGATTAAGAACGAAGGATAAAAAAAACTTGTGAAGCTATTAGATAGTTAAAAAGTTATCAGACACAGGGACATCATTGTTATGCCACATGAGGCAGCGTCGCGTGTTCCACAACAACACTTCGCTGCTCACAGATCCACCGGCCTGTTAATCGGCCTAGTTCGCGGCACAATTAGCAGACGGCGATCAATAAAAAAATCCCCTATCAGCCAAATTATAATTATAGCCTACTTTTATATTAGGCTTTATATTTTCGACCACGCCATCAGCGTGCACAGTCTCATCGGCCGGTGTACCGTGCTAAAATGCTTAATATTGCCTAATCTATTCAAACCAAAGGGCTCAAATGACTTTAGGCCACACCTAGGGCTGCAACAAGTAACTCAAATACAAATGACTGGAAGCTTTGTTTAATCCATTTAACTCACACGGAGCACCACAGACCGTGTTAAACGTTACAGACGCACAGCCCGCAAAACTCATGTTATGTAAACACAGAAGACGCTGCAGAATAAATTACAGAAAAATCTACATTTACATTTATGCATTTGGCAGACACTTTTATCCAAAGCGACTTACATTGCATTATCCTATACATTTATACATGGGGATTTGCAATCCCCTGGGATCCAACCCACAACCTTGCGTGGTTAACACAATGCTCTTATCACTGAGCTACAGGAAATCTATCTATCGTTTTCATTTCTGCTTTGACAACCGCAAGACTGCGACAAACAGTGTGTGTGCGATAGAAACTTAACCCTTTTCTTTAAACCGAACTTTAGCCTGCAAAGTGTATCCTGTCTGACTAGCGCGCGTCACAGTATTATGTCCAAAGGCTGAAAGCGGTCTTTGTGGCTGTTTAACACATGCGCACCTAACAGTACCGTACAGTGAGACATATTACTTTATGTATTTACCAGTGTAGCACGATACCGTTTGTCAGGTGCATTAAACAGAAACGCTTGTTTGTTTGAAGTGCATTTGTCTTTGTGCTTGTTTCTGTGTAACGTTATGGCGCACTGCTATTTGACTTATATTTAGTCTATTTTAAACTTGTCGTCCGGGTGCATTGAGTCCATAAAACTAGATCTTGTGGACACCGAATCCTGTAAACGTGCCGTCTGGCTGTTCTGAGTGAATGAACAGCACGTGCTACACGTGTGATTCTCATGGATTTGTCCGCATCTGCGCTGTATGAGGACATGAACTTCGTCTCCAGAGTTGCTCTGAGAGTTTATTTCAGAACATTTTACTGAGTGAAGCTAAAACACTAAAAAATAAGCATCTTCCAATGACCAGCCAAAATAAAAGTCCATTTAACTACAGTAGTTCCCTTTCTGTCTGTCTCTCGACGTTGTGTCGAACCGACAGATGGGGTTTGTCTTGAGAACCTATCAACTTCGACTAGACTTAGAAAAGGCCAATAAAATTGGCGAATGAAATTTGCATGCCAGACTCCGCCCGGGATATCCGGGTATAAAAGGGAGACGGCGTCAAAAATGTAAACTAATGTAGGTAAACTAAATGCATCATGCATAAGCTAAAGTTAGTTGTTTACCTTTGAAATTATTCTTTCTATTTTTATTTATGTTTCTTATTAATATATTTGTATTATATTGCATTTTTAATGTAATATGGCAATGGAATGTACTAAATGAGTTTAGTTTACACGGATATTAATGTATGCAATTTCCTAAAACGAAAATAAGTTAGTGGTTAATTTTAAGAGACCTGTCTTGTTTTCTCTTGTATATTAAGTGTTGCTCTTTAATAAAGAATAAGTTCATCTTATCCGAATACTCAATTAATCGAATTACTAAAATAATCATTAGCTGCAGCCCTACCTACACCTTTTTAATAAAGCGTGTGAAGGTGCGAGAGAGACTGTAAAAGGACACTCACCGAGAATGCATAGTTTCCATTGCACTGTGGGACTTTCCAGTTGTTTTTTTTAAGTGAACATGTGCTTGTTTACAGTAGCAAGTTCTCGGGTCACAACCAACTTGTTCAGGTGCATACCGCCACGCTGTAACAGTAGCAAGTTGACACTTCAATTTCTGTTGTGTAAAGCAGGTCTTGAGACCCTTTTGTCACAAAATGTAGTTGTGGCAAGGGGGGCGTGGTTTAGTGAGGTCTGCGGCAGGAGTGAGAGCTGGGAGACTAGCGTTGAGTTAGGTGAGCACCTGCAAACACTCAACACCTGTGTGTAATTCCCGTAAGGTCGCGGAGAGACCGGGTATAAGGAGGAGATCGAGAGACAGAAGGAGAGAGAGATACCGACTGCAGACAAGAGACCGAAGGAATCGCTAGCTGAGAGGTCAAACTGGAATACAGATCCGAATTGAAAGAATCTTACGGTGTGGTGGAAATTCGCCACCAAGTTTTTTGTTTACTGTTTGGACTTTATGATTTACGGACTCTCTAATAAACTTACGTCTCAGTCTCGCCAACCTTGTCCTTTTCCTTCACTTTAAAGTGAACCCCACTACACTGGTGCCGAAATCCAGGAAGGAAGAAGGAAGCCACCACCATCCTGTCCTCAACAGGTACACCGTTTGCGGACATCATTGCATCCCTCGCGGTCCTCCACCAGGAACAGCATAAGGCTTTGCTGGACCTCCGGACTGACAACCGAGCGCTGCTTCCAGGCGGTCTTTCAAGCCCAGCAAGAGGACCGCGAGAGGTTCCGAAGCTGGATAGGCCAGGGGGTTCAAGTAGCCTCGGCAGTGCCTCCCACCCCCGCAACCCTTCTGCCCATGTCCAAGATGGGACCACAAGATGATCCGGAGGCTTTCCTCGACCTGTTCGAGAAATCTGCGGAGACCGCCGCATGGCCACAGGAGGACTGGGCAATGCGTCTACAGCCATTACTCATGGGGGAGGCACAGCTGGCTGCTCGGGCACTGCCGGCACTGGTCTTCGACGACCTCAAGAAGGCCATCCTTCAGCGGGTCGGCCACAGCCCGAAGGAACATCGCCAGCGGTTTTGATCGCTGGGACTCAGCGAAAGCGGCCTGCCCTTCGTGATGGCCCACCAGCTCCGGGACTCCTGCCGCAAATGGCTGCTGGCTGGGAAAGGCGATGTCGAGGACATCATCAACTGTGTGGTGCTGGAGCAGTTTATCGCTCGTTTGCCCAGGAAAACGGCTGAGTGGGTCCAGTGCCACCGGCCGACGTCGCTGGACACAGCCATACAGCTGGCTGAGGACCAGATGGTGGTGTGCCCCGGGACTGGCGAAGCCCTGCCAAAGATCTCTCCCGCCTCTTCGGATCCTGGAATCCACCGGACTATGGCACAGGACCACGAGTCGGGCCCCGGGGATTCCACGAGTCCGCTGGACCGTCATTCTCTCCGCGCTAGGCCCGTGCTCCACCTCCTGCTACCCGGATGGTGGGGACGCCTGGGCTGGCCTGCTGGCGTTGCGGCGACTCCGATCATTCCGTCGATCATTGTCCGGTTATGGAGATAGGCGCAATGATCCGAGTCCCTGATGCGCCGCAGGCTGCCCCCGGTCAAGCAGGCGCTTACCAAATACCTGTGAGTATAGGGTGTGGGGTACATACCCGGCTTTGGTGGATTCAGGCTGTAACCAAACCTCCATCCACCAAAGCCTGGTTCGGCCGGAGGCATTGGATAAAAGCCGCAAGGTTCAGGTATGGTGTGTGCACGGGGACGTGGAAAAATATCCTTTGATGACCGCTGTTATCCAATTCAGGGACAAAAGCATAGTGTAGAGGTGGCAGTTAATCCGCACCTCCGACACCCGCTGATCCTGGGGACTGCTTTTACTGAATTATTGGGATATTTATGTACGGGTGTCGCTTGGGAGATGAAGAAGCGTGGAGACGGAGCGCTTGTGCGAGTGGGTGAGGCTGAACCTGAACCGCAGGTGACTGCGTCAGGGGAAACAAGCACCATCGCGAGGTTTATCCTCTCGGATCGCGATGACTCAGGGTCTGCAAGACCCTGGAGCAGTCCCGAGATGAAACACTCAAGTTTGCCTTTGAGCAGGTTCAGAGTATTGATGGACAGCCTCTCCAACCCGTACGACCGCGGCCCTATCCTTATTTTGCGATCATAAAAGACAGGTTGTATCAAGTAACCCAGGATACTCAGACAAAGGAAAATACAACCCAATTGTTAGATCCACGGGGCCGCCGGGATGCTTTTCCAGGCGCCCATTGTAATCCGATGGCGGGACATTTAGGGCAGGTGTCGACAATAAATCGCCTAATGACCCGATTTTTTTGGCCGGGCATTCACGAGAATGTGCGCAGGTGGTGTGCAGCGTGTCGTGAATGTCAGCTGGTAAACCCACCGACCTCCCCAAAAGTGCCATTGTGCCCATCACCGCTAATGCAGGTCCCCTTCGATAGAATTGGTATGGACCTCATCGGGCCATTAGAGCGGTCAGCAAGGGGACATCGATTTGCATTAGTCCTAGTGGATTATGCAACCCGATATCCCGAAGCAGTGCCACTCCACTAAGTGGTTAGGTCCCCTCTTATTTGCTGTACGAGAGGTCCCCCAAGCCTCCACGGGGTTTTCCCCCTTCGAGCTTCTCTTCGGATGACAACCCCGAGGGGTTTTGGATGTCCTGAGAGAGCTTTGGGAGGAAGGACCCTCTAGCGGTAAAAACGAAATTCAATATGTAGTTCGCAGCCGGCCATATCGTTTACCTGAACACAAAAAAATGTAGTTCAGAAGGAATTAGAGGCAATGCTTGAAATGGGGGTAATAGAAGAATCCAACAGTGACTGGGCGAGCCCGAAAGTCTTGGTGCCCAAGACGGACGGCTCGGTCAGGTTCTGTGTGGATTACCGCAAGGTGAATGCGGTGGTGTCAAAATTCGATGCCTATCCAATGCCTCGGATCGACGAGTTGCTTGATTGGCTAGGCACGGCTCGCTTTTATTCGACACTGGATTTAACAAAGGGATACTGGCAGATCCCCCTATCACCGTTATCCAAGGGAAAAAAACGCTTTCACAACACCGTTCGGATTGCACCAATTCGCTACGCTTCCGTTTGGGTTGTTCGGAGCTCCGGCCACTTTCCAGCGCCTTATGGATCGCATACTCCGACCACATATTGCATATGCCGCTGCTTACTTGGATGACATTATCATTTACAGTAACGATTGGCAGCGGCATATCCAACACTTGAGAGCAGTCCTGGGGGAGCTGAGGGCGGCGGGTCTCACGGCCAACCCGAAGAAGTGTGCGGTTGGGCGTGTGGAGGTTAGGTATTTTGGCTTCCACTTGGGTCACGGACAGGTGCGGCCCCAAATTAACAAGACCGCAGCCGTTGCGACATGTCCGAGACCCAAGACCAAAAAGGAGGTAAGACAGTTCCTGGGGCTGGCGGGATATTACAGGCGCTTTGTACCTAATTATTCGGACCTCACCAGCCCGCTGACTGATCTTACTAAAAAGGACGCACCAGATACCATCCAGTGGACGGAGCAGTGCCAGCAGGCGTTTACCCAAGTGAAGGCTATCCTGTGTGGCGGGCCGCTCTTACACTCACCTGACTTTTCTCTCCCTTTTTTGTTGCAGACTGACGCGTCGGACAGGGGGCTGGGTGCGGTTCTCTGGCCCAGGAGGTAGGGGAGGAGGAGCGGCCGGTGCTGTACATTAGTCGGAAGCTCTCAAAGAGAGAGACTAAGTACAGCACCATAGAAAGGAGTGTTTGGCCATCCGATGGACCGTCCTCACCCTGAGATACTATCTCCTGGGCCGGGAATTCACCCTCTGTTTGGACCACGCTCCTTTGCAGTGGCTCCACCGCATTAAAGATACCAAGGCTCGGATCACCCGTTGGTATCCGGCTTTACAGCCTTTTAAATTTCAGGTGATCCACAGGCCGGGTGCACGGATGGCTGTGGCCGACTTCCTCTCCAGGAATGGGGGGGGGGGGGGGCTGCAGGCCGGACGGCTCCCCGGCCTGAGAAGGGCGGTGGGGGTATGTGGCAAGGGGGGCGTGGTTTAGCGAGAACTGCGGCAGGAGAGAGAGCTGGGAGACGAGCGGTGAGTGAGGTGAGCACCTGCAAACACTCAACACCTGTGTGTAATTCCAGTAAGGGCGCGGAGAGACCGGATATAAGGAGGAAATCGAGAGACAGAAGGAGAGAGAGATACCGACTGCAGATGAGAGACCGAAGGAATCGCTAGCTGAGACATCAAACTGGAATACGGATCCGAATTGAATGAATCTTACGGTGTGCTGGAAATTCACCACCAAGTTTTTTGTTTACTGTTTGGACTTTAGGATTTACGGACTCTCTATTAAACTTACGTCTCAGTCTCGCCAACCCCGTCCTCTTCCTTCACTTTAAAGTGAACCCCACTACAGTAGTTTTGAGAGTAGTTTAGGCAAGGATGGATGTGTTTAAAGTTTGAATCTTGTCCATTTTGATTAAAAATAAGTGGGGTTTTGGAAAACAGGGGATCGCGCTCACCCCGCTCAATGCATCTCAACTCGGCAAGTGCGTCGGAAACTCACAGCTGGCTGTAATGTCTCTGTAAAATGTGGATTTAATTCATTTTAAGTGTCTCCTAACGGGCAGACTTTGGTCTTATAAATATATTATTTGTTCATGGGCAAATAGTTTTGTTTTGTTAACAAATGCAATTCGATCCCAGGGGATTGCAAATACCTATGTATAAATATAGGATAATGCCGCTAAAAGCGTCTGCCAAATGCATAAATGTAAATGTAATGTCAGGGCTCTAGAGTGCGACCAATTTGGTCGCATATGCGACCTTATTTTTTATTGGTGCGACTAAAAATAATCAGAGGTCGCAGGTGCGACCCCGTTCGAGGAAAAAAAGTCTCCACAACACTTAAAGTCTACCTGTGATTCAACAACAGACAAGGCCCATATCGTGGTCTAAACCAATCAGAGATGGTGAAGGGCGGACCCCCCTCTGAAAGAAATCCTGTACATTTGTGTACCAGAGGTCGTCGCGTTAACCGAAAATTCTCTGTCATTGACAAATTTTCTTACCAATGACGGAAAAATCTGAAGGCTGTTCGTCATTTTGGCGGATTATAATGAGGCAATTTGTAAATCCCCGTTATCCCCGCCCGCTGCTCACGCGAGCCGGAACGCGATCGCAAAACATTCAAGGGATGATCAAAAGTCCAGACAATATGCACATGATAAACAACGTAAAACTTGCTTCACTGCTTATTAGTTGTTGTCCGTAATGTTTGTAAGTTTCCTTGTGTAGTGATAATGGCAGAGCTCTCGTTCTTTAAATGTGCGCTGCACCATTTTCCTTACTTTCGTTTTATTCAAACGGTTTAGTACAGTATTTTTATAGACTTCAACACTAGGAAATGTTTTTTAATTAAATTGTTATTAGATTAAGTCTCTTACCACTGTAAAGAGACTTTTTCTTGTGATACTGGACTGTTGTGCTTTTATTTTCATCACTTTAAACACGTTTTTCTCTAAATTCCGTTCCTGAAAATCATAGCGCTTCAGTCGACCTCAGCCATAACTTTAGTTACATACACAAGATATGAGCAAAATAAAAACTGATTTGGAAAGGGCTTGAATATGGTATTAAAAACTGTATATAAATTTGCTCCATGCGTTGGGTTTTCCCAGATCTAATCACACATGAACAAAAACATTAAAATATTTAATATATAAATGAATATAAATAATATAAATAACAACGGCTTTATTGGGCATTCGGTTGTATTAAAATACAACAAGTTCCGAGACCGAGACGCAAGTACAGCGTGATGACGTCACTAACATACGAATTACCACCTAACGCCACCTTGAACCATAGTGACGGGTAATAATAGATAATGACGGATTTTTACGAGCCTGTCAGTCAAAAGGACGCACAATAAAAAAGTGTAGCGCAACCTCTGGTGTGTACGTTTGTGAAGGCGTGTGTCAGACAGAGAGGTTGGCAGCCTAATGCCGTCAGTTAAACAGAGATGATGAGAGAAGATGAAAAGAACAATTGATCACTTTTTCGTAACTTTAAGGCCTGATCCGTCTGAAAATCACAAGCAATGCTCTGACACGGAGCCATCAACCTCCCAGGTTATGTCAAGCCCTGGTCCATTTATCTTGAGATCTTTTAAGTTTAAGTTTCAGTTCAGTGAAGCACTTAAGCACCAACACTCAGTAAGTTACCTTTCTTGTAGATTTGTGCTTCAAATAAAGAACTTTGTTTTGACCAGATTGTTAGTTAGTCATTTACAAGTCAATTTTGCCTATATGGACATTAAAAAAATGTGAACTGGTAATACCAGTTAAAGATTAAATGCGTTAAATGCGATGCGGTCGAAAATTTGGGTGCACCTGACTTTTGTGCTGGTGCACCTAAGAAAAAAAGCGCACCAGTGCAACCAGTGCAAAACGTTAGTCTAGAGCCCTGAATGTTGCTGTTAGAGCATAAATAATATCTGCAAAATGATAAAGCTCAAATTTCAGTGCCAAGCGAGATATTGTCTTTAACAGAATTCGCTTTTCAAGGACTACAGAAAGGTCTACTTCCCGGGTACATGATGTCACTATTCTGAGTGCTTTTAATATCCTCCGCCCAAAGGAATACGCCAAAAAAGGGGAGAGGCCTTCCTTAGAGAAGAGGAAGATCCGCTGGAGTAGTGTTTGGTTATCAGAGATCGTAAACATTTGACTGAGCTACACGCTAAACTACTTTCACTTTAATCACAGTCCTGCAGCTGGTCATAAGAATTTAGCTACACACATTCTAAGTCTTCCCGAAGAGCCGTCAAAATAAAAGTCCCATTAACTTGAACACTCTGTAGTATTTGCTAAAGGAAATTGTAGACCCTTGTAGTAAATTGATAAACTGTAGTAAACGCTGTAGTATACCTAATTTATCCATTTGTATGTAAGATTAATGTCGTTTGTCACTTACCTATTCATGATGAACTGCACTTGTATATTTTTTAATGATCACAACAGAAGTTTTATACTTGTGCTGCACAACTTTAAACCTCTGCAGCACCAGTGCTATGTGCAAAGAAAGTTGAGGTTCTACAGCCCTGGACACTGACAATCCTTACTGCTGGCCTTTGATCTATAGCAATCATGAGGAGTGATAACACATGTAGGTGGCCGCAGCGGACACTAGGGAAAACTCCGCTTAGATGCAACCTTGACCAATCAGGATCCGAAACAATTATATTGACACCTCAAATGAAATATCATTTTTATCTTCGCACAACTCTGACAAGTAAATGACAAATGTCCTAAGGACAACCACATGACAATGGTTAATGTCAAGCCCTGAGTATGTGTGGAGATCATTCACTCAACATCACAATCTCATTTTCTACAGATGGCTTTAGGGATATATGATATAACAGTAAGATATAGGCCATTGACTCACATTGTTTTCATCTTCTGTGCGCACCTCCTTCAGCACGCGTCTTGTTCTGGGACTGGCCATTTGCTGTCAAACACACATCTTAACATATTAAAACACATTATTCATGACTGAATGACACACAAGATGACAGTGATTTTGTGTGGTGATACACTGAAATTACCCTACACACAATACATACACACAATACATACATACATATATATACACACAGTAAGAATAGACAGTATTACATGACGTTACAACGACAACGAGTGTATTGAGAGTAAGGTTATGTGTGTCTGTCAATCATAACTGATAAGGACAAGTCTGAGATCCCGTCTGATCTTATGTGATGAATGCACTTGTATATGAAGGTGGTCTGATGTAACGTTAAGTCTCTTACCTCGCGTACGTGTGTTTGATCAGTTAACGTTAGAATAAATAATGAAGATGACGATGAGGATGATCTCTAGCCGGATTTCATTGACGTGACACACACAGACTGATGACGTAATAAAGAGTCAATCCGGGTGTCTAATGTGTAACTAACTCATCGGTAATTGATCAGTCTCGTTTACTGTTCATTTCTTTCTCAATAATGCAATGTTACTGCTGATCATTGATCACTGCTGCGCTGGCACACAGCGGCATTCTGGGACATCCGCATACGTCACTGCGGTAGCGTCAGCTCTACGTCACGAGTTGTAAAGCGGACATCCCACCCACCCCAGCAGCAGTGAATGTATGGAAAGCTATTTGGGCCAAAAATGCCGCTAATGGATAAAGGCTGTGGCTGAATCCGAATTGGCACACTTCTTTACTATATAGTAGACAAAGAGCAGTCGGCAAACGTAACTGGCACGTCCCAGGCACGTAATTTCATTACCATTAAATGACCAATTTATGACGTACCCTGCACGAACTCCTGACGTTACAAGATAACCAAAAATGGTCCAGTTACGTACTATATTCGTAGATATTTTGGTAGTTACATTTAATTACCACATGACCTACTGGTAACGTAAAGTAAACGTCCTAGCCACGTAAATTCAATACCATTAAATTACTAATTCATAACGTTCATTTTCTTGAGGTGCTTCTTTACTGACTGGAACAAAGTTCCTCTGACAGGAAATTTCGTTTTATCAGGTAAGACTCCAGTTGTTTTTCAACAAATGGCATTAATGAAAAAATTTAAGTTAAGAAGAAAACAGCAAAATAATGACAAAAGACCAACAACATCACATTAAGTAACACATTAAGTAAATATTTATCTGTAAATTATTTTGTAGCATGCTTAAATCATATGTTATGTACACTGTCTTTATTCCGTTTTATAACTATTATAAGGCTATTATGTATTTAAATTGAATTACTGTTCATTTATATAAACCTGTTGCACGTTTCTTGAAGCTTTTATTATTTTATTATTTTGACAGTTGTTGAAGCAAAATAATAAAATGTTATGGTGTACTGTTGTACAATAAATTAACTGAATTTTGAGTATGCATTAGTCATTTATATATGAACGTTGTGACAACGGTATGATTACGTAATCTGATGACGACCCTTTCGTTGTGACAATGTAATCTAGTAACGTTGCCTCAACATAACTTCATGATGTTGTCGGTAAGTAATCGTGACGTTGTGACGCTGATCTGATTGGTACATTGTCACAACGTTGGGGTTACTAAGTGACAACGTCACTGGTTACGTTACCACAACGAAAGTTTGGTCGTCAGATTACGTTTTAGTTACGTAACAATCACGTGATATGGTTAGCTAGGCTATTTCTCACAAGATTTGGAAATTAGTATACTAATGTTGCGTCCGAATACTCCTACTTACCTACTATTTAGTATAAGAAAACAGTACTTGAACAGAGTAGTATGTCCGAATCGTCAGTATTCATACAAGAGTAGACGAGATTATCCCGGATGGTTTACTGGTTACGCCCAGATTTAGAAGCACTCAGCGACGGATACTAGAGATGCTCTGTATCTCATGAGCCCACGGGACAGAATACCACGAACAGCCCGCAAAACAGTCTCAGCCGACTTTCCTGTACAATGTTGTTAATTATTATGAAGCTAATGTAACATTAACCAATGACCTTGCTTTGTTCTTAAATTGACTTTTTTCATTGTGCATAATTTTAATATCTTAGAATTTAAATACGAAGCATTAATATTGAGCTTATTTTCAGCAGTTTATTTACGTTTGTGTTTTGTATGTATGTTTGCCTTTACAATGTTATATATATTGGTTAAATGTTTTAAACTCACAGATATAACAAAATACATGATGATTATTCACAAGATCATTTTAATCAGGTGCTATCGAATAATGTCCATGTTAAAACATACTTAGCACATAAGAACACCAGAGAAGAGATTTTCTGAGATTGTTCTTAATCATACAATAGAATGCATATTAGAGCAACGTATCTACGTGAGAGACATGACCCATAGGCAGAATACAGACAAATATAATAATTTGAAGCAGTTTACAGTCAAGCATGTTTCTGAACATTCACGCGGCAGCAAGGAGAGCAGGAGAAGGAGCATGCGCAGACGTCACTTCCACTTGTAAGAAGGAGAGAGATCATACATTCGCGAAGTTCAGGTGTTTGTTTGTTCACTGCATTTGGGTGATGAATGCTATATAAACGGTGGATATAACGCTGGATTTGGAGATCGTTTGAAACAGATATATGGAGCCGTCCCAGCGCTAAAAGATGCAGGACATGAACCGCATGCGGTGAAACTGATGTCTGTGTTTTGTTGACAATGGGTATGCACGTGCTTTAGTTCAGCCTCCCCCCCACACGCACAGAATGCTTTCGGAAATAATCATACAGCTGTATCTATCTTTTATAAATCAAACTAAATACTCTTCGAAGCAGGAAGTATGCAATACTACTCTATAGGTACTCAAGATAATATGAGATTGCGTGTGTTACAGCCGCTTTAAGTCTGCCCTGCTGCAGGTTCTTCCTGTGAAAATCGGAAGTTATGCGTGCATATACCCCATCAGGATGAAATATCATTCAATGAATCTTGAACATGTTTTACAGAAAGAATACTGTAACGAGATTCATTAAAAGGAAGGAAGGAGTCAGGAACCGGCAGATACTTAAACATTTAATAAAGTAATATAACAGCCGGCGGCCCCTCACGGACGACCGCCGGCGAACAAAACATAAACATAAACATAAATACAAATACCAACGTAACACAAGTTCGGGCCCGGTCCTCTCTCATCGACGGTCCGGTCGCTCGTTCCTTTTATATGCTCCCAATCTCCTACGTGATTCGAGCCCGGTGTGCGCACAGCTGGCGCTTATTCACAATTACTCACCGGTCTCGAACCACGGTCTCGCCCCGCCTACTCCACTACATACCCCCATCACCCAACACAGGCCGGGGGGTACCCCCGAGACTGTGCTTGCTCCCCCCTTGGAGTCTCCCAGTCTTGGAGTACCTTTCCCCTGGGGGTATGTAGCGACGAGACGAGACAACGGAGACGGGAGCCCTCGGAGCGACCGGAAAGAGAGAGGGGAGAGAGGAGAAAAAAAAAAATAGTCCGGTTCCCCGACATGCTGCCGCTCGGTCCTCAACCAGCCGGGGTTCTCTCCTTCGCGGTGCCTTGCGGTGGCCCTGGGGCTTCGGTGGACGGCTCGACCGTCCGCCCCCTGGCGGCCGGCGGTGGCTCCTCCTTTATCGGGGAGTCGGGGCGAGATCCCTGTCCCCTGCTCCTCCCCCTTGGGCGGACGGACGCAGGCTCCGGCCTTTGGCAGGTGGTGGCCGCACTCGGCACTCCCGCCCCCTGCTCCTCCCCCTCGGGGGACGGACGCAGGCTCCGGCCTCTGGCGGACGGCGGCAACTCCCCCGCTCCCGCTCGGACTAAAGCCACCCCACCTCGACCCAGGGGCGCGGCAGCAAAGGTCGCCGTCGCACCGAAGCTTTGGCGGTGGCCACACTGGGCACTTCCGTTTCCCCAGAGCCACCGCTTCGGGCAGCCACTGGCGGACGCCTCTGTCCGCGCTGCCCGAACTCTCCGGCACCGCGAGGCCACTCGGCGGCGAGGACTCTCCGACAGCATGTCTCTCCTTCCTCCCGGGTTTCGGCACCAATGTAACGAGATTCATTAAAAGGAAGGAAGGAGTCAGGAACCGGCAGATACTTAAACATTTAATAAAGTAATATTATGCCTTCCCCCTCCTTGAACTGCCACCTTACCGTGGTGGAGGGGTTTGAGCACCCGAAAGACCCTAGGAGCTATGTTGTCTGGGGCTATATGCCCCTGGTAGGGTCTCCCAAGGCAAAAAGGTCCTAGGCGACGGGTCAGACTAAGAGCGGTTCACAAAACCCTTATGACGACGATTAATTGGAGGACCGTGACGTCGCCCGGTATGGCGCAGCCGGGGCCCCACCCTGGAGCCAGGCCCGGGGTTGGGGCTCGTATGCGAGCGCCTGGTGGTCGGGCCTCCCCCCATGGGGTCCGGCCGGGCACAGCCCGAAGGAGCGACGTGGGGCCACCTCCCGTGGACCCACCACCTGCAGGAGGGACCGTAAGGGGCCGGTGCAAAGTGGATCGGGCGGCAGTCGAAGGCAGGGGCCTCGACAACCCGATCCCTGGACGCGGAATCTAGCTCTAGGGACATGGAACGTCACCTCTCTGACGGGGAAGGAGCCTGAGATTGTGCGTGAGGTTCAGAGATTCCGACTAGAAATAGTCGGGATCACCTCTACGCACAGCTTGGGCTCTGGAACCACTCCCCTCGAGGGAGGATGGACTCTTCACCACTCTGGAGTTGCCCATGGTGAGAGGCGGCGGGCTGGTGTGGGTTTGCTTATAGCCCCCCAGCTCAGCCGCCATGTGTTGGAGTTTACCCCGGTGAACGAGAGGGTCGCTTCCCTGCGCCTTCGGGTCGGGGATAGGTCTCTCACTGTCGTTTGTGCCTATGGGCCAAATGGCAGTGTAGAGTACCCGGCCTTCTTGGAGACTCTTGGAGGGGTGCTGGAAAGCGCCCCGACTGGGGACTCCGTCGTTCTGCTGGGGGACTTCAACGCCCACGTGGGCAACGACAGTGACACCTGGAGGGGCGTGATTGGGAGGAACGGCCCCCCTGATCTGAACCCGAGTGGTGTTCTGTTATTGGACTTCTGTGCTAGTTACAGTTTGGCCATAACGAACACCATGTTCAAGCATAAGGGTGTCCATCAGTGCACATGGCACCAGGACACCCTTGGCCGGAGGTCGATGATCGACTTTGTAGTTGTTTCATCTGACCTACGGCCATACGTCTTGGACACTCGGGTGAAGAGAGGGGCGGAGCTGTCAACTGATCACCACCTGGTGGTGAGTTGGATCCGATGGCGGGGGAGGAAGCTGGACAGACTCGGCAGACCCAAACGTACTGTGAGGGTCTGTTGGGAACGTTTGGCCGAATCGCCTGTCAGAGAGATCTTCAACTTCCACCTCCGGCAGAGCTTCGACCAGATCCCGAGGGAGTCTGGAGACATTGAGTCCGAGTGGACCATGTTCTCCACCTCCATTGTCAACGCGGCCACTCGGAGCTGTGGCCGTAAGGTCTCCGGTGCCTGTCGAGGCGGCAATCCTCGAACCCGGTGGTGGACACCGGAAGTAAGGGATGCCGTCAAGCTGAAGAAGAAGTCCTATCGGGCCTGGCTGGCTGTGGGACTCCCGAGGCAGCTGACAGGTACCGACAGGCCAAGCGGACTGCAGTCCGGGTGGTTGGGGAGGCAAAAACTCGGGCCTGGGAGGAGTTCGGGGAGGCCATGGAGAAGGACTATCGGTCGGCCTCGAAGAGATTCTGGCAAACCGTCCGGCGCCTCAGGAGGGGTAAGCAGTGCCCAACCAACGCTGTTTACAGTGGAGGGGGGCGGCTGTTGACCTCGACCGGGGATATCATCGGGCGGTGGAAGGAATACTTCGAGGATCTCCTCAATCCCGCCGGCACGTCTTCCATTGAGGAAGCAGAGGCCGAGGGCTCGGAGGCGGACTCCCATCACCCCGGGCTGAAGTCACCGAGGTAGTCAAGAAACTCCTCGGTGGCAGGGCACCGGGGGTGGACGAGATCCGCCCTGAGTACCTCAAGTCTCTGGATGTTGTGGGGCTGTCTTGGCTGACACGCCTCTGCAGCATCGCGTGGCGGTCGGGGACAGTTCCCTTGGACTGGCAGACCGGGGTGGTGGTCCCTCTTTTTAAGAAGGGGGACCGGAGAGTGTGCTCCAACTATCGGGGGATCACACTTCTCAGCCTCCCCGGGAAAGTCTATGCCAGGGTACTGGAGAGGAGAATCCGGCCGATGGTAGAACCTCGGATTCAGGAGGAACAGTGTGGTTTCCGTCCCGGTCGTGGAACACTGGACCAGCTCTATACCCTCTCCAGGGTGCTGGAGGGTTCATGGGAGTTTGCCCAACCAATCCACATGTTTTTGTGGATTTGGAGAAGGCATTCGACTGTGTCCCTCGCGGGATCTTGTGGAGGGTGCTCCGGGAGTATGGGATTCGGGACCCTTTGATAAGGGCTATCCGGTCCCTGTACGACCGGAGCAGGAGCTTGGTTCGCATTGCCGGCAGTAAGTCAGACTTGTTTCCGGTGCATGTTGGACTCCGGCAGGGCTGCCCTTTGTCGCCGGTTCTGTTCATAACTTTTATGGACAGAATTTCTAGGCAGCGCAGGGGCCGGAGGGCGTCGGGTTTGGGGACCACACGATATCATCTCTGCTCTTTGCGGATGATGTCGTCGTGCTGGCCCCATCAGACCAGGACCTTCAGCATGCACTGGGACGGTTTGCAGCCGAGTGTGAAGCGGCTGGGATGAGAATCAGCACCTCCAAATCTGAGGCCATGGTTCTCAGTCGGAAAAGGGTGGCTTGCTCACTTCGGGTAGGTGGAGAGTTCCTTCTCAAGTGGAGGAGTTCAAGTATCTGGGGGTCTTGTTCACGAGTGAGGGAAGGATGGAACGGGAGATTGACAGACGGATCGGTGCAGCTTCTGCAGTAATGCGGTCGCTGTACCGGTCTGTCGTGGTGAAAAAGGAGCTGAGCCGCAAGGCGAAGCTCTCGATTTACCGGTCAATCTACGTTCCTACTCTCACCTATGGTCATGAGCTGTGGGTCCAAGCGATCCCGATGAGCAGGGTGGCTGGGCGATCCCTTAGAGATAGGGTGAGAAGCTCGGTCACTCGGGAGGAGCTCAGAGTAGATCCGCTGCTCCTCCACATCGAGAGGGGCCAGCTGAGGTGGCTCGGGCATCTTTTCCGGATGCCCCCTGGACGCCTTCCCGGGAAGGTGTTCCGGGCATGTCCCACCGGGAGGAGACCCCGGGGAAGACCTAGGACACGCTGGAGGGACTATGTCTCCCGGCTGGCCTGGGAACGCCTCGGTGTGTCCCCGGAAGAGCTGGAGGAAGTGTCTAGGGAGAGGGAAGTCTGGGCGTCCCTGCTTAGACTGCTGCCCCCGCGACCCGGCCCCGGATAAGCGGAAGAAGATGGATGGATGGATGGAATATAACAGCCGGCGGCCCCTCACGGACGACCGCCGGCGAACAAAACATAAACATAAATACAAATACCAACGTAACACAAGTTCGGGCCCGGTCCTCTCTCATCGACGGTCCGGTCGCTCGTTCCTTTTATATGCTCCCAATCTCCTACGTGATTCGAGCCCGGTGTGCGCACAGCTGGCGCTTATTCACAATTACTCACCGGTCTCGAACCACGGTCTCGCCCCGCCTACTCCACTACAAATACATTTTTGGGAACTGTTTGTAGGTTTTACTAGGACTCACTACTCATTTAGCAGACGCTTTTATCCAAATTGACTTACAAAGATTTTAAGGAGCAATAAGCGATATGTCATACAGATAGTCCTGTAGTCAAGCATTAGTGACTTGAATCTGATACAGGCTTCAACCGGCAGCCAGTGGAGAGAGATGAAAAGGGGAGTCACATGAGCCCTTTTGGGCTGTTGGAAGATGAGGCGTGCTGATGCGTTCTGAACCAGCTGGAGAGCTTGGATGGTGAGATCGTGTTGCACCGTGGGTTGTGCCGGAAACACGAGTAGTCCTGTCTTGGCAGCGTTCAGCTGGAGGTGATGCTCTTTCATCCAAGCTGAGATGTCTTCTAGGCAGGCTGTAATGCGAGCTGCCACAGTGGTATCGTCTGGGTGAAACGAGATGTAGATCTGGGTGTCGTCAGCATTACAGTGATACGAGAAGCCATGTGCCCGTATGATGGGTCGCAAGGATGTCGTGTAGATGGAAAAAAGCAGCGGTCCAAGCACCGATCCCTGAGGGACCCCAGTGATCATGTGGTGAGCAGTGGACAGCGAGCCCCTCCATGACACCCTGAAGGACCTGTCGGAGAGGTAGGATTTGAACCAGCGGAGGGGAGAGCCTGAGATTCCTAGCGATGACAGGGTTGCTAGCAGTATCTGGTGATTGACAGTGTCAAACGCTGCAGATAGGCCTAGCAGAATCAGGGCCGAGGATTTAGATTCTGCCTTGGCTAGCCGCAGTGCTTCTGTGACCGATAGCAGTGCAGTCTCAGTGGAGTGGTTTGTTTTGAAGCCAGACTGCTTGTCATCCAGTAGTTTGTTCTGGGATATGTTGGACGACACCTGGTTGAAAGCTGCCCTTTCAAGTGTCTTTCCAATAAATAGGAGTAGAGAGACAGGTCTGTAACTGTCGGTAGTAGAGGGGTCCAATGTGGGTTTCTTCAGTAGGGGCGTGACTTGGGCCTGTTTGAATGTGGATGGAAAAGTGCCGGTGAGCCGGGAGGTGTTGATGATGTGTGTGAGTGCAGGTGTGAGTGTGCTGGATATGGCCTGAAGGAGATGGAAGGGGATTGGGTAAAGGGGACAGGTGGTGGGGTGGCTGGAGAGAAGTCTGGTGACTTTAGCGTCAGTCAGTGGAGTGAAAGAGGAGAGTTCAATGTTTGAAGTAAGGGTAGTGTTTAACGAGGTCTGAGGTGCTGAGAATTTTTTGCTGATGGATGAAGTTTTCTAAGTGAAAAATAAGTCCTCCGCGGTCAAAGATGAAGTGGGCGGGGGGAGGAGGGGGGCAAAGAAGAGAGTTAAATGTCTTGAAAAGCTGTCGGGTGTTAGGTGCATTGCTCATCTTGGTGGTATAGAAAGACGTTTTAGCTATAGTAACACTAGCAGAGAAAGAGGAGAATAGTGACTGGAAGTCCAGTAGGTCAGCAGGATTCTTGGTCAAGCACCGTTTCCTTTCAGCAGCCGAGCTGAGTGTATTCCGTTGTTCACGGAGGATGTCAGACAGCCAGGGGCATGAGGGGGTGGCGCGAGCTGGTCTGGAGAACAGAGGACAAAGGTTATCTAGACAGGATGTAAGTGTTGAGCATAAGGTGTCAGCGGCAGTGTCAGCATCTAGAGATGCAAAGTTGGAGGGAAGAGAGGATGTCACTTTAGCAGAGAGGGTGCTGGGGGAGAGAGAGTGTGTAGTGCATGTAGGAAGGAGCATGTTGAAAGTGATGAAGAAGTGGTCAGAAATGTGAAGCGGTGTGACTTTAATGTTATCTGGGGTGCAGTTATGGGTGTAGATGAGATTCAGCTGGTTTCCTGATCTGTGAGTTCAGGCTGTGGCGAGGCGCGTGAGGTCGAACGAGACGGTGAGGGTGTGGAAGTCAGAAGCATAGGGTTTCTCCAGGTGGATGTTGAAGTCCCCAAAGACTACAAGAGGGCCGCTATCCTCCGGGAATGATGAGAGCAGCACATCTAACTCTTCAATGAAGTTGTGAAGAGGACCTGGGGGGCGGTAAACTACAACAACACTGAGCTGAGTGGGAGAAGGGATATTAACAGCATGGTATTCAAATGAATAGTTGTTGCATAGGGAAGATGGTGCGGAATATTTCCAATTATTGTTGATAAGCAAACCTGTGCCTCCTCTTCCAGTTTGGCTGGGAGAGTGAAAGAAGGAGTAGTTTGTGGAGAGAGTAGCGGTTGTGGCTGAGTCATCAGGACGAATCCAAGTCTCAGTAAGACCTAGAATGTGAATGTCAGACTGGCTGGCAAACGCATGGATGAAGTCAGTCTCGTTCACAGCTGACTGACAGTCCCAGAGACCAAAAGAGCGTGAGTAGAAGGGGAGGTGTGAATGGGACGCGCGTGAGAATGAGCATGTCGTGCCTTGCGCCTTGGGTGAGAACACTGTCTGCGGTGGAGTACAGGAATAAACTTGAAACACATGATGTTAGTGTACAATTAAATGAAAGAAAAGAAATGTTAAATATACTGATGTGTCTTTTCTGTAAGGGTTTTTAACGTTTGCATTATTTTGCAGTATACACACACCAATAGAGTAGTTCCGGGACAGCATCACTTCACCCAGTTTAAGTGAAGAAAATGATATTGTAGCCTACTGACCACCAAAACACAGAGATCTATCAACAAACAAAATGACAGACAACTTCCATTGACTGAGAAGAAATAATGTATTATAAGAAATAGTATTTATGGAGAGCCTAGTTGTGATGTTAATCACTAGTGTGACTTCACTAGTAAAATCCAAGATATTAGAGAAAAAATTATAACAATGCAACCAGAAGTGAAACCCACTGAACAAACTAACCACAGCATTCCTAAGGAGGAATTGCAATTTTTTTCTACCGTAGATCACGATGAACTGTCTAAAATCATTAGATCATCTAAATCATGAACATGCGTGCTAGACCCTATACCTACAAAACTACTGGAAGAGATGCTCCCAGAAATTATAGATCCTATTCTTAGTATTATTAACTCATCTCTGACATAAGGACATGTGCCTAAAGCATATAAAAAAAACTCGACCCTAGAGAACTAGGGAATTACAGGCCTATATCAAATATACCTTTAATATCTAAAGTTCTGGAAAAAGTAGTTTCAACTCAATTATGCTCCTTCCTCCAAAGGAATGACATCAATGAAGAAATCCAGTCTGGATTTCGAGCATGTCACAGTACAGAGACTGCTTTGATCAGAGTTACAAATTATCTGCTTTCGGTGTCTGACCGTGGCTGTATTTCATTATTGGTGCTGCTAGACCTTAGTGCTGCATTTGACACCATTGACCACAGCCTACTCCTACATAGACTCTAAAACTACGTTGGCATTAACGGAATAGCATTGAAATGGTTTCAGTCTTATTTATCTGACCGTTCTTAATTTGTAGCAATAAACAATGAGGTGTCACGCAAATCGCAAGTCCAGTACGGTGTACCACAGAGCTCAGTCTAAAGGCCTCTACTCTTCGCATTATATATGCTACCTCTAGGAGATATAATAAAGCGACACGGAGTTAGCTTTCACTGTTATGCTGATGATACTCAACTTTATATTTCCTCGAAGCCTCATGAAACACAGGAGTTCCATCGAATAATGGAATGCGTAGATTTAAAAGACTGGATGAGTAACAACTTTATATTACTGAACTCGGACAAAACAGAAGTATTACTTATGGACCAAAAACCGCCATACGTAACAACCAAGAATACTGCTTAACTATTGACGGATGCTCCATAAAACCCTCGTCGTCAGCTAAGAATCTTGCCGTTTTATTCGATAGTAATCTGTCGTTTGAGAGCCATGTCGTCAACACCTGTAAAATTGCCTTTTTCCATTTTAAGAATATATCTAAACTACGTCATATGCTGTCACTGTCAGATGCAGAGAAATTAATTCATGCATTCATGACATCAAGACTAGATTACTGTAATGCTCTTTTAGGTGGTTGCCCTGCAGGCCTATTACAAAAACTGCAACTGGTCCAAAACATAGCAGCTCGAGTTCTTACACATACAAAAAAGTATGAGCATATAACCCCGGTTCTGTCAACCTTGCACTGGTTACCTATAAAGCATTAACTTTAAGATCTTGCTTATTACCTATGAAGCTCTACATGGTTTAGCTCTGCAGTATTTGAGTGAACTTCTATTGTATTACAATCCTTCACATGCATTACGCTCTCAGGCGTCCTGTCAGTTGGTAATACCTAGAATTTAAAAATCAAGTGCAAGTGATAGATCCTTTTCTTATCTAGCGCCTAAACTTTGGAATATTCTTCCCTGCACTGTCCGGGAGGCAGACACACTGTCAGTTTAAATTTAGACTAAAGACGCATCTTTTTAATCTCGCATACACTACACTTCCATAATACTAATCCTCAGAGGATTTAGGCTGCATTATTTAGATCGACCGGAACCAGGAACACATCCAATAACAACTAATGTACCTGTTGCATCAAAGAGTATAGAACAGTACTCTACTCTCAGCCAGTCTTGTCTCATTGTTCCAAGGTTACCGCAGGATGCAGTTCATGTCCAGACCTGATGGTAGAGCGGAGAATGGGAAGCGGTGACCTGACAAGAGCTGAGATGATAGAGCTGGATAAAGGACGCGGCGACTTGACACGATTTCACTACAAAATTTAAAATGCTATTAGATTGTTAATGATTATCTTAAATCTATAATTTACCTTATTAGTAAGTTTATTTATTTTTTATGTAGCCTTGTTGTGCAAGCACTGTCGAGCTTGTGCAGAGGCAGCAGCTTTTGCCAGAGGGGAACTGGAATCCCCTGGTTGGGCCTGGGTTCTCCTGAGTTTTTTTTTCTCAATTGGAGTTTTGGGTTCCTCGCCACCGTTTGCATATTGTTTTGCACTATTTGCCTGGCCGAGGGGGCTGCTCTAGAATTCAGAAGTTTTACATAATTAATATTGCATATAAGAATTTATAGTCCGTTTAATATTTGACCTGTGTTTCTCTCTCCTTTATCTTAAATGTGTGCTTTCACTGAGTGTGCGAGTGTGTGTGTGTGTGTGCGCGTCTATGTCGATGAGTGTAGTGCATATTTTGTTTGTGCATATTGTGTGTGTGGAGCGTTTGTATGTCTGTCTTTTGTGTTTTCACCTTTTTCTTGCTTTTACAGGTATATGACTTTAGTTGTTTTACTTGTAGTCAAAATGTTTAATGTACAGCTGCTTTGTAACAATGGAAATTGTAAAAAGCGCTATATAAATAAAGTTGAGTTGATGTTGAGTTGATGTGTCGTGATTTAAAAGGATAGAAAGCAAACTGG
Organism: Triplophysa siluroides; assembly: GCA_006030095.1. Classification (NCBI taxonomy): domain Eukaryota; kingdom Metazoa; phylum Chordata; class Actinopteri; order Cypriniformes; family Nemacheilidae; genus Triplophysa; species Triplophysa siluroides. Next base: position 307,611 of record VCII01000143.1, on the reverse strand, counting down.
GGGGTATTGCACTAAAGTAGAATTAAGAAAGCCAGGATAACAGAAAAGGAGCTGCTTGACATATTTTAATCAGTGCAACCTGGCTTAGTCCATTGCATGTTTGCTGAGTCAGGATGTGCAACTATGTCAAGCCAGGAGTAGAGAGTTGGGATAAGTGCACGTTCATGGCATTCTTAAACAGACCCCTGGATTGATCACAGAATCAATGATGCACAAATGGATAAAAAAAGTTAAATAAAAAATTACAACGCATTCTTTTTCATAAAATATGGCTTTAAAGTTTATTGTATATATGGTTCATCAATGTGGGTCACTTCCTCTTTTTAAATATGTGTGCCCTCATAATCTTCAGTTAAAATCAGAAAATGCGCTCCCTAGTGACTATCCATATCAATGACGTATGTTAGACGGCTTGGGCCGTCTATAGTTTATAGTTTTTTGAATCACTGCTGCCTCTGCACAAGCTCGACAATGCTTGAACAACAAGGCTAAATAAAAATAAATAAAGTTAGTAATATGGTAAATTATAGATTATCATTAATAATCTAATAGTTTTTGAATTTTTTTAGTGAAGACGTGTCAAGTCGCCACGTCCTTCTTTATCCAGCTCTATCATCTCAGCTCTTGTCCGGTCATCGCTTCCCGTTCTCCACTCTACCATCAGGTCTGGACATGAACTGCCTCCTGCTCGCTGTGGTAACCTTGGAACAAAGAGACAAGACTGGCTGAGAGTAGAGTTCTGTTCTGCACTCTTTGATGCAACAGGTACATCAGTTGTTATTGGACGTGTTCCTGGTTCCGGTTGATCTAAATAATGCAGCCTAAACCCTCTGAGGATTAGTATTATGGAAGTGTAGTGTATGCAAGATTAAAAAGATGCGTCTTTAGTCTAGATTTAAACTGACAGAGTGTGTCTGCCTCCCGGACAGTGCAGGGAAGAATATTCCAAAGTTTAGGCGCTAGATAAGAAAAGGATCTACCACATGCACTTGATTTAGAAATTCTAGGTATCACCAACTGACAGGACGCCTGAGAGCGTAATGCACGTGGAGAGGATTGTAATACAATAGAAGTTCATTCAAATACTGCGGCGCTAGACCATGTAGGGCTTTATAGGTAATAAGCAAGATCTTAAAGTTAATGCTTTATAGGTAACCAGTGCAAGGTTGACAGAACCGGGCTAATATGCTCATACTTTTTGGTATTCTTAGATTCTTATCTGACGACGAGGGTTTTATGGAGCATCCGTCAATAGTTAAGCAGTATTCTTGGAATTAGCACTTTTAAACATCCGTTCACTAAAAAACGAATCATTTTTGGTCAATGACCTCTTCACCAGTAACAAACTTGACTTCATGTTTCTAAATGAAACTTGGTTAGATGATAGTTGTAGTGCTACAATCCTCAATAAATCTGCCCCCCCAAACTTTACTTTTATAAATGTTTGCAGAGCTATTAGGAGAGTGGAGGAATAGCTGCTCTACTTAAAGATCTCTTTTAATGCAAGCAATGTCATGATTCTGTCTCTTCTGGTCAGATATTTCGTGGTTTTGAGGCAGAATCAGAACGGAACGGAGGCTTTTTGGCGCTTTTGGCTTGCCATACTCTCTCTCCGGTCTGCGTCTGTTCCCGCCCTTTCGTCTCGTTATTGATTGTCAATATGTTCATACCCCGCACCTGTCCCCTCTTGATTTGCACCCCTTTAAATAGTCAAGTCAGTGTTCTGTTTAGTTATTGTCAAGTGTCAGTCATTCTAGTGTTAGTTGGTAAATGTCTTGTCTGCGTATCGTGTTATGCCTTGTGCTTTTGTTGTTTTACCCCATCGTGGGTTTTTGTTTTGTACTTTTATTTTATTTTATTAATAAATCGTTACTTGTTAACCCCCTCTCGACTGCTGCATGCAATTGGGTTCTCCCCGTATTCATGACAAGCAAGTGTTACTTGGTGACTACCTGTCCTTTGAATACATGAGTATTGCTTTAAAAAGTGCACCACGCATTCTGTTTAGTTATTTACAGACCTCCCAAATACTCCTTAGTCTTTGTTGATGACTTGAGAATGGCTATCAGCTATTTCCTCAGAATTTGACTGCTTGTTATTGCTGAAGATTTTAATATTCATGTAGATAAGACAGAAAACAACACTGCAAATGAACACTTAAATGTTTTAACCACTTTTGATCTGATCCAGCATGTGCACGGTCCCACACACAATCGTGGACACACTCTAGATCTGCTCATTAGCAAAGGTCTAAACATTTCATCCACTATTATTAGAGATGTGGCGCTGTCTGATCATTTCTGTATTTTCTTTGATATATCAATCAGTCCTGCCACTGAAAATAGACCCGTCTCTATAAAAAAGAGATTCATAAATGAGAACACCGGTGAGCTGTTTAAGAATGCTATGTTTTTGTCACCAAGTATATCTGCAGACTCTATGGATGTTCTCCTCGATAGCTTTAATGCAAAAGTTAAAAATGCTATCGATGCCATTGCTCCAGTAAAGGTCAAGGTGATAACTGGCAGGCGTAAAGCACCCTGGAGGAACACACCAGCAGTACAAAGCATGAAAAGAACATGCAGAAAAGCTGAGCGTATGTGGCGAAAAACCAAACTTGAAGTTCACTATAACATCTATAAAGACAGTCTGCATATGTCTTCAATGTTGACTTAGGCAAAGCTAGACAGAACTTTTTCTCTAACATTATAAACTGCAACATAAATAACACTCGCACTCTTTTTGCAACTGTAGAGAGACTAACAAATCCCCCGAGTCAAGTTCCCAGGGAAATGCTGTCTGATGACCAATGCAATGAGTTTGCAACTTTTTTCCTTGAGAAGATCAATAAAATCACAATGGAAATCAATCGGAAAGCTCCATGCGGCAGTCAGGTCAGTCTTACTTCAGTACATCAGAAATTAGTAACTCTGTCTGAATTTCAGAAAATTTACCACAAAACCTTGGAGGAAATGGTTGTTGTGAATTCAATCCCTTTATATATTTTAGTCAACATGATACTCCCTACACCTCCTTTAAGAGTATATTCATATTCCAATTGGAGACTAAGAAACGTCCATTTGTTGGTGTCCCTTTTTTGTGAATTCTCACAATATTTTTTCCTCATCTATTCAATTTCCTATCCAATCCACTCATTCTGGCCAATCATGTATCATAAATACATGGTCCTCCTCCTTATTTTTTAATTAATCATTTATCACCCATATTCCTTTACTTTATTTACCATAACATTGTTGTGTTTTTTCCGTTTGTATTGTTTTGTAGTGACATCAAACCATCCTGTTTAACCTATGTCCATGTATTCCATCTCCTGCTGATCTCCTCAATTGTCGTGTCTACATGTGATTACCTGTTTGAGGATTATTTGTGAACCTGTTATTGACCTGATCTTGCACACCAAAATGACTATTCAATAAAGAAGAGATAAGGAATTGTTTCTTTCCCGTGTTTTTATGGAACACACCACCGAGTCCTACATATTCAGAACTACGGATACAACTAACATCTAGTATTCAACAACGGTACAGCATCTTAAAGCGTCAACTTGCAGCCTTGACACACTTCCCACATCCTTTTTCAAAAGAGTGTTTAACTGTTTGGAAGCAGATCTCCTAAAAATAGTTAATACCTCACTGCTCTCAGGAACTTTCCCAAACTCCCTAAAAACTGCAGTTGTCAAACCTCTACTAAAAAAGAGCAACCTAGACAAAACCTTACCGTCTAAATACAGACCAATATCAAATCTTCCTTTCATAGGCAGATCATTGAAAAGGTTGTCTTCAATCAGCTGACCCTATTCTTGAACTCAAATGGCTACCTGGGGCCCGTTCTCCGTACATCACTTACTACATCCAAGATCAAATGAAACATCCGAGATGGCATAATCCTGCAAACCATGATCTGGATAATTCGGTTCTTCGAACGCACCATTGTGTACGATTAGAATATCTGGATTCAATTGTCTGGGATCAATGCACGCTCACGCGCTGTTTGGAAAGGCAGCATATATCCATAGAAGAACTAGTGATCAGCAGCGCTGCTATTGGCTGGTTGTTACGTCAAAAGACGTAGTCACGTCCGTTTCTTCCCCGCTGCTTGAAGATTATGACACATTTTAAAACCTTGTTAGGAACACTTCAAACGATGCACAGAAAGATTACTTTCAGAGATATTTATAACATTTTAAAGCAGTTGAAAACTGAAGTTGTATATTTTGATAAATTAACCTTTAGTTTTTTTTTATAAATTATCTATTTTAGTTGTTTATTGCAACGAGATGGTGTTTTTCCCGACAAAATAAAGTGTTTTATACCCATCAGTGTTCACTACATAGCATACTGAGGAAAGTGTCTGAAGACTTTCCATTTCAATAACATTTCTTAAATTGGATAAACTCCGTAGCAGTTGCAGGAGTCCACATCAGTAATCACGGAAATGTGGTACAGAGATGAGGAAAATATGATTGTATTGTGCTATGTTATTGCTTTTAATGTATTGTGAATTATTGATTTCTCTCCACAAAAGACACAAGACACGTAAACTTTTTAAAGTCTTTAAAGTTTGAATATATGCAAAAAAAGCCAAAACTTCAATGCATTGACCTCATAAAGAAACAACCTAAAGATTTAGTTTTAAAAAGATTGGAGATTTTATTAAGATTAACGATTTATTGTTTACTGACCTAACATTTCTTATTGCTGGTAAAATATGACACTGATGCCTCCCTATTATCTATGGAGATTAAAAATAAAATGTTTTTATTTTTAGAATAATAAAGAAAATGGTAATCCAAAAGTGACATCTTATGAAGCTCAGTCGAGTGGTTTAAGTGTAGTGGTTAGGACATCATCATCAGACTGCACCTCCATCACAGGTCTCCTCTCTTTTCTGATGATGTGTACAGGCCCTGTTAGGTTCACCCCTTAGACTTACTATACACCAGTGGCGGCTGCTGATCTTTTAAAGAGGGGAAGCTCATTTTCGGCCTAAATCATAAAAATTGTCCATTTATTTATATGTAAATTCTGCCCTACGTTCCTTTTCAAGAAAATGCTCTGTAACCCTGTCGTACCAACTAGGCGTCTTTTCCAGTGACTTGACCAGTGTCCTCTCAATGGCCAGCAGAGCTAGGCTGCTTAAACGGCCTTGGCCCATTGTGTTACGGGTGACTATATGAATTAATGAACAAACGATCTAATATATATATATATATATATTTAACTCAACGGGAGGAAATGTGGGAATTATGTTAAACTGAAACAATGAATGTGGTGTGAAATATACGATGAAGGTTGCAGCAGTTTGTCTTTCGACTACACATGCAAAATCCGCGATGGGACTGAGTTGGAAATGGAGACACAGAGTGATTGCGTCATAATCTGAAGACCACGCCCACACCAACCGTCTCTTTGCATTGCGAGAAGCTGCCGCCTCCTTGTCATTTATGATTTATAACAAAAAAAAAAAAATGTCTAAAAGCTGATATGTGACAATGTGTATAGCAAACAAGCTAAAAAAAAAACAAGAAATACGTTTTTATAAGCTGTCGACCCCAAAAAACGAGCGTTTTAGGACATAAAAGTGGATTAAAAAGAGATGACAGACCCTCCAATCATCACGCAGACGCTCGGAGTCCGGGCCAGCCCACTCCATTCATCCCAGAGACGCTGAGCGTCCGTGGGCGCGGGACATAATCGCAGCATTATCCAATGACCGTCTTGTTTCTAAGCACTGTAAAAGACCACCCACTGGCCCAACGACGGAATCCAATGTCGTGGTTGAAGGGATCTCGTGTTCTACTTCTCCTCAGTGATTTCTACATGAAGTTATTTAAGAACTGTTACAATTTAGTTCAATTTATATGACTCTGGTTAAGACCGATCTGACTCCAATTTCAATATAATATAAAATAACTTATATGTCATTTCAAGTGTATCTGTTGATCAACGTTAACTTATCTATAAATCTCCATACTTAAATATTTATTATTTAGAGTTATTCTTTCGATTGGGACCTGCAGTCGCTCAGAGTCTCACGCCGGCCGGGCTCATGGATCTCACGGACACAAAACGGTCAGTTCCGATCTCTAGTCAGAGGTTGCCGGGTAAACTAATTTCATTAAGTTTGGCCGCGATATGCTTGCTCAGAAACATAACAATAGTTATTTTAGTCACGATCATGCAACTTGCTAGGCCAGATGATAGGTGGAAATCATGTGAGCTTTAGCAATGCTCCTTTAAAAAATCTAGTATAAACTAGCCCTACCTATCCTGACACATCGATTTTGCGGTAACAGAACAGGTTCCTTTCAATCTACTTGTAATAACAAACTTTGAAGAATTCAGATAATATCAACAATAACAATTTATTATACCAGGCAGGCACAACATTAATTAAAATCATAAAATGCGTATACAAAGAAATTCCTAATTTACTAAGCGACAAATATCAACATAGTAAAAGAATAAAATAAAACCACAAAGTTTCTCATACCTGGTAAAATCAAGACACACAGTTGCAGTGTGGGAAGTTCTGGTTACAGATGCTTCCAAATCGAGACACACAGCTGCAATGTGGGAAGTTCTGGTTACAGAAGCTTCCCTGAGTCTTTTGCCAATGCACCTTTTATACCCAAGAATGATGTACTCAATGTTCATTGTGAATACAATGGTCATTGTGAAATTTAGTTTAACTCATGGCTGAAGAGATTATCAAATGGGATGCCAATTTATCTGTAAACAGGATTCCTCGATAAAGCCAATCCTCTTAGAGGAGTGCAGGTAATGTCCTTAAGTTAAAAAGCTCTAATACACTCTTTGTTATGGTTTGAAGGAACTAGACCCTTTCACCCATCGCACCAAGACCTTTAAAACAATATCAAACATGATGTTCAAATCTTCATAACATGACAAAACATTATAAACACAATATAGAATGTGTAAGCACTTTTCCAATGATCAAGGCCTGAAGAGATGAAGGGGAGGAGAGAGGTGTGATAAGAAGAGTTCAGTTCATGGACATCAACCCCTGATCGGAGGAAAGGATATCATTCTTCATGATCTAGCAACAAATGGTGTTTGATTGTTTTGTGTCCCAGCTTTACAAACAACCTTAATTCTTTGCACTTTCCAGCTGCCTTACAGCACTGAAAAAAACTGTTTAAAGCAGCCCCATTGAAGTCAATGGACGCTGGGCTTCAACAGAGTAATGCACTGTACGCTACGGGAATGAATGAGAAGGAAATCGAGTCAGCCGACCTAAGTAGCTGATTCTGAACGAAATTGTTTTCGTTCGAGATGAACGTGTTTAACGCATTTTTAGTCAATAAAATGTTAACATAATAGTACATATATTTGACCATTCATTTTTTGACAATTATAGGGGAAGCTGAGCTTCCCTTGCAGTCTTAAAGAAATCGCGACTGCTATACACTGAAATCCTTCATTCCTATCAGTTGCCCAAAGGTCATTTCATGATCCTGTCCTGACTTGAGCTGCAGTGTCACAGGTTTGGCTCAGGGAATGGTGTCTTCAAACAGTCCCATCATAAATGTCTCGTGCAGAATTAGATCATTTTGCTTCAGTGCTGGTGATACTGTAAGTGCACATTAGGTCACACACCATCTAAAAGATTTAACCAGTCAGATTCCTTATCAATTCAGTTCCTTTTTGCAAATTTTATGCTAATAAATATTATTACTAATAATATTAAAAATATTATTTCCAGCAAATAATATAATTTATTTTCAGAAAATAATCTGAGGACTCAGAGGCCTATTATGTAGTCTATGTAGTGCTTCGGGCCGAGGTCGCCACCCTTCTGGCCGAGGTCGCCACCCTTCTGGCGATGGAAGCGATGGAGCTCGTCCCTCTAGCCAAGATGTTCAACAGGTTTTACAGCCCGTACTTCATTGTCCCCAAAAAAGAGAGTGTTGCTAGATCTGCGTACCCTGAACAGGCACCTACTCAAGCTGCTGTTTAGGATGTTCACTCAGAAGCACATCCTGGCATCTATCAGATGTCAAGATTGGTTCATGGCAATTGACCTGAAGGACACTTACTTTCATGTCTCAATTCTCCCCCTGGTCATCGCCCCTCAGGGAGAGAGGTGTGCGGGTACTAAACTATCTCGACGACTGGCTCATCTTGGCACACTCGCGAGATCTGTTGTGTACACACAGGGACCTAGTGCTCCGGCACCTAGATCGATTGGGACTACAGGTCAACCGAGAAAAGAGCAAACTCTCCCCAGTGCAGAGCATCCTCTTTCATGGTATGGAACTCAACTCTGTCTTCATGACAGCGCGACTGACTACAGAGAGCACTGCCTGAAACATTTTAAGCAGTCAGCGGTCATCCTGAAACAATTTCAGAGGCTCCTGGGACACATGGCATCCTCGGCGGGGGTGATACCCCTCGGGTTGATGCACATGAGACCGCTCCCACACTGGTTACATAGTCGAGTTCTCCGGAGAGCGTGGCACACCGGCAGCAGGCGGATGGTCATTACGCCTCTCTGCTGACGCACCCTTACCCCTTGGTCTTCAATGACCTTCTTACGGAGAGGTGTGCCTCTCGGGCAGGTTACGAGGCGCGTCTTGGTGACAACAGATGCCTCCCTGCAGGGTTGGGGTGCAGTGTGCAAGTCTCTGGGACAGCACGACCTGGTCATCAGGTTCCCGAGGGGCGCGAGAAGGTGGAATCCGCCTCGTCCGCGCTCCCTGTTGGCACCTTGATGTGGTCAAGAGGACCCCCTTCGAGCCCCTCGGAGACGCTCTTCCTCATCTCACGATGAAGACCATTCTCCTGATGGCGCTCACCTCTATCAAGAGGGTAGGGGACCTACAAGCATTCTCCGTGTCCCCTGATTGCCAAGAATTCAGGCCCGGTGATTCTCACGTTATCCTGAGTTCCCACCACTCACTTTCGGGACCAGGTGGTGAACTTTCAGGCGCTCCCCACCGGGAAGGAAGACCCAAACCCCATACGTGTTGTGTCCAGTACGTTCACTGCGCCTCTACTTGCAGAGTTTCAGGAGCTCTGATCAGCTCTTTGTCTGTTTTTGGACGTCAGCAGAAGGGGAGTGCTGTCTCCAAACAGAGATTGGCGCACTGGATTGTGGACGCCGTCACAACGGCATACCAATCCCAAGATCGCCCGTGGCCACTAGCAGTGAGAGCTCACTCCACCAGGGATATAGCCTCCTCGTGGGCACTGGCTCAGTGTGCCTCTCTAGCAGACATCTGCAGAGCTGCGGGTTGGGCACCCAACACCTTCACAAGGTTCTACAACCTCCCCGTAGAACCGGTGTCAGCCCGCATCCTGCACGGCAACATGTAGGACCAGCAGGCAGTAGGGCGTATGCCTGCGAAAGGACCTTCCTCCCTTTCTATAGGTGGGTCAGCGTGCTACTTTAGCCTCCCTTTTCCCCCCACTGGGTGAAGAACAGGCATTCCATTCATCACTAAGCAAGCACCTCCTGCGGGCGGGCTGGGCAGAGCAGCACTGCCCCTTAGGCCGGGTACCAACTGAGTTATCCACATATAGCTCTAACCGGACCTAGTGCTACTGGACGTTGTAACCCCCTCAATCGGGCGGTTCCGTCTGATGTATCCTCATGATTGGTTCTCACCTTGGTAACCCGTGGCCTTCCATAGGTGAACCTCCACCTTGTGGTAAACTACTCTAGTCTGCACATTTTCCCATGAGTTCTCCCCTAACGGCGAGACCATGTTGGTGTCTCCATTAAAACTCCTCCCTACAGTAGGAAGTGGTCTCTTTAGCGCGTTCTCGCTGTTAGAGAAACAAGGCCGCTGCCAGTGACGGCCGGAGGCAGGGACTTCCCACCTTTCAAAAACCTATTCACTGGAAAGTTACGAATTTCGTGATAGCGCTCACGTCTGACACGCCCAGGCCAGTCACCGCCGCTTCGCTAGAGATTGTGACGCGGCACAGCGCTGTGGCATTTTCCATAGGAACCCCATCTGTCAGTTAGACACAACGTCGAGAGACCAACAGAAAGGGAACGTAACCTCAGTTCCCTGATGGAGGGAACGAGACGTTGTGTCCTTCATGCCACAACGCGTGCCGCCCGCTGCATCAGTCGTGAGAGGCTCTCAGGCTCCTCAGAACTAAAGGTGAATGAACGGAGCATGCCTTCTTCCTTTTATACCCGGATATCCGGGGGCGGAGTCCGGCATGCAAATTTTATTCGCCAATTTCATTGCCCTTTTCTAAGAAGTCAGAAGTTGATAGGTTCACAAGGACGAACCCCATCTGTCGGTTCGACACACACTGTCGGTTCGTTTTGCTTATAGTCAATATATCTCATGTACAGCTGATTTGTAACCATGAAAATTAAAAAAAAGGCTATATAAATAAAGTTGCGTTGAGAGATCCTAAGCACTTAAAATTCTGGATTTGTTAGATTTCCTTTCCAGGTAAACATTTAATGGAGATCCCTTGCTGATAAGCACTTTGGTCTTATCGATGTTGATTTTCAGTCCAAATGGTTCTGCAAATTTAGCGATGTCATTTGAGGAGTTGGTACCCTTGGCTTCTGTGTTTGCCAATATGGCACTGTCGGTCGCATTTCCCTCCATACCATATTGAATTCCTTGCTTGTCCTTAAATGTTTTAATCCTAATCGAGTCCATCACAGCGGTAAACATGGTTGGAGCAGCGACACTGACAAAATTAGAAGCATTTCATGTTGCATGGAAATAGAGCATACATTCCTACAGACAGGTTCTAAAACCTTCATATCTGAAGGCTGCATTTATTAGCTAACTTATAGAAGAAACTCTTAAAAATCCAAGACGCCTATTCAGTACAGTGGCAAAGCTGAAAAAAAGTCATCAGCAAATTAAGCTGTTAAAGGGACCCTCCGCCGAAAAATTTAAATTCTGTCATAAATTACTAACCCTCAAGTACTCCCTTTATCTTCAGATCGCAAATTTGGATAGTTTTTAAGAGGTCCCGGAGATATCTGAATCCTCCATAGACTGCAATGTAACCAAACTTCAAAGCGTTGAAAGTAAGACATCGTTGAAATAGTCTATGTCTACTCCAGTGGTTCAGCTTTGATTATATAATATACCTTTGTGCGCAAACAAACACAAATACCGTCTATATTCAAGTAAATTCCTGACTTCCATTTCCAACATGCATTCATGAGTGTATCCGGGGCCAACACTGCACGACACATGCGTGTGGTGCTGACCCCAGATGCATTAGCTTTGTTTAAATCGTATTTTCATCATTACCACTTTGTTTATGTAAATGATGAAATGTTTAGAGAGTCTAATGGTTTCAGAGAGTCAGACATGTAACTTGAAGGTTGTGGGTTTGAGTCTCGAGAAATGCAAGTGGAGGGGGTGAATGAACAGTGCTCTCTCCAATCTCATTACCACAAATGAGGTGTCCTTAAGCAAGGCACCAAATCCCCAATGGCTCCCCGGCGCTGCAGCAAAAATGGCAGCCTACTCCTTCTAAAACTTTTGCAACAGAGATGGTAACACATTTGGACTTGTAGACAGGCTGAAAGCAAATGGAAAAAGGACAGATTGCAGATTTCTTATTAAGCTTTGAGAAACTCCGATAACATGTTTCAGAAAGCTGCAAAGGCTGCAACATGCAAATATTTGTCTGCACTTAGTACAAACAATTGTTACAAACCTCAAGCTCTTTTATCTATTAACTCTGTCATAAATCCCTGTGTGCATCCTGTTCTAGAGCCCTCTACTTCTCTCCGTAACAACTTTGGAACGTTTTTTGTTAAGAAGATCACAATATTAAGATACTTGCTGTCTATTTCAGTATACAGGTTACATGATGTTCCATTATGTTATTCTACCTGTTCTGAGTTTGAGCCTATTGACTTGATCTCATGTAATGAAATTGTTAGATACCTTAAACCAAATATATGCCCACAGGATATTATTCTATCTCTTTACCTTAGGCAAATCATGTACACAGTTGGTCCTGGAATGTTATTGGTTATAAACAAAAGTTTGTCTAATAAGTTTGTTATTTCACTAAGAGTCTTAAATGTGCTGTGGTGACGCCATATCCTAAAAAAACAAATCTGGATCCTTCTTCGCTTTCCGATTTTCCTATTTCTAATCTACCCGTTATCGTAAAGATTCTTGAGAAAGTCGTATCGAACTGGGGCCCAAGTCAGGGAACAGACAGAATGGCTTAACCAACTGTCTGCTTGCCGTCTCACGTCGCAGAATACACAAAATTGTCATGATTCTGCCTCACCATGTCAGGTATTTCTTGGTCTTGAGGCAGAATCAGAGCAGGATCCCTTGTTTAATGTTGGAGAGAGACTATGTTTGGCACTTGTGCACAACCTGTCCAGTCCTGTCGACACCCAGTCCTGCCCAGCTGGCCATCCAGTCCGTGTGTCAGCCGGCGATCCAGTCCGTGTGTCAGCCGGCAATCCAGTCCGTGTGTCAGCCGGCAATCCAGTCCGTGTGTCAGCCGGCAATCCAGTCCGGCATCCCCAGTTTTTCCCTTGGACTCTTGTGCTCCCCTTTGGACTCTCGTATTCCCTTCCCTTGGACTACTGTGACCCCCCCCAATTTTTTTATGGTTATTGTTTTATCATGTTGCCCTGTTTCTTGTCATTGTCACAGTCTGTCTTGTCCTGTTCTTCACCTTGATGAGCGTCAGGATATCGCTTCTTAAGGCAGGGGTTCTGTCATGATTCTGTGATCAGAGCAGGATCCCTAGTTTTATGTTGGAGAGAGACTATTTTTGGCCCTTGTGGTTTTCCATACTCTCTCTCCGGTCTTGTCATTGTTCCTGCCCTCTTGTTTCCTCGTTAATGTTCATAATGATTCCATGCCCTACAACTGCCCCCTCTTGATTTTGATTCCTTATAATGCCCTTTTGTTTTCTGTCCTGTGCTGTTTCATTGTTTGTGTTATTCGTGGGTGAGTTCCTGTTGATTTTAATCTAGTCTAGTTTAGTTATTTGTAGTTATGTCATGTTTTACTTTAGTCTTGTTTAAGTGTAGTTAGTCTTAGTCCTGTCATGTTATTATAGTCCCCTGTTTTGTTATGTTACCCCCTCGTGGGTTTTGTCATTATTATTTATTGAAGTCTGTTAACCGCTGTCTGCGCCTGGGTCCTCTGTCCTTGCACTAACCGTGTTCCATGACACAAAATGCACAACATGCGATAATCCCTTCTCCCAAACATCATAAAATAGAGACTGTGTCTGTCCCCTGGATTAGCAAACATAAGATAATGCGTAAACCTCTTGAAAGTAATTTAATAAACATTAAACAAATTAAACATTAACAAAATACAGATAATCAACTGTTACGTGTCATGATTCTGCCTCACCATGTCAGGTATTTCTTGGTCTTAAAGAATTTGGTGGGTTCTTGTCAGAACTAGTGCTGGCCGCGGATAGAGTCCTTGTCGTTGGTGACTTTAACATCCATGTAGATAATGATACAGATACCTTAAGAATGGCTTTCAAAGACACTCTTAACTCCATGGGCGTTAGTCAACATGTGTCAGGACCCACTCACCTTCGTAATCATACCTTAGATTTAAAACTGTTTTACGGTATAAATGTGGACGACGTTAAAATCCTTCAGCAGAGTGAAGACATTTCGGATTATTATCTGGTATTATGTTTGCTTCACTGGCCTAAGGCTGCAAATCAAACTCCTTGTTACAAATATGGTAGAACAATAACTTGTACCTTAATACCAAAGATGCGTTTCTCGATAATCTGCCTGAATTGTCTCAAATCTCTAGCATGAAAAATAACGTTGAAAGATCTTGACATTACCATTGAAAATGTTAACTCCAATTCTCGGAAACACTAGACACAGATGCTCCCCTGCGTTTAAAGAAGATTCAAAATGGCAGACCAACACCGTGGTATAATGAACACACTCAGGCTCTAAAGAAAGCGGCCCGAAAAATGGAGCGGAACTTTAAGAAAACTAAATTAGTGGTATTTGGTACAGCATGGAAGGATAGTACTCGAAAATACAGGAAAGCCCTAAAAACGTCTAGATCCGCCTACTTTTCATCACTAATAAAAGAAAACCAGCACAACCCTAGGTTTTTATTTAACACCGTGGCTAAATTAATAAAAGATAAGGCGTCAGCGACTTCAGATTCTGATTATCAGCATAACAGTGATGAATTTATGAACTACTTCACTAGTAAAATCCAAGATATTAGAGAAAAAAATATAACAATGCAACCATAACTGAAACCCACTGAACAAACTAACTACAGCACTACTAAGGAGAAATTGCAATTATTTTCTGCCGTTGATCACGATGAACTGTCTAAAATCATTAGATCATCTAAATCAACAACATGCATGCTAGACCCTATACCTACAAATCTAATGAAAGAGATGCTCCCAGAAATGATAGATCCTCTTCTTAGTATTATTAACTCATCTCTGACATTAGGACATGTGCCTAAAGCATATAAGATAGCCGCTATTGTCAAAGGCCCCTTGTAAAAAAACAACAACTCGACCCTAGAGAACTAGGGAACTACAGACCTATATCAAATATACCTTTTATATCTAAAGGTCTGGAAAAGTAGTTTCAACTCAGTTATGCTCCTTCCTCCAAAGGAATGACGTCAAGGAAGAATTCCAGTCTGGATTTCGAGCATGTCACAGTACAGAGACTGCTTTGATCAGAGTTACAAATGATCTGCTTTTGGCGTCTGACCGAGGTTGTATCTCGTTATTGGTGCTGCTAGACCTTAGTGCTGCATTTGAAACCATTGACCACAGCACACTCCTACATAAACTCGAAAATTACGTCGGCATTAAGGGAATAGCCTTGAAATGGTTTAAGTCTTATTTATCTGACCGTTTTCATTTTGTAGCAACAAACAATGTGTCACGCAAATCGCAAGTCCAGTACGGTGTACCACAGGGCTCAGTCTTAGGGCCTCTGCTCTTCGCATTATACATGCTACCTCTAGGAGATATAATAAAGCGACACAGAATTAGCTTTCACTGTTATGCTGATGATGCTCAACTTTATATTTCCTCGAAGCCTCATGAAACACAGGAGTTCACTCAACATAATAGAATGCATAGTCAATATAAAAATCTGGATGGGTAACAACTTTATATTACTGAACTCGTAGAAAACAGAGGTGGTTCTTATCGGAACGAAAACCGCCATATGTAACAATCAAGAAAGCTGCTTAACTATTGGCAGATGCTCCATAAAACCCTCGTCGTCACCTAAGAATCTTGGTGTTTTATTCGATATTAATCTGTCATTTGAGAGCCATGTCGTCAACACCTGTAAAATTGCATTTTCATATAATATTTCATAAAACTACGTAATATGCTGTCACTGTCAGATGCAGAGAAGTTAATTCATGCATTCATGACATCAAGACTAGATTAGTGTAATGGACTGTTAGGTGTTTGCTCTGTAGGCTTATTTCAAAAACTCCAACTGGTTCAAAACGCAGCAGCTCGAGTTCTTACACGTACAAAAAAGTATGAGCATATTAGCCCGGTTCTGTCAACCTTGCACTGGTTACCTATAAAGCATTAACTTTAAGATCTTGCTTATTACCTATAAAGCCCTACATGGTCTAGCGCCGCAGTATTTGAGTGAACTTCTATTGTATTACAATCCTTCACATGCATTACGCTCTCAGGCGTCCTGTCAGTTGGTGATACCTAGAATTTCTAAATACACTCTGCCAGTTTAAATCTATACTAAAGACGCATCTTTTAAATCTTGCATACACTATACTTCCATAATATTAATCCTCTGAGGGTTTAAGCTGCATTAGTTAGATCAACCGGAACCAGGAACACATCCAACAACAAATGATGTACCTGTTGCATCAAAGAGTGCAGAACAGTACTCTACACTCAGCCAGTCTTGTCTCATTGTTCCAAGGTTACCGCAGGATGCAGTTCATGTCCAGACCTGATGGTAGAGCGGAGAATGGGAAGCGGTTGTAAGGCAGCTGGAAAAGTCCTAAGAACTAAGGTTGTTTTTGATGCTGGGACAAAACAATGAAACCCCATTTGTTGTTAGATCCTGAGGAATGATATCCTGCCCTCCCCTCAGGGGTTGTTGATGCCCAGGAATTGAACCCCCTCTTCTTATCATACCCCTCCCCTTCATCTCTTCAGGCCCTGATCACTGGGAAAATGCTTACGCTTTATACTGTGTATATCATTTATTGTCATAGTATGAAGTTTTGATGATGGTATTGTTTTAAAGGTCATGGTGCGATGGGTAAAAAGGTCTTGTTCTTTCAAATCTAACAGAGAGTATATTAAAACTGTTTAACTCTAATCCATCACCTGCACTCCTCAAAGAGGTGTGACTTTCTCAGGGAATCCTGTTTACATGTAGATTGAGATCTCATTTGATGTTCTCTTCAGTGACGAGAAAACAAACAAACCAAGTTTCTCGCTGACCATTGGCTTTGTTACATCTGGGTATATAAGGTGAATTGACAAAAGACTCAGGGAAGCATCTGTAACCAGAACCCGACACTGAGATTGTGTCTCGATTTGGAAGCATCTGTAACCAGAACTTCCCACATTGCAGCTGTGTGTCTCGATTTGGAAGCATCTGTAACCAGAACTTCCCACACTGCAACTGTGTGTCTCGATTTTACCAGGTATGATAAGCTTTGTGGTTTTATTTTATTCTTATACTATGTTGATAATCGTTGCTTAGTAAATTAGGAATTTCTTTGTATATGCATTCTATGATTTTAATTAATGTTGTGCCTGCCTGGTATAATAAATTGTTATTGTTGATATTATCTGAATTCTTCAAAGTCTGTTATTACAAGTAGATTGAAAGGAACCTGTTCTGTTACCGCAAAATCGATGTGTCAGGATAGGTAGGGCTAGTTTATACTAGATTTTTTATTATAAAAGGAGCATTGCTAAAGCTCACAAGATTTCCACCTATCATCTGGCCTAGCAAGTTGCATGATCGTGACTAAAATAACTATTGTTATGTTTCTGAGCAAGCATATCGCGTCCAAACTTAATGATATTAGTTTACCCGGCAACCTCTGACTAGAGATCGGAACTGACCGTTTTGTGTCCGTGAGATCCATGAGCCCGGCCGGCGTGAGACTCTGAGCGACTGCAGGTCCCAATCGAAAGAATAACTCTAAATAATAAATATTAAGTATGGAGATTTATAGATAAGTTAACTTTGATCAACAGATACACTTGAAATGACATATAAGTTATTTTATATTATATTGAAATTGGAGTCAGATCGGTCTTAACCACAGAGTCATATAAATTGAACTAAATTGTAACAGTTCTTAAATAACTTCATGTAGAAATCACTGAGGAGAAGTAGAACACGAGATCCCTTCAACCACGACATTGGATTCCGTCGTTGGGCCAGTGGGTGGTCTTTTACACGGTGACCTGACAAGAGCTGAGATGATAGAGCTGGATAAAGGACGCGGCGACTTGACACGATTTCACTACAAAATTTAAAAAATCCTATTAGATTATTAATGATAATATTAAATCTATAATTTACTTATTACTAAGTTTATTTATTTTTATTAAGACTTGTTGTGCAAGCACTGTCGAGCTTGTGCAGAGCGGGTTCCACGCCGATGTTTGCATACCGTTTGCACTGTTATATTTACTATATTTATTTATATTACCTTTATTTAACCAGGAAGAGACTCATTGAGATTAAAAATATATTTTTCAAGAGTGTCCTGGCCAAGATAGGCAGCAGTACAACCATACAGACATATTTATTTTAAAGTTTCACTTAATATTGCATATAGGAATTTATAGTATAAATAATTTTCTCTCTCCTTTATCTTAAATGTGTGCTTTAAATGGTTTGCTTAAAGTCAATATGTCTCATGTACAGCTACTTTGTAACAATGAAAATGATAAAAAGCGCGATATAAATATAGTTGACTTGACTAAATATTACCACAATAATTAGCTTCACAGAATTTTACATGAACTATAAAAAGGTTGGGCGAAACAAGAATTTGTTACACTGTGTTTATTGAAGAGTTGAGTTTATATTTAGAAACAAAATGTATATAATGTGCTATAAAAATACAATGTTTATATGAAACAAAACTTAGACTTTGGAACCAAACGGACTTCAGCAAAAAGACTGGACATTCACACACGCTGCTCTCTTCGTCACAAGGCAACAGAATGTCATGAGCTCAACGGACAGTATATAATGCCACACAATATAAGTGATGCACACTGTATACAGCAATATAAGCATTCACCAAACACTCAGCAGTGGGCAGTGACAACATTGTTCCACTTCAACTGTAGGTATGACACAGGTAACAATGAAGGAATACATTTTTCATTGAAAACATGACTAGAAAACTGTCTCGATTTATTTGCGAAAGTTAAATACAATTTTGTATCCTATGTATACCAAAAACTGGACTGAAATGGCATATCTTTCATTCAGATTGTATACAGTTAGGAAAACAACTGTAAATCCTTTGGAATGATCTGGATGACACATGTGGTCTGACCTTCATCTAAGTCATCTTATAGAGTAATAATGATGACATATTTGATTGAAAATATGGAGTCATCTAGTACATTGCAGTGTGATCAATAAGATTTGCCATCAAGTCATGAACAGAACACATACAGTACTGCTTTCTGTGAATCGATGACAAACTCTGTTTGCATGATCAATTCCTTATGTTTCTTTAGCACAACAGTTCTTGAATCTGATTGGCTGAGAGCCATGCGTTATTCCAAACCGCTTCACCGTTTTGTCAGGAATGGAGATTAACATTACAGATATTGCTGTGTCATCTTGCTACTGTTGGAGCCTTCATATGAAGAGAGAGAGAGAACTTCCGTGATCACGGTATTAGTAGACTGTCTGTTGAATATCTGCCAACCCTTTACTATGAAGCGCCCTCAAAAGACATTCTACTGACTAGAAGTGTCTTTATGTAACTTTGTTTCAAGTAACCTTAATCTAACAGTCTGCTAATACTGTAAAGAGAGTAAATCAAACGACTAAAGGGGACATCTTCACAAAGTAGAACTTTTCGACCTGCGCTGTAAATAAATACTGAATAAAAGCAGTTGTGCATTAGAGCAGTCAGCCATTATTAGAGGTGTTTTTGCCTGTATAATGACTTTGATCAGGACTAGTCAACTCAGTGCCCTACAGTGTCAACCCTTATCAAACACACATGACCAAGTGTTCCCTCACTACGGGAACAGGAAGGCAGCGGTTGCACATCAAGGCACCTCAGCAAAGCAGTTTCGGACAGGCTTTAAGTAAGGGAAAAGCCTGTCCGAGTAAGGGAAGGGACAGGCAGAGTAAGGGAATCGTACTTGAAATAATAAACAGAGAGCACCTTGGTGATAACCTATCGAATATTTAAAAACTAAAACATACATTTCATGCCAGAAATGCATTTTAAAGAATTAGAAAGTGAAAAGGAAACAGAATTCTGTGAAGCAAATGTGCCATTTGGAAATACTCAGTATTTCACAGCTTTCAGCAGTGGCGGCTGGTCAATAGAGGGCGCAGAGAAGCACAATGTTCAAAATATTGTATATAAATCATTTTGAAATTAACAGATCTATTCACACTATATTCGCCTGCTTGTGCTAGCATTCATTTCAAGTATTATTTAAACCGTTGGCTAAACGTCTGATGCATAAGGCACATTTGTCTGGAAACACTTTAGCGAGTTCGAAGTCGTCATCTGATGGTTGAATTTGACAGGTTTCTGGGAGATGTGCGTGTTGCGTCCGCCTGAAAACAACATGAAGCCATCTGATCGAAGTAGTAGGCTGTTGTGTTTACATGCAATAAGAATTCATCACCATTGACATTCACCATTGACTAAACGATTACATTTCAAAGATAAAAAAACCCTGATTAATTTTTAAAAGTATGCGAGGTTCACGACATAAACTCGTAAATGTTGTTGCTGTACACCAGTCTGTCACTGCGGGGACATTTCCACGGCTGTAAACAAGACGACACAAAACGAATGCGATTGGTTGCTTTACTTGTCAATCGTATGGCCTCTTGAATGGGTCAAAGTTACCAGACCTTCATTAAGGAGCGAGTAGACTTGACTTGACACAACAGTGATGTGGACGAGCTTTTACAGAAGAGATGGATGGCCAACCAAAACACTGCACAGAGTTAAACCCTCTAGGATGGTCATTATTAACATTTCCAGAGTTCTCTGAACACCATACACTACATTAGTGAATTGATAAACTGTAGGAAATATTGTATTATACCTCAAATTGACCATGGTATGGTTAAAAACACTGTAGGAACATCTAGGAATTTTACTACAGTTTACTATAATAAATAATAAAGTATACTGCAATATTTTTTCACTTGGACTGGAACCTTATTATTGGTAATAAACACCATTACATGCTTTGATAGTTAAACCTGTATTTTTTCAGCTAAGCAGTGATGATATGCTTACATCACATGTCAAATGGCTTGTTGCGCCCCCATCAAAAAAAAATGTGTGCACCAGCCGCCACTGGCTTTCAGACTCATGAAAAATGATAGACAGGTGTGATGGATAAGGGTTGAATCTAAATCCACAGGACTGCGGAGGTAACTAGCCCGGCCTTAGATGAAGAAGAGACCATGGATGATTATCAAGGGTACTTGCAACTGTAGCTGCTGAGTGATGTTAAGGCTCATCAAACGGTATGACACTTCAAAGTTCAAGTAAATAAACAAATGTGAGCAATGATCAATACTCCAAAGGCACTGTAACTAAACTCAACCAAACATCCAGGCAAACATTCAGTCGGTTGTATGTGGTCCCATTGGCATGAATGCTGGGAATCAGGTGGTCACTCAGTGAAGAACGGGTGCTCTAACGCGCTCAATGCAGAGATTCTTCTTGACGGATCAAACGTGAGCATCTCCTGTTAAGACAGAGAAAGATTAGCAGCATAACAAAACTAAAAAAAAAAATCAACCTCAGCTAGAGACACAATGCTTTATGTTTTGATTGACGGCTTAGTAAGAAAGCAGATATTCACATTCCTCCTCATTTCTTTTGTTCATAATGGACATCACTTCATTTTTAAAACGTGTCTCCCCCCATCTTGTCCTACAAATATTTGAATAATATTGTAAGGGAAGATGGCGGCGCGCATAGACGTCAGTATAGTCTACATAATATCTACAGCCGATCTGCTAAAATTCTGAGTTTTAAGCGAGAGAAGCCTTACAACAGAGTTCCTTCGCTCGCACAACATACTGGAGGAGATAGTGAGGAGTCCTGGTTCCCCGTGGATTACCATCCCCGCGGGTAGGAGGCGGAGGCGCCGCAAGGAGAGGAAACAAAGGCGAGGCTGCAGGACCGGTGCCCTAGCGAGGCTAAGAAGGCAGCCACACAAACCACCACTTCCTAGCATTTTCCTCCCCAACCATCACAAATAAAATAGACAAGCAACTTTCATTGCAAGGTACAGTTGTGTTTCAGTCATTACTGAAACCTGGCTTCATTCATCCACTCCAGACTCCGGCTACACGGTACAATGTCAAAATAGAAACAGAGACTCCAGTAAGAGCAAAGGAGGAGGGCTATGTGTGTACGTCAACAACAACTGCTGCACAAATATAGTGACTAGAGCCAGGCACTGTTTCCCAGACCTGCAGTTTGCAACTATCAAATGCAGGCCCTTTTACCTTCCAAAGGGAGTTTACTGTTGTCATGACAACTGCCGTGTATATTCCTCCTGATGCTAATGCTTAATCAGTTCTTGGAATATTGCATAGCAGCATTAGCTTACAACTGAGCATGTATCCCGATACAGTGTATATAATAGCCGGTGACTTCAACCATGCGGATTTAAGAACAGCAACCACTCGAACTTGCAGGTATGTGCTCTACAACATCAGGCCGTTCCTGTCGGAGCACACCTCTCAACTCCTAGTCCAAGCTCTGGTCATTTACATTACATTTACATTTAGTCATTTGGCAGACGCTTTTATCCAAAGCGACTTACAGATGGATAAACAATCGAAGCAATTCGGACTACGCAAGTACAACAAGAAGCATAAGTGCAATCAATAAAACTGGCTTCATAAAGCCTACCACAGTATACAGAGCTAAGTTAGAGAGTTTGAAGAGAAGAAAAGAGATCAGGTTGCCAGCGAAAGAAGATAATAAAGAGTCACTTTCACTAGGATTCAAACATAACGGAAACGTTCTGAAACAAGGACTGGTGGGAAACTTTGTGCAGCACCGCTTCATAAACGATGAGAGAAATAAGAGTTTTCGAATGTCGGGACCACAGATACGGACGCAATAGTAATTTCCAACAGCGCGTCCTGTGCGTCATACGACGTTACGTGCGCATGTCATTTCAACGTCATTGCACATGCACAGAACTCCCGGTTTACAAGTGTTTAATGCACATGTCCTGTCTGCTTCCTAATGGAACTCTTTCAGAAGGTGTTGATCTTGTTCACACTAATCAATGTCATGTGACATGATATCTGTTTTATTTCATTTATTTTGAGGAGGTACTGCCTCTCTTGCCTTCTCTGAGGAAACGCCCCTGCTCCAGCTTGTGTTGTCACACACGCGCCTCTGATGCAGTGGCGGCTGCTGATCTTTTAAAGAGGGGAAGCTCATTTTCGGCCTAAATCATAAAAATTGGCCATTTATTTATATGTAAATTCTGCCCTACGTTCCTTTTCAAGAAAATGCTCTAATATATCTAATATATATATATATATATATTTAACTCAACGGGAGGAAATGTGGGAATTATGTTAAACTGAAACAATGAATGTGGTGTGAAATTGTGTGAAATATACGATGAAGGTTGCAGCAGTTTGTCTTTCGACTACACATGCAAAATCCGCGATGGGACTGAGTTGGAAATGGAGACACAGAGTGATACGCGTCATAATCTGAAGACCACGCCCACGCCCACACCAACCATCTCTTTGCATTGCGAGAAGCTGCCGCCTCCTTGTCATTTATGATTTATAAAAAAAAAAAAAAAAAAATGTCTAAAAGCTGATATGTGACAATGTGTATAGCAAACAAGCTAAAAAAAAAACAAGAAATACGTTTTTATAAGCTGTCGACCCCAAAAAACGAGCGTTTTAGGACATAAAAGTGGATTAAAAAGAGATGACAGACCCTCCAATCATCACGCAGACGCTCGGAGTCCGGGCCAGCCCACTCCTCCATTCATCCCAGAGACGCTGAGCGTCCGTGGGCGGGACATAATCGCAGCATTATTCAATGACCGTCTTGTTTCTAAGCACTGAAAAAAACTGTTTAAAGCAGCCCCATTGAAGTCAATGGACGCTGGGCTTCAACAGAGTAATGCACTGTACGCTACGGGAATGAATGAGAAGGAAATCGAGTCAGCCGACCTAAGTAGCTTCTGAACGAAATTGTTTTCGTTCGAGATGAACGTGTTTAACGCATTTTTAGTCAATAAAATGTTAACATAATAGTACATATATTTGACCATTCATTTTTTGACAATTATAGGGAAGCTGAGCTTCCCTTGCAGTCTTAAAGAAATCGCGACTGCTCTGATGTATGAAGTGATTTCGATGTTAACGTACCAATAAGAGCTTTGTTCCCATCTCACTGATCTCTGGAACACAGTCTGTGATTGACTGAGGCTTCTGAGGGCTGAAGTTCCGACGGGACAGAGTGACATCAGATGGCCACACCTCTTCAGACGGCAGACCAATCACACTGCGTGCACAAACAATCCTCACATTTCAACACGAATTCAATGATGATGGACACAATCTGTTCTAAGTAACAGCACACAGTCGGATCTCAATGATGCGGTTAAATCCACATACGCGAAAATCTTGGCCAGCTGGTCCACCTCTGAATCTCCACAGAAGAGAGGTCTGAAACACAAGACATCAGAGAGATAATTGAAGATCGTTATCGTGTGATTATGGTAATGCAATCTAGAAATACACCTTAGGTCTGATGTTCTATTTGAAATCTGCAGCTGATAGATCAGAAGCTCATTGGTTAGAGCGTGGCGCTAGCAATGCCAAACTCCTGGGTTCCATCCCAGGGATTGCACATAGTCAGATACAAATGTACGTTGTGTAGTATAATGCAATGCAAGTGGCTTTGGATGAAAGTGTCTGCCAAATGCAGAAATGTAAATTATCTTTCTCAGAACTCTAGGAAATGTTTTAAAAACATGTCATATGAATTTATTTTACAGAAGACTAATGCTATCTTTTGTTTCTTAACCTTAGGCCTGGATAATATGGCCAACATTTATATTTGCAATATATTTCTTAATTTCAGTCAATACGGGATAGAGAGAGAGATTAAAAAACGACTTATTTTCTCAATCATTTCCACAAACATAGCATAAACATAAAACTTTTTTTTTTTTTTATATGCAGATTAAAAAGACAACACCAGATTATTTTCATACACTGTACAAAGCACTTCATTTACACCCCAAATGTAAAAAAATATAGGTAAACAGTCCACCAACTTATAATAAGCAAATTTCACTTTTATTCTAGCTGCTACTAGTCCCAAAAACATTGGAACCACACTTGTATTACCCTGCCCTAACATCTTATTTTTCCTTGTTTTCCAAATTGCTAGTTTGGAAGTAACTGATAAAAAATGTATCATTACCAAACTTCTTTTCTGTTGAACAGAGTACTTGGGACCACATATAACAATTGTAAAGAGAAATCCAGACCAAAAGATAAAAAAAAGTTTTTTAAAATCGAGAAAAGACCACCCAAACGTAAGCACTGTACAAATAAATGAGACAATGATTCTACCTCCAAACAAAAAGGACAGCCCACCCCAACACTAAGATCAAGGTGCAGCATATGTCTGTACGTAGCTATCGCAACATGTACAATCCTCCACTGGAGGTCCCCTGTCCGTTTGTCAATTGGACATTTGTACAGGACACGCCAGCAGCCTTTAGGAGAAGAGTCAAATCCAAAAAAATCTGTCCATTTTGTTGAGCTAACACCAATTAAAACCCTGGCAATTGACATTTTGAGACCAGTCAAATACAACGCCTTCTTTCCGACCGATTCAAAATCATCCAAAACTTAAAAGTCAATAAATATTGTTCATCCTCTTCCCAATTTTTTACGGTAGCATTAACAATAAGTGGAGGAAAAACATAGTCCAACCCTTTCATCCACCTGTGGAGCACATCTACATTTTCTAAAAAAACATTGTGCTCTTCTTTCAGCTCGCCACGTATTTGTCCTCCTTAGCGATTTCAATCCAGTTCTTTGACACAATTCTACTGCACTGCTGCTAATCACATGGCCCAACTTTGTATATCCAGCAGCCAGCAACCTTGAACCCAGGTATTAAAAACCCAGACATTTTCTCACGTAATTTACAGAGCAATAGTTCAATTGCTATACTATATAATTGCCCTGATAAAGGACAACCTAGTCTTACACCTTTTTGTACAGAGATGGGACAACTTAAACTACCCCCTACTTTGACAATACATGTGGCACCAGAATACAATAGTCTTACCCATTTTGAAAAGCATTTCCCAAAACCAAAAGCATTTAACACTTTGAACAAATAATAATTTTGATCAACACGAGCAAACGTACTGTGCACTTTTCTTGGTCTAGGGATATGACACCAATTTCTGTATTAGAAACTTTACAAATATCTAACATATCCCTTATCAAAAACAAATTGTCTGATATTGTCCTTTCTGGAACACAATATGTTTGGTCCTTGTGTATTATTAAATGGAGATACTTGTTGAGCCTATTTGCAAGGCATTTAGACAAGATTTTATACTCCGTAGTCAATAAAGCTACCGGTCTCCAATTCTTCAGAAGAGACAAATCCCCTTATTTGGGCAACAATGACAAAACAGCACGTTGACAAGACACAGGCAAAATTTCATTGTTGTTACATACACAAAAAAAAACTCATACAGATCCTGTCCAATACAATGCCTAAACCATTTATAGAACTCAGGTTGTAATCCATCAATTCCAGGAGATTTTCCTGAATTAAGTTGATTTAAGGCATCCGTTAGTACCTGATAAGTTATATCTGAGTCCAACACAGTCTTTGAGTTATAGTCTATTTGGAGAAGATCTTGAAGTAATTGTACTGAGGAGGTTGCATCACAATATTCAGCAGTGTAAAGTTTTGAATAGAAATCTACAGCACGACTACGCATTTCTCTTACATTATGCGCCATTTTCTCGTTAGGCAGACGGAGACAAACCATCTGTTTCTGTTTTGCTACAAATTAAAAATGAAAGCACTTGGAGGATCCATTTCCGCTATCGAAATATATCAAGAACTTACTAAAGCCCCCTTTACTCGTTTAAATAAGAACCCAAATCCATTTTTTTGTAATGTATTACTCAACATGGGTAATGCAACTTCTGCATTGTTGGGTCTGGCAAATCGCATCTTACTCTTCACAATACCCCATAGATTTTCTATGGGGTTAAGGTCCGGCGAGTTTGCTGGCCAATTAAGAACAGGGATACCATGGTCCTTAAACCAAGTACTGGTAGCTTTGGCACTGTGTGCAGGTGCCAAGTCCTGTTGGAAAATGAAATCTGCATCTCCATAAAGTTGTTCAGCAGCAGGCAGCATGAAGTGCTCTAAAGCTTTCTGGTATACGGCTGTGTTGACCTTGGACCTCAGAAAACACAGCGGACCAACACCAGCAGATGACATGGCACCCCAAACCATCACTGACTGTGGAAACTTTACACTGGACCTCAAGCAACGTGGATTCTGTGCCTCTCCTCTCTTCCTCCAGACTCTGGGACCCTGATTTCCAAAGGAAATGCAACATTGACTTTCATCAGAGAACATAACTTTGGACCACTCAGCAGCAGTCCAGTCCTTTTTGTCTTGAGACGCTTCTGACGCTGTCTGTTGTTCAAGAGTGGTTTGACACAAGAAATGCGACAGCTGAAACCCATGTCTTGCATACGTCTGCGCGTAGTGGTTCTTGAAGCACTGACTCCAGCTGCAGTCCACTCTTTGTGAATCTCCCCCACATTTTTGAATGGGTTTTGTTTCACAATCCTCTCCAGGGTGCGGTTATCCCTATTGCTTGTACACTTTTTTCTACCACATCTTTTCCTTCCCTTCGCCTCTCCCTTCATGTGCTTGGACACAGAGCTCTGTGAACAGCCAGCCTCTATTGCAATGACCTTTTGTGTCTTGCCCACCTTGTGCAAGGTGACAATGGTCGTTTTTTGGACAACTGTCACGTCAGCAGTCTTTCCCATGATTGTGTAGCCTACAGAACTAGACTGAGACCATTTAAAGGCCTTTGCAGGTGTTTTGAGTTCATTAGCTGATTACAGTGTGGCACCAGGTGTCTTCAATATTGAACCTTTTCACAAAATTCAAATTTTCTGAGATACTGAATTTGGGGTTTTCATTAGTTGTCAGTTATAATCATCAAAATTAAAAGAAATAAACACTTGAAATATATCAGTCTGTGTGGAATGAATGTATACATTATACAAGTTTCACTTTTTGAATGGAGTTTGTGAAATAAATCAACTTTTTGATGATATTCTAATTATATGACTAGCACCTGTATATTGTCTCACATCAGGACATTTCACCCTCCAAATATCCACAAGATCAGCTGCTTTTATTACCCTTGCTAAACAAGATGAGGATTGAATATGAGGTTCTTCTGTATTTCGATCAACTGTAAAGTTTTCGGTACAATTCCTGTCCCCTCCGACTATAACATTTCCATCATTAAAACATTGCTTTAAAACCCTCCTTAAAACATTAAAAAACAATAATCTCTCACAACCTACATTTGGGGCATACACATTAATAAAATAAAAAGTGCTACCCTCAATATCAGCTTTGACCATTATAAGACGACCCTTTATTGGTTCTTCTGTATTTAAAATATTAACTCTTAAGCAAGGTGAAAAGAGAACTGCCACACCTGCACTCAAATTACTCTTATGACTCAATTTATACTGCCCACTCCACCATGTTCCCCACTCTATTTCATTGCTAACATCACTATGCATTTCTTGGAGAAAAATCACATGCAAATTTTTCTGTTATATTGTCTCAGACACTAGAGCACGCTTATACATATCTCTCCCCCCATTAATATTAAGGGAACCTACTCTTTAAAATTCCATATTAAAAGGAGAGAAAGAAAATAGCAATAGAACCAGTAAAGTAGAAAGAAACATCCTGTGATACATGAGATGTTTTGTTATTTCAGTAAGACAGAGATGCAACTTAAGTCCGACTCTGTTTAACATTTATATAAATGAGTTAGCCGTGTTACTGGAACAATCTGCAACAGCCGGTCTCACGTTAAACAACTCCGAGGTGAAATGTCTTCTGTATGCTGATGATCTGGTGCTGCTGTCAGACACCGCCGAAGGTCTACAGCAACACCTGCTGGAGAAATACTGTCAAAACTGGGCCCTGACAGTCAATCTGAAAAAACTCAAATTATGATTTTCCAGAAAAAAAAACATATTACAGGATAACAGATACACAATCACTCTAGGAAACACAACAATAGACCACACTTTACACTACGATTATTTCGGCCTAAAGATCAGCGCGTCAGGAGGTTTTGGTCTGGCAGTGAATGCAGTGAAAGAGAAAGCTAGACGAGCGTTTTACGCCATCAAAGGCAGATTCACCAAAACAGATATTCCAGTTCCAGTCTGGTGTAAAATGTTTGATAGTGTTATTATGCCTACAGCTCTATATGGCTGCGAGATTTGGGGTCCACAGTGTCTGACAGATTACTCCAAATGGGAAAAACACCCCATAGAATCCCTGCATGCTGAATTCTGTAAAAACATCTTAAGAGTTCAGAGAAGAACACCAAATAATGCATGCAGGGCCGAATTAGGCAGATACCCCCGATAATACACATCCAAAAACATTCCCTCAAATTCTGGACACACCTTAACTCAAGTCCTCCAAACACACTTCAATATGAAGCACTTACTTTTAACTCAATTACTTTTTTAACACCAGTACTTTTACTTGTAATTCAGTACAATTTGAGCAATGTAACGGTACTTGTACTTAAGTAAAAAATTGCCAGTACTCCTTCCACCACTGCAGGTAATTTAAGATTGCCAACACACAACAAGGATATTTACATATATTTATAGAAAAGGACAGTTTAGTGTAGTTTTGTTTCCTTGCGCACATCCCTCGCCTAGCAGTGGGCTCTCTTGGGGCAACAAGCAACTCAGCTCTGGTCTACCTCCTGCGAGGTTGAGTTTTTTCCTCCCAGCTCAGTGCACAAGTCGAGAAGGAGCACCGGGAAGCCAGAGGCGCCTGGCACATGGCAACCCCCGAAGATACCCCGCCTTGATCTGACCCTGAGCCACATGCCAGCACTCCCCCTCCCTATGATGGTGATGCCGGTCGTTTTTTATCTCAGTGCTCCTTTGATTTGCCTCGCAACCTTGTAGATATGCATTGGATGAGGCTAAAGTAGCCTTAGTTGAGATCGCCTCTTGAGAACTTCCCTGTTCATGAGAAGCGATGATCAAGTTGGCCTTGAAGTTTGGGAGCCGTCTCAGTTTTTTGCCGTCACCGCCGCTCTCTCCGCATCCGTGCCCTGTCTGGGGAGCTCGCACACGAGTCTCTCTCCCCCTCTGCCGTGCAGCCAATATTCTCCGGTGGCTGATTTGAACGGGGTCCTGGCAGAGTACTTGGATCTGAGACAGCGAGTCTTGGGCTGCGTCCTTGCCTAATCACTGTCCGTGCCTCCTATCCGTGCCTCCTATCCGTTCATATGGTTGCGACATAGATCTCTTCCATGGCACTTCTCTGCCCAAGGGTCATCTATATTCCCTTTTTAGGTCATGAGACAGAGGTGTCAGCTTAATCCGGCCCTCGTTCTCTGCTGTCTTCCAGGGCTCTGGTTAATGACGTGCTGCAAGACATGATTAACACATTTGTCTTTGTGTACCTCAATGTGTACTGTGCACTCATCTTTTCTCCTTCATTTCAGGTACATGTTCAGCACGTTCGCTTGGTCTTACAACGGCTGCTGGAGAATCACCTTTTTGTTTCCTGTAGCTCAGTGGTTAGACCATGGCGCAAGCAACGACAAGGTCATGGGTTCGATCCCAGGGATTGCACATACTTATACTATACATTTTGTTTCTAATGCAATGTAAGTCGCTTTGCATAAAAGCGTCTGTCAAATGCATAACAGCATTCTTTTGTATTTCATGTATTTAACAGTAATGACTGTAAACTGTTTGAGAATTGAGAGAGAGCGAGAGAGAGAAAGAGAATGCTAAATACATGAAATACAAAAGAATCCTCATTAAAGCTACAAAATCACATTGATTTCTTTTCTTTTGTTCTTGTGTTTTGGCAGTAAATATATTTTTTCTGAAATATAAATATAAAATATAAATATAATATAACATTTTCGTTAATCTGAAAAAAATAATCTCATGCGTTAACGTTGACAGCCCTAGTAATTAGTCATAAAATAGTTGTTATTTTTTTAGATTTGTAAATTAAATCCGTATATTTGTTTTAATAAATATTACGCTCTCTCAGTTATAGGCTACTTTAAAAGAGATGTATCATTACAACTAAAACGAATAAACCCCAAATAAAATTAATAATAACTGAACAGTACTGTAATAAAAAATGAACAATCATAATCATAAAGTATGGGTAAAAACCAATTCACCATCAAAAACAGAACACAGAATCTCATTGCAACACAAAATACATTCAAAAGTAGCAAGATCATTAACAGATTTATAATAATAAAAACGACCAAAATTCTTGATTTCACCAGATTAGAAAACAAGACTACCAAATTCTGATTTCTTTTTTCTACTGACATAAATAGTCAACTTTGCTTGGCCCAACACAGAATTCAAAAGTTGACAGAGAAATCTTTTTTTTCCTCACACATTTGAACCCCAAAATAAAAGTCTCTAAAGAGAACCTCTCATTACAACTCCAAAAAAGATCACTTACAATAACAAATAACGGTAACAATCTACAACAATTCATAAAAGAATGAAACATTGTTTCTTTGACAGGGCAAAAGGGACATAGAGAAGCAACCCAAGGGTTTAAAACTGAAATGAACTCATGTTCCTGTAGCTCAGTGGTAAGAGCATTGCGTTAACAACGCAAGGTTGTGGGTTGGATAAAAGCGTCTGCCAAATGCGTAAATGTAAATGAAAGCATTTACTGCGACGGCACCATGGAGAATTCTCCATTGTAAATCCACTGCTCTTTTGGTCAACGGTGGTTTATACAGGGATCTCCAGTCAGGCTTTGTACAATGACCAAGCTTAAAAACATCACGCCAAGGGGAATCAGTTTTTCGGTTCAACCCTTTTTTGCTAAAAGCTTAAACAAAAGCCTTATACAAATATTTACCAGTACTTGGAAAAAAAAGAAAAAGGCACACAGAGATTTACTATTTTCAAAAAAAGGGGAAGAAAAATTCACAGACAAAAAAAAAAAAGGAAAATAATCTTTAGAATTAGGAACACAGCCTTGTTAAATGGTTTTTGAGCAGGTTCCTATTTCAGTTGTATTAAGAACAGCTTTCCAATTCGCCATAAGCGGAGCAGTCACGCGAATTGACCTTACTCCCAAGTGTTGAGCAAATGCCGCTTCGTTCTAAAAGTTCAGTTCTACAAAGTCCAATAATTGACTCGGAATAATAATATTGTGTTCCAACAGCAATCTGCTCAGTCCAGGAAAAAAAGCACTGTCCATTAGATCCAAACGAGATCCATAAATTAAAGGTTCCTCTAGTAACCAGAAAATAGAAGGAGAGTCTTCTGATCTTTGGACATCAAAAGACTCCAAACCTTAAAAGTGTTCCTATAAAAAACTGGCAAAGTGGAGGTATTCATTTTTTGAGGATCCATCAAAAAAATGGTTTTGTCCAATCAAAGACTACGAAGAGTCTGACATGCAACTGCAGTTTGACGGTCCACCAAAAGTCTCTGCACAAACTGCAGTCGAAAGGCAGCGATTCTCCTCTTGAGATGCACCAGTCCTTGACCTTTTTCCTCCTTGGGCAAAAATAACACATTTTGTGGGACCCAATGCAGTTTATCCCCAAAACAATCCACCAGGATGGCCTGGACTTTCGCAACCAACTGCCAAGGAGGGTCCACACATGCAAATGTATGCCATAAAGAAGACGCCACCAGATTAATAGTAACCAATATGCGCCCTCTATATGACAATTTTGAAAGCAAATACTTAATTTTTTTTAAACTCCCTTAAATTTTTTCTATTAAACCTTCCCAGTTTTTCTGTTCTGTTGCTCCATCACCTAAAAACACTCCCAGATACATAAAACCTTCTTTTCCCCACCTTAAACCAGCAGGAAGTTCCTATGAGCTTCACTTTTGTTCCAATTAATATTGACAGAAGAAAGCACTTTAAAATTCCTAAGCAATTCTGTTAAAATATGTATATCATTTTGCCCACTGACCATAACTACTATATCATCAGCATATGCTGATAAGACAAACTACAGCAATTTGGCAAAGTAATACCATGAAGTTTCAGCCGTATTTGTTGTAGTAAAGGCTCTATGGCCAAAGAATAAAGCATACCAGAAAGTGGACATCCCTGTCTGATACCTCTACGAGCCTCAAAAGGAGCACATAAACCACCGTTCATCTTGACAATACTCTCGACGTCACTATAGAGGACCTTCACTTGATCAATACAATTTTTACAAAAACCAAACGCATCTAACACTCTCCATAAATACACATGTTCAACACGATCAAAGGCCTTTTCTTGATCTAAAGATATCAAGCCACAGTCTAAATTTAGCATCTTAGAGACATCTAACATATCTCTAATCAGAGAGACATTATCAAAGATCAACCTACCAGGGACACAGTATGTCTGATCAGGATGGATGACCTGGTCCATGACTTCTGCCAAACGATTTGCTAAAACTTTTGTGAACAGCTAATATTCCCCGCAGAGGAGCGATACCGGCCGCCAGCATTTGATATTTGTCAGATCACCCTTTTTAGGTAGAAGAGTAAGGACAGCTCCGCGACAACTTAACGGCATCAGCCCTCCGGCTAAACTGTCATTAAGTACCTCCAGCAAATCCTCCCCAATCACTGACCAAAAAGACTCATAAAAGTCAACTGGCAGACCATCGATCCCCGGTGCTTTGTCAAGATCCATTCCTTGGAGGCCTCTATGCAGCTCTCCCAAAGTTAAAGGACGTGAAATCCATTAACTTCCTCTGACACCTGAGGGAGATTATCAAAAAAAAAAAAAAAAAAAAAATCATTTTCATACTCTTCACGCAATTAATTTTTATATAAATTCTCATAAAAAGAGCTTGCTATTTTACGAATGTCTGCAGAGTCTGTCAACAAAGTTCCAGATTCAGAAAGTAAAACATGAATGACCCTACTTTGCCCGTTCTTCTTTTCCAACCTGAAAAAGAACTTTGACGGTACATCCATTTCATTCACACTCTGAAAACAGGACCTGACCAGAGCACCCTGTGCTTTATTCCCTAATAGATCGACTAATTGAGTCTTCTTATTTTTTAAGAGAGACTCCACACCATTTTGGTCCCCAGGCAAGAGAGTCAATTCTTGCAATTTTATAATGTCAGTCTCTAAGGCATTTGGAATTGTGGTTACCTCTCTACATTTACATTTACATTTAGGCATTTGGCAGACGCTTTTATCCAAAGTGACTTACATTGCATTATCCTATACATTTTACATAGGTATGTGCAATCCCCTGGGATCGAACCCACAGCCTTGCGTTGTTAACGCAATGCTCTTACCACTGAGCTTCAGGAAAGCGTTCCGAAAATATTTTTGTCTGAACTTTCCCAAAATCCCACCATTGCTGCAGTGTTCTAAAAGACTTCCTAGTAGTTTTAAATTCATCCCCCAAAAATTCAAAGCTTTTTTTAGGAAAACTGTCACCCAGCAAAGTGGTATTTAAATGCCAGTAAGCGCTCTTAGGCTTAATAAAATTAACCAAAACGGAACACTGCACCATACTATGGTCTGAAAGACTTGATGGGGTAATGACACAATTCTTAACTACACTATAGTGATACTTAAAAACATAAATCCTATCCAGTCTTGCCAATGAGATCAAACTACCACGAACATGCGACCAAGAATATTGTTTATGTTCGCCATTCCGTTGCCGCCAAATATAACTTCATTCATGCGTTTTTATTAACTTAATGAAGCGTTGACGCGAGGGTAAATGAGGTTCAATGTGATTCCTATCCAAATTGGACTGCAATTAAAAATCACCACCCAAGAATAAATATTAGGGATGCACCGAATCGAACATGATGTGAAACACTTGGCCGAAGGCCTAATAATACCGAACACCGAACATGTTTTTTTGCATTTCTTCGATTTACTAAGCCATTTTTTTCACTATTGCATAAACTGAATAGTAAAAATGTGCTTTTTATAATTGGTCTTGCTTTTCAATAAAATACAATACAACTTAATATAAAAATGAGCAACACAAAGTAAATTAAAACGAAAAACGGAGCCCTCTCCCTTCATGAATAGCCTATATTAATTAGGCCTATGACTGACTGCTAAAAGAATGTAATGTAAGTTACTCTGTACCCCTACAACACAACACTTCATTAAAAAGTGTCATTCCACATGAGGCCTATAAACTAAAAATACGAATAAACGAAACTGTTGGATTATAATAGGCTACGTTGCAAAATGATAAAAAAAAGAAACATCCAATGCAACAATTCTGAATGATGCTGTCTGACAACCACATCAGTTCACGTCTCTCCTCCAAACTCCGCCCTCAAAAGCTGGCCGTTCTCTCAGACGGTGAACTCGTGGCCGGGATGCACAGGACACACTTTGACAAGTTGTTTAGTACAGGGAACTGTGTGCACGGGACCACTGTATGATGTCAAAGGATGTCGCGAGCAGCTGGGCTACTGTCAGACAGCCAGCTACCGTCTGAAGTAAAGTTACCGACCGGTAAAGACGCTTTCATTCGGAAATTGACTTCCGTGCGGCAAGTCCTGTGCTGTGTCACTTTAAAATGCTCCACACACACTGCCATAATAATATAAATTCTTCTGACGAATTACTTGAAACAATTCTGCTCTTTTTCACATGTCTCTGGCACCGTTCAAGTTTAAAGTTGCAACTTTGAACTCACACATGCTTATGAAAAGGAGAAAAGAAAAGCCGAAAAAAAACCCACCCACAAAAACATTCTGTCAGAATACATGTACTTAGGCTTTCCCAATGTCCTCATTGTTAAGCTCAGACTTAAGTTTACTTACAATCTTTTTCAGACGATAAACTTCCTTATTTGTAAACGAGCCCTCCATCATAAAACGGCTAGCTTTTTCAACAAACATCTGGAAATATTCTTTAGTACGCACACCTTCTCTTATTTTTGGTAGCTCTAAGGTACAGTTTGTTGTCGTCAACTTCATAACGGCGCCCAGAAAAACCACTTTGAGAAAGACTAACACTAGAATCAGATGATTCGCTGCCACTCTCTGCTTCATCGCTGTCACTTAACTCATCCCTGTCCACTTTTTTTTGCAGGTCTACCAACTTGGACTTCATCCACATTTTTCCTCTTAAATGGGACTTTAAACTCAGTCTGCTCCATTTCAATAGAAATCACTGTGGGAAATGAGTGTGATGTTAAGTCGTTACTGAAACCAACAGGTAGATCAGACACTACTACATCAGAACTCATGTTTTCAAGCAATACATTTAGCTATATTTACCACGAGCCCGGGTACGCTATCACCAGTTTTGTCTTTCGCCACTCTCGCGAGTAACTCAGTAACTCCCTGGTAACTCAGGAGCAGAGTTTGATGGCCCAATATTAACCACAACATCACTTCTGTCAGTAATTTCATCGCGACCATCTGACGAGTTATTCGAGATAACAACATTGTCGCCATCATTTAGCAGATTGCTTTGATTCTGTGCTGGACAAGCACGGATTAAATGACCATGCTTTCCACAGTAAAAACACTTAAATGTTGCATAAATGATGTAATCATAATCATCAACGCGAAAGTGCAAAGACACATCAAAATCATCATCATCTTTCAAAACCATGTAGAAGAAACACCTAAATGAAACAACATGTTTCAACAAAGGCGATCCACCACCGATGGGAATTTTCTTAATTGGCCGAGACTGGTTTGCCATAGCAACAAAGCATTGACTAAAGTTTCGTCACTAAGAAACGGCGGTACATTAGATAGTGTAACTTTCTTTGATGGTGTAGAAAGCGGAAGCACGGGAGTGAAAAGGTTACCAATGACTAAACCCTATTCGATCACTTCATTGGCCTTTTCAATAGTGCAAAGAAAGATGACAGTGGCGTTATTCATTCTCGAGGCAGACATTATACTTTCATGGCCCACAACCTCGCCCACAGCCAGGCAGCATTTTTTTACACTAGCCGCAGACGCTACTTTCACCCCATGACGCTGGGATAATGAGCTCAAAATTTGCACGCGTGGGGCTGTCATGCTTGCCGGACAGAACCAGGTAGCAAGCGGCCCACAAAACATATGCAACTATATCCAAACAAATAGATAAGAGAATAAAGCCAGAACAAAAGAAGAAATCACTCGCGCTCACACCACTCTGCCCACACTCACCCTCGACAGACACACCGGAAGTGAGTGAGAGCGAGAGAGAAAGCACGGGACTTGCCGCACGGCCCAGCTGCTCGCGACATCCTTTGACATCATACAGTGGTCGCGTGCACACAGTTCCCTGTACTAAACAACTTGTCAAAGTGTGTCCTGTGCATCCCGGCCACGAGTTCACCGTCTGAGAGAACGGCCAGCTTTTGAGGGCGGAGTTTGGAGGAGAGACTTGAACTGATATGGTTGTCAGACAGCATCATTCAGAATTGTTGCATTGGATGTTTCTTTTTTTTTATCATTTTGCAACGTAGCCTATTATAATCCAACAGTTTCGTTTATTCGTATTTTTAGTTTATAGGCCTCATGTGGAATGACACTTTTTAATGAAGTGTTGTGTTGTAGGGGTACAGAGTAACTTACATTACATTTTTTTAGCAGTCAGTCATAGGCCTAATTAATATAGGCTATTCATGAAGGGAGAGGGCTCCGTTTTTCGTTTTAATTTACTTTGTGTTGCTTTTCAATAAAATACAATACAACTTAATATAAAAATGAGCAAGACCAATTATAAAAAGCACATTTTGACCATTCAGTTTATGCAATAGTGAAAAAAAATGGCTAAATAAATGGAAGACATGTAAAAAAAACATGTTTGTGTTGGGCCAAGAATTTTAATTTCGGTGCATCCCTTGTATATTTCCTACCTGTCTAACAGGAAGGGCACACTTATAATGGGTTTGATTATTAAATGTATATTTATATTTAAATATATTTAATAAAGACATCAGTTGTAAAGCCAACAATGTTAGAATGTTGGCTTTCATTCATAAAATGAGGCTGTTAAAGAAATTCAAATTTCCTCATTCATTTGGAGATAAAATCTGAAATTATTAGAATGTAAAAGTATGTTTAACATAAAAGCTGTGTGTGATTAGTGAGTAAAAAAATGTAATCGATTGACAGCACTAAAATAAACATGTTAAACAAAATAAATAGTGTGAAAATAGCGTTAGCTCATCATTATTTAAAGAGACCGGTCACTGTGAACAGAGGGGTTTTTTCGTGTTGTTTAACACAACCATTTTATGCAAAGTATGTTACAGACATTTCGTGGAGACCCTAAAGAATCATACCAACTCGTGAAAAATGGGCATCCAATGCCCCCTATACATTTTTTTTAACAACATTTCTTCTACTCACTTGCGTCTAAACATCTCAGCAAAGATGCATCCAGTGCTCCAGATGTCTACAGGTGTGGCGTAAGAGGCCTGAAGCAAAACTTCAGGTGAGCGGTACCACAGCGTCACAACCTGAAGGGAAAGCAACTGAAATGAGTCAATCTTAAGATGTGCGTCATGTGTACCACGATGAATGAGCCCCTGCAACAAAGTTCTTATGATAGAAAGATCACACTACAAATACTGCTGCTATTTATTTATAATCCGTTTTTGTGTCCTTACCACTGGGGTGAGCGCCATGTGACAGCTGTAGATTCGTGCCAAACCAAAGTCTGCCAGCTTCACCTGGCCTCTGCTGGTCACCAGGATGTTCTCTGGCTTCAGGTCTCGATGAAGAACTCGATTCGTGTGCAGAAACGCTAAACCACACAGCAGCTGCTGCATCAAGTCCTGCGTAACACAAGATCACGAGACCATAACTCACAGGAAACACGTCTGCTGCGTTCAGTGAAGAGCGGATGGTGTCGGTGACTGATGTTGACTGATCTTACTCTGATCTGGCTGATGGGCAGTCCAGGCGCAGGAGCTTTCTCCAGATACGTCCTGAGGTCCTGATCCACATGTTCAAACACCAGAGTCACTTTAGTTTCCTGCTCGGTGCTCAGTGTGGCGCACACGTCCATCAATCTGCACACATTCATGAAGACATGAATCACCGCCAAAATCACTGTTTGCACCCAAAGACGGCGCTGCCTTCGGTCTGTGATAACTAGGACTGTGAATGCAATCATTTCTTTTATTTATTTTTTTATTACCATTTTCCAACAGTTTTATTTTTATATGTTTGTACAATTTGTTTATGAATTCATGTAAACAAAAAACAAAACAAAACGTTAAAAAAAAAAAATACCTGCTCATACTTGAAGTATTAAGTTCAAATAAAATCATTTGAAAAAAAAAATTTTTTTCCAATTGAGTAAATGTTTCTTTTTTATTTAATTTTTTCCAATTGTAAATGTTTCATTACGTCTCTAAGAAGGTTTTGATGAGTAGGAGGAATTTTATTTTTCCAGTTTAGTAAAATTAGACGTCTGGCTAGCAACATCACAAAACACAATACATTCATTTGTGAGCTGGTCAAATGTATATCAGCAGGTACAACACCAAATAATGACATTACTGGATCTGCTGGGAGTCTAACATTAAAAATTGCTGACAAAGTCTCAATTATTTTAGACCAATAGTGAGTGATGTGGGGACAGTTCCAAAATGTATGTGACAATGAAGCAGGGGCATATCCACAACGATCACAAGAGGTGTCCACTCCCGGAAACATCTTGGACAGTCTTTGTTTGGAAAGGTGCAATCGGTGCAGGGTTTTAAATTGCAATAGACCGTGTCTGACACATACAGAAGATGAGTGGACCCGTTCTTGAGCTTCGATCCATTGGTCGTCTGTGATGTTTACTCCTAAATTTTTACTCCAAGCATCCTTTATATGGTCAAGTGTAGTTGTACAATCTATCTGCGAAAGGTGATTATATATTCTAGAAATAGATCCTTTTTTGAGTGGGATGTTCAATAATACCTTGTTCATAGGACATATTTCAGGCTGATTGGGAAAAGAGGGAAATGTCGCCTTAGTAAAGTTGCGTATTTGCAAGTATTTGAAAAAGTCTTTGTTATCAATATTACATTTATGTTTTAACTGTTCAAATGTTGGAAACATTTAGTCAATGAAGAGGTCTATAATTGTATGCACACCTTTCAGGTCCCATTGTTGAAATGTTTGACCTGAAAACAGCCTATGTGCTCGATTACCAGTTATTGGTGTAAGGACTGAACATTGATTCCACTGAAAATGTCTTCTGATCTGAGACCAAATTTTGAGTGAGTGAGAGACCACAGGATTCTGAGCCTAAAATTTTGAAAGATCAGAGGAGTAATGTTTCAATGATCTTAGTGTATTAGGAGAAAAGGCCTGTTTTTCCATCTGTTCCCAATCAGGTTCGAGAGATCCGTTCCAGAATGACATACATCGAATATTACAGGCCCAATAATAGAGCCGGAAGTTGGGCAATCCCATTCCTCCCATGGGTTTGGGTCTTTGTAAGAAGGATTTTTTAATTCTTGGTATCTTTTTATTCCATATAAAGGACGCAACTAAAGAATCTATTTTGGTAAAAAAAGTCTTATTAATCAGAATTGGAACACACTGAAATAAAAATAAATATTTCGGTAAAACATTCATTCTGATAATATTAATTCGGCCGGCGAGAGAGATCGGGAGATTAGACCACCTCTCCATCTGTTGCTCCGTTTGTTTATATAGATTCACTAAGTTTTTGCTGAAAAGGCCAGACACTTCCTGCGTGATATTTATTCCGAGATATCCAAAACAGTCTGAAATAGCGAAGGGAAAAGGAGTGAGCGTATGTACTTGATCTTTTGCCCTAGAGCTGATCGGAAACAGTATGCTTTTTGACAGATTCATTTTATATCCTGATACTTTACCAAAGTCCGATATCATGGTCATAATTTTTGGCAGAGAAAGAGATGGATCTGTAATATATAGAAGCAGATCGTCCGCATATAAGGACACTTTATGCTCCTTATCTCCTCTTACAATCCCCTTATAATCCTCTGTAGAGCGTAGCAAGATGGCAAGAGGCTCTATGACCAGTGCAAACAACAATGGAGATAAAGGGCAGCCCTGTCGCGTTGAACGGTGAAGAGGAAAAAAAACAGAGTTCATATTATTTGTGTGAACACATGCTTTAGGCTGAGCGTAAAGCAACTGAATTAAAGAAATGTAGTAGGGGCCAAATCCAAACCTCGACAGGGCCGAGAAAGAGAAAATCCCACTCGACCCTGTCGAAGGCCTTCTCGGCATCTAGCGAGACCAGTATTTCAGATACTTCTTTATTTGGATTTTGAGTGTAGATAATGTTGAACAGTCGCCTGATGTTAAAAACAACTGTCTGTCCTTGACAAATAGAGGTTTGGTCTGGTGACACAACAGTTGGAAGGACCTTTTCCAAACGCATGGCTAAGATATTTGCCAGAATTTTGTTATCTACATTCAAAAGGCTTATGGGTCTGTATGAACCTGGTTCTAGAGGGTCCTTGCCAGATTTATGGATTAAAGAGATGCATGCATCGTATAACGTTGGAGGTAAAGAACCTGTAGTCAATGCTTCATTATAAACACTTAAAAGAAGTGTTGAGATTTGATCTATAAAAGCCTTGTAAAATTCAACACTGTAACCATCAGGGCCAGGGCACTTAGAGTTTTGCATACACTGTATAGCTTGTTTTATTTCTAAGTTTGAAATAGGCTGTTCTAATATTTTTTGGTTTTCTAGATTTATAGTGGGTATCTGAAGGTTATCAAAAAATTGTTCTATTAAGTTTGGATCGTTTTTGCATTCTGAAGAGTACAATTTAGAATAGAAATTCTTGAATGTGTCATTTATTATTTTGGGATTGGTTGTTGTCTGACCAGAATCTGTTCGTATCTCTGTAATTAACCTTGACGCTGCTTCTTCTTTAATTTGCCGGGCTAATAATTGACCTGTTTTTTCCCCATATTCATAGTTTTTGTGTCTTAATTGTGTCAAGAATTTAGTCGTTTCTGCTGTGCATAGTAAATTGAGTTCAGTCTGCAATGACTGCTTTCTTTTATAAAGGTCTGGTGTGGGGGAATTAGCATAAACTCTGTCAATTTCCTTAATTTCTTGGGTCATTTTTAACTCCTTTTCCCTTCGCTGCCTATTTTTCAAGCTACTCAAGCAAATAATCTGGCCCCTCATGTATGCTTTAAATGTTTCCCACAAGGTGGATCTTTTGATCTCTGGATCATCATTTGTATGCAAAAATATCTCAATTTGTTTTTGCAGGTCTTCTATCACTTTATCATCAGATAAAAGAGCATTATTAAACCGCCATTTTTTTCATGTCCCCATCTCTATGTGGAATGATACTGGACTATGAT
This sequence comes from Triplophysa siluroides, assembly GCA_006030095.1. NCBI lineage: Eukaryota > Metazoa > Chordata > Actinopteri > Cypriniformes > Nemacheilidae > Triplophysa > Triplophysa siluroides. The sequence continues at coordinate 265,696 of VCII01000143.1, read as the reverse complement.
CAGATAACATAATTGCTTCGTAATCACAATGTTTGATGTTTGTTAAATATGCATAATCAATTAAGAAGAAATATATTCTAGAAAACGAATGATGAACCGGAGAGAAGTACGAATATTTCCTTGTGTTGGGAGACAAAACTCTAAATGGATCAAATCATTTATAGGAGTTCATGAGTGTATGAATGGCTTTAGCAGACTTTGATATGTTGGATAGTTTTTGTGATGACCTATCAATTATTGGGTCTAACACCAGATTAAAATCCCCTCCAATAATCAATTTATGAGAGTCCATATTATGTAATGCTGTAAAGAAAGAGGTAATAAAAGCCTCATCATCCACATTTGGGGCATATACACTGGCTAGAGTAACTGGTTTATTGTAGAGTTTTCCTGTAACAATAACATATCGTCCTCGAGGATCAGATATTGTTTTTGATACTAAGAAGGGAATTGTCTTTCTAATAATTATAGCTGCGCCTCTGTTTTTTACTGGGAATTTAGAATGAAATATCTGTCCAATCCAATTAGTTCGTAACCGTTTATGATCCTGATCTCTCAAGTGTGTTTCTTGTAAAAACCCGATATCCATCTCAAATTTTTTAAGGTGGGACAATACATTTCCTCGTTTAATAGGTCCATTGAGTCCTTTACAGTTCCAGGAAATAATTTTGACCAAGTTTTTGTGACTAGACAAGTTTAAAATATTGTTTTTAGCCATAACTGTTAAGTTGGAAAAATAAAAAATTACTCAGATTTGCTTTTTTGGACGATCTCCAATATAAATCAAAGTTATATTCATTTGTAGTGCAGGTAAAAACACAGAACGAACCAAAATCCCTAAATACAACAAACCCTGCTCCCACCCTGATCTCCTCTGAACTAGCTGCTCTGTCCGAACTACAGAGGAAGCGCGTATTCCCAAAAGAGAGGTTATTTATACACTCAGAGAGGTGTGTGAACATTTCACTTACCCCTAAGCTCCTAAAGAAAAAGAGAACGTTAAACTAATTTCGTTTTCCAGACCTTCTTAACCATATTTTGGCCAGAACCTATGTCTAATGTAACCCAGATTTTCCCAAGATTTGAAGCAAATAAACTGTAAACAATATAAGAATAATTAAATAAGTAAAAACAACAATAATAGTAAAATATATATACTCATACATGCATGTCGAAGCATCATGTATATACGCATTTATAGTAAAGAAATGTAAGAACAATTAAGTAAAAATAAAATGAATAAATAAATAAATGGTAAAAGGATTCACATCTTTTGGATACCTGGTTGAGAGTCTAATACTCAGTTTGTGTAATTTTAGGCCATAGTGTTACCACACAAAAGTGTCCAAATCAGTGTTCTTACGTTCAATGCTCATTCAGTGATGATGATTTGTTACCGTCAATAAACTGCCCGTGGATCGGTGAAAGACATTTTAGAACCATCGGCGGGTGTAATCTCCAGTTTGGCAGGGAAAAAACATTCTGTACTGGATTCCAGCGTCACGTAGTTTGGCTTTCACTTGATTAAAGGCTGCTCGTTGTCGTCCTACTTCTGGGCTCATATCGGGGAAGATGTGAACCTGTGCTCCCCCGAAGGACAGCTAGCCTTTGGACCGGGACAACGACATGATCTTTTCTTTATCCGAGTAGTAGTGAAGACGAGCGATTATGGGTCGGGGCCGTTCACCATTCCGTGGTTTTGGGGCAAGGCTTCTGTGGGCACGGTCAATAAGGATGGGGCTGTTAAAGTTTTCTTCACCAAGCACCTTAGACAGAAACTTGGCCACAAACGCGGTTGTGACGCAGCAGGGAAAGCTCTACTGTGAGTACAGTGACCTCTAAACTGACAGCGTGTTTGGTTTGGAGTTATACAGTTTATGGTTTGGAGACGCGAGACCACAGTCTGCACGGAGTGGAATACATCAGATGGGGGTTTAAAAGTTTCACAATGACAAGGTAGAGCCAGTTGCAGTAAACATGATGTTAAAAAGTAATTAATTTATTTATATATGTAACTATGTGTTGCATTTAATGGGGAACTGAAGTATTTTTGCCGATAGGGCTGAGAGCGCGCTAACATTAGTAGCCTATTAACGTTAGCTTAAGAAGTTATAACATGGTGACACAAATACACGCAGAAATGTAAAAATTTTGTTATGTAACTATGGATAGGTATTTGTAAGCGTTGTGTGTGCGTACGTGTGTGTGTGCGCGCGAGATCTGCCTACGAAATAGAAAAGCACGAACGGCTAATGTTAATGACATTCTTAATCATAAGGGCTGCTTGCGTCCAGCGCCAACGTTTCTGTATGCCGTGGCCCTTGCTTAACAAGAAACGGACTTTACCATTTTGCAGACACTGACAAGTGCAGATACAGGCTGTCTATCAGAAAGCAAGAGCGAGCTCTTTACTGTTGTTATAATGAATGAATAAGGCATTTATATAGCGCTTTATTGAGTATTGCTGTACACCCAAAGCGCTTTACAATCATATGGGGGGTCTCTCCTCAACCACCACCATAATGATCCCCTGTATACTTTTTCTGTCACTTTTTCTTCAAAGCCTGCTTTTGACTCATCCGTCATTCATCTTCATGTATTAACTTCCACTGAATTTTATGTATGATCGGTGTATTTCCAGTTCTTTTGTCAAAACGTCATACAACATTTGCTCTCCTCTAAGGTATATAAAAAAAGCCTTTCAGTTTCAGTGTCTTTCATGTCTTTTAGTTCAGTTCAATTTATTAGCTTTAAAAAAGCTATGCCAAATATGCAATGCAGTCCTCGAAATGGACATTTAGAATTTTAAAACTTGAGACTTCAAAACGGCAGCGCGCACTGGATGAAAAGCTTTGTATCTACAACACGCAGGCATTGCGCACCGATGGGCAGGATTTAACTAGGTTTTCCGCGATTAGCACTGATAAAAAAGTGAATTGTTCAAACTTAAACTTGAGAAGAAAACTGAGGCCGCTTCTTAACACCAGAGGAGCCGCACACTGAAACGGAACAGAGCGAGAACTCAGCCTACGTGCCGTGTCTCAACCTCGAATTGTCCTACCCTGTCAGATTTTCCTACCGCAGGGCAAAATTAAGGCTTTAATCTAAACCACATTGACAAAATAAACAGGTAGGATGATTTTACAATGCAAAACACCCTGTCAGATAGTCCTACCAGCATAAAAGAAACATGCATGATTAATTTACAGTGCAATACCCTATCAAATTGAAATACCAGTACGAAATAAATATGTAGAATGATTTAACAACGAAAATACACAATCAGATTCCCATAGCAGTATAAAATAAACAAGCAGGATGATTTTATAGCGCAAAAAAATGACATAACATTGATGTGCGCATGCCTGGTAGGATAATCAAAAATTTCGGGACACCTGCCCATTCTGAACCCTGCCCCCCCACTACACATAGCAGCCCCTCACAGTGCAGCCTGGCACCCACTCTGTATGTAGAGCTGCTCTGAGAGAACAACTTTCACATTTGAAGCATTTTGATGGAGAAAAACTGTCAAATACACACTGAAACTTCCCTTCACTCACTACAACTTAAAATAAAAATTGTGTTTAAGTCAAAGAGAATATAAAAGAAATATACTGTATTATGATTGTACAATATAATGTTCTATATGATTAAAGAGTTATAATAGCAACCTTAATATTATCATTAATCAAATAAGAATAATACAAATTGTTTAAACATTATGTTTAATGGAATATCATTTTGTCGATATTTTCATTTAGTAAATCTCTTGTGCCCAAAACGTTTGAAAGGATTAATAATTTGTAGGCATTTATTTAATTGATCAGATATCATTTTAATAATATATTTGTATTATATCAAAAAAACATTGCGTACAGCTTTTGTTTAGGAGATGTACAGGTATATTTATTGATGTTTTTCAAAAGGTCGAATAGGTGATAAGTTTGCCATAAAGGCATTTGTTTAAAACTCTACTTTCTTTAAAGGTCATTGTAACTAATGTTAATATGAATAATTTCATGATACAGCGCACCGGCAAACCGTGATATTTTCTGAGAGGGTTATCATTCTCACATCCCTCGTCTGGATGTTACAGGCCCGACCGAGAGAAAAAAAACTCCCCGCTTTGTCTAGACGACTCAGAGTCGACGCTTTATTTTGAGATACAATATGGTGATTTACGGTGGACTTTTGTGATCAACAACTTTCAGATCGTTGACGTCCAAGGAAAGCTGCGTTACACACTGCAGTAAAGATGATTTGAGGAAATCTGGCTCCTTAAAATCTCTTTTGTTGGTCACAGAAGAATGTTGGCATTGGGCATGGCATGTTTTGAACTGAACACGTTTGCTTACCTGACGATGTTAGGATGGTCGAATTGCTCGAGCCGTCTGAGCAGGGCAACCTCTCGAAGCGTGGCCAGAGGAAGTCCATCCTGATTGGTCTGCACTCTCACACTCTTCAGAGCCACAAACTGTCCGCTGTCTTTGTCTCGAGCTTTGAAAACCGTCCCGTGAGCGCCGCCACCGATCTCAGCGACAGGCTCGTACTGCACCATGCTCTCCTGCGCCATCACCTGCACAAAACAAACCTTTCACTACACAACTGTGAAGACAGCTTTCCATGAGATGTGCGTGTTGTGTGAGGCACATGCTGTTCCCGTCTTCTTTAATGCCGTCTGATCGGAGGAGTGAGTGAGCTGTCGTGTTTACATCCTTACAATCTATGTGAAATCATTCATTTAACTGTCAGTAGTTCCATTATAATCCCTAAGCAGATCTAGACTCTTGTGTAGCTTTGTCTCCTGCTTCCTCACAAGGTCATGTTGATTCAGTCAAGGTTTATTTTGTAAAGATATTCGTGACTTTTCCATATAGTGGCTGAATGATGACTGTACTTGTGGACTACATCAAGGGTACAGAATACCGTGGTATCACAACACTCGTTCAGCAGAGACAGTGATGCTGTAGATAAGTCTGTGTGTAACCTAACAAGTGCACATACCTGTAGGTCTGACATTTACAAACGACCAGTATCAGATTAAAGTGTTGAACACTGAAGAACACATGCCACTCATGTGCAGACTCTGACACGCGCAAACATACAATAAAGAGGTCACTTTATTGACGTACACCGTAGATAACACGTCATCACTTCCGCTTCATTTGTGACATATACGTCGCGATTATTTACAAAGTAAACGCAAATTTATGAGAAACTCACCACGTTTCTTGTCGACGTGTAATGTTAGTTCAACTAAAGCACGTGTCTCATGTCTCTCGTGCGCTGCTCGTTCTGTCTGACACACTTCACTCGTGTTGTATGTCGTTTAACTTGATTTCAAAAGTGTTTGTGTGAAACGTCGTGCTGTAGTGCGACGTGTCTGAACTCACTTCCTGTGTGTCTGATATCAGGGCGGAGCGACGATCAGACCCCTCGCGCGCTTGACCAAATCACATAAAGAAAACTCGACACAATTCATTTTCAACTTCGATCTTCTTTATCATTTATTTCTTCTTATGTGTTTGTTTTACGTACTTTGTGATGTGCAAACGTATAATGCGTAAGGGTCAAAGACGTATAAGGAGGCCATAAAGAATGAATATCAATTGCAATGATTCAAATGTGATATAGGCAGAAATAATAATGCAGAATAACATTTTTAATTCAGTGATTTTCGTGTTTTTTCACGTAGATGAATTGGCCATATAATGTGATGCCATTGTGATTTATCTATAAATTCATTCATGACCTTAACCTGCTAAACACTTTTTAAGAAATGTTTAGAAACAAAGGATTAGCATTTCTTTGAGTTTTGATATGATCTCATGTTTTTGTTATATAATTGTCTTCTTGAATGTGGTTAACAGCCCAGCAAACACAAAACGTTCGCCTAACGTTAGTTTTACGTCCTAAGAACATTCTTTTCAGGTTTTATTTTTGTGCAACCAGAAAATAACCCGAAAGTAACGTTCCCTGATGGTTATTTTTGTTTATTTCTCATCGTCCATAGAAAAGTATGCTCTGACGTAATACATATACGGTGGCTGATGTTATTGATGGATGAGATATATTTTGATATATCTAATTCACTGTAAAGAAAACGGTACAGTTTTAATAAACATGCACAGGGAAATGACAAAATTCCACTCGGGTTAAATTGCTCTCCTGAAATCAAAGTACATCCCAATGAATCAATGCAGCCGCTTCATGTACTGAATCCTCTATGAAAGCACATAAGTCACTTAAATGGTCTCTGTGTGATCATAATGTGTGCAACGAATGACTGCATTAATAAATGAAAGAATGAGTTACACAACTTGCTCTTTAAAGAGGGGAGGAGGTGGAAAGAAACTCTGGGTTTACCAAAGAAAACCTGCTCCCGACCAGGTTAGGTTCACAGAGTAAGTTACTATGGTTACAGACTCGGAGTATAAGTGACCTCTCCTTAAGAAACGGGCTTGAGTTACCCCGCTTTCTCGGGTTTGACACACCTCGCATTCTGAAACGGCAAACCCCGAGTTTCACTTATTTCAGGGTTAATATACTAAACCTCCTTTCTGAAACGGGCCCCTGACCTACAGACTACATGAAGATATACGCAGGATTTGAGATGTACAGAGGTCCAAAAACAACATGTTAACTTCCTTGATCTACATATGTGCATTTTAGGACTTTTTAAGACAAATTAGATAACAATAGCTACAATGATATATGTCTGTTCATCATTTTCAGCATCAGTAAAAAAAAAAATCACAACATTTTTATGAAAATATTATCAGATTGATATAATCTTTGTTTCATTAAAGAGATTTGGGTTGAAATGACATGAAGGTAAATGAGTGATAGCAGAATTTCTTAAAACGTTTTGAGTACAGCCAAAGACATGAATTACAAAAGTGGAAGATAGCCTACTTGTGCTTTTTATTTAAAATAGCTCAAATGAAAACAGGATTAAAAAAACAAGGATTCATTTAAAAGTAATGCATTTCTAACTCCTGAGAGCGGGGAAAAGAGGTAGAAAGCGACGCATCCAGCGTTTTGCATAAGTCTTTAGACGCGACATGTGAGCGGCCACTAACATCTCTATGATACAACAGTTGTCAAACATGAAACACTTAGTTACTTCCATCGCCTACAGTCACAGTTAAAACTGACCTTGAGCTGAGCTTCTGTCAAAAGCAACTTCCGCATTCCTTCATTTGATTGGCCACCTCAATTAGATTGCGTGCGCTATTACGACGCTGAGGTAGATCAGGTCTGAGATCAGTCATAGGCGTTTTCTACAATATTGGCAGCACTTCATTCAGTTTGCCCTGTTATTCACCACTTTTCTTACTCACCATGGAAAAGTTAGCGAGGGGATACGGCGTGTACCCACGCACACCCTGGACTACACAACTGGTTATATCTAAAAATGCGCTATACATCTGTGGTGAGACAAGAATATTGCGAACATCATTTAAGTTTATTCAAAAGTGATTTTGGTTATAAGAACAGAAAATCCTGTGTGGCAAATTGGTTACGTCACGATTATGTTAGAGGTAGCAGGTTACGGAGAGCTACGAAATGTATCGGAAATTGCCGACTGATCACCATGTAACAGGTGCGTTAAGATCAGCACGCATTGAGGCAAACTGCAGGCAGGAAAGATAAACAAATGCTTGTCCTGCAAGTTTTACAGGCCTGAGGAAACCCACATTGTTTAAAGTTTAAAGTCGCACATTGTTTAAACTGAAGAATGGATTATATACCTGGAGAGAGACAGTCGATGTGGAGGGTAAATCGGATGCACATCAATGATTAATCAACCCGAAACGCTGCCGGTAGGATGGAACTATTTTAATAAGCATAATACTGATTCATATTCAGATCAGAAGTGTCCTATGTGTAAATACCATCGTATGGTTAAAGCCATGAGAGACATTGACTTATTTCAATTGCGTATGATGATTTTTAGCAGCAGTTCCTGTGTATATTATTAAGTATGCTTGAAAGCGTGCATATTGTGTATACATGTTAATGCATGGGAAAGTAAGTATTTTTATTCTGTTTTGTTTAAGGTTATCAACCTAATTGAAATTTATTATGAATTTTAGATGAACTATTGTTACTGAAAAGGAGGCAGACTACTGTTACAACTTTAATCAAGTTACGATAATTTGTTGGAAAGCTGCTCAAATCAAACATGGAATGGAAATTAAGAAACTGCAGTTTCTTAATTGTAACAAGTTTATTGAAGACTCAAAGTAAAGCCATTTTGAGATGATCCTTGTGTCCGTGGTTGACTATGCTCTATTCGAGTTAGAGGCAAGATTGATGTGTGGAGACCATAAGTAACTTGACAAATATTGTTAGCCTGAAGATAATTAAATGTTTAATCTTCAACACAATAAACAGGATCTTTATTGACAGAAGTCATTTGTTATTTTATTTCAATATCTAATGTCTGATGCTGAGGTACACACTGTGTGGTTTTATTAGAGATGGGATCCTCGAAAATTACTTCATTAATGAAAAAGGATCAGGCTAGAAGGATCTAATGCAGTGAGTTGTGCCTTTAGTAGATTATTTAAAAAAAAAGTAGTGGGTGGTGAGAGTATCTGGTACAAGATTTAAAAAGTCCAGGGTGTGATCCTCAAGGGAGTCCTGGAGGAGCATGAGAAGGCGCATGGCCGGGTGCCGTCCTATCGCTGGATCCATAGTGGGTGAGTCGTTCAGGTAATCCACGGATCCACATGAAGTTAGATTTTTAGAAACAACACCACAAAACAATAAAAGAACAAAGAAACAAGGAACTAAAATAATCCTAATAGCACTGCATAAAGACACTGTGAACAGGACCAAACATACTAGACAAAGGAAAGGCTGGGGTTTAAATACATAGAAACTGACAAGATGACAAGACACACCTGGAGGAACTAATTAACACTAAAAATTACAAAGGACTACAAAACATGGCACAGAACAGGGAGCAACAGAAAAGTCCACAAACACAGGGGACACACGGACAGGGATTATGACACACGGAATTAAAAAGTTTAAGAACCCCAGCTGGATGGCCTGGAAGGTCATGGATTGGGTTAAATTATATTTAAAACATTAAAACTCTTCTTTGCCATGGTTTCATTGTTTGGCATATGTAATTAAAGAAATGTGCAAAAACAGGCGAAAGATGAAGCGTAATTCTATTCAGCAGGTGTTCTTGTAAACAGATTGAGCCAGGGACCGACTTTCACCTTATCATGTAAATATGTTTGTTCTACCTCAATTTAAACGATGTAAGCAGGACAACCAGCCTACCAACTGGAGTGTTTTTATGTTCTATAAGTTGTTATGGGCTGTCCACTTTATTAAGCGAGTTCTGCGTCAGTTAAAAATGCTTAGCATCATAATTAAAAGAAAAAGGTGGACATTGGGTTACGTGCAAACTTTTATAAAATTGTTGTTAAATTGTACAAGTTTATCAGTGTTTTTTTTTACAAATTTTAAAAACTAAAATGAAATACAAATATTACATTTAATTGAAATGAACTGAAATTTAATAGAATTTGAAAAAGTTAATTAAATTTGGAAAAATATAATGTTTTGCCATTTATATAAATAACTCCAACGCCTTGCTTGTCATTTCTGTTTCTGCTATTGGCATGAAGAAAATGCATGCAACATTTGAGGTAGAATAACATTATTTAATTTCTGTATATATAAAATATACTATTTTCCAAATATCTTAAAACGTTTTTTAATGTACTGGTTTAAAATGTCTGTCTAAAAATGTATGTCATTGACTTTGAAATGACCGTAATTTATGCAATATGCTTAACCTGCAAAAAACCGACCCAATGTGAAACAGCGGAATTGACAATTGAGAGCAGACAACGAAGCAATGGCAGACCAATGAAAACAGGAAGTTGCAGTGTATTGCTGTGAAAGTGTAGCTATTGATACAAGGTGAAGTCTCTTTGTTAAATAAAGAGGATAACACAACTATATACTGTCACCACTAACACCACTTTAAAATCATAAAATTTTAAGACAACATATACCACAGTTACCCTATAGCAGTAATCGATATAATTGCTCAATGACAAAAATACTGGGCAAACCTAAACTAATGGAATCACAGAAATGTATATCAGTTAAGGATCATGATCATGAAATTACAAAATGACCAATGTCACAGTTTCCACATGGTTGTCATCATCACAATGGTTTTACATTAATATGGTCCCACATTAAAAGTGACAATAAAAGATAAAGAATTCACACAAATAGAGAAATATATATAAAACACGGAAATACTCAGGGCCACTTGCCATCAGCGCGGGGCTAGCCAACATCAGTGTGGGGCCTGCAGGCTTCTGTCCAAGAAGTCCTTAATATGGTCCTAGAGGGAACGAGCGCCCTGGCACAAACAAACAAGGACCACTGCTAGATCCATTATGGTAAATTGTTCTGTTACAATGGTGAGTGTCATGAATTACAGGCAGAACACAGGCGCATATCTGTATACATCCGACAAACTTGAAATTTAGTAGGAGTTAACGGTTTCTATATCCTTGCAGTTAGATTTTTATAAACAAAAAAACAGGACATAACAGGATAAAATACAAAACTCAACTTTTAACTAAAGAACTTAAAGGGCTGTCATGCCCTGTTGCTCTCACCTTGGCACACCTTGGTTGCTGGCACAAGACAGAAAACACACAGGCTTTAAATAGGGAACGAACTAACGGGAGGAAATGAGGGCAACAGGTGATGGGCATAAACTAATGACGGGATAACGAATAAAGAAACGAGGGGGCAGGGCTAAGGCAGAGAACGGGAGAGCACATGGCACGAAAAGCTGCTAGGAAGACTGGATCATGACAATAACCAGTCTATGGGCATTTTCCAAACGCCATTTACGTGCCCTCGAAGGGCACTTGGCGAAGGGGACGCCAATTGTAGGGGCGTTCCAAACAAAAGTGAACACTTGAATCCCTTCACGAATGGCCCTTTCATAAATCCGTTAGCGAAGGGCACATGCCATGGTCACTTCAGGGAAGTGAGTTCCGTTTGTGATCTTGGATTACGAGTTCTCGCGATGCATTTTGAAGCAAATATGGTGCGGGATTTTGTCGTTACCTAAATGTAAGTACAACCATTTAGTTTGTAGATATTTTACACTACTTTTGTCAGTGATAAATATGATTTAAGATGGTTAAAATATAGTATAAGATATGTTTAATATGTTTAAAAATAGCTACTTGTTTATAGGTTTCCTTTATCATATAACGTTATTTCCTTTATAAATACCAAGTGGAGTGAAAAAAACAAGGTGAAATATATTATACATAATTACACAATATTCAACAAGAAATATAATTTTCTTTGTTTATTTTCAACAAACGAGCGCTGGATTCAGAGCAAATGAGGAAAAATGTGGCTTGTCATTCCCTTTCTGAAGGGTGTTCCAAACACATACACGAGAGACAGTAATGCCCTACACCCTTCAAAGGGTTCACTTCAAGGGCTCAGCCCTTCGAAGGGAGTAGGACAATTTGGAAAATGTCCAATTTATGTGATGATCTGCATTTGTGTTTAGTAACGAGTAGCGCTGCTAGTCAACCAGCCACACACCAGAGGGAGCCGTCTCCTGAATTCTAGTCTGCACTTTCATGCCACACCCACACTTCCAATGTCGGCCATATTTAGCTTTACCATGCCATTCACATGTTGCGAAGTATTACCAGTTGTACTGTCAATACCTTACCAGGAAAGCCCTAAAAACGTCTAGATCCACCTACTTTCCATCACTAATAGAAGAAAACCATCACAACCCTAGGTTTTTATTTAACACAGTGGCTAAATTAACAAAAAATACATTGTCACCGACTTCAGATTCTGGATATCAGCATAACAGTGATGAATTTATGAACTACTTTGCATATAAAATCCAAGATATTAGAAAAAAAACTATAACAATGCAACCAGAAGTGAAACCTACTGAACAAACTAACTACAGCGCACCTAAGGAGAAATTGCAATTATTTTCTACAGTAGATCACTATGAACTGTCTAAAATCATTAGATCATCAAAATCAACAACATGCGTGCTAGACCCTATACCTACAAATCTAATGAAAGAGATGCTCCCAGATATTATAGATCCTCTTCTTAGTATTATTAACTCATCTCTGACATTAGGACATGTGCCTAAAGCATATAAGATAGCTGCTGTTGTCAAAGGCCCCTTGTAAAAAAACAACAACTCGACCCAAGAGAACTAGGGAACTACAGACCTATATCCAATCTACCATTCATATCATACGTTCTGGAAAAAGTAGTTTCAACTCAATTATGCTCCTTCCTCCAAAGGAATGACGTCAATGAAGAATTCCAGTCTGGATTTCGAGCATGTCACAGTACAGAGACTGCTCTGATTAAAGTTACAAATTATCTGCTTTTGGCGTCTGACCGTGGCTGTATTTCGTTATTGGTGCTGCTAGACCATGGTGCTGCATTTGACACCATTGACCACAGCCTACTCCTACATAGACTCGAAAATTACGTCGGCATCAAGGGAATAGCCTTGAAATGGTTTAAGTCTTATTTATCTGACCGTTTTCAATTTGTAGCAATAAACATGTGTCACGCAAATCGCAAGTCCAGTACGGTGTACCACAGGGCTCAGTCTTAGGGCCTCTGCTCTTCGCATTGAGCGCCTCTAGGAGATATAATAAAGCGACACAGTTAGCTTTCACTGTTATGCTGATGATTGTCATGAACGAGGGTGGTGAGGACACAAGAACAAGGACAGAGGACCCAGGTGCAGACAGCAGGTAAAGGGGTTAACAGATAAAAAAAAATAATAAAGGCAAAACCAAAAAACCCACGAGGGGGTAACATAACAAACAGGGGCCTGTAACAACATGACAGGACCAAGACTAAATTCACTAAAACAGGACTAAAACATGACATAACTACAAATAACTAAACTAGACTAGACTAGACTAGACTAGACTAGACTAGACTAGACTAGACTAGACTACAACCAACAGGGACTCACCACGGATGACACAAACAATGAACCAGCACAGGACAATGAAACATGAGGTCAATATACTGTATAGGGACCGAAATCAAGAGGGGACAGGTGCAAGACATGAACTAATTACAGGCAATAACGAGACAAAAGGGCGGGAAACACAGACGAGACTCAGAGAGATAGTATGGCATTCAACGAGGCCCAAACACCTCTCTCTCTACAATAAACAAGGGATCCTGTCCTGGTTCTGCTACAAGAAATATAAGACATGATGAGGCAGAACCCTGACAATGATACTCAACTTTATATTTCCTTGAAGCCTCATGAAACACAGCAGTTCCATAGTCGATATAAAAAACTGGATGAGTAACAACTTTTTATTACTGAACTTGGACAAAACAAAAGTGTTACTTATTGGACCGAAAACGTTGGCCGTACGTAACAACCAAGAATACTGCTTAACTATTGACGGATGCTCCATAAAACCCCTTGTCATCAGCTAAGAAACTTGGCGATTTATTCGATAGTAATTTGTCATTTGAGAGCTATTTGATGTCGCCAACATCTATAAAGCATATTAGCCCGGTTCTGTCAACCTTGCACTGGTTACCTATAAAGCATTAACTTTGAGATCTTGCTTATTACCTATAAAGCCCTACATGGTCTAGCACCGCAGTATTTGAGTGAACTTCTATTGTATTACAATCCTCCACGTGCATTACGCTCTCAGGCGTCCTGTCAGTTGGTGATACCTTCCCTGCACTGTCCGGGAGGCAGACACACTCTGTCAGTTTAAATCTAGACTAAAGACGCATCTTTTTAATCTTGCTTACACTACACTTCCATAATATGTGTGTTAGTACGTATGCATATTGTGTGTGTGTGGAGCGTTTGTATGTCTGTCTTTTGTTGTTTTCACCTTTTTCTTGTTTTTACAGGTATATGACTTTAGTTGTTTTTCTTGTATTCAATGCGTCTCAGGTACAGCTGCTTTGTAACAATGAAAATTGTAAAAAGCGCTATATAAATAAAGTTGAGTTGAGTTGCCGAGCACTTCTATTGCTTGTTTGCCTGTTATGACCATTGTGCTAACTGTCTTGGATTTACGTTTATTGGATTACTGTTCTTGCCCTGTTTTCCTGTGGTGTTTTCCAGAAAGGACGTTCAACAAACTCTGAGATAAATCCTAACCTCTGGGTTACTTTGAGCAGGTTTACATCGAGTTATGTGCGAGCTTGACACCTACAAAAAGCCGTCGTCAATAGAGCGCTGATTCATCGATTTACCATGGCAACCGCACGTAAACGCTTGTCATATTTCACGCCCTTGAACTGGACATAATTGTGAAAGCTTACAGCGAACACAAGCACATTTTTGCAAAAAAAGCAACACTGTGCCTCTGCAAAGGCAAGATTGCTGCCTGAGTCAATGCATAAGAATATAAGAAACTTGTTTATAAATGTACATTGCTAATGTTTTTTGTCTCTTATTGTATGAGTCTATTAAATGCTTATGCATAGCCTAAGGTGAACATCGTTGTAAAAGGTTATTAAGGCTATTTTACACCTATTAACTTTTCTTTTTTTCAAATTTACACTTATGAAGTAATGCAGTTATTTTTGTTTAAGAATGTATCTATAGTTACAGTTCCACTGGTGTGAAGCGCACATGGCAGCAGATCAAAATGAAATGTAAAAACAGGTAAGGCATATGACTTTGGTTTAATTCATGTGTGTATATAGTGTGTAATGTCGCCGATGTTTGCCGGTCTTGCCATATGGGATAGTGGTCTGCCAATGAGGTAATATTTTTGTATAGTGTAAATGTATAGTAACTGAATGGATGAAACACTGACCTGCAATTCTGTAGAGTTCCTCTTTAATGACATGCAGACATTTAAGTGCAAGGCACACTTTTCTAACGGCTCTGCAAACTGTTGCTTTGCCTTCTGCACCACCGATGTTGTATCGGAAACTTCCATTGGCAAAAAAGTGTAGCGCATTGCAAAAAGTTTGTTCTGATTTTAGCGCATGTGCCACGTGTGCATGTGCGTTTCCCCTTAAGACGTATGCGGTGTGTGTGTCCCCTTAAAAAGACGTAAGCGGATCATTCAGAGAAGCGGCCCTGGCGCTGTATCGACACGGCGCAGCGGCAGACAATATCAGGCAAGCGTCTCACCTTGCAACAGTTTTAAGAAATCAACCAAAATGTATGCTGTAATCTGCTCTAGTTATCCTCTTCGTTTTATTTAAGTCATTGTAGAATCCTGTTGATAACAACAGTCCGAATAATCATTTAAGAGTCCAGAGTATGTTCAGTGAAGTGTGCATTGTGCTGCGCATATTTTTCACTTTGCCGGTGACTGTTGCAAGTGGAGAGAGAGCTTTCAGTAAGCTCCATTTAGTGAAGAACTACCTCAGTGTGTCAAGACAGCTTAATTTCAAAGATCTGATCAAAGATTTTGCTGAGAGAAAAAAACGACGCTTGGCACTTTAAGAATAAGAAATGACCAGAAGTTGACTGCTTTTAAAGACTTCCAGGCAGTTTTAACAGTGTCTGAAAGAGAGAGGATACAATGCTTGTAATGACTTGTACTGTATACAGTTATAATTATTTGTATAGTTATGTATGCAAAATTTCAGTTAGTGTTATAAACCGTCAAATGTATTTATTTTTTGTCTGTTATTGAAAGCAATATGCAATAACTCTTTGGGGGCCCGGAGGTGTATTACAAAAAGTTTCTTATCCTAGGCCTTCAATTTAAGGTACTGCATTAGGCATTAGTCACTATAACCGGTAATGCTCTGTGATGCTTGTTGGCCTCTGTAATGCTGGTTGCAGTTTCTGTGCTAACTGTAATGTCAAGTTGCGCCGCATTCAGTAATTATTAATAAGTGTTTTGTCATCACACATGTAACACATCTTCAGGGTCCTCCGGTAGTCTTTCTTCCATTAAACATTCTTCATTTTCAATTATTAATAAATGTAATGCCATTGTTGGGCAGCTCAATTGTGAGTGGTTTTTCTGTTCGTTTTTAAGTATTTTGAAGTTAGGACAGCTGTGGTGTTGTCCTAAAGCTAAAACCGTTTATAGGATTATTTGTCAAGTTAAGACTCTTCTGTAATATACCTTTCCTATCTGTAGTTAAGATAAGATAATGCAGTTAGGAAACGCTGTTCTGTAATAGCTTTTGTCCTAAATGAGGTCCTAACTGAAATAGCCATGGTTACCGAACAGATAGGATAAGATTTTCAAGCTACAATCTTTCTGTAATACGCCCCCCGAAGTGAAAATTAGCCAGAGGGCCCAGAAAGCCCAGTCAGTAGGCTACTGCCGTTTTGAAGACTGCCCAGTGAACGTTCGTGTTGAAGTAGCAGATGAAACAACTCTTAAAGCAGTAGTAGTTTTCTCTGGAGGAAATGTTAAACACAGTGCCACAGAACTACAAAGAAGGCCAGTGTGTGGCCGCACGGCATGCAACTGCTGAAGTGTTGGAAACAAAATGTCCACGCAGATTATATCTGGAATCCCTCAACAAAGTTCCAGAAATGACTATTATTTCAGGGTGCAGAGATGATGCTCCCACAAAGGAGGTACTCAAAAACATTGCCTGGAACGAAAGAAAAAAACCAGAAAGACATGGAAAGATGCCCTATCAACCATTTCCAGCATCTTAGCAACCGTTTCCCATGACCTATGTCTCTGCATCTGAACATCATAGAGAAACATGCATTGGTTTGTTTCACTCATGGCTTGAAGTATCATGTTAGCATCCTGCTAGCAACATGCTAATCATGTTATTTAAAAAATGTTTAACCTGCATCCTTTTATAATACTTCCTCTTCAGGCCAGGCTTTGTCAAGCCAACATAAAGTTTGTTCTCTAACTTATTGTTTTCTCCTATTAATGGCTTAGAACTGGTTAAATTGATCAATTTCTACAAAAGGTTTAACATGTACTGGAACGGTCACAATAATCTTGCCACCTTCTTTTAAGAGTTCACAAGAAATGATCACACCTGAATCCTAGAACATTGTTGGAACAAGATCATTAAAATGTGTGTGTGTGAAGTTTGAGTGTCATTAAAACTTGTACACTAAAATAATGTTTGAATTTTTCTGTTTCTACTGTGCTTTCTGTTTGAATAATGCATATAGTATTAGATCATTGAGAGTCTCTTACATACAAATTGTCAATGAACTTCATTTGGACAAAAACGCAGAGGCGCATCCTGATTGGTTCATGGCAAAAGACCTGAAGGACACTTCAGGTCGATTGAAAGTCGGTAGGGCGTATGCCTGCGAAAGCACCTTTCCCCCTTCCTATAGGTGGGTTAGCATGCTACTTTAGCCTCCCTTCTTCCCCCATTGGGTGAAGAACAGGCCATCCATCCAGCCCTGCCCCTTAGGCCGGGTACCAACTGAGTTATCCACATATAGCTCTAAACCGATCCAGTGCTACCGGACGTTGTAACCCCTCCAGTCGGGCGGTTCCGTCTGATGTATCCTCATGATTGGTTCCCACCTTGGTAACCCATGACCTTCCCTAGGTGGACCTCCACCTTGCGGTAAACTCCTTCAGTCCGCACATTTACCCATGAGCTCTCCCCTGATGGCCAGACCATGTTGGTGTCTCCACTAAACTCCTCCCTACGGTAGGAAGTGCTCTTAGTAGCGCATGCCCCATTTCAGGAAATGGCGCTTACCCAGTGGCCTTGTGGTACCGGGTGGCTTCTCGATGTTTGAGAAACAAGGCCGCCGTCTGTGAGGGCTGCAGGCAGGGGCCCCCTACCTATCCACTCGAAGGTTACGATTTCGCGAAAGTGCTCACGTCTGACACGCCCAGGCCAGTCACCATCGCTTCGCTAGAAATTGTGATGCAGCACAACGTTGTGGCATTTTCCATAGGAACCCCATCTGTCGGTTCGACACAACGTCGAGAGGCCGACAGAAAGGGAACGTCTTGGTTACGGATGTAACCTCAGTTCCCTGATAGAGGGAACAGGACGTTGTGTCCCTTATGCCACAACATGTGCCGCCCGCTGCAGCAGTCGTGAGAGGCTCTCAGGCTCCTCAGAACTTAAGGTGTCTCCCTTTTATACCCGGATATCCGGGGGCGGAGTCCGGCATGCAAATTTCATTCGCCAATTTCATTGGCCTTTACAAAAATCATTAATTTCTCAAAAGTCCATTGTGTCATTGCAGATATTTTACAAATCCATATCTGTACACTACATTGCTATTTTCTTTGCACTTGCCTTCTGGCAGCTATCAAGTTTATTAAGCAATAACCATGGGATCACAGATACATTTTGATCATGCATGAAAACCTGTGACAGTAGCAATGTAACATTTGGTAAAACAATGGTAAATTTTGAAGAGCAAGTTGAAGCTCAAGTTTTATCTGTTTGTATGAAAATCTAGATTTTTCTAGTAAACATGTTCCAATTGTCCCTTTACAGAGTCAGTGTGATAGTTGTCTCCGGTGGTTCCATGCACAGTGTGTTGAGATGGACCCAAAAATGCAGCTGTTTGTGCAAAGCTTAATGTGTATATAAATATGTGTGTGTGTGTGTGTGTGTATTTATATGTATAAATATATAAGTGTGTAACCACAAGATTATGACTTCCCATTGTTAACCTTTTGTTGCATTTCCTTTCTATTCCTTCTAATGCTTGTTTCCAGGCTGATGTCCACTTTGTCTATATGTACATATGTTACATACGTATGTATGTATATAAGCACTAATAAAGCTTGATGTACAATCTGTATATATTTCCCCCATTCAAAAAAATCTAACAACAGAACAACATTAACAATCACAGATTTATTTAGTTTGATACTTACACTGGAAAATAAAACGATACCCTTTAAAATTATACATTTGACAGATTTTCTCCCAAAATCTACTGTAAAAACGTGGAAATTGGCATGGACAGAGGCGTGGCCATCCTTAAGAAGAAGTCATTGAAAATGTCATGTCAACCCAAAAGGATTTGTAATAGCAGTGGGGAAAGCAAGAAATGATTAAAAACTACAAATTTAATTTTTGTACAAATTTTATTCCAAAGTAAAATATATTGTAATATACTTGAATGTGTTTTATAATGTAATGTAGCATTGACAGATTTCACTCCCAAAATCTACTGTAAAAACATGTAGGTTGAATCCTCAGAACTAACTCTACAACCCAAAACATGGCCAAGTCAACCCCAAACCCCAGCCAGACTAAACCAAATGATCAAAACACAAAAAGCGAAATATCACTGGACAGAAGCAACAGCTCAGCACAGTCAGTTGGAATGCTGTCTGTCACTAAACAGAGAATATAAAGTGTCAGAATACCTCACAAGCGTATCAGACCCTAAACTAAGAAAAGTGTTGAGCATGTACAGACTCAGTGATCACCAGCTCGCTGTAGAGACGGGCCGACACAGACACACATGGACACCGAGAGAAGAGCGACTGTGTCCACACTGCACACACAATCAAGTGGAAACAGAGCTGCACTTTCTCATCTCATGTCCCAACTACACACACATCAGAGAAACATTCTTCCCCCAGTTTACAAACTTGCACAAAGACTTGATCCAGTTTCAACAAAACATTTCATTCACACTGGGAGAGAAAACTCAAGAAGCTCAAACCTTAAGTTCTTAACTAAGTTCGGGAGGAGAAGAAGCAGATAATTAACTCGGCTGGTCCGCTATCAGCAATCACAGCAACCGACCCATCAGTTCATCAGCTCAATAGTCAAGACATCTTACCTTCACTCTCTCTTCAGTCTCAAGCATCCCACCACCACCCCGGCTCCTCACCTGGGCCCCTTGTCTCCAGCAGGACACAAAAGTCGCCGCAGGAAGGGACAGTCCGCTGCACCACATCGTTAGAATCCGGCAGTGTAGTAGAAGAACTCTTAGAGTTTGTAGTCTTGAAGTCATTGGCGAAGGCTCCGAAGAACAAAAGGTGAATGAATGCAGCACACCGTCTGCCTTTTATATCCGGGGGCGGAGTCCGGCATTCAAATTTCATTCGCCAATTTCATTTGGTTGATAGGTTCTTAAGGGCGAAACCCATCTGTCGGTTCGACACAACGTCGAGAGACATTGTGTTCATGTGAGACATTCATGTGTCATGACGTAAATCCAACTGCTTATGTGTATTTATTTATTTGTATACATTATTCTTCTGTATACACCTCTTAATATGCATATGTTGTTATTTAATATTTTTCTGTAATACAGAAGCTGTGTCGTTCAGCTTTACAGAGCCCAGAGACAACTAGATATAAATCTACAATAAAACATGGCTTATTAGCTTAAGAAAATGCACTGCATTAAACGTGTTTATTCTTGAATAGCTGGCTTAATAGAAAATAAATAAGCAATAATGTGAATAAGTCACTAATTAATAAATTAATTTTGAATTTTATCAAAACATAAATATAAAAATGTATCCGTCATGTTTAAGTAAATGTCTGACATCCACGACACTCCTCCCATCCGTTCTGTGATTGGGCGTTCGCCAGGATTCCTGGGTAGGGGACTTCAGTATAGTCTGCATCAATGCAATCGAGGCACAAAGGAGGCGCTTGCGAGCAGACTTCTGAGTGCTAAAAAGACAAATGGGACATCTACGGGCTTGGCGAGCACGTGCAATTTAAGTCCACATGAAGTGCTGCATTTGGGACAGGGCCAATGTCTTAAAAATGCCAAAGTGCAGTGCGCTTAACCCACACTAAACCCACACTAGCTTGAATAACGCTTTGGAGCGGTATTAGGGCTAAGCCTATCCCATCATGCATCATGTTCTCGATATGAATCACGAGACTTTTTTCTCGGGTCTCGCGAGATGTTGCGGAAAGCTTTCCAGTGTATGTTATACTACTACTTAAAGTTATATATTTATTCATTCTATGTTTGGCTAACATGTGTTTTTCTTTTGTTTTATTTTTTGGGTACAGCTGCTTTGATACAATACAAATAAATCTGACTTGACTATATAATTAGATATTACATATAATTTCGTAGCAATATGTAGTGTTACATATTTTATTGGTGAAAACTCCAGAGTTCTGTATTTTGTAAAACTGCTTTTTATCTCATAATTAGAAACACCACATTAATTAACGTTATATGTTTGCACTTGCTAAGTTTTTCCCATCCGGTTAGAAATACTACACGCAGCAGCACGCCTCATCTTCCAACAGCCCAAAAGGGCTCACGTGACTTCCCTTTTCATCTCTCTCCACTGGCTACCGGTTGAAGCCTGTATCAGATTCAAGTAACTAATGCTTGCCTACAGGACTATCACTGGATCTGCACCAGCTTACTTTCACACCCTCCTGCACTCCTACACCCCATCAAGATCCCTGGTTCAGCAAACCAGCGGCGTCTTGTATTGCCTTCCCATAAGGGCAGTAAATCGCTCATTCTTATTCTCAACTCCTTCCTGGTGGAACATTGTTCCTAACTCTGTCCGGTCAACCCCATCTCTCACAACATTAAAAAAACTACTTAAAACCCATCTCTTCTGTGGACAGACAAATGAATAAAAAAAAAACACTAACCCTTTCTCTCAACAGCTAGTGGTCTAGCTTTTGTTAAAACTAGTAACTTTGTATTGGCACCTAATGTATTATGGCTCCTGTATGACTTATTGCTTATTGACCCTGAACTCTGTGTAGGTCGCTTTGGATAAAAGCGTCTGCTAAATGACTAAATGTAAATGTGATTTTCACAATATTTTGATCAGTATTGTAATTTCTCATTGAATCTACTTTAATGCTCTGTGACCCAAATATGTTATTTCCAGTGCATGAACACAGTGAATTACTGTAGATTTCTCATGTATTTTTAACAGTGTATTTGCAACCTGACATATGTAACCCTGGACAACAAAACCTCAGTGGTAAGAGCATTGCGTTAACAACGCAAGGTTGTGGGTTGGATCCCAGGGGATTGCACATACCTATGTGTTAATGTATAGGATAATGCAATGTAAGTCACTTTGGATAAAAGCGTCTGCCAAATGCATAAATGTAAATGTAAATCTGAAAGCGGAATAAATAAGCTTTGTTAGGAGAGGACAACATTTGGCCGAGAAACAACTATTTAGGTAACACTTAACAATAGCGGTCCATGAATAATCATGTTCTAATATCTGAATTAAAACTTAATTTCACATAAACTTATGATGAGTGAAGAAATGGACAAATCAAGAACTCATAAAGGGTAAAGAGTCATGAGGATTCCTGTGTAAATACTGCCCAGGTTAACTACATGTTAGTACCTGTTTGTTAGTTAATGTGTTTGTTAATTAACGCCTGGTAGTAAAACTTTCCAAATCGACCCTTTAATAGAGAACAAGGACTTCTTCTGAGTACTTGTAATGAATACATTCTTTGCGATTAATTTACCATGCAATTTTATCACACTCTTAATATAGAATCTGTCACGCTGGTGCTGCTGGATTAGTGGTGGTCCTCCAACTACACAATTTTATGGAGAGTGGGGCATTCACAAAAACGAGAGGCTAACAAGACACACCTGAAACTGATAATGACCAACCCAATCAACAAAAGAACTACAACAAACTACAACACTAGACAGGAAACAGGAACTAAGGCATACAAACTAAAAGTCCACAATAAACAGGGAAACACAGACAGAATCATGACACTATGCATAAATGCCAAAACTACGTACAATGTGATCTTGATAACCTGATATTTTGAGTGATTTATGTTGTTTTCCTTCAACATGCCCCTCTACTGTGGCTTCATTACATCCAAAACAGGCTACAGTTCCTGATCTTTGCCTTCATTTACTTCTTTAGTGTACTATGTGTATATTATGGAAATGTGTGTACTGTATATTGTGTACAATTGTCTATTATTTATTGTATATTGTTGTTATGTATATTGTACAGTTTCCATAACGTGTTGCTTGTATTGCCATGGCACAGAGTCTTGTACCTAAGAATTTGTATACATGATGTGTGACAGTAAAGAGATTGGATTTGATTTGATTGAACTGCACTAGATGATAAGATAAGTTTATAATTGCAATCAACTACTTACAATCTACAAGTAGTTACATTTAATCTCAGCCAAGATCACGATTGAAGATGAAAGGTGACTTTTCAATCCAGGTCTCAATGAGATGCATATAATCTAACTATTATTTATTATTGGGGAAAACACTTTCTCAGTGAGTAGTTTTTCGCTCAATAGCAATATTAAAATACAATGGCTTGCAAAAGTGTTCAAACCGCTTCATTTAATTTAGATTTTGTTATATTGCTGCCTTATGTTAATACATTACATTTCCCTTACATTATTCTACACTTCATACACTACAATGACAAAAGAAAATTTCAAGATTTGTGACAACTTTGGAAATGTATTTAAAATAAAAACTGAAATAATAACATTGCAGAAGTATTTAAATACTTTTTCGGGACACTTGAAATTGAGCTCAGAATCATTGCAGTTGTGCTTGTTGATGTTACTACCTGTCAAGACACAGATCTGGGGAACACTACACACAAATGCTGTATTGAAGGTTCACTGAAGCATTAAGACTCTATTAATCATTACAAACTTCACTACAACACTCCACTAATCTAGCCAGACTCAAGCCTATATAGACACAGCCACGGAAAAACTCCAAACTCCACGGAGACCATTCCAAATATTTTTTTAATCATAATTTCTAGATGTATGGTGGTCATTCCAGTCCGATTTCTGTTGTATTTCAATCAAATCAAACCTCAGGAATGACATAAAGTCAACCAACAGCACTGTGAAAGACTGACAGCATGACAAGACACATGACAAGACACATGAAAACTTGAGGTTATCACGTAAAAATATGAACTTGTTTTCTTTTCAGTATTTAGATTAGATTAGATTTAACTTTATTGTCATTACACATATACAAGTACAGTGTAACGAAATGTAGTTTAGGTCTAACCAGAAGTGCAATTAGCAAGTGCAGGATATACAGTGTTAATAAATACAGAATACAATATTAGGAAAATACTTTACAATGGGCATGTACTATGAAAATATGACAGTCGGTATGTACTAGAACAATATAAACAGAAGGCTATATACTGTGAACATTAATGTACAGGTGGTTATGAACAGATAACAATATAGACTATACAATAGTGCAAGTGACTTGAGTGTGCATTAGTTACAGAGATTAGCTATTAAAGTTACAGTGCAGTAGATGAGTTGATGCGGTTATTAAAGGTACGGTGCAGTACATGAGTTAATGCAGTTATACAGTTACAGTGCAGTAGATGAGTTAATGCAGTTATTGAAGTTACAGTGCAGTAGATGCGTTAATGCGGTTATTAAGGTTACAGTGCAGTAGATGAGTTAATGCAGTTATTGAAGTTATAGTGCAATACAGATGCAGTTATACAGTTACAGTGCAGTAGATGCGTTAATGCAGTTATTGAAGTTACAGTGCAGTAGATGAGTTAATGCAGTTATTGAAGTTATAGTGCAATAGATGAGTAGATGCAGTTAGTTATGCAATAGATGCAGTAATGCAATGGATGAGTTACAGTGCAGTAGAGAAGTTGGTGCCGTTATTGAAGTTACAGTGCAGTAGATGAGGTAATGCAGTTATGAAAGTTACAGTGCAGTAGATGAGGTAATGCAGTTATGAGAGTAGTCCATTAGTGCAAATGAGCATTCAGTGTAATATTCCTGGTGTGCAAGTGAGCAGTATAGAGTGCAAATGATGCTATGTGTGTGTAAACAGTCCGGTAGAGCAGATAACATGAAGTACTGGTGTGTACAGTTCAGTCATGCATGCCAGCCCTGTAGTGCAATGTAAACAATGTAATGGCAGCATTAAAGTTAAAGTTATGAGGGGTAGTGGAATCAGTGGGGAGCAGAGTTCAAAAATGAAACAGTTCTGGGAAAAAAGCTGTTTCCTAGTCTGCTGGTTTTTGTCCGGAGGCACCTGAAGCGTCTACCGGAAGGCAGGAGAGTAAACAGTCTATGAGCGGGGTGAGAGGAGTCCTTGAGAATGCTGACGCAGACAGCGTTTCTTCTGGATGTCCTCAATGGAAGGGAGTGTAGTTCCTGTGATGCGCTGGGCTGTTTTCACCACCCGCTGCAGTGCCTTGCGCTCAGCAACAGAACAGTTCCCGTACCAGACTGTGACACAGTTGGTCAGGATGCTCTCTATCGTGCAGCGATTGAAGTTCACCAGGATAGTTGAAATAAAAGTTTCATCCACAACATTGCTGGTGTTACACAACCCACAAGTCGACAGAAGCGTCAACGCCCTGTGCCATGTTAATTAGTCATCCCTGCATTTCCATATTATGTAAAATTACAATTGAAACATATCCTAGGAAATGCTATAATCTAAATCCATATATCAAAATCTTCTTGAATGAGAGCATGTTTTACTACACAGCCACAGTGAGACGAACCAGATCTGCACTGGACTCACGGCAAATCATTTAAGGAAATACTAAATGTACTTCTGCACTAAATGATGTTTTTATGAATGTATTTCATTTGAAGAATTTCTTAGATTTGATGCATAGGCCTCTTTAAAATCTATTCAGATTCAGATTCATTTGCATTTTATATAATAATAATCAGCCACAGTTTCAGACATATATGATTGTCTCTCAAACTGTATTGTTTTCCTAATTTAATATTGGATTCATATTATCATGTTGTTTAACGTGTAAATGAATAATAATGTGACAGCATAAACCTGCTAGTTGTAAGCAAACCTTTGACGCTTCGCACGCCAGCATCTGCTCCATGGCTGCTTATGACTATTTTCTTCTGTTTTGAATATGTCGCCTTTGTTTACATTACTACTTTGCCTGGACTGTGCTTGGTTTCTTATCTCTTTATTCTGATTGGCCGGTGAGTTCCGCAGGAATTGACGGCAGATGCAAATGCAATCAAATGAAGTTTTAGTGAAATGAGCAAAACAAGAAGAGGTAGAACAGGACAAAAAAGGAGATGTTTTGCTTTGTGCATTGCTAGTATCAGTGGGGTGATGTCACTGACTGGACTGCTCACATCCACATTTCCATTCATCTGTCTGAGGAGAAACATCCTTTGAAAATTGAAATTTGACTTTTGTTTTAAGGTAAGTTCTTGCTTTTTAACAGTAGTTATTGGAACCAATGAATGTCAAAAGATGGAACCTGTGACCACGATGCTAAATCAATGTCCAATGTGATGTTTTCTCTCTTGGTTTTTAGTCGGACAGAATCATGCAACAAACATTTCGAGCGGTCACAAACAACTCTGGGATACTTAT
Source organism: Triplophysa siluroides (assembly GCA_006030095.1). NCBI lineage: Eukaryota > Metazoa > Chordata > Actinopteri > Cypriniformes > Nemacheilidae > Triplophysa > Triplophysa siluroides. The sequence continues at coordinate 239,349 of VCII01000143.1, read as the reverse complement.
ATGGAGAATTGAGGTAGGTTTTCAATTCAACTCAAGCACAAGACAAACGGAATCATTCGTGATTCAACAAGTGAATCATGCCTAATCTTGTCTTTCTGCATGATGTATTGCGAGTTTCTAGCACAAGTCAACCTTTCTGTGAGAGATACAGTGGTTTATGGTGATCTGCCGAGAAATGCACCATAGGCACAATAGCCGCTAGTTTATCACTATATTCATTATGTCATTTGTAATTGATTTCTGGTTTGTGTGCATGAATGTAAACCAGTGATGGATAGGCTAATGTACATCCAGAAACGCAGGAGAGTGTGAAGGTCCTTTCAAAAGCCTTTCAATTATAACGTCTTGGTTACGTATGTAACCTCAGTTCCCTGATGGAGGGAACGAGACGTTGTGTCGAGAACGACAGATGGGGTTCGCCCTTGAGAACCAATCAACTCTGACTACTATAGAAAAGGCCAATGAAATTTGGCGAATGAAATTTGCATGCCGGGCTCCGCCCCCGGATATCCGGTATAAAAGGAAGCCGGCGTGCAGCATTCATTTACCTCTTGTTCTGAAGAGCCTGAGAGCCTCTCACGACTGCAGCAGAATACGATACGTGTTAGTGGCATAAGGGACACAACGTCTCGTTCCCTCCATCAGGGAACTGAGGTTACATACGTAACCAAGACGTTCCCTTTCTGTCGGTCTCTCGACGTTGTGTCGAGAACGACAGATGGGGTTGCCTATGGAAAACGCCACAACGCTGTATCGCGTCACAATCTCAGCGAAGCGACGGTAACAAGCCTGGGCGTGTCAGCTCGAACCTTTCGTGAAACTTGTAACCTTCCAGTGTGGTGGTCGGGGGTTCCAGAGCTTTCTTGGAGAAAGATGGGTACAGCCCTGACCGGTAACCTTTCACGGACGGGGCCTTAGCTCTCTATAGGCGAGAGGCCGTCCGGCTCGGGTTTACACCGGGAAAAGCGCAACTCTTAATCAGAGAAGCGCTGCAGAGGCCACCTCCTACCCGTGGGGAGGAATATGGTGGAGATATATATATGGTCTCGTCCTTGGAGGAGAACGCATGGAACGTGCGGACTGGGTAGTTCACCGCGAGGTGGAGGTCCACCTGGGGAAGCTCATGGGTTACCATGTGTGGGAACCATTGTCATGAGGGTATAGCAGACGGAACAGCCCACGGCGGGGGGTGATACTGCGTCTGATAGCACCAGGTCGGTTAGAACTATCTGTGATAGGTCATATGGTATCCCGGCCTAAGGGGGAAGGCTGCTCTGCCCAGCCAAGCCCCAGGGGGTGCTTGCTTAGTGATGGATGGAATGCCTGTTCTTAACCAGGTCTGGGTAAGAAGGAAGGTTGGTGAGGTACCAGTTTCTTAGCCATGTGTTTGGGTAAGAAGAAAGGTAGATAGCACACTGACCCAACCTCTTGGAGGGTGGGAAGATGCTTTCGCAGGCATACGCCCCCCCGGATGCCAGTCCTACATGTCGCCACGCAGGACGTGGGCTGACACCGGGTTTACGCGAAGGATGTTAACCCTTGCGAAGGTGTTTGGGCGTAGCCAACCCCGCAGCTCTACAGATGTCTGCTAGAGAGGCGCTTCTGGCCAGTGCCCAGGAGGTGGCTATACCCCGTGTGGAGTAAGCCCTCAGTGGGCATGGGAGATTCTGAGATCGGAATGCCGTCGTAACGGCATCCACGACCCAGTGCGCCAACCTCTGCTTGGAGACAGCCTTCCCCTTCTGCTGTCCTCCAATACAGACAAGGAGCTGGTCAGAGCTACTGAAGCCCTGCGTGCGGTCCAGGACACAACACGGATGGGGTTGGGTCTTCCTCCCCGATGGGGAGCGCCTGCAAGTTCACCACTTGGTCCCGAAGGGGAGTAGTGGGAACTTTGGGCACGTATCCGGGCCCGGGTCTCAGGATAACGTGAGAGTTACCAGGGCCGAATTCAAGGCAATCCGGGGACACAGGGAATGCTTGGAGGTCCCCTACCCTCTTGAAGGAAGCGAGCGCCACAGGGGGGCCGTCTTACTCAGGTGAGGAAGATCGGAGCCTCTGGGGGCTCTTGGACCCACGTTAGGGTCTCAAGAGGGTATGGAGGAGATGAGGCGGCTTCCGCCCCTCTCGCGCTCGTTAGGAACCTGGTGACCAGGTCGTGTTGCCCTAGAAACTTTCCATCAACTGATTTGTGATGAGTGGCAATAGCGACTACATACACTTTCAGTGTGGAGGGGAGATGTTAGTCTCCAGTCTCGTGAGAAAGGGAACACAGTCCTGATCAAGCACCTCAGTGGGTCTTTCTCGTTGAGAAAGACACCAGGACGAGAAGAGGCACCGTCTAGAGGCGTGTAACCGCCTGGTAGATGGGCCCTAGCCTGGGTGATGGTCTCAGCCGTATAGGGGGAGTAGCCATCTCAGGATCTTCTCGTCCCGTCTAGAGACCAGACATGGGTTTTCCAGAGGTCTGATCTGGGATGCCAGAACGTGTCCTTCCCCTGAGAGAGCAGGTCCTCTGTCAGAGGAATGGGTCAGGGGGAGTCGCTGTCCAGAGCATCAGCTCTGAAGCCAAGTGTGGTTAGACCAGTGCGGTGTAACCAATAACACTTGGTGCTCCTCTTCCCTGATCTTGCACAGTGTCTGTGCAAGGAGGCTCCTGGGGGTGGAAGGTGTGCTTCCGCCCGTCCCGTGGTCAGCTGTGCGCCAGGGCATCCGTGCCGAGGGGGGCCTCGGTCAGGGAGTACCAAAGCAGACAATGGGTGGTGTCGTGGGAGGCAAAGAGGTCTATCTGTGCCTGTCCGAACAGCACCCAAATGAGCTGGACCGGGGGTGGACCACTCTCCGCAAGGCGTATACTGACGAGAGAGCGTGTCGGCTGTCTGGTTCAGTTTGCCTGGGATGTGTGTGGCCCGCAGGGAGCGGATCACCTGCTAACTCCACAGGAGGAGGCGTCGGGCAAGTTGTGTTAGCTGCCGTGAGCGTACGCCGCCGTGAGCGTACGCCACCCTGGCGATGTACGCTACGGCTGTCGTGCTGTCCCGGAGGACCAACACGTGCTGTCCCTGCACTAGAGGCCGGAGCCTTCTCAGCGCAAGCAGCACAGCCCACAACTCTAGGCAATTGATATGCCAGCGCAGACAGGGGCCCGTCCAGCGCCCCGCTACTGCGTGCCCGTTGCACACTGCGCCCCACCCCTGCAGCGAGGCGTCCGTCGTCACCACGACGTGCCTCGTAACCTGCCCGAGGGGAGTCCCCGCTCGGAGGAAGGTCATGGAAGACCAAGGGGTTAGGGTGCGTCGGCAGCAGGGCGTCATCACCATGCGCCTGCTGCCGGGTGTGCCACGCTGTCCTCGGAACTTGACTCTGTAGCCAGTGTTGGAGCGGTCTCATGTGCATCAATCCGGGGGTATTACCCCCGCGGAGGACGCCATGCCAGGAGCCTCTGAAATTTCAGGGGAACCGCCGACTGCCTGAAGTGTTCCAGGCAGTTCAACACTGACTGGGCGCGTGCTGCGGACAGCTGCGCCGTCATGGTGACAGAGTTTAGTTCCATACCGAGAAAGAGGATGCTCTGCACTGGGGAGAGTTTGCTCTTTTCTCGGTTGACCTGAAATCCCAATCGATCTAGATGCCGGAGCATCAGGTCCCTTTGTGTACACAACAGATCTCGCGAGTGTGCCAGTCGTCGAGATAGTTTGGTACCCGCACACCTTTTTCCCGAAGGGGAGAAAGGGCGGTTTCCACGATCTTCGTGAAGACCCGTGGAGACAGGGACAGACCGAAAGGAGGACTCTGTACTGATATGCCCCCCTCGAACGCGAACCGTAGGAACGGCCGGTGTCGAGGGGAATCGAGACATGAAAGTAAGCGTCCTTCAGGTCGATTGCCACGAACCAATCCTGACACCTGATAGATGTCAGGATGCGCCTCTGCATGAGCACCCTGAACGGCAGCTTTGTGAAGGTGCTTTGTTCAGGGTACGCAGAACTATGGGGCGCAACCCACCATCTTTCCTGGGAACGATGAAGTGCGGGTCGTGACCCACTGAACATCTTGGTTTTGAGGGACGAACTCGATGCCTGTTTTGCCAGAAGGGTGGTGACCTCTACCCGAAGTCGGAGGCGTCCCTGCCTCTGACAGAGGGAGAGATGATGCCCCGAAACTTGGGAGAGTCTCTGGCGAACTGGATCGAGTAACCAAGACGGACCGCCCTCATTAGTCAGCGAGACAGTGTGGGCAGCTCTCGAGCTCCCAGGGACTGTGACAGGGTGACCAAGGGGACGGTCTGCTTCATCATTCCCATGGTGGGTGGTTCGTCGGCTGGCGGAGCTACCCTTCTGTCACGGGGGTCCCCGGAGGGAAGGTTGGCTCCGCCTTTTTTACCTGCCTGGCGGGACCGCTGCACGCACTGTCGATTTGAGAGTGGTGCCAGCTGTCGTGTGTGTACGACCCAACGCCTCGCCAGGGCGTAAGGTCGGGTCGCCGGGCACAGTCCAGTGGAGTGTGCGATCGGCTGTAAGTACACCCGGGGAGAACGGAAAAACTCTGCGAGTAAGTGGGCGCCAGGCCCTGAAAAGGCCGTGGCCGTGGCTGTGAAGGTCGGGCCCGATGTTGTTCTCCTTGGGGTCTTCCCGTCAGTGTCCCCTCTCGGGAGAAGGTTGCTGACGGGGTGGAGGTTTCCCCCTCGACCTCCGCTTCCGGGGTGCCGCCTGTGGGGGCACAGAAACCGGAGCCGATGTCGAAGGGGTCCTGGGTTGCCGGGAAGCAGACGTCACGCGGGATCTCGGAGGCCTAGGCGGCCGAGTCGCGGCGTGGAGAAAATGTGGCTAATTGCCACTGTCTGCTTCACCGTCAAAAACTGCTGAGCGCAGTCCTCGACGGTGTTACCAACAACCCACCCTGCGAGATGGGTGCATCAAGAAAGCGGACTTCCTTGGTGTCACTCTTCTGCGCAAGGTAAAGCCGGGGGTGACTCTCCTGGACCACTACCGTGGACATCGTCCGACCCAGGGTCCGTGTCGCGCCTTGGTCGCCCATAGAGCGCTGTCAGCGGCGGCACGGAGATCCTGCATTATACCCGGGTCGGCCTTACCCTCGTGGAGCTCTCTCAACGCCTTGGCCTGGCGGACCTGCAGGATGGCCATGGCATAGAGAGAGGAGGCAGCCTGGCCCGCGGCATCGCAAGCTTTCGACACCAGTGGTGCCGAAGTCTTACGCGCTTTGGACGGTAGGCGTGGCCGATTCCCCCCCAGGTGGTAGCCGTCCGCGGCACAGGTGCACCGCAGGCGGACGTTCCACCCGGGGGATCTCGACGTAGCCTTGGCTGCCCCACCATCGAGGGAAGTAAGGGAGCCGGAGCTGGTTTCACCGGAACGGTCCGTGAGTGGAGCGCTCCAAGTTTTACACAGCTCCTCATGCACCCCCGGGAAAACATGGCACCCGGGGTGGGCGCGGTTTGCACCGCGCTCCGACCTCAGGAACCACATATCCCCGGGTTAGCACGGATGACATCACTTCTGCTTCCTCCTGAACTCGACCGCTGGGGTGGAGCTCGGATTCGTCAGAGTCGGATGCCAATCTCCCTCCGATGCTGCGAGCGACATCTCATCTACGTCACACATCGTTTCCGAGTGTGTGCGTGAGAATCCGGACGGTATGCCACCGCCGGTTGGGGAACGTTCAGAAGAGCGAATCGGGGTGCGATCGGCCCGTGAGCACTTGGCTGGCGGGTTTACGTTCGCAGAGTTCCCCATATCACTAACGCTGCTAACGTGGGTGGTCATCGGGGCCGTAGCCACAGATGTCACGCCCGGGTAGCAGACGAAATGGTGGCTGGTTCCCGTAGGAAGACAGCCACCTGTGACCGCAATTTCTGAATGACAATCTGCCCACAGTGCGGGCAGATGTGTCAACGAACGCTGCTTCAGTGTGCTGGACGCCCAGACACCTAATGCAGCGATCGTGTCCATCCCCCTCCTCGATGAGGGTGCCGCACCCAAGAGAACAGCGGGACATGCCGCGCTGGAGAATGCTCAGTCAGTCCTGAAAAGGACCTTTTAGAAAAAATCTCTATCACCTCCGGAACTGCCGAGACGCCCAGGGGAAGGTCGCTGCAGGTAGGGACGATCCGCTGCTACACGTCGTAGATCCAGCAATGTAGAAGAAGAAGAAGAAGAAGAATCCATAGAATTCGTTCTGTTCGTAGTCATGAGCGAAGGCTCTGAAGAACAAAAGGTAAATGAATGCTGCACGCCGGCTTCCTTTTATACCGGATATCCGGGGGCGGAGCCCGGCATGCAAATTTCATTCGCCAAATTTCATTGGCCTTTTCTATAGTAGTCAGAGTTGATTGGTTCTCAAGGGCGAACCCCATCTGTCGTTCTCGACACAACGTCGAGAGACCGACAGAAAGGGAACTGCCGTTTCTTTTAGATGCTTCTTTGTGTGATTTCCTTGAAAAGGTTTTTAAGTGATGGATCCTTTGGCATAAAATCTGTCACAGGGCTCTAGGTGAATTGTACTCTTTCTTATGAGGGTGAAAATTGTGAAAAAATCGAAGGGGGATGTTCTGGAAAGTTTCATGGAGATAAATAATAAACCACATTGAGCTTATGAGAAGAAGATTAGTCATTGGCAGCATTTAGAGTTTAACAAACCAATTTCAGAACTATATTTTATTCATTAGTAATTCAGGCGGAGCCAACAAACACAGACATTCCTCATTCAGAATGTTGAGAATCACCAACAGGTATTGACAACCATTCGTTATCAAGTCAGAAAACGTCTGCATGGCACTCGTTGACACTATGAAGCCGTGCCTGGATGCAAATCACTGGAACTGTAATTGTCATGTGACCTAGACGCGCTGTCATCTCTATTCTCACTTGAGTGGGAGAGCTGACAGTGAAAGTTCACTTCTGATTCTGATATTTTAGCAGAGGCACTGAGAAAAAGACCAGACAAATCGCACGCTGCTCTTAAGCGTTCAGTAATGGTCATGGCAGATGTGGAGATAATTCTGTTGCTTTAATTTCATCAAACAAAATCGAATTAATAATACCAGAAGTTTCTATTTTATTGTGCACATGAATTCCATGTTTTATAGATTGTTTGCACATGACATCAAGGCACTGCGTAAAGTGCTGATGGAGGGCAGGCAGTGGTTTTCTATATAGGAATTCACTATCACAAATTCATGTCTATGTTTTGCCTCGCTTATGGTTGTTCAAATCAAAAATGTCTGAAACCTAGCTGAAATCCACAGTTTTGAGGAGCCAGGTCGGGAGACTTAATGAGGGTTAATGTACCTACAACAATGACCAGGAAAGTCAAAATTTCTGTCAAACCAAAAGAACCAGCCCTTATAAACCAGATAAAGTGAAAAATCTCGCGTTTTTCACCAGAGAAATCCATTATGAGTCTCTATGATAACCTGCCCACAGTTGTTTGTTTTGCTTTTGTGTACTACTTACTGTTTGAGACACAAGATAATGCAACAACTGCCGCAGATGATTCAATACCACGATCCCTTTGGTGTGGAGTCTCCACACTCTCCATTAGTAAAGTATTTTAAATAAACAGTTAGTATCCAATCATTTACTTATGAGGTAAGTAGCTGTGTAATAAGTGCCATAAAGTACTGCCAGTCAATTGATATCACAAATAAACCCGAAAATCCTCCTTGAAATATTCTGTGTGAATGCGAGGCAACGCCACACCCACATGTTACGTGCGTGTGTACGTAGGAGCGTGATGGCGGATGATCACACGTTTGAATAAAGAAGTCACTGAGTGTCCAAGGCGTCCTATGGAAGCAACAGCTGAATGTGTTTTTCCGTGAGTACAGATCTACACCTCACAGTACCATAGGGACTTCACCAGCGGAGTTGATCTTTCAAAGGAGGGTGAAAAGAAAGATACCCTTAGCTTTTCCAAGCATCATTGCTGCTGATGCCGACATCCGCAAAAGGGCAAAGGACACAATGAAAACCTTCTCCAACACACGCAGACATGCCACACTCTCTGACATTAAACCCGGAGACACCGTGCTATGCTGACAGCAGAAGCATACTAAACTAAAAATGCCAAACCACTTGCAGTCACCAAAGTCAAGGGCACCATGGTAACTGCAGAAAGAAATGCACGTTCAGTCACAAGGAATTCTTCTTTCTTCAAAAAACGTAATCATGGTGTGTCAGAATTTTTGTTGGAATTTGGATTTAAGAACGAGATGGAAGAAGCTGATGTGCACAGCACTCCCTTAAGGTACCCCACTAGATCTAATCGCAGGCCCCCTGCTCACCTGTCTGATTATGTTTAGATGGCCTGTGCAGTGAAATTGAACATCAATAGAAACTTTTCAAAGTGATTGTTTCAGATACTAGGTAAATATGGAATGTTTAAACACCTTGTAGCAGAGTGATTACAACACCCTAGTTTGTCAGTTTGATTGTAATTGTACATTTACATTAACATTTAGGCATTTGGCAGATGCTTTTATCCAAAGCGACTTACATTGCATTATCCTATACATTTATACATAGGTATCTGCAATCCCCTGGGATCCAACCCACAACCTTGCGTTGTTAGCGCAATGCTCTTACCACTGAGCTACAGGAAAGCTAGTAGTAATTGTAGTAATGTTTTGTTGGCATGACAAAATGCACAATATTGTGTCTTCAGTGCATGTTATTTTTGCAAACTTTACTGAACTCTATATTTATTTAAACTTATTCAGTTTAAATGTGTACAGCAATATTTTCTGAAAAAAAAAACAGTGATGTAATACTATGTGTGAATTCTTGTTACATGAAGGAGCGTGATGGGGGATGAACACATGTTTGAATAAAGAAGTCACTGAGTGTTCATGCATCTGTGTCTGATGGCCACTTTTATTTCAAAATGATGAAATAACAAGTATTACTCTCCTGTCCTTTAAAAAATGACCCAATTGGCTAGCGTTCCTCAAATCTTACCCTGGAGAGCCAATGCCCTGCAGAGTTTAGCTCCAACCCTGATGAAACACACATGAGCAAGCTAATAAAGGTCTTCAGGATCACTAGAAAACCACATGTGAGTGAGTTTGATCAAGATTTGAGCTAAACTGGCCCTCCAGGATTTAAAGAACCCTGCCATAAGCAGTACTGGGCAGTATCGTCGCTATAAGTAGCGACATTACCACAGACCTGGGCATTGTATGGCCGCGTAGATGGAAAAAAAGTAAGTGGTCCAAGCCCCAATCCCTGAGGGACCCCAGTGATCATGTGGTGAGCAGTGGACAGCGAGCCCCTCCATGACACCCTGAAGGATCTGCTGGAGAGGTAGGATTTGAACCAGCAGAGCGGAGTGCCTGAGATTCCTAGCGATGACAGTGTTGCTAGCAGTATCTGATGATTGACAGTGTCAAACACTGCAGATAGGTCTAGCAGAATCAAGATAGAGGATTTAGATTCCGCCTTTGCTAGCAGCAGTGCTTCTGTGACCAATAGCAGTGCAGTCTCAGTGGAGTGGTTTGTTTTGAGGCCAGACTGCTTGTCATCCAGTAGTTTGTTCTGGAATAGGTAGGAAGACACCTGGTTGAAAACTGCCCTTTCAAGTGTTTTTGCAATAAATGGGAGGTGAGAGACAGGTCTGTCAATTTTACTTGAGCCTTAACAGGAATATTTTATAGGAATGGGACAAAGCAAGATTTTATTGAAAGGAGACCACATTTATCCAAATTCAAAGATAGACCAGAGAACACACTAATAAGGTCAAGAGCGGTAGGGATCTGTAGTCTAAAGAACCTGTGACAGTCTCTGCCTCCACATTCCCCCACGGACTACACCAGTCTCCTGTTAGTCTCCTGCACGCAGCGGGCCTGCCGAGCGCACATGCCGTGTTGCTCCCAAGCCTGCTCTTCGCTGCACTCGCAAACGGTACCCTCGCCACAGTGCTCCCGACCGGTGTCCAGGCATCTCCACTCACGAGACCCCTACTCAGCCTTTCCCCTCATGAACTACTCCTGCTAGAGTTTGACACCCTTTACAACCGACAGACTGCCCCAATCCCTCTCCAGTGTTCCCCGAGACATCTCCAGAGCTCCACCCCAACCTCTCTCCAGTGTCCAGCTCTGAGTCATCTTCAGCACTCTTCTCAGAGGTTTCCCCTGGCTCCGCCTCAGAGGCTTTTTATGGGGGGGGGCTATTATGCCCCAGATGCCGTGGCCGGGCCCTGTCTCCTTTGGCAAAGGTACGAGGGCCGATGCGATCGTCATGGCCACCTCCAGCCTCCTCGCCATGGCTAGAACAACCGTCACCATCTCTACGTCTGATCCAGCTCTCCCAGTTCCACTGTAATGGCCACAGCGGTGGTCATCACCAGCTCTCTCAGCCCCATCATCACGGCCATAGTGGTCCTCTGGTTCCTGTGTCTAACGGTGCGGACCGCACCCCTGTGGCTTCCCAAGCTAGCAGTCGAGGGAGGAGTTGAAAATTAGCAGTCAATTTTGAAATGTGGACACCTGCTGCTGGCTGTAGTGAAGTCCGCGCTTTGTTTCCTTGGATTTGTCCAATAAACATACATTTAAATGAAAAAGTAGCAACCATAAACACTTCATATTGCGTATGTTATGTGATGCTTAACACCGTGTGCCTAAAAATCATAGTAATTGATCATTAATAAGTATTAGTTGAACCGAATGTGTAAGAATAAACCCGAAATGCACGTGATTGTTGTCATGCGATGTATCTAGCCAATCATGAAAAGCTGTGTCGTCATCACAGCCTGGTGCAGCCGGTCTTGAGATGCTGCGCTGGCTGAGCTAGCCGGCTGTTCTCTAAATGCTCTCGCGTTACTTTGATGCCACAAGTGAAAAGTCACGTGTTCAAGTCAGAACAAAATTTCTAACCGACATGCAACAGTCTGCATAAAGTTGAACTCACCTAATGTGTTCTTTGTGCCCCTCTATCTTGTGTCTTGGCCCTGCCCTGTCCTCCTTATTCATTAATTTGTTCTGATGACCTCTTTACAGCCATGTTGCATTATTAAATCTGCTTTGGCTTCCTTTAACGCCAAATGTGACAATTTCACACTTTTTTTACCCTAGAAAATGGATCTGGTTTTGGTCCCGGAGAGTGCTCATGGACAATTTTATGAAAGCGACTGCTATTTATTGTTGCAAGTAAGTGCATGCAAAAGATTTCAATTTAATACCCATAAATCACAGATATCAAACTGGTGGCAGGTGACAAGCTGAATCAGGTGCGTTTAATTAGGGTTGGAGATAAACTGTGCAGAACTGTGGGTGTCCAGGAATTGAGTTTGAAACCCCTGTTCTAAACATCTAACACCAACATATGTTACAAAACTTCAAAAGCAAAAAGAATATTCCAAAAGTCTTTTTTTCTGGTAGGATTGCTATTGGTGTTTGCTCATCGTATCCCCATGTCATTCTGAATTTTCTTTTATCCATCTGCAGACACGCAAGGCTGGCAAATCAGCATACTACGACATACATTATTGGCTAGGTTCCATGTCCACACAGGATGAGCATGGAGCTGCTGCCATCTATGCCATGCAGCTGGATGAATTCCTGGGAACCTCACCCGTGCAGCACCGTGAGGTTCAGCACCATGAGTCCAGCATCTTCTGTGGATACTTCAAACAGGGCATCATGTGAGCACAATTGTTTATGATTTATTATTCATCTAGCTGCAAACGTTTGTCTGCCTCTCATCATCTCTGTTTGAAATGCAACGCTGCGGGTCATTCTACACACTCATCTTTGTGTTGTGAGTTTTCATTTGCTTGCTCAATAACTGAACCAAACAGAATTGATTCATTTAGGTTAATGGTCTTGTTTCCTCCGGAGTTTATTGATGGTTTTATAACAAGAATAAAAATCACTCATCTAAGAATTGTTGAAAAATTGTTGTACACCAGGAGTCGGGAAGGAATTTTAAAGTTCTATACTTGATCGTTCGTACTCACAAGCGTTCATGAGTAACTCCAGCCGTCATTCAGATGTGTGTTTTCTCAGATACAAGTCAGGAGGCGTGTCCACTGGAATGAATCATGTGCAGACAAACACGTATGACATTCAAAGACTGCTTCACGTGAAAGGAAAGAGGAAGGTGACTGGCACAGAGGTGAGCAAACTCTTGTCTTCAGTATAATCACTTCTGCTAGTGCCCACAGCTCATTGACTAACCTGTTTTCCCACTCGTGCCTGTATTTGTGCAATATAACTTCTTAAGTATTTCAAAACAAGGAAATGAGTGGAAATGTAACCCAAGAAAGATTCTTCAGAGTATCCGAACTAATGAATGCTACTGATGTGTTATGTGGATGAATTCGTGTGGCGAAACCACATGTGAGATTTCGTTCACATCTTTAAAGGGGTGATTTCATGAAAACCAGACGTTTGCCATGTTTAAATGCTAAAATCGGGTCTCTTGTGCATCTGCCAACTCAGAAAACGTGAAAAAAGACAAAAAACTCTCTTAATGACGTAAGCAGTCATTCTTATTATAATATTTCGGCCCCTTGTTCTGAACGTGTCCACCCATTGCGTCGCTGCCATTGTTGTTTTCGCATGTGTGAAGCTCCAACACCACGGAAGAAGTAGCAAAGCTTATGAACTGTTGTGTTGTTGGCTGCACAGACCAACACAGAAGAATGTTCCCAGCCTCACGGGAGACAAGAGAGCGATGGATTTATTTAGTTTTCAATGGAAAGCATCCACACTGTAGATAACTGATGATATGCAATCTAGTCGCATTCAGGCTGTGTATTAGAAAGCTATGTTCATATATGGTCCTGGAGTGCCCCCTTGTGGTGGCACACGTTTTATATACAAATGACAGGTTGTGGAAGCGATACGAGCTCCCGAGGTGAGCTAATAAACATGTTGCATCCAAACGTCTCCATTTTTATAACAAACTACACACACTGAACGAGGCAAAGCTACAAATAAAGACATTGTAAATACGGGTTTATTTTACGTAAGACCCCGGGGACCTGCGGCAACTTAAAGTAGATAAAATGTCACTGTGACACGTATGTCCGTTCACTATTAGAAAGCAATGTGTGCGGCTTGTAAACATGTGACGGGATTGTCCTGTGTCATGTTAATTTGACTTAGATAAGTACTTAGGATGCGTTCGTCTTGAGTATCTTCACTTCAGAAAACTGTGTGTATGGTTTGCTAACACGCGACGCGGTTCTCTCTCCCGAGAGCAGTCGTGACCAGACCAACAGGGACCGGAGGGTCTTCACGAAAGGCCCCGGGGGAAACAGGCGTGCTTATCAAAAACAACATGTTTGGTGTTCAAAGACGAGACCTTGTTTCTCGTTCGCTTTATGTGACCAATACTTTATTTTTTGTCACTGGAAGCACAGGCTCACAGCCCTGTCTGCGTTTTCTGCTGAAAAGGGGGCGGAGACTAGCAGCTCCCTTGCACTTAAAGAGACACACACACCAAAACAGCGCATTTCTCCTCACATGCAAAGGTGGGCATGTAGCGCATGATATATTAAAAGATCTGTGGTGTTTTTGAGCTGAAACCCCTATGATTTATATTACATCTGTGGAAAACTAGAAAGAAATCACCCCTTTAAATATCCGAAGCATTTGACTGCACATCGAAGACATCTGGCACGAAATTAACCTGTTGTGAACCGCGCACAAAGTCCTCTTTTCCGCAAACATAAGTAAAAAGTGTCTCTTGACTCATCCTTGCCCCCTTATTCTTAATGTAGAATTGATGCCAAATGTTTGTGAATTTTCCTCAATAAATTGTTGCTCTTGTTCCTGTAGCTCAGTGGTAGGTGGGTTGGATCCCAGGAGTTTGCACATACTTAGAAACAAATGTATAGGATAATGCAATGCAAGTCGCTTTGGATAAAAGCGTCTGCCAAATGCGTAAATGTAAATGTAGCCCGGAATACAATTAAAATCCAGAAATGGTGTCCAGAACAGACACAACTGGAGATGTTAAGGCCAACTACTTTCATTTTGTGTTTTTTGTAGGTGGAGATGAGTTGGGGAAGTTTTGACACTGGCAGTGTTTTTCTCTTGGATCTTGGCAAGACCATTATCCAGTGGAATGGGCCCGAAAGCAACAAACAAGAACGGTTGAAGGTTCACATCTAGTTTATATTTTGTTGCTCTTACGTGACATATTTTAGGTGGAACTATAATTTTTATGATAGGATTAGGTAATTATGGCAAACAAATTTTAATCCTTAAAGCGCTAACAAAGTGTTAAAATAGCTTCTTTGCTTCATTTATTAAAGAATGGGTTCAAATAGGTTTAGATTTTCGGGATTACGACCTTGGGACCTCAGTTTGAAACAGAAATTACAAGGACCCATCACCCAGGATCATGTGGTCGTAAAGGGCAATGTTGCTTCCATGAAATGACCATCTTACGTTACATGGTTGGGTGACATTTCTGAGTTTGTGTAAACCAACGTTCAACCTGATTTTGCCAAGTGGTTGATGTCCTCAGGACAACATATTTTGTTGACCTAAGGACAACATTTTTATAAATTAAACCTAAACCCACACCAAACCCCTACCCTTACCCTAACTGACCCCTAAAATCAGAGGGAAATGATAAGTGAAAAACAACGGTCTAGAAGCATCTAATCCTGGTAGGAAGATTCAACTTAAAATAAACTGTAAACTTATATCTGAAATCTGATTGGTTGATTTAAATGTTGTCCCAGGGTCAACATGATGTTGTCCTAAGGATATCAACCACTTGGCAAAAACAGGAGAGCCGTAAACCAACAGTGGGGTTCTTCATCATTTATAACTATGAGTCCAGCATGTTTAAGAGTGTGTACTATATGCACTAAAAGTGCTTCTTAGCTCGTTATCATAGGGCAGCGTTACTCAAAGTGTGGAGCGGGACAAACGGGAGGAAATTGGGTCAGAGTGAGCTCTAAAAAATAATTCTGTGGGCTTAGTAAATCGCATAAAATAATCAGCTATCTTAACTTAATAAAATCTTTTAAAATCATTTAACTGATCTTTTAGTGGGACATATATACTGTACATAAAACAATCCCAAAGTTAATTTCTCTAAAATGTACATACAGTATATTTGTTTAAGTTCAGATGTATTTTTTTACTTATATTTACTCAATTTAAACTGTATATTTCATTGATTTCACAGCTTTAAAACGTACAAATTTTTTTGTGTAAATAGTTTCACATAAAATCACAGTTCAAAACCAAAGTCTGCTTTATTGTCAATTCTGCCACATGTACAGTACATACATATAGAGGATTGAAATTGCATTACTCTCAGACCCATGGTGCATACAAATAACACTAACACAGAATACAAATCACAGTTAAATGTTTGATTATAGTGCAAAGTACACGGCAAAGTTCTCATTAGGCCTTGTCCCTCAAAGGTGCAAAAGTGCAAGCTCACATTAATGTGGTCGTGAAATGAAGACTTCAAAATGCAAAGAATTGAGTGTTTTAGTGTATGTACGTGCAGTGCTACTTTTACGCTGTTTATGCTGTTTTTTTGCTGACTGTAAGGGCATGATGCTGGCCAAGGACACATCAGAGACCGTGAACGAGGAGGTCGGGCAGAGATTGGGGTGATTGAGGGGGATGCAGAAGAAAAGTCCCCTCAACTTCTGGACATTATGAGCAGCATTCTTGGTGAACGGCCCTCTGTGCTGCCCAGTGGAGCGCCTGATGAAATATCAGACCAGGAGCAAATGACTAAGCTCACCCTCTACCAGTACATATGCTCACATTTACATGCCATACGGCCACTAAAATGTCACTTAGCACATGTTTGATGATCTTACTGACTTCAGGCCTTTTCATGGATTTGTGTCAGGGTTGCAAAGCATCTCTCAACATGTTATGTCCTGTTATCAGTGCTGTCAGTGTAACACCGAAGTGTCAGATTCACTTCATAGATGTGAACAACACAACATGCATTCATGTATTCAAGTCATGCTTTTTTATGTTGAACAGTTCTCTTCTCTTTCTAAAGTGTGTCAGATGAGAATGGAAGTATGAAGATCACTGAGATCGCAACCAGTCCACTAACACAGGACATGTTGAATCATGATGTAAGTACATGATATTACTGCACTGAGTCATGCTTCTGTTGTTTAGTCCAGTTACACTGTAATGTGTTATGATTGATAACCAGTTTAAATATACCATATATATGTTATATAACATAACATAAGAAATATAAGACCATAGCAAGTTGGTCCCTTGACATCTACTCAGAAGTTTCGATCAAAGTCACATGACCAATGACGTCCGAAGCTTCATTTCACACACACGTGACTATTTCATACGCCCTCATGGGTTGTTCCTGCTACAGATTTACTATTATCGTATGAAAGTGTGATTTGTTTGCATGCATCTGCATTTACTTAAAGCCTCTATTCATGAGTTTGACTTCGAGTAATGAACCTTTTCCCGATCCAGTTTTGTTGAATGTTTCGGTGGTTCAGAAATCTTCTTTGCCATCACTTTGTCCAATACATGAAATACCAGGCAAGGGAAACAAGAAAATCTACGTTAGCACAGTGACAATAGTCCGCCCAGATCGATCGAAACGACTGGGTTTAAATAGGCTGAGGTGCAACAGATAACAAGACATGTTGTGAATGCAATCCTGTACCTAAGAGATGACGTATTTTTGTAGGCTAACCCGGAAGTTAGTGGTCCCTCGACCGAAAGCCTATGCATTTTTCCCATAGACATTTGGAAGATCGCAAAAAATAAGCTCTTTGATTAACAAAGTGTGGCAATACGGGTAGCTGAGAGCAAGCTCTCAAATAGCCAAACTATAATACGTCACGACTACGCCACCCCAGCATTGAACCAGCTGGGGAAATACCCCTACAAGGGCACACAAGTTCGTTTCTCTCTCTCCCACAATTACAAGACACGTGAATATGTACAGAAAAATATAATTCTTTATTTAATAATCATAAATAATCTAAATTCAGTCAGTAAAACAATGGTGCTAGCGGGCCAGGTCACTTGTTGGTATATGAGCAACAAAGCGCAGTCAGTACACAGACATGCAGACTCTCGGGATGGAGCTGGTGTGCACCATTAGCTGGGCAGGCCAAGCGGTGGGCCTCAAATTAGCCCACAATGAGGACACCGTGCCCACAACTTTGCAAGCACACACACACACACTGTGAAATACACTACAAGAAAACCTCCACTGCACACTTAAAAAGGAGAATTTCCGCCACCAGGCATAAGATAGCTAGCCTGCCCGCTTTTGGATCACCCCGCTTCTGCGAAAGAAGGAAAGTATACAAGTATATAACTGCAGCCTCTCAGAAAACAGCATTAATGGCTAATGTTGCCAACAATAAACACACCATTGCTTACCGATAGTAGCAAGGCCAAAAGCACAAACCAAAATAAATCAATTATATCTGAATCTAAACCCAAACCAAATATTACAATAAGAAAAAGAAACAAACAATCGTAAAATAGCCGTACGCAACAGCTGCACGCAAAACAGCAGTAAGCAAGGCAGTTGTCAGAAACGGCTGTAACCAAATAGTAATAAACAGAAGCGAAACAAATTATAACAAAAACAATTAAACGAAAATAAACAAAAGCAAAACAGCAGCGTCGAGGCCAACCAGCGTCGTGATCAAACGCCGAATTTAACCCCCAATCAGCAGGACTTCCGTTCACGCATCCGGCAACCCATTCCTTCCTCCCATTTACTGTACAGAGGAATTCACGGGTCATACATATGCAACATAACTACAGTCCCACGCCCGCATATACACCATATCATGGACCTACCGAGCAGGATTGCAGCAGTCACTCTCAACACGCAGTGTTACACGTGTGATCAAATTTCATTAGTAAACCGGAACTTCAGCAGCGATGTAGAGGGAAACCCTGGTCTGATTTGACTAAGACCGCCCAAATGTATACACAAGTAAGGTGGTGTACCTGTCAGTACAACTGAAGAGGAACCTGATGTTCCAAATATGGTAAGAGGCGTTACTTTTCCCTCACATGCTTGCTGTATTCCACCAATCACTACGCACTGGTGAACTGGCCAATCATAGCACACCTCGCTTTTCAGAGCCATGAGCTTTGTCAAAAATCTGCATGTTTCAGAGAGGCGGAGCAAAGAGGAGATACATGGTATGTGGAAAATACAGTGTTTTTGAACCTTAAATCGTGTATACACATAACATTACATCTTAAACATCATAGAATAAAACGTGAAAATATTTTGAGGTTTTGTTTACCACAGACCTTATTTCGAGCGATTTACCTAAAACCCATTCAAAAAACCCATAGACTTTGGAGAGGTGGAACAGGAAGTCCTAAAATGCTGACTCACTTCCGGGTTTTGCATACCAAAATATGTCATCTCTGAGCCTCCCTTTACTGGCTAGTGAGTCCAAAGGCTCATGGGAATTCAAAATGATTGTCAAAGATTTGGGTTGGAGAGCCCTCTGTGGATCTGACAGGCACTCCAACTGGTGATCGTGACAGCTTCACTCTATTGACACATATACGGTTGTGTGCAGGACTGTTATATTTTGGACCAGGGGGGAGTGTCAATATTTGTGTGGAAAGGGAAGACAGCAAACAAAGCCGAGAGACAAGCAGCAATGACCAGAGCTTTGGTAAGTTTCAGCTGTACCATTTCAAACTCATCATTAAACATGGATCATTTATGTATGTTTTCCTTTGTGTTGAACATGTGAAACATAACCTAACCTGGCCTGGCCTGGCCTACATTCAGAGGGAAGTAATATGCTCAACCTAACTTTACCATTGACCCTAAAATCCACAGTGTGATTGGTTGATAGAAATGTTATTGCAGTAAGAACAATGTTGATCCTGGAATGTCCTAGTTGGTGAAATCATGTTTACCATTGTATGGTTTAAGATGTCTTACATGTAACTAGCATGTTCTGAAGCTGCACCTGTAATGCCCTATGCAGGCCACGCCCCTCTTCTAAACACACCCCAAATGAACGCAACCCAAACTTTGCCAGAATGAAATGCTGAATGACCGTGACAAAGTAATAGTTCTGCAGATTACAAATGTTATAATACCTTAACACCCAATCGTCTCTTCCATGTTCTGCCAATGAAATTCCAACTTTTTCAAACAATTTAATAAACAAATATTTCTAAGCATTGAAAATTCCACTTTATCACATAACCTGTGCATCGCAATGTATATGCTGCCATTTTGCTCTGTCAGTGAATGCAGATTTGATTTGTTTTATGGCTTGTGAAATTCAGATCTTTACATTAACGATATGTCTCATTTACATTTTCTTACATTACCTGCACATGATTTCCTATTTGAATGACAATGTCAACACTGTTGCTGTTAGTTACAAAATGATTCTGTTCAATGTCCTAGGTTTAGTCGGTGCTCATATTCATTAGTTCATCCACTCTTTTAGTTCATTTTGTTCACCCATGTCTCTTTACTTATCTCATTAAGTTTTCTTTGTTTGGGTTGTGTATTTAAAGCCTCAGTTCTCTGTGAGTCTTGCTCCGTTCAGGGGGGATGGAACTACAGCATGAGCACACAACACATTGCGTTGTTTACATTATGCACATACGCT
The DNA here is from genome assembly GCA_006030095.1 of Triplophysa siluroides. Taxonomy (NCBI): domain Eukaryota; kingdom Metazoa; phylum Chordata; class Actinopteri; order Cypriniformes; family Nemacheilidae; genus Triplophysa; species Triplophysa siluroides. The sequence continues at coordinate 219,735 of VCII01000143.1, read as the reverse complement.
CCGCTCTGGGTTTGTCATTTTTCGCTCCTCGTTCACACCACGCTCCATCCTGGCTCACTATTCGCTCTGCGCTCTGAAAATGTATGTCCAAGTTCAGTGTAATGTTTTATGCACACTTTTATAGGAAAGCACAGTAAGGTGAAATACCACACTGTACTGTGGTTAGTGTGTGTTGTGGGGGGGATTTGCGTGTGCGCAGAGGGCCAAGGCTCAAATGTCACTGTTCGCTACTGCATAACGTAATGACGCAACCAGTCACAAGAGCCGCGAGAGCCAATTCCATTTCACAATCGAAGCAGATGTAATACTTCTTCTGTGCAATTTTGGAATCTGTGCGCAGCCAGATCTAAGTTTGATGGCGGACAGAGAAGGGGATCAAGATTACATTTACATTTAGTCATTTAGCAGATGCTTTTATCCAAAGCGACCTACAGGTAGGGTAAACAATGGAAGCAATTGGGACAGCATAAGGACAACAAAAAGCATAAGTGCAATCAAAAAGAATACTGGTCTCATATAACCTAACACAGTATACAGAGCTAAGGTTTTTTTTTTAAAAGACTAGAAAAGAAAAAGAAGTAATTTCTGATCAGTCAGGTGCTAACAGAAGAGATCTGTTTTCAGACGATTCTTAAAGAATAAGCTACAGAATCTGCTGATCTTGTAGCAGCGGGCAGATCATTCCACATAAGTGGAACCGATCCAGAGAAGGTACGTGAGAGAGATTTTCACCGGTCACCGAAGCACTGCGGCTAGTCTAGGCGGAATCTAAATCCTCGGTCCTGATTTTGCTAGACCTATCTGCAGCGTTTGACACTGTCAATCACCAGATACTGCTAGCAACCCTGTCATCGCTAGGAATCTCAGGCTCTCCTCTCCGCTGGTATAAATCCTACCTCTCTGGCAGATCCTTCAGGGTCTCATGGAGGGGCTCGCTGTCCACTGCTCACCACATGATCCCTTAGGTGCTTGGACCGCTGCTTTTTTTCCATCTACACGACATCCTGGGAACCCATGATACAGGCACATGGCTTCTCATATCGCTGTTACACTGACGACACCCAGATCTACATCTCGTTTCAGCCTGCCTAGAAGACATCTCAGCTTGGATGAAAGGGCATCACCTCCAGCTGAACCCTGCCAAGACATGACTACTCGTGTTTCTGGCGCATCCCACGGTGCAACAAGATCTCACCATCCAACTTGTCAATAACCACAATCACTCCTTCCAAAGCAGCCAGGAACCTCTGAGTCATATTTGATGAACAGCTGTCCTTCAATGATCACATTGCAAAGACAACACGGTCATGCCGATATGCCTTATTCAACATTAGAAATGTCAGACCCTATCTCACTGAGCATGCGGCACAACTCCTTGTCCAGGCCCTGGTAATCTCAAGGTTGGACTACTGCAATGCTCTCCTTGCTGGTCTTCCTGCAAAGGCTATCAAAACCGCTCCAGCTGGTTCAGAACGCAGCAGCACGCCTCGTCTTCCAACAGCCCAAAAGGGCTCACGTGACTCCCCTTTTCATCTCTCTCCACTGGCTACCGGTTGAAGCCCGTATCAGATTCAAGTCACTAATGCTTGCCCACAGAACTATCACTGGATCTGGACCGGCATACTTTCACACCCTCCTACACCCCATCAAGAACCCTGTGTTCAGCAAACCAGCGGCGTCTTGTATTGCCTTCTCATAAGGGCAGTATATCGCTTTCCCGCTCATTCACAACTCCTACCTGGTGGAACATTCTTCCTAACTCAGTCCGGTCAACCGCATCTCTCACAACATTCAAAAAACTACTTAAAACCCATCTCTTCTGTGAGTACTTGACAGACAAATGAAAAAAAACACTAACCCTCTCTCTTTCTCTCAACAGGTATTGTTCTGGCTTTTGTTGAAACCAGTAACTTTGTATTGGCACCTATTGTATTATTGCTCATGTATGACATTTTGCTTATTGCTCCCTGAACTCTCTGTAAGTCGCTTTGTATAAAAGCGTCTGCTAAATGACTAAATGTAAATGTAAATGTAATGCCTTGGCTGCTCTGCTCCGAGTGCTTCACATGCTAAGCTTGAGTGTAAACTTTTGAATCAGACGTGATTGTGTGCATTCCTGGAGCACGATTAAAGCCTACACAGTGTAGTGGTATCGTACGGCTTTAGAAGATTTGGAATGCAGCACGACCTGTTTGCAATGCTTTATCCTGGTTCATTGGGAAGCGGACAGGTTAAGGTTTAGGGGAGGAGTGGTTAAGGTGATCCAAACTCAATAACAAGAAACCTCAGAAAGTGCATTCTTTCTGCATTCATGTGATTATAAAAGATGAACCAAGTGTTTTTTATTTGTATTCTTATTATATTTTTGCGTTTCTCCAGGAGTTCATTAAAATAAAGGGTTATCCAAATACTACTAAGGTGGAAACTCTCTGTGATGGAGGAGAATCGGCTCTCTTTAAACAACTCTTCAAGACCTGGACTGTCAAAGAGCAGACAAACGGTCTGGGACGCACACATGCTGTAGGGAGAGTGGGTATGTGTATTACTTTCTGGCATGTTCATACTTTCATCATTCCTTTCTTTGTACATTGCCATGTCAAGAAACCAGAATAAAATATGTAAACAAAGAATGGTCTGGGCTGTGTTTGAAAAGGTTAAACACAAAATTAACTTTTTAAACATTTATGTAAATACTGTGTATTTATTTTCTATCAAGAGAACAGTAGAGAAAGACTGGAAGCGATAGGGGAGGAGAGAGGGTAGCAGGACTTTGAAAGCACCATGAGGAAGGACTCTTGGGCTTTGTGTATGGAGCACTGCTCTCAATGACCACAATCAAACTCAGATCGAGATATGCATCATTAAATTGCAGATATTTCGCCAGGAAGAATTCCACTTCAAGAAGATATCTCTTAAGTTTTGCCTAGTCAAAAATCCAATTCAAGATATCTTCTATTGTTATTTGGCTAGTAATAAATTACTTTCAGATATCTGCGGCACTTCATCGTTTTTCATGTGAACATAACTTAGCTTAGTGGTGGGGTGATACAAATGATGGTCTTTCATGATGATACTGGTGGGATATCGCATGGCTTTCAGCTAATTCGATTTGAGAAGCAGAAAGAACTGTTGTATAATTTTGGTTATAACTTTGGCACTTTCTGCCAATCTCGTATTCATCTTGAGTACCTATACAGCAGTATTGCATAAGACGTATCTTTGAATAGCATTTAGTTTGATCACATTTTTAAAAGAGAGATACAGCTGTACGATTATTTCTGGAAAAACACAAGCTGCTGGAGGCGGGTGAGTGGGATGGAACTACAGCAGTTCATGTTTTTCCAGAAATAATCGTACAGCTGTATCTCTCTTTTAAAAATGTGATCAAACTAAATGCTATTCAAAGATACGACGTATGCAATACTGCTGTATAGGTACCAGTTCCCATCATGCTTTGTCTCGTTATCATGTATTTTTGTCACCTGTGTCTTACCTGTTTGTCCCTTCATCCTTGTATTTATAGCCCTTGTGTTCAGTTGTCTGGTGTGGATTATTGTATGTATGTATGTTTCCCTAGTGTTCCTTGCCTGTTCACCTGAAGTTAGTTACTATCCAATACACATTTCCTTTGAAAGTTAATCCACTGACACAAAACATATCTTCATTACACAGCTGATGTGCCTCAAGAGAAATTTGATGCCACTAGGATGCATGTGATGCCTGAAGTTGCTGCACAGGAGCGCATGGTGGATGATGGCAGTGGCAAAATACAGGTAAGGGTAGAAATAATATAATACGATACACAGAAGAAACATTCTGCGGGATAATTTGAGAAAAGAAAATGTCATGTACAGGAAACAGTCGTAATTTTGTTCATTTCCCCATCGATGCATCGTACTATTGTCGTCAACCAGCGAGTTTGTTTACAGCCCTCTTATCCACCAACCGGCCACAGTGCTTCTTTAATATAGGGATCGGCATTTTGGTCGTCCACCAACAGAGAGGACTGTCAACTGTGAATGATTGAATAAAGACATCTCTTACATTCTCAGGTGTGGCGAATTGAGAATCTGGAGTTGGTTGAGGTAAATCCTGCGATGCATGGATTCTTCTATGGAGGTGACTGCTACCTCATTCTCTACAGCTATGAAGTAAATGGCAGGAACAGCTACCTTCTTTACATGTGGATGGTAATGCGACACTTTTGCTCTCCTTGAATCTCCCTAATAGGCTACATTGTTTCCAACTTTACTTGAAGAACTGTTTTAATTCTGCCTAGTTATACACAGAGAAAGGTTAGAAAAGCACAGAATTGAAATACTATGCAGTGGTTTTATTTCAGGCAGGTGCTCAGAAGTGTGATTCGTTGTGACCATTACACAATTTCTTCATGATGGTATTTTTAAACTTTGGAATGATCATGTTAAACCATACAAATGAGACGAACACAGATAATTGTCCTTTTTCATGTTGCTTGTGTTTTGTGGCTTGATGTGGGTTGAGGAGTATGCCGTGTTCACCAGAACTGCCAGTACATTGAACCTTATGGAAAGTCCATCAGTCAGTCAGCCTTGCCCAGTGAGTATGCAGAACGATGCTTTAGAATCCAAGATGTTGAAGATGATGAAGAAATAAAAGCAACACTCCAAAACATCAAGCACAAGGGCATTGTCTTAGATGCAGGCAGTCTTTAGAGCCGTGACCTGGTGGACATCACTCCAGACAACAATGCAAGATAATCAGGGTGATCGTTGGCTGAATTATCCGCCTAGGTGAAGTCACGAGTACATGGATGTACAGATTGTCCAGTAACAGATTTTCCTTGCGCTGTGAGGTGAACAACAGTGGGGTCACACCAATCTCCGATCATAAATATTCCACATGTTGAATTCAGGAAACAAAACGACACCTGATCAGAAAGTTATCTGATGGAAGCATAACTACCATGCTCAAGTAACGCATGTTACGTTCAATGGGATGCAAGATCCGCACTGGTTCACAGCTCGAGGTTGCCTTTGTGTTGCAGGTTCGCTGGTCGATTTAAAAGAGAAAAACTAAATGAAGCAAACATCAAACTGTGTGTGACTGATCTAAGCAGAATGAAATGCAAGATTAGCAGCATTAGATTTTAAACCTTTATCCTGCTTAGAAACATGCATCTGTCTCCTTCGTAACAGACCATTTTTTTCTTCACCTAAATGAAGAAAACTGCATAAAAACATTTACACTTAAACATAATTCTATAATTGCGTATTAAAAATGATCAGTAATTTCCATCTAATTTTTACATTAACACATTGTAACTTAAGGTTTTTCAAGACTGAAGTCAGATTAATTTAGTTTAAATTGAAATGCATTATACAACCAAAGTAATGTAAAGCAACAACAATACTTTCAGTGTAAATTTATAATAGTCAAACTGTCAGGTTCGGTCAGAAGACGAGGAATCAATTGCGGTACAATAATGTTTATTAAACTTAACACAATACAGACAGGGTATTAGTAGTAGCAGTCGGGGTTTCAGCTGATGTCGGTTGACTGCAAGGCCAACTGGGGAAGCCCCAGTGTACGGCAACATCAACCAAGACGAAGAAGCGAAGAACCCGTCTGCAGTGGAGAGGTGGAGACCCACCGGAGGAGTCCGCTGGAACAGTGGTCAAACCCACGGAGGCACGAGACCCGGATGAGCTGGTGTGACAGACACACCCGGAATCTGGACAGCGCCGGAGTGAGAGTCCTAGGGTGGAAGTCAGGTTCTGGGTAGACGACTCCTCGTAGGACTGGTCGAGGGTGGTGATGGTCTGTCCGGTGAGACGGAAAAATAATGACAGTGGAGTTTACCGAGTCTGAATTTAGGACTAAAAATGTTCAAGGGAGAAAAAAGGAATCCCAGGATACAGTCAACAGGACAGCCACTCAGTCGACAAGACTACAAAAAAGCAAGGCAGGTTTAAACCGGAATAATCCACACGACACGACAAAACTAGACTGGCGAATACGGGACGGGACGGGACGGGACGGGACGGGACGGGACGGGACGGTACTGTGACCTTAGTCAACGATAGCACAAGGGACAATGAGAAGTGATGGTAGTTATAAGGGGTTAAGTGAGATAGAAACCAGGTGTAGGTCGTGAAGTAAATGATGGGGTAATGGGAGCGGCAGGTGAAAACAATCAGACGCAGACAGCGAACACGTGGCGCCATGACACGAACCCCACGTGTTCGAACACTCACCCACACAACAAAACAAACAAGGTAGAGATTAACCCCGGAACCCAACACAAACACTATAATCAAATAAAATATTTGTGGTTATATTTACAAAACATAAATATCCAATAAAAAATACAAACCTCAGATGGAGATTGTTTCACTCATCTCTTTCTAAAGCACAAATTTCAAGGTTAAACTGTAATTTGTAAATCAGAAAAATTCCTCTTTTTGGCCAGATTATGTTTCTCCATGTCGCAAAATCTAGGGGCGAGCCATCTACACCCTGAAGTTACAAGGGCGTTATATGTAAATTATGACCGATTTCAGACACCACATTTGTCAAGGTACAATCATTCGTACGATGAGATTGGCGGCATACGAATGTTTGATGAATCACACACAAACCCTGTCGTAAGAAGATTTTGTTTCTACGCTAGATTGATAAATAAGGCCCACAGTGTGTGCTATCCTTCATTTGATTATAGTGATAGGGCAATGAAAGGAGACTGCTGAAATACAGTAATACAGTAAGTGAATGTACTGATAAAGAAGTTACAGAATACAGAAGTAATGTAAACTTTTTAAATACATCTCACAGGGACGTCACGCTTCTCAAGATGAAATTACTGCCAGTGCATATCAGTCTGTCACTCTGGACCAGCAGTACAGCGGTCAACCTGTCCAAGTGAGAGTCTGCATGGGAAAAGAACCTCGCCACCTCATGGCCATTTTCAAGGGCAAAGTGGTTATTTTTGAGGTAACGCATTGTTTGTGCTGGCTTTGTGTTTATATTTAAATAGAGGCTAGATTTTCTCATGTTTCTTAAATTTAGCTAGTCAGAATGCATGAATGAACTACAGTGCACTTCAAATCATGCACTGTACCCCAGATGTAGTGTGATATGTTAGTTACAAAAGATAGAATCTGGGTCAGATTAGCAGCAGCAGTCAAGAGCAATTAAGCACCAAAACGTTGTGTCAAAGACGACAGATGGGGTTCGCCGTTGAGAACTTATCAACTCTGACTACTTTTAATAAAGGCCAATGAAATTGGCGAATGAAATTTGCATGCCGGGCTCCGCCTCCGGATGTCCGATATAAAAGGAAGCCGGCGTGCTTCATTCACTTACCTGTGTTCTGAGGAGCCTGAGAGCCTCTCACGACTGCTGCAGAGGGCGATAAGCGTTGTGGCATAAGGGACACAACGTCTTGTTCCCTCCATCAGGGAACCGAGGTTACATACATAACCGAGACGTTCCCTTTCTGTCGGTCTCTCGACGTTGTGTCAAAGACGACAGATGGGGTTCCCTCTGGAAAACGCCACAACACCTATCGCGTCACAATCTCTAGCGAAGCGACGGTAACAGGCCTGGGCGTGTCAACTCGAGGCATTCGCGAAACTGTAACCTTCCAGTGTGATGGGTCGGGGGTCCCAGAGCTTCCTGAAGGAGGATGGGTAGGCCCTGACCAACTACCTTTCACGGACGGGGCCTAATCTCTCTTACTGGCGAGAGGCCGTCCGGATCAGGTACCACCGGGTAAGCGCAACTTCCTTAATTAGGGATGCGCTGCAGAGGCCACTTCCTACCCGGGGGGAGGAATACAGTGGATATAGATACGGTCTCACCCTTAGGGAAGATCGCATGGAACGTGCGGACTGAGTAGTTAACCGCGAGGTGGAGGTCCACCTGGGGGAGGTCATGGGTTACCAGGAGTTGGAACCAACTCATGAGGATACATCAGACGGAACAGCCCAGGGAGGGGGTGTTGCATACGTCCGGTAGCACTAGGTCCGGTTAGAGCCATCTGATGGCTCACATGTTCTCCCGGCCTAAGGGGGAAGGCTGCTCTGCCAAGCCGACCCCCAGGGGGTGCTTGCTTAGTGATGGATGGAATGCCTGTTCTTAACCAAATAGATGGGTAAGAAGGGAGGCAGAAAGGATACCTGTTCTTAACCAAGGTAGGGTAAGAAGAGAGGTAGATAGCACACTGACCCAACCTGCTGGAGGGTGGGAAGATGCTTTCGCAGGCATACGCCCAGCCGGCTGCCGGTCCTACACGTGGCCATGCAGGACGCGGGCTGATACCAGTTTACGCGGAGTCGCGAAGGTGTTTGGGCGTAGCCCATCCCGCAGCTCTGCAGATGTCTGCCAGAGAGGCGCCCCTGGCCGGGGCCAACTGAGACCAGGATGCCATAGTAACGGCGTCCACTGTCTGGTGCGCCAATCTCCTCCCTGCTGACCTCCGAAACAGACAGAGAGCTGATCAGAGCCCTAAGCTCTGCGTGCGGTCCAAGTAGAGGCGCAGCTAGCATGCTGGACACAACACTAGTGGGGTTGGGTCTTGCTCCCTGATAAGGAGCACCTGCAAGTTCACCACCTGGTGGTGGGAACTTTGGGCACGTGGCCGGGTCTGGTCGGGGTCTCAAGATAGTGTGAGACTTACCAGACCCTAATCTTAGGCAATCAGGGGACACAAAAAATGCTTGTAAGTCCCCTACCCTCTTGGAGACGAACGCCAACAAGAGAAGCATCTTCATCGTGATGAGGAAGAGCGGCCTCTCTGAGAGCTCGAAGGGCCTGAGCCCGCCACGAGGGTACAGAGCGCGATCGAGGCAAGTTCGCCTTCACGCGCCCCTTAGGGATCTACTGATCAGGTAGTGCTGCCCTAGGGACTTCCGTCACTGAATAGTGATGTGCAGACACTTTCAGTGTGGAGGGGGAGAGGTTTAGTCTCCAGTCCCTTAGGAACAGCCTGTACCGATCGAGCATCTTCGTGGGTCTTCTCATCGAGAAGAGCACCAGGATGAGAAGGGGCCCAAGCCTGAGTGATGGCTCCACCACAGGGAGGGGGGGATAGCCAACTCAGGATCTTCTCGTCCTGTCCAGGGGCCAGACATGGGGTCTCCAGAGGAGGAGGCGTCGGGAGAGTCGTTCGCACGCACGTGTACAACTCTAGGCAATGATATGCCAGCGCAGACGGGGCCTCGTCCTTGCCCCGATACTGCGTGCCCATTGCACACTGCGCCCTCAACCCTGCAGGAAGGTCTCTGTCGACATGCCTTCCCGAGAAAAAGGTCTCCAGGAGCCCGCACGGACGAAGGCTTCCTGTGCCCCCGCGGGCGGGGGGTGACGTATCACTTAAGACCTAGGGGTGAGGGTGCATCGGCAGAGAGGCGTAATCACCATCCGCCTGCTGCCGGTGTGCCACGCTTTCCTCAGAACTTTACTCTGTAGCCAGTGTTTTGAGCAGTCCCATGTGCATCAAACCGAGGGGTACCACCACCGTTGAGGATGCATCTGTCCCAGGAGCCTCTTCGGAACGCTCCAGGCAGCTCAACACCGGCTAAGTGCGCTCTGCAGAGTTAAGTTCCTTACCAAGAAAGAGGATGATCTCCATGCCGAAAAAGAGGATGCTGTACCTGGGGAGAGCCTCTTATTCTCGGAGCCTCTTTCTCGGTTGACCTATAGTCCCAATCTATCTGCGTGCCAGAGCACTAAGTCCCTGTGTGCACATAACAAATCTCACGAGCGCCTCGCCGAGATAGTTTAGTGCCCGCACACCTCTCTCCCGGAGGAAAGTGAGGGCGGCTTCCACGATCTTCGTAAAGACTCGTGGGGAAGGGACAGACCGAAAGGGAGGACTCTGTACTGACATGCCCGACCTCCGAGACGAGACATGAAAGTAAGTGTCGCTTAGGTCATTTGCCATGAACTCATCTTGACATCCAGTAGACATCAAGATGTGCTTCTGCGTAGCATCCTGATGGGCAGCTTGAGTAGGTGCCTGTTCAGGGTCTGCAGATCTAGCAACCCTCCATTCTGAGAACGATGAAGTATGGGTCACCACCCGTTGAACATCACGGCTAGAGGGACGAGGTAGCCGAGACGGATCATATCTCCTAGCCGCGTCGCGGTTTGGGCAAGTCTTGTCAGACTCCCAGGGACCGGCCGGGGACTAGAGGTACAATCTACTTCATCGACCTCCCGGAGGGGGTTCGATGGCTGGCAGAGCGGATCTTCCGCTGTGGGAGGGACCCCGGGGGTGCGATCGGCTCTGCTTACCTGCCTGGCGATGATGTAGCAACGTGCACTGTCTGTGAGAGTGTAGAGAGTTGCTGTTTATCCTCGACACTGTGTCTCGCCATGACGCAACGTCGAGTTGCCGAACACCGTCCTGTAGAGGGTGAGAGCGGCTGTGAAAACTCCCCGAGAGAGAGAGAGAACCCCTTGAAGTGGGCTGTTGGGACGGGGCAGGACCGTCCTTGAATGACCTCCAAACCTGGGGTCCAGCCTGAAGGTGTTCTCGGTCTCCCTGGGGTCTTCCCGTGAGGGCCGCATTGGCTCCCGCCGCGGCTGCTGACGGGGTGGTGGTCTCCTCCTTGACGTTTTCTTCCGGTGGGCCAGCTGAATGAGGGGGCCGCAGTCGGGGAACATCAAAGAGGACCAGGCTGCTGGGGAGCAGACGGTGCATGGAATCTCGACAGCCCGAGGGGGGGGTTCGAGTCCCGGCAGGGGAGGATATGCTTGATACCCTCAGTCTGCTTTTACTGTCAAACCCGACAGTATCACCAAACAGCCCCCCCTTGCGAGATGATACCTTCTCGTGTCACTCATCTATGCAAGGTTCAGCCAGAGGTGTCTCTCCACTTCTGGCACCGCCGAGACGCCCAGGGGAAAGTCGCTGCAGGAAGGGACGATCCGCTGCACCACGGCGATGTAGATACGAGCAGTTGTAGTCAGGAGCGAAGGCTCTGAAGAACAAGGTAAGTGAATAAAGCACGCCGGCTTCCTTTTATACCGGACATCCAGAGGCGGCGCCCGGCATGCAAATTTCATTCGACAATTTAATTGGCCTTTTTTAAAAGTAGTCAGAGTTGATAGGTTCTCAAGGACGAACCCCATCTGTCGTCTTCGACACAACGTCGAAAGGGAACTGTATATATGTCAGTTCTAATCTGAAAGTGTCGACCGGTGTATAGACATTCCAGTGTAGTGATAGTCCAGTGCCTTAAAGTGTATCCAACAATAGTAACTCCAGATTCGTTTTTTTATGTATAGGGAGTATACCTTCTATATATTAGACTTATTATATGAATATTATGTGATTGTTCACAGTCATACAGGACTCCGAATCTGGGTTTTGTAAAATGCTTGTTTGTTTTCTAAATACATGTGTTTCTTAATTTCCATTCTAGGGGGGAACTTCCAGAAAGGGGGTCTCTGATCCGGAACCCCCTATTCGTCTTTTCCAGATCTGTGGCAGTCACCCATCCAATTCAAAAGCAATAGAAGTCCCAGCTCTGTCTGCCTCTCTCAACTCTAATGATGTCTTTCTTTTAAAAAGCCAGTATGGAGTCTTCCTGTGGTATGGCAAAGTAAGCAGACCACTAGTCTTTTTCTTTTGGAGATGGTGGGTGGGGCAGTACAAACTTTAATGTGTCCAATTGCACTTTTTCCATAAAACCGCAGTTTATCGGGACTGATACGATCATTTCACTGCTATTTCAGCTCTACTTCTGCAACCTGTTGCTCACACGTGGATTGTAAATGCTCTAACCTACAAGGGTGACAAAAATATGCAAAAAACGAACATGCAGATCAAGTGTACATTGAGAAACCGGCTTTATGTATGCTGGGGACTCATTTTCATATTCCTGAATACTAAATATACCAAACGACTTAGGGTGTAGAGTCACATTCAAGTCATTTTAGTCATTTCAAGGAATTATTGATATAGGAAAAAACTTCTACATATGCTATTTTAAAGCTCAAAGATGAGTTTTAAGTGATACAATTATCAACTGCCATGGTACTTTAATCATTATGCATAGTTTAACATGAAGTTTATTTAACAAAGTTTGTCGTGAGCATGATCGTGTAATCCAACTTATCAGTGCAAGAGGTCCCTCACCTCTGTCCTGTGACAGTTTTGTAGCATCCTTATCACAGTCAATGAAGGGAAGTACTCAAGGTTTGTGCCAAAGACAGCTTGGGGCCCTCCCCTCAGACAGCATGCCAAATATGCATGTTAGTGTGTATTCATGAAGTACCAGTTTCGTCTCTGAAAATGGACCTAAAATAAAACACATCAGTTTAAGATAAGTGAAACATTGTTTACTAGTTTCCACAAATCCTGCGCTGTCATAGACATCACTATTACCAAGTGGAATTGAAGAACCCATGTGCAGTTTTATTTGATTAACATATGACATGAACATGGGGGGGGTGGCACAGTGGCTCGATGGTTAGCACTGTTGTCTCACAGTAAGAATGTCTCCGGGTTGAGCCCGGGCTGGGACGGGAAGCCTTTCTGTGTGGAGTTGGCGTGGGTCACCTCCCAAAGCCCAAAGACATGCAAGTTAGGTTAAATGAAGAATTTAAATTGTCCCTCCCCCAACTTGTGTATGGATCAACTTGTTTGTAGACTGAATTGTTGAACTGGTTCTCACCAATATTCTGTTTGCCTACCCGTGACACCACTCATCGCCTGATTTGGTACCTCCTAACCGAGGGCCCCCTTAAAACTCAGTTTTCAAATGGAAATGTATGGACAAGGTCTCAGCTATTAATTTTGTTGTGGCATGTGACGATATGATTGCGATGTGCTTCATTAGATAAAAATTTCTTGCCACCGACATGGAGCCTCTTTCTTCCTGGGCATAAGATGCACATTACAAACACATTCCTTGTGTTTCACCATAACGAGGGAAAAGAAGTGCTTCTATATCCAGTTTGCGAAAGCTAACTCCTAGGCATTAGTATACTCACTTGTAGTGTACCAACAAGTGAGACCTCCGGCTGGCTGGGCAAGCGCCCGCTTAAGCCCTTCCTTCTCTCCACTGTGTGAGTTAGTGTGCAATGTTTTGCTAATTCTACTTCCCCAGCTGTGGTATAGGCAGAGGCACAAGTACAGGCATTCCATTAAGCACTGAAGTGACAAGCAGGGTGAAAAGGCTTGCTCACCATGCCTGGTATTAGAAGGGGACCCCTATACCTGAGCTGGTGCTCCATATGTAATGACTCCCTCTCCCGGGGGGACCTGTCCAATCCGTTAACCCGTGTTCCCCTGGGTAGACTGCTCCACCTCACACCTTTGCACCCCTCGGATGGGGCATGCACTCCCATGAACTCTCCTCACTGTTGAGACTATGCAGGTATATCCACATGGATACCTCCTCAGTGGTAGGATGTGGTCTTCATAGTGCACTCCCTCTGGAGAGGGTGTAGTGTGGCTTGCCATCTGCACTTGATAATACCTTAAGCTATGAGAGTAACGAACCAACCCCCGTATCTATGATGTTCTGATGCAGAGATAAAGATGTTGGTAAATGGTTGGCTAACCTGTTTGGTTGCTATGGGCGTGGCTTGGCAGATGCCAATTGATGATGCTTCAAGCCACAAGTGAAACGAACCAACCATTGTTCTGATGAAGAGATATAAGTCTTGTTAAACGGTTGCTAACTTAAAAGGGCCGCTATCCCAGAAAATGCACTTTTAAATGTTTATCTACCAGAAATTGAGTCGCCAGTGTGTGTGCAGAAACAACCTGTAATTATACAAATCCATATGTCCTTCTTTTTGTAATCTCCTTTAAACCACAACAGTGGCACAAAAAAGGCTGTTGGGGAAACCCTAACAATCTGATGTCACATTGTTTACGCCTGCCCATGACCACTCACAGACTCCGCCTTATGAGCGTGTAGTTCCCACCTTGCCAGAGACACGCTTGTCAGCCCTTTTCAGGCAAGAGCAGATGTAGCCACTAGCCAGCGAAAAAAAATGTCTAAGAAACAACAAATGTGTGCTGTTGTTGGATGTAAAATGGAACATAAAAGGAGGCCGAGAGGAGACCTTTCCGACGAGCCCGGGTTCGTCCCGCTATGACCTTGGCGGCCGGAGTTATTAACGATCGATGGTCCCGGGCGGGATGCTGAGAACTCTGCGTATGGGGAAAAAGCACTTTTTTCGGATCGACAAACCAACATTCACCGGTCCGTATCTCCGACCCGGAAAGACTTACAGAAACTAGCCAGGACTCGTTGGAAAGGTCTCCGCCAGGGCATGTGACCCCCAGGTCGGGAGCTAGAGCTCCCGGTAGCCGGAAAGGTTGAAAAATCAAAGCTTCGGGTACGGGTGTCCCAACGCCCAGAAGTCCAGGCTCCGGCCAGTCACCCTTCTGCCGAATGTATCTCCGGCTCCCGCGGTACATACTCAATGCTTTCTCCCACACTTTTGTAAATCCCTAATCACAGCGAAGTTTCTGCACACAATGTTTTGCACTAGCCACAATGCTCAAACCTGCCCAAAGGTCAGTGTCCTCTCTCTGCAAAAGTTTATTTGGTGGATCCAACAATGCAAGCACGTCATGCACAAAGTTTGCAATGAACAGGAAGCTGTGTGCAGTCATCTCTATCAGCAGACCATTCGCAGCTCTGGACCATGGGCTCTTACAGAATCAATTTCAGTCAAAAGAATGCTCCAGTCTCGATTAGTATACCAACTAGAAACAAAAGCAAGTTTTCTGCCACAAAAAATGTGAGCAGGATACTGTCGTAATATAACTTGATTGGGCTGATCAATCCTAAGATCCTCAACACACCCGAGGATGTGTGTTCTCTTCGGAAATTGAGCCGACAGGTGGTTGACTTGTGGATGAAGTAGGCTGTGTTAGCTGAGAAGGAGTGGACAGAGTGCTGGTATATTCTGAATCTGAAGGCGCCGGCATTGGGTTAAATGCAGAGGTCACATTTCGGGTATGGGTCACCATATCTGACAAATAGGTCACTTTCACTTCAATTAGGTCAAGGCTCAAACCCAATGTCCGTCTGGGTATGTTCGGCAAGTAGAACAAGTCTACTGTTAAAGATTGCATTCAATACATGTAACACCCTGTCTACACTGCACATGAGCAGTGCAAAGCCACGTGACAAAAGACTACAGACACAAGGCGTTTGTGGAATCGCATCGCGAAACACTGTCATGTTCTTTGAGAACAATTTCAATAACTTTCACTCTTGCACACAACGCAGTATTTCAGCCAATCCGACTTTCATCTCAGAGAACTTGTAACACTGATATGCTCAGCACGACATGAAGTCTAAAGCAAGCGTACCTATATTTAAGATCATCTACCAACCTACCATTGATCAGATGAGTTCTTCAAAAAATGTGTTTTAATTAGCATCATCATGAGCTCTTTATTTGTCTGGATTTTTTTGTCTGAATGCCAGGCAATGGAAATTGGCCCCTGTTATTTGGTCACACTGTGCAGTTCTAATCTAGTCTCTTCACCACCTGGCAGGGCTCCAGTGGAGATGAAAGGGCTATGGCAAAAGAAGTGAGCGCCTTCATTGGTCAAGGGGCAACTGAAGAAATCATGGCTGAAGGACAGGAGCCAAATGAGTTCTGGGAACTCTTAGGTGGAAAGACGCCTTATGCAAGTGACAGAAGGTATACAGTTTAAAGAAGACCCATCTTCTTGCTATTTACAGTTAAAAAAATACAAAGACAATTCATAGCCGTGTTCTCTCCTCTTCAAGATTACAACAGAGTGCTCCGGATCATCAACCACGTCTTTTTGAATGCTCCAATAAGACCGGTCGGTTTATTGCCACTGAGGTCACCCAGTTCACACAGGATGATCTGAGAGAAGATGATGTCATGCTTTTGGACACATGGGATCAGGTAGATCATCCATGCATGACATCGTATACTGTTGTTAACAGTGAATTTATCTCACGGCGATTTGTTTTTACTATTTTATGAGACAGCCATGTCGTATGAATTCACACGGTGACTGTTTCTGTATGATTTACAATGTATGGGTTAATGCAGATTGTATAATTGTTACAAATTCCTGTGACATCAGTCTGAATTTGATTGATTGAAATGTATTAATTGTATCATTTGTTTGTTTCTTTTGCCTCCTCTAGGTATTCCTTTGGATAGGAAATGAAGCCAATGATGTGGAGCGTAAGGAATCTTTGACCACTTGCCAAGAATACCTGCGGACCCATCCTGGTGTGCGAGACCCTGACACACCTATAATGCTTGTGAAGCAGGGCTTTGAACCCCCGACCTTTACTGGCTGGTTTACTGCCTGGGACCCGACAAAATGGAGCGTAAGCTTGATTAGAATTTTAAAAGCAAATGCAGGAAGTTTTCACTCTTATACTAGCTTCACTTCAACTTGCACACTCTTTTCTTCTCACGCCAGGGTGGCAAAACCTATGAGCAACTAAAGGAAGAGTTGGGCGAGGTCACATTACCAACTCAAGTTGAATCTGTATGTTTGTATATTCCACAAATATAAAATGCTTGTATTAAGATAACTGTTCAGTCTTCTCAGTCAAGACTGGATTGCATAAAATGTAATGTCTCACAACAGCCATCCAGTGAGGGAGAGCATCAGGCTGTTTTGGAATATCCACCAGAAATGCTGATAAACAAACCGCCAGGGGAACTACCTGAGAAAGTCGACCCTGCCAACAGAGAGGTGTGTAGAGCTTTAGCTGGGTGTCGCAGATTCTCCACGACACTGATGTAGATATCTCCGGTCCATCGTCCGTTTTTCAAAATTTTCTTCCCAAATCCTGGAAATTTAAAACATTAATTTTTTAAGAGTTTGATGGCATGTTGATGTTTACAGTTTACATTTTCTGCTTCTCCCATTTCTGTTTTCCAGAAATTTCTCTCTGATGCTGATTTCCATGCCATTCTTGGAATGCCCAGAGACGAATTTACCACTTTGCCTCAATGGAAAAAGAGCAACATTAAGAAGGAAAAAGGGCTGTTTTAAAGTATATATGGAATACACAATGTTGTTATGTAACGTGTCTGCAGCAAATAAACAACGCAGTGTATTTAAAATAAAAAGAGCGTCTAGTAAACCTTGTTAGACTTTGATGCTTAGATCAGCAAATTTGTTGCATTTGAAATCTTTTGGGGTGTTGTGATTTTTTTAAAAGTAAAAATAGTTTTGGAATAAACCTAATGACTTGATTAGCAAATATATTTACTGGTTTTCTGTTCATTTACTGAATGCATTTTGATACCGGTGACAAATATAGTAACTTATGTAATTCATCCACCTGGAAAATGTTATTGTTTTCTACTGTATGTGTAGTAGTATGTATATCTTCACCAGAAAAGGGTCAAATGTTCAGGATAAGTGCATTGTTATTTTGATATTTCTGGACATTTATAGTGACTTTCAAGCTTAATTCAAGCACAAAGAAATAAATGAAATCAAATAAACATATGCACTATTTCATGCTGCTTTATGCTATCCCAGTAAGACATCTACAGTGGCTTTGTGTAAGGATTTAAATTCATCATAAAATCACAAATATCAATGCTTATTTTTAATGGAAGCTTGCAAAGTTTATTATAAATGCTGTGCCTGTGCTGGGCATTGTTTTTTGTTTTTATTCAGATGTCTTCATAATCTTTCATTAAAATTATAAACTCCCCCTCCAAGCAACATCTCTTCTCTTCATTACATATGTTTCGGCCTAATGGCAGGACTATACTGACTGTCCAATGGCCAGGCTTTCCACTACCAACAATCCAATCAAATCCTAAAGGATGAAATCATGCCCTGCTATTACACTCTCACACACATAACCCTGCAGAAGAAAACTACATGACAACTTCTGCTTTAAGCCGACATTTAGAAATGTGCATATTTAAAACCACGACATGTTATAGCCTTGCATTATCCACAAACCACTAGACCTCACGTTTTTAACCCAGGTCCTTGCGGCAGGTAGCGTATTAAACAAATTTTATCCACCCTGTAAAAACAACTATTTTACAATCCCTAAATTATTCTTTTTTTTAGAAATCAAATAAATTTAGTTCAGTCGGACACTCCAGATGAATTAAGCCGCATCTGCTCCATAAAGCAAGTGGTTTGCAGTTTCTTTTTCAAATCAGGCGTGTCAGTACGATGGTGCAGACAAAAGGGCAAGAGGTATGTTAGTATTTCGTTCGTTTAATATCAGGGAATTTGTCTATGTTTTATTGTTATTGTGCATTTATTAAAATAACAATTATTTGCTTTCGTGTTGAAACACTTATATTATGTAATATACATCTTATTCATTTTTATTCCTAAAACTAAATTAATTATAAGCGAGTTTGTCATAGTTTTTATTGTTTGTGGATTATTTGGGGGAGCATTCTCTTTTTAGAGTGTAAGCGGAGGACCATTCTGTTGTGAGGCCCGTTTCAATTGAAACGGGTGAAACATAGCAAAGGCCGCTACTGCACAAGACGCAAATCTCATGTAGAGGATTCAATGAGGAACAGTATTATTTAAAGGCTATTCTACATCAGATTTGTAAGAATATAAGTGAGTAATATATTCTCCACCACCCTTTGTAAGGGAAACAAATATCAGCCCAAATTGGGATGAATTCAATTAATTATGATCAATTATAATTATCTGGATCAAAACCTGCCTCTTCCTCAGCACACACGGCTGGATACATGGTACCTGGGTTCTGAGCACGACTCCAAGCCGCTCCCAAACCCGGTCCAATTTTTCCCGGAAGTGCATGAGGAACTGTTTTAAGACCTGTAACGCCCCCTTTTCGGCTCGTTTTCCGTTTCCGCCACCCTTACTTCCCTCGAAGGTGGGGAATCTAGGGAGTATGTCGATGTGCCCCAGGTGGAACGTGCAGTCACGGTGCACCTGTGCCCGCAGACGGCGGCCACCTGGAGAGGTCGACCTAGACTACCGTCCAAGCCATGTAGGACTTCGGCATTGCTGGTGTTGAAGGCCTACACTGCCGCGGGCCAAGCTGCCCCTCTCTCCACACCATGGCCATCCTGCAGGTCCACCAGGCCAAGGCGTTGAAAGAGCTCCACGAGGGTAAGACTGACCCAGGGTTGATGCAGGAACTCAGCGCCACCACCGACCTCGCCCTACGGGTGACTAAGGTGATCGCGCGGGCCCTGGATCAGGCGATGACCACAAACCTGGTTCAGTCAGGGTAAAAGGTCTGGAACAAAGGGGGAGTGAGAATAGGCACAAGTTGTTTAGGCCTACTTGTTCTAGTGGAATGTTACTGGCCAGTGCCCCTAATGTTTACATACATTTGTTAAGTATTGTTCTTAACTGTGAAATGACCGAAAGGTTACTAAGCACTTTGTTACTAAGCACTATTTTTATTCTGTATGTATGGTATATATTTTTTATATTTGTACTGTCATGACAGCGATGTTGCTGTCGGTTTACCTTCTATGTTGCATCTTCAAAAGTGCACAATAAAATGTGACACTGAATTTGAAACATCCATCCATCCATCCATCCATTTTCTTCCGCTTATCCGGGGCTGGGTCGCGGGGGCAGCAGTCTAAGCAGGGATGCCCAGACTTCCCTCTCCCTAGACACTTCCTCCAGCTTTTCCAGGGGGACACCAAGGCGTTCCCAGGCCAGCCGGGAGACATAGTCCCTCCAGCGTGTCCTAGGTCTTCCCCGGGGTCTCCTCCCGGTGGGACATGCCCGGAACACCTTCCTGGGAAGGCGTCCAGGGGGCATCCGGAAAAGAGGCCCGAGCCACCTCAGCTGGCCCCTCTTGATGTGGAGGAGCAGCGGCTCTACTCTGAGCTCCTCCCGAGTGACCGAGCTACTCACCCTATCTCTAAGGGATCGCCCAGCCACCCTGAGGAGAATGCTCATTTCGGCCGCCTGTATCCGGGATCTTGTCCTTTCGGTCATGACCCACAGCTCATGACCATAGGTGAGAGTAGGAACGTAGTTTGACCGGTAAATCGAGAGCTTCGCCTTGCGGCTCAGCTCCTTCTTCACCACGACAGACCGGTACAGCGACCGCATTACTGCAGAAGCTGCACCGATCCGTCTGTCAATCTCCCGTTCCATCCTTCCCTCACTCGTGAACAAGACCCCAAGATACTTGAACTCCTCCAATTGAGGCAGGAACTCTCCACCAACCTGAAGTGGGCAAGCCACCCTTTTCCAACCATGGCCCCGGATTTAGAGAAGCTGATTCTCATCCCAGCCGCTTCACACTCGGCTGCAAGCCGTCCCAGTGCATGCTGAAGGTCCTGGTCTGATGGGGCCAGCACGACGACATCATCCGCAAAGAGCAGAGATGAAATCGTGTGGTCCCCAAACCCGACACCCTCCGGCCCCTGGCTGCGCCTAGAAATTCTGTCCATAAAAATTATGAACAGAACCGGCGACAAAGGGCACCCCTGCCGGAGTCCAACCTGCACCGGGAACAAGTCTGACTTACTGCCGGCAATGTGAACCAAGCTCCTGCTCCGGTCGTACAGGGACCGGATAGCCCTTAGCAAAGGGTCCCGAATTGGATTTGGATTGGATTGGATTCAATTTATTGTCATTACACATATAACAAGTACAGTGTAACGAAATGGATTTAAGAAGAAAAATACAGCAAAACATGAGGTAAGTGGGGAGAAAAAAAACACAGATACAATAATACACCATAGACAAGACTTGCAACAGGGTAAGATAATCCAGCTCCGATAAGCAGCCGTCCGGTCCAGTGCCATTATAGCGCCGCTCAACGAACCTGCTTTCCAGGCTGGCGGTTCAAAGCATGCGGAGGGGTGGGAGTGATAAGTCTGTATGTGTGTGTGTGTGATAGTTCTAAGTCTTTGGTTGGGGAGGAACGCAAGAGCGTCTCGCTGCAGTGCTCCCACAGGGTTAAATTTTCCAGCTGCCTTGTCCAAGGCCGTTTCTGGATCCGGGGAGTCGAAAGATAAGATTGTGATTTGTTTAGTCGGGAAACCGTATTCCAATATGTCACGGCAACCCTCATAGTCCAAGTGGTTCAATGGTGATTCTGACCTCCGATATTATCAATTTTCCTTCCCAGAGCTGTTAGGGTTTCCCTGATGGCAACCATATTTCGGTTAATAGTCTCAGTCTCAATGCTGACCGCTCTTCCAACAGCTTCAATCAAAACGGGCAGCCTTATGACAGCTGTTCCCGTTTTATGAATTTTTCGATAACCCAGGGCAAAGCCTAATCCAATCAGCACAAGACCTGTTATCATGGTTTCAAATAGGTAAATATCCTCGATATCCTCGACTGAAAGAGCCGCCAGACACACGATCCGCCATCTCTCCCAGCCGTCCATCGTGTAGCCAGCTGCGTACGTTCCGTCAGGACACACGGGTTCCCCCGAACCCAATTTTCTCATGAGAAAATGGTGTCAATTGCGTTGAGAGACCAGTTGATCACTTCCATAATTTTCCATAAAGTTTGGAGAGCAGTGCAGAGAGAGTCTCTCAGTAGATGAGACGAGACAAGACAGGAGACAAAGCAGGGAAAATATGGGCAAGGGACGGGGAGTGAGAAAATGCGACCGCCTCCGCTGAGAGCCAAACGAGAAGAAGTGTTTGGCTCACCCATACCCATAAAAGTGTTTGAAGAATCCCATACTCCCAGAGCACCCTCCACATGATGCCGCGAGGGACACAGTCGAATGCCTTCTCCAAATCCACAAAACACATGTGGATTGGTTAGGCAAACTCCCATGAACCCTCCAGCACCCTGGAGAGGGTATACTTCGAGGATCTCCTCAATCCCGCCGTCACGTCTTCCTAGAGGAACCAGAGGCTGAGGGCTCGGAGGCGGACTCATCCATCATCCGGGCTGAAGTCAACATGGTCCACTCGGACTCAATATCTCCAGACTCCCTCGGGATCTGGTCGAAGCTCTGCCGGAGGTGGAAGTTGAAGATCTCTCTGACAGGGGATACGGCCAAACGTTCCCAACAGACCCTCACAGTAGGTTTGGGTCTGCCGAGTCTGTCCAGCTTACTCCCCTGCCATCGGATCCAACTCACCACCAGGTGGTGATCAGTTGACAGCTCCTCCCCTCTCTTCACCCGAGTGTCCAAGACATACGGCCCTAGGTCAGATGAAACAACCACAAAGTCGATCATCGACCTCCGGCCAAGGGTGTCCTGGTGCCATGTGCACTGATGGACACCCTTATGCTTGAACATGGTGTTCGTTATATGGACAAGCTGTAACATGCACAGAAGTCCAATAACAGAACATCACTCGGGTTCAGATCAGGGGGGCCGTTCCTCCCAATCACGCCCCTCCAGGTGTCACTGTCGCTGCCCACGTGGGCGTTGAAGTCCCCCAGTAGAACGACGGAGTCCCCCGTCGGAGCACTTTCCAGCACCCCTCCCAGAGTCTCCAAGAAGGCCGGGTACTCTACACTGCCGTTTGGCCCATAGGCGCACACGACAGTGAGAGACCTATCCCCCACCCGAAGGCGCAGGGAAGCGACCCTCTCGTTCACCGGGGTGAACTCCAACACATGGCGGCTGAGCTGGGGGGCTATAAGCAAACCCACACCAGCCCGCCGCCTCTCACCATGGGCAACTCCAGAGTGGTGAAGAGTCCATCCTCTCTCGAGGAGTGTGGTTCCAGAGCCCAAGCTGTGCGTAGAGGTGATCCCGACTATCTCTAGTC
Source organism: Triplophysa siluroides (assembly GCA_006030095.1). Classification (NCBI taxonomy): domain Eukaryota; kingdom Metazoa; phylum Chordata; class Actinopteri; order Cypriniformes; family Nemacheilidae; genus Triplophysa; species Triplophysa siluroides. Next base: position 197,034 of record VCII01000143.1, on the reverse strand, counting down.
GGAATCTCTGAACCTCACGCACAATCTCAGGCTCCTTCCCCGCCAGAGAGGTTACGTTCCATGTCCCTAGAGCTAGATTCCGCGTTCAGTGATCGGGTTGTCGATGCCCCCGCCTTCGACTGCCGCCCGATCCACTAAGCACCGGCCCCTTACGGTCCCTCCTGCAGGTGGTGGGTCCACGGGAGAGGGTGGCCCCACGTCGCTCCTTCGGGCTGAGCCCGGCCGGACCCGATGGGGGGAGGCCCGACCACCAGGCGCTCGCATACGAGCCCTAACCCCGGGCCTGGCTCCAGGGTGGGGCCCCGGCTGCGCCATGCCGGGCAACGTCACGGTCCTCAAATTTGTGGTCATCATAAGGGTTTTTGAAACGCTCTTAGTCTGACCCGTCACCTAGGACCTGTTTGCCTTGGGAGACCCTACCAGGGGCATATAGCCCCAGACAACATAGCTCCTAGGGTCTTTCGGGTACTCAAACCCCTCCACCACGGTAAGGTGGCAATTCAAGGAGGGGTGAATTTGAAACAGCACATTGTAATTTCTGCATCTATTATCGAATTATTTATTAGTAATACAGTAGAAATTGGTAGAAATGTGAATATTTGGTTAGCATGTTGTTACGTCCCCAGTTTAAGTATTGGGGTATGAGAGGATGTACAATAAGTGTGATAAAATTAAAACAATCTCGTCTCAAAAATTACAACTTGACCACAGTAAATTCGTTTTAAGGCGTTTTTATGACGACGGTTTATTGTTTAAGTGTCAGTTAAGATAAGAGAAATGAATCCGTTCAAAATTAATAATTACCTCAGGAGCGGGCCCAAACAAAATAACAAACAAAAATACTTTCTTTTTTTGTAAACACTGGCTTACCTTTCAAAAATCAAAGAGGCCTTTAGGCGAAAATAAAGGCAGGTCGCTGCCCTTCCTCCCTCTCTGTGGCCAAACAGGAGAAAAGTTCAAAAAGTAAAGGAGCCGTTCCCTACAAATACCGGAACACTTTGTTTTTCTGGGTTAAATAGGGTGCCAACACAACACCGTCAAGAGTAAATTTTTAACTCTGCAACCTATTTCGAACTTCACACAAGTTCACACAAAAAGGGACATCTCTCTGTTGCTGGTGTGAAGTTGTCCTTTTATGGCACGAAAAGTCAGGTCTGGCAGTCTGGGTAACAGGTGCAGGTAGTTGTCCGCTAATTAGATGGAGAGAGGCAGAGAAAGACACGCGGAAGAGAGAGACACAATCAGCAACAAATGCCACGGTAACAATAAGGTGCTAGACAAAATATTTACCAGATAAAATATGTACACAAACACATATATACACCAAGGACATAACAATGTTGATTTATGGTGTGTGCCCCTAAATTTTCTGGTTGCGCCCCTATAATTTTCAGTTGGGGCCCACTGTGCTCCTAGTGAAAAACGTTGGTCTGGAGCCCTGGCGTCCGTGTGTGTGTCTATGTCAATGTGTGTTGGTACGTGTGCATATTGTGTGTATGGAGCGTTTCTATGTGGGTATGTCTGTGTAATACAATTAAAAGTGGGGAAGGAAGGAGACGGGAACCGGCAAACATTTAAACGTTTAATAAAAGAATAACAAAGTAAATAGACAGCCGGCAGCCCCTCACGGACGACTGCCGGCGACACACACAAAACCAAAACAAAACCCAGGCCTGGTCCTCTCTCATTGACGATCTGGTCGCTCGTCCTCTTATGCTCCCGATCTCCTCCATGATACGAGACTGGTGTGCCTACAGCTGACGCTCGTTATCACTCACACACCGGCCTCGACTCAAGGTCTCGTCCCGCCTACTTCATTACAGTCTGTCTTCTGTATCTTCACCTTTTTCTTGTTTTTACAGGTATATAACTTTAATTGTTTTGCTTATAGTCAATATGTCTCTTGTACAGCTGCTTTATAACAATGAAAATTGTAAAAAGCGCTATATAAATAAAGTTGAGTAATAGTTGATTGTCTATATTTTGTTCATGTTTCATTTGTTTAACATTTATTACGGGACTGGCTCGGAGACCACAGGGAGCCCGGACGGGACCAGCTCGGTGGCTTCTGGAAGGCCGGACGGGACCTGTTCGGAGAGTAGGTCCTCTTTAACCGGCTTTTGCCACTGGTTGGTGGAGGAGTCTGACAGCTGGGCAGCGTGCTTTGGCGGCTGGTTAGCCGGCTCAAGAGGCTGGGCAGCGGGCTTCGCAGACCCCGGATTTCTGCGCGCTCTGTCTACGGTGGAGGACCTTGGGGAGATCACAAGGTGAGTCGGATCGCTCGCCGCGTGCAAGGACGGGATTGGATGATGATCGATCTCATCCGGGATGGTCTCGCTCAAACGGAGTTGAGCACCCAATAAGATCGATAAAGATCGATAAACTCCACAACGGGTCTGTCCTTGAACTCAGGACACAGTCATCATCCAACCCCAACAGGGATTATGGGAAGTGAAGTCCAGTGACGGAAGCAGGCAGACAGTGAATGTTACAGACGGCCTGCACCCCAGCAGTCTGTGTTCCTCTCACTCAACTGTTAAAAATGTTACAGCTTCCAAATGCATATAGACTGTGTCTGTCCCCCAAATAATACAACTAAATAATAATTTATGTTAAAGTCAGAAAGAAAACCTTATCGTGATTAAATCTGAAGACAATTTAATTAATGAGCAAAAACAACTCATAAAGTTCGGGCTACTTAATATTACATCACTAAATTCAAAAGTCAGTTTTGATATACTCTGCCTTACTGAAACCTGGCTTAAACCAAATGATTATTTCAGTCTAAATGAGTCTACTCCACCAAGCTACGGTTTTATGCATGAGCCACGTCCGATTGGTCGAGGTGTCACAACAATCTTTAGAGATTTTCTTTCCGTAACTCGGAGAATTTAAGAATTTAAATCATTTGAAGTGCTTGTGTTGAACATAATTGTTTCAAACAAAAGTAAAAAACATTGCTTTCTCTTACACTGGCTACTGTGTATAGACCCCCTGGGCCCTACACTAATTTTCTTTAAGAGTTCGCCGACTTCTTATCGGACCTATTGGTTAACGTTGATAAAGTACTGATTGTCGGAGACTTTAATATACACGTAGATAGTGCTAATGATGCATTAGCAGTGGCGTTTAAAGAGCTTCTACACTCTTTTAGAGTAACACTACACATCAATAGACCCACTCATAGACTTAATCATACTCTAGACTTGATTATATCTCACGGAGCCGATCTAACCAATATAGATATTATACCTCAAAGCGACGATGTCACTGATCACCATCTTATAACATATACAATGCGCACTGCAGAAATCAGTTGCATAACTCGTTATCGACAGGGTAGAACAATCACCTCGACTACTAAAGATAGTTTTGTAAATAACTTGCCAGATCTGACTCCTCTAATAACCTTACCAATAAATACAGAATCGCACGATGAAATGACCAGCAACATTGGAACTATTTTCTCTAATACATTAGAAGCGGTCGCGCCTATGAAGTCAAAAAAGATTAACGAGAAAATCAAAGCACCATGTTACAATAGCACCACTCACAGCCTACAAAGAGAAACGCGTAAACTGGAGCGCAAATGGAAACAAACCAAATTAGAGGTCTTTAAAATTGGATGGAAAGAGATTGGAAACTGTTATAAAAAGGCACTAAAAGCAGCAAAAGCTGAACAATCCAAGGTTTTTATTTAGTACAGTTGTTAAACTAACAAATAAACAGACTTCACCTGACCTGGCTATTCCCCCACACCTTGTTAGCAATGAATTCATGTAATTTTTCACAGAGAAAATTTAAAACATACGAGACAACAGAGTTAAAACCCAACCTCCAAGTGTGTCCTATGAATTAGTATCAACCACTGGCCCAAAAGAAAAGCTACAGTGTTTTTCACCTATAAAACAGGAAGATTTAATTAAACTTATTGCAACATCCAAACCGACAACATGCTTATTAGATCCAATTCTAACTAAATTATTAAAAGAGTTACTACCTGTTGCAATTGAGCCCATTTATAATATTATCAACTCGTCAATTCATCAAGGCCATGTCCCAGGACCCTTTAGGCTGGCTGTAATCAAGCCTCTTATCAAAAACCAAACTTAGACCCTAGTGAACTAGGAAACTATGGACCGATTTCAAATCTCCCGTACTTGTCTAAAATACTAGAAAAAGTAGTGTCCACTCAGTTGTGCTCTTTACTACAAAATAATGACATACACGAAAAATTTCAGTCTGGCTTTAGACCGCATCATAGCACCGAAACTGCGCTCGTTAAAATTACAAACCACCTGCTTATAGCATCAGATAAAGGTAACATCTCACTCCTAGTCCTGCTTGACCTTAGTGCTGCGTTTCATACTGTAGATTGTGAAATACTTTTAGATCGTTTACACAATTATACCGGTATTCAGGGACAGGCACTACAATGGTTCAGATCTTACTTATCAGACAGTTATCAATATGTCCATTCGTCAAATCTAACTCAAGTAAATTATGGATTACCTCAGGGATCGGTTTTAGGACCCTTGCTTTTCTCCATATACATGCTGCCCCTGGGCAACGTTATTAGAAAACATGGAATTAGCTTCCACTGTTATGCAGATGATACTCAGCTATATATTTTCATGGTTCTGCCTCATGTCAGGCATTTCTTGGTCTTGAGGCAGAATCGGAGCAGGATCCCTTGTTTTATGTTGGAGAGAGACAATTTTGGCACTTATGGGTCGCCATACTCTCTCTACGGTCTTGTCATTGTTCCTGCCCTCTTGTTTCCTTGTTAGTGCTCGTTATGATTTCACGTCCCACACCTGTCCCCTCCTAATTTAGTTACCTTTATAATGCCCTTGTGTTTTCTGTCCTGTGCTGGTTCAATGTTTGTGTCATCTGTGGTGAGTTCCTGTGTTTTGTATATTCTAGTTTATTATAGTTAAATGTCAAGTGTTAGTCTAGTCTAATTAGTCCTTGTTCCTGTCTCCATGTTTTGTTATGTTACCCCTTCGTGGGTGTTTGTTTTGTATTTATATTTCATTAAATGTCTTGCTAACCCCTTATCCGCTGTTAGCACCTGGGTCCTCTGTCCGTGTCCTCACCACCCACGTTCATGACATATCTTATCAAGACCAGATGATTCCTTCCAGCTATCCAAAGTTATAAATCATTGGATGACTACTAATTTCCTTGTAGCGATTTTAGCTGTATGTTAAAATAAGGATGAGTTTAGCTTCGTTATTATATATATATATTTTTGTCTGATTTGTAATATAAAGTATAACAATATTTGTATGCATTCGTCCAGCGATTGCATCAATGATATTATAAACTTTACGTTATCTCATGGCCATACGTAACGTTACTTTCTCAAACAGGATTTAGAGCAAAGGTAGCCTGATTCGACACAGTTTAAGTGACCAAGTTTGTGAGCGTGAGCACAGAAAACCCATCACAAATGAATATATGCCTGTTTATTAAAACACTACTCTACATGGTAAACATAATGACAACACAAACAAATACATGAAACACATGCGCTAGGGAGCGCAGAGAGAGATCGAGAGAGAGAGAGAGAGGGCATAGCAACAATTTCTGAACATCATTAAAATCATCTTTAACAAAGAGGCACAAACTTAATGCAGCTATAGAAACGGAATACTTGCAAAGCTCTGTGCTGGATGTACTCGTATGCGCTTGGAGTGATGTAAATGTTCAGATGATTTCAGAATGCAGTCTTGCTTAAAGTTGCGTGCCTTGTTGCCTCGGTCCTCGTGACCGGCCCCATGGCTCGTCGAGGTGTGCGAGGCAGCAGAGTCCATTGTTCCTTCTCCAGATAGGGAAGAATTACTTTCGGGGGAGGTGAGAGGAAAGGTCCAAAGATGAGACTTGATGAAGTTTAAAACTGACTGATTCAGGAAGAGAAGGACAACCGAAGAGAGCAACCGAAGAGAGAAGATTGTGTCCTTGGTCTGTATTTATCTTTATGAAGGGCATGCCCTCAAAGTTTGAGTCGGCCAATCATAGTTGAGTGGGGGAAGAGATTCTTTGTCCAATCAACAGCTAATTTTCACCTGTATGTAACTTTACAAGATACCAGTCCAAATTATAACATAATGAGTGTAATGTGTTCTATGGTCACACAATTTGTATAAACAATGAGGAATTGTAAAGAGAAACATTTAGATATCAAAAGGGACAGGTTTGAATTGTATCAAGTTGTGATTAATTCGGATGTACGAGTACAAACCACGCCTGAATTAAACTTGTATATCTAACAGTTACAGACTCTTTAAAATGGCGTGAGCGCCAACATGTAACCTAGACATTTAGATACATTTATAGGAAGGACAGTTTAATCACATAAGTTCCTATTTGTCAGAGAACTTTCTCTGGTTAGCCTCAGATGTTAAGTTAGAAGTGAGACACAGAGACTTCACACCTATGCTTTAAAGCTTATGAGTCATAAAATATCCCACAGGGTAACCAAAGAGTAATCAAGACTCTCAGTGAGATAGCAAAACCTACAACCAGACCACTGGAGCCTGGTTTTGCTCTGGTCTTTTGAAGATGGATCAAGAAACCAGGACAAAAGGGAGTGGGAGGAGGTTTTATGGCTTTGCCCTCAATGATCCAGTCCCTACATTACGCACATGAAATTAGTCTTGGCAAGACACGGCATCCCCCAGACGGTCTGCAGTGACAACGGCCGTGCTACAGTAGTAAAGAATTCCAGGACTTTGCTGTGGAGTATTATTTTAAACATGTCACATCCAGCCCGCTATACTCTCCCAATCTAATGGAAAAGCGGAGAATGGAGTACACATAGTAAAACAACTACTCAAGAAGTCAGCGAGCAGTAAAGGGGATCCATACTTAGCATTGCTTAACCATCGTGCCTCCCCACTGGAACATGGTATGTCTCCTGCTGAGATTTTAATGGGACGCAAATTACGCACCTGTCAGGGCTGATGCGGATGCGGTGGACTGTATACGCCGGCTGGCCCCCAACAATGCGTGGAAGAGGAGGTGGTTTATCTGGAGGGGAAAATGGAGAACACAAAACAGGTTTGAGAAGAGACACATGGAATGTGGGATTTATACGGAGGGACCTAGGTAAGTGCAGCCGGTAAGTGACAGGGTTTACTCTCCTAGCAATTTTGAAGGGTCCAATGAACCTTTGGGCCAACTTCCGGGACTCGACTCTTAGGGGAAGGTTCTTTGTCGAGAGCCATACTTTTTGTCCCTGGCGAAGACTCGGGGCAAGACGGCGCCTGCGGTTTGCTTGCCTCTGGTACTGCTTAGCCGCCTTGAGTAGCCCCTGACGGGCCCTAGACCACGTCTGGCGACAGTGTCGAACAAACCTCTGGACAGAGGGAACCCCAACATCAACCTCTTGGTCAGGGAACAGTGCGGGAGGGGTAGCCGAATTGGCACTCGAAAGGAGAGACGCCCGTTGCAGAGTTACGCAGGGTGTTATGGGCATATTCAGCCCACATGATGTATTGAGCCCAGGAAGAGGGATTCTTAGTGGTCATGCACCTCAACATCGTTTCAAGGTCCTGGTTTACCCTCTCCGTCTGACAGTTGGACTGACAGGCACGTGACTTCCTGTTTGCCGAGAGCGCGTGGTTTGAGACGGAGCTCCGTCTAACATTTCTTTTCAATATCTTTTATTCCTGTTATATCTTAAGATTTATGTTCTAAAGTGATAATTCACCGTGGGTACAAATTATCCTTAAGTGTACCCCATACCAAAATCGTAAAAAACGCACAGATAAATTAGTTTCACACGATCACTCGCTATTAGCCCTAAAGCTGTTAGCATTACCAGCCTGTACTTACTAAATATTGCCCTTACTGCTTAACTCACTGTTACATCACTAATGGCGAATGTTTCAGACGTGTGTTTACCTCTGAGTGCAGATGATGAATCTTTCTTCGCACTTCAGTCGGAGCTGGAGGTTCTGGAGAAGCAGATCCAGGATCTACTCGAGAGGCAGACACTGCTGCGAGAACGTAAAACGGCGCTAGAAACATCCCGGGCTGATGCTCGCAAAGCAGCGGTAAGTTTTCGACGTGATTGTAATACTCCTACCACTTCTACTCCGCGTGTTTCTCTGCACAGAGACCAGGCTTCGAGAACACGACGGGCCCAATTGAACTTCACTCCTGCACCGGCACACCCACGGCGTAAGGCGCAATCCAGGACCGGGGCGATAACCTCTCCTCCACCGCCGCCACCGGTCTTTGAGATCCCGACTAGGAACCGCTTTGCCGCCCTCTGCGAGACGGAATGCAACGCTGTGGTCGTCGGAGACTCAATCGTCCGGAACGTACGCGCTTCCTTCAATCAAGGTAAGGCTCGCACTCACTGTTTCCCTGGCGCCCGTGTTCTCGATGTCTCTGCGCAGGTAACTGCGATCCTGAAAGACGACGCTAGCATCGGAGCTGTCGTACTGCACGCGGGGGTCAACGATGTCAGGATGCGGCAGTCGGAGGTCCTGAAGCGCGATTTCAGGAGTCTGGTCGATACTGTACGCAACGCATCGCCCACGGCGAGGATCATCGTATCAGGGCCGCTTCCAACTTACCGACGAGGGAATGAAAAGTTCAGTAGACTATTTACGCTCAATCAATGGTTAATGTCATGGTGTACTGAACAGAAGCTGCTCTTTGTAAATAATTTTGATCTGTTCTGGGAGCGACCCAGGCTTTTCCGCCCCGACGGCCTGCACCCCAGCAGCATTGGAGCGGAAGTCCTGTCTGACAACATCTCAAAGACGCTCCGCAGCATTTGACTAGTAAGTACAAGCGTTAACCATAGTCTGTGTTCCTCTCACTCAACTGTTAAAAATGTTACAACATCCAAATACATAGAGACTGTGTCTGTCCCCCGAATAATACAACAACATAAAAATGTATGTAAAAGTCAGAGAAAAAACATTATTGTGATTAAACCTAAAGACAATATATTTGTTGAGCAAAACCAACTCCTAAAGTTCGGGCTACTTAATATTAGATCACTAAACTCAAAGGCAGTTATTGTAAATTAAATGATCACAGACAGCTTTGATATACTCTGCCTTACTGAAACCTGGCTTAAACCAAATGATTATTTTGGTATAAATGAGTCTACTCCACCAAGCTACGGTTATATGCATGAGCCACGGCCGGTTGGTCGAGGTGGTGGTGTAGCAACAATCTTTAGAGACTTTCTTACCGTAACACAGAGAACAGAGCATACATTTAAATCATTTGAAGTGCTTGTGTTGAACATAATTGTTCCAAACAAAAGTAAAAAACCATTGCTTTCTCTTACACTGGCTACTGTGTATAGACCCCCTGGGCCTTACACTAATTTTCTGAAGGAGTTCGCGGACTTCTTATCGGACCTATTGGTTAACGTTGATAAAGTACTGATTGTTGGAGATTTTAATATCCATGTAGATAGTGCTAACGATGCTTTAGCAGTGGCGTTTAAAGAGCTTCTACACTCTTTTGGTGTAACACAAAACATCAACAGACCCACTCATAGACTTAATCATACTCTAGACTTGATTATATCTCACGGAGCCGATCTAACCAATATCGATATTATACCTCAAAGCGACGATGTCACTGATCACCATCTTATAACATGTACACTGCGCACTGCAGAAATCAGTCGTATAGCTCGTTATCGACATGGTAGAACAATCACCTCATCTACTAAAGATAGTTTCGTTAAGAATCTGCCAGATCTGACTCCCTTAATAACTTTGCCAATTAATACAGAATCGCTCGATGACATGACCAGCAACATGGGAACTATTTTCTCTAATACATTAGAAGCGGTCGCGCCTATGAAGTCAAAAAGATTAACGAGAAGATCAAAGCACCATGGTACAATAGCACCACTCGCGGCCTAAAAAGAGAAACGCGTAAACTGGAACGCAAATGGAAACAAACCCATTTAGAGGTCTTTAAAATTGCGTGGATAGAGAGTGCAAACTGTTATAAAAAGGCACTAAAAGCCTCAAAAACCGAGCACCTCCGTTACCTCATAGAAACTAATAAAAACAATCCAAGGTTTTTATTTAGTACAATTGCTAAACTAACAAACAAACAGACTTCTCCTGACCTGGCTATTCCGCCACACCTTGGTAGCAATGAATTCATGACATTTTTTACAGAAAAAATCGAAAAAATACGAGACGACGTAGTTAAAATCCAACCTCCAAGTGTGTCTGATGAATTAGTACCAACCATCACCCAAAAGAAAAGCTAGAGTGTTTTTCACCTATAAAACAGGAAGATTTAATTAAACTTATTGCAACATCCAAACCGACAACATTCTTATTAGATCCCATTCCAACTAAATTACTAAAAGAGTTACTACCTGTTGCAATTGAGCCCATTTATAACATTATCAACTCGTCAATTAATCTAGGCCATGTCCCAGGACCCTTTAAACTGGCTGTGATTAAGCCTCTTATCAAAAAAACTAACTTAGACCCCAGTGAACTTGGAAGCTATAGACCGATTTCAAATCTCCCGTACTTGTCTAAAATACTAGAAAAAGTAGTGTCCACTCAGTTGTGCTCTTTCCTACAAAATAATGACATGCACGAAAAATTTCAGTCTGGCTTTAGACCGCATCATAGCACCGAAACTGCGCTCGTTAAAATTACAAACGATCTACTTATGGCATCTGATAAAGGTAACATCTCACTCCTAGTCCTGCTTGACCTTAGTGCTGCGTTCGATACTGTAGACCATAAAATACTTTTAGATCGTTTACAAAATTATACCGGTATTCAGGGACAGGCACTACAATGGTTCCGATCTTACTTATCTGACAGATATCAATATGTCCATTTAAATGGGGAATCGTATAATCTAACGCAAGTAAATTATGGATTACTTCAGGGATCGGTTTTAGGACCCTTGCTTTTCTCCATATACATGCTGCCCCTGGGCAACATTATTAGAAAACATGGAATTAGCTTCCACTGTTATGCAGATGATACTCAGCTATATATCTCTTCAAGACCAGATGATTCCTTCAAGCTATCCAAACTGGCAGAGTGCATCAAAGATATGAAACATTGGATGACTAGTAATTTCCTTCTTTTAAACTCTAACAAAACAGAAATATTACTTATAGCACCAAAGACTCGTAAACAGAATATATCAGATTATAACCTACAAATCGAAGGCTGCACTGTTACCCGACAAATACAGTTAAAGACCTAGGCGTTATATTAGACAGTAACCTGTCATTTAAAAATCATATCTCAAATGTCACAAAAACAGCCTTCTTCCACCTTCGAAATGTTGCCAAATTACGAAATGTTTTATGTGTTGCTGACGCAGAAACTCTTATTCATGCATTTGTGACCTCAAGACTTGACTACTGTAATGCTCTTCTTAGTGGTTGTCCTGCATCTTCAATAAACAAACTACAGTTAGTCCAAAATGCAGCCGCCAGAGTCCTAACCAGGTCAAGAAAATACGATCATATTACCCCAATTTTATCATCTCTTCACTGGTTGCCCATTAGGTATCGTATTGATTTTAAAATTCTTTTAATTGCTTATAAAGCCTTAAAGGGTTTAGCCCCTACTTACTTAACTGAGCTTCTATCACATTACAACCCATCACGCTCTCTAAGATCTCAAAACTCAGGACTTTTGATAACACCTAGAATAACTAAATCTACAAAAGGGGGTCGAGCTTTCTCATACGTAGCACCTAAACTCTGGAATAGCCTTCCCGATACTATTCGAGGGTCAGACACACTCTCCCAATTTAAATCTAGATTAAAGACACATCTTTTCACCCAAGCTTTCACTAATGCATAGTAAATGAACAGCAGCTACGCTAATTAGGGTTGGGGGGATTCTATTTGTTGGGGCTGTGTGGGTCTGGATGGTCTTGCTTTGTGGTCGATGTCAGACAGCAGAGGAATAATGTTCCAATATGCCATTACTATTTTCTCTGGTTGTTCCTCTGTTTTGCTGGTGTCGATCGCGGAGTGGGACCGGGCTGGACGTGCATGGTTTCGGCGAGTGGGATTGCCTGGGTCGCGGGCGGTGGGCTCTCCCCCCCTTCCTCGGGGATGTTGCTCGGTGACTTGGTCGGGGTCACTGAGAGCAGCTATGACACGTCAGAGGGGATCTGGCCCTCCCGGCTGAGCCTGGTTTCTCCCGAGGTTTTTTTCTCCATCAATCAATAAGGGAGTTTTGGTTCCTCGCCACAGCAGGGCAGTGTTGGCTTGCTCACCGGGAGACTGCATCTATTTATCTATTTATTAATTTATTAGATATTATCTATTAGAATGATCTTGCTTGTTCTATAAACAATATGCACTGTGCTGTGTTTTACCTCTGTGTTTTCTTATTTTGCTTCTGTAAAGCTGCTTTGGAACAATGCACATTGTGAAAAGCGCTATATAAATAAACTTGAATTGAATTGACCTGCGATGGGTTGGCACTCCATCCAGGGTGTATCCTGCCTTGATGCCCGATGACTCCTGAGATAGGCGCAGGCTCCCCGTGACCCGAGGTAGTTCGGACAAGCGGTAGAAAATGGAATGAATGGAATTGAATTGAACAGTTGGACTCCAGGTGGAAGCCTGATGAAAGGCTTACAGCAACTCCTAATAGTTGGCAGAATGCCCGCCAGAAGCGGGAGGAGAACTGAGGACCTTGGTCCGAAACGATGTCCAGTGGGATACCAAACACTCGGAAAATGTGGGTGCTGATCAACTCTCTCGGGCAGAGGGCAACTTGGGTTAAGGAATGAACCTTGCAGCCTTGGAGAACCTGTCCACAATCACCATAATGGGGACGGAGGGAGGAGGGAGTCCGGTTACAAAGTCCATAGAAAGGTGGGACTAAAAGGTGTAGCAGGCCATGCAGCGCCTGGTGAGTAACCTTCCCCTGATTACAGGAAGCACAGGCTGACAAAACCCTTTAAATCCTGCTTGATGGTAGGCCACCAAAACCTCCTCTGGAGGAACTCGAGAGTGCGATTAGTGCCCGGGTGACAGGTCAGGCGAGAGGAGTGACCCCACTGGAGAACTTAAGCCCAAGCCATTTTAGGTACAAACAGGCAATTGGCCGGCCCTCCTCCTGGGTTTGGTTCTCGGATCTGGGCCTGCCTGACCAACCCCTCAATCTCCCACCGTAACGGAGCCACAATCTTGGAGCTAGGAATTATAGGTGTCACTGGCCCCTCTTGGTGGCTGCTAGCATACACTCGGGACAGAGCATCCGGCTTGAGGTTCTTGGAACCTGGACGATAGGACAGGGTAAACTGGAAGCGGTTAAAAAACAGTGACCAGCGTGCTTGTCGGGAGTTAAGATGTTTGGCCTGCTGAATGTACTCCAGGTTTTTATGGTCGTGTCAACTTGGAACGGGTGCTTAGCACTCTCGAGCCAGTGCCTCCACTCCTCCAGGGCAAACTTATCGGCCAACAGCTCCCTGTCTCCCACATGATAGTTCCTCTCCGCCGAAAAGGGACGACGAGAGAAGAATGCACATGAGTGAAGTTTGTTGTCCTTGCCTTTCTGGGACAATATGGCTCCTACGCCTAGGTCAGAGGCGTCCACCTCCACTACAAAAGGCTTGACAGAATCGGGGAGGGTGAGGACGAGTGCTGAGGTGAACCGGTGCTTAAGTTCCTTGAAGGCCCCCTCAGCCTCAGAACTCCAGCGGATTCTAGCATTACCTCCCTTGGTAAGGCCACCACTGAGCTGAAGCTACGGATAAACCGACGATAAAAGTTTGCGAAGTCCAGGAACCTTTGTGTCTCCTTAACTGATGTGGGAGCGGGCCAATCCTTAACAGCCCCAACCATCCGAGGATCCATCTGTATGTGAGCCGGCTTGACGATGTACCCCAGAAACTGGACTTGAGTGGTATGAAACTCCCATTTCTCCGGCTTGACATAGAGATGATTCTCTAATAGACGGCTGAGAACCTTACGAACGTGGACAATGTGCTCCTCTGGAGACCTCGAAAAGATCAGAATGTCGTCCAGGTAGACGAACACGAACAAGTTAAGCATCTCCCTTAGGACGTCATTGATAAGGGCCTGAAATACAGCAGGAGCATTAGTAAGCCCGAATGGCATCACTCTCTCTACCGGCTCTACCGGACTGTTTACACACACATAGCATCATTTGCACTTTATACTGCTCACTTGTACACCAGGAATATTATACTGAATGCTCATTTGCACTAATGGACTACTTTCATAACTGCATTAACTCATCTACTGCACTGTAACGTCAATAACTGCACTAACTTATCTACTGCCCTGTAACTCTATTAACTGCATCTACTCATCTATACTCATCACAACGAGCGTAGATGGCGGCGCGTGAACATCGCGAGGCTCAGCGTCACTCCAGTTTTAGAGAGAGTGTTTTTCTTGCTCATCTCGGGCCTGTTCGTTCAGAACAGTTGTGCATTCACATCGTACACCCGGCATGAGCTTTTGGATATCGGTTTGCGCATTCCCGGAAGTTATATCAGCAACATTCAACTCGTCCCTGAGATCGCCAAAACACCCGATGCTACGCACCCCACACGGCCGGGCGGAAGTGCTCGTCGGCGGCGTCGAGATCGTAAACAAAGGCGGGGGAAGCACGGAGGGCTAAGAGCTAAGCTAAAGCTAACACCACATCGGCTCTCTTTACCCAGCATTTTCCTTGCTAATGTACGATCATTAGTGAACAAAATGGATGAGATTCGACTCCGCATCATCAACAACAAAAGACTTTTGAACTGCAATGTCATAATCTTCACGGAAACATGGCTACACAGCGGCATACCGGACAACGCTATTGAGTTAGCGGGCTACAACACACACCGGGCGGATAGAACGGCAGAGGAATCCGGTAAGACAAGAGGAGGTGGAGTGTGCATTTATGTCAACAAAGCTTGGTGCACGAACTCTGTTATTGTCGGGAGACACTGCTCGGCTAACCTTGAGTTTCTCATGGTTAAATGTAGACCGTTTTATCTGCCACGGGAATTCACTTCAACCATTATAACGGCAGCTTATATTCCACCGGATTCTGATGCCAAGCTTGCTATGAAAAACGTCATGCAGCCATCAGTAAACAACAGACTGCTCACCCGGAGGCTGCATTTATTGTTGCGGGAGATTTTAATCACTCTAACTTAAAGACAGTGCTCCCTAAATTTCACCAGCATGTTTCCTGCCACACAAGAGGAAACAAAACTTTGGATCATGTCTATACAAACATGGCTGAAGCTTACGTCGCGACCCCCCCCTCCCCCACCTGGGTCAATCTGATCACCTTTCTTTGTTCCTCACCCCCAAGTATTCACCTCTCATTAATCGTGTGAAGCCATCACTGAAGACGATCAAGGTGTGGCCTGCGGGGGCAGACTTTACACTCCAGGAAAGGTTTCTACACACAGACTGGAGTATGTTTGCTTCTCAGGCCACCAGTGGCTCTCACACGGACATAGACAGCTACACCTCCTCTGTACTGGACTACATCAATACCACCATTGACAGTGTCACAACTCAGAAGCAGATCACCATATACCCCAATCAGAAGCCATGGATGAACAAGGAAGTCCGCCTCCTGTTGAATGCACGCAACACTGCCTTCAGATCAGGTGATGCACAGGCCTATAGTACTTCCAGGGCAAATCTGAAGAGGGGCATCAAAAAGGCCAAGCACTGCTACAAGTTGAAGCTAGAGGAGCATTTTTCCAATTCTGACCCTCGACGCATGTGGCAGGGCATCCAGGTCATTAGTAACTACAAACCCAACCACTCCACCCCCATAGCCACAGATGCCGCCTTCCTGAGTGAGCTTAATGACTTTTATGCACGCTTTGAGAGAGACAATAAGGAACCCGCCACCAGGCTCACACCTTCTACTGACCACCCAATCATCAAACTAAACTCCACAGATGTTTACACTGCACTAAGCCGGGTAAACGCGCGAAAGGTTGCTGGCCGAGATGGCATCCCTGGTCGCGTACTCAGGGCATGTGCGGAGCAGCTCGCTGGGGTCTTCACAGATATCTTCAACCTGTCCCTCGCCCAAGCAGTGGTTCCAGCATGTTTCAAATCCACCTCCATTGTGCCCATTCCGAAAAATTCCAGCCCGACATGCCTGAACGACTACCGCCCTGTAGCACTCACACCCATTGTTATGAAGTGCTTTGAGCGGCTGGTCCTGTCACACCTAAAAGACTCTCTACCATCCACACTGGACCCATACCAATTTGTACCACAGGGCTGCGTACTGAGCCCCTTTCTCTACTCCCTTTTCACACTCGACTGCAGGCCTGTGAATGGAACTAACTCGTTCATCAAGTTTGCAGACGATACAACAGTGATTGGTCTCATCAGCAACAACGATGAGACTGCTTACAGGGAGGAGGTACGGCACCTGGCCACATGGTGCTCAAACAACAACCTGCTCCTTAACACCTCCAAGACAAAGGAGATCATCGTGGACTTTAGGAAGGCGAAAGGAGGCACACACGACCCCATCCACATTAATGGGATGGCTGTTGAACGTGTTTCCAGTTTTAAGTTCCTAGGGACCCATATTTCGGAGGACCTGTCCTGGACCACCAACACCTCATGCCTAGTCAAGAAGGCTCACCAGCGTCTCTTCTTTCTGAGGACACTGAAGAAGAACCAACTGTCTTCAACTATCCTGGTGAACTTCTATCGCTGCACGATAGAGAGCATACTGACCAACTGTGTCACAGTCTGGTACGGGAACTGTTCTGTTGCTGAGCGCAAGGCATTGCAGCGGGTGGTGAAAACAGCCCAGCGCATCACAGGGACTACACTCTCTTCCATTGAGGACATCCAGAAGAAACGCTGTCTGCGTCAGCATTCTCAAGGACTCCTCTCACCCCGCTCATAGACTGTTTACTCTCCTGCCTTCCGGTAGACGCTTCAGGTGCCTCCGGACAAAAACCAGCAGACTAGGAAACAGCTTTTTTCCCAGAGCTGTTTCATTATTGAACTCTGCCCCCCACTGATTCCACTACCCCCCACTACTTTAACTTTAATGCTGCTATTACATTGCTTACATTGCACTACAGGGCTGCCATGCATGACTGAACTGTACACACCAGTACTTCATGTTATCTGCTCTACCGGACTGTTTACACACACAGCATCATTTGCACTCTATACTGCTCACTTGCACACCAGGAATATTATACTGAATGCTCATTTGCACTAATGGACTACTCTCATAACTGCATTACCTCATCTACTGCACAGTAACTTTCATACTGCATTACCTATCTACTGCACTGAACTGCTGCACCATATCTACTGCACTGTAACTTCAATAACTGCATTAACTTATCTACTGCACTGTAACTTCAATAACTGCTGCACACTATATTAACTGCATCTACACTGCACTGTTCAATAACTGCATTAACTCAACTGTGCATCTACTCATCTACTGCACTCAATAACTGCTCAACTGCACTGTAACTTCTGCATTAACTCATCTACTGCACTGTACTCTATTAACTGCATCTACTCATCTACTGCTGACTTAACTGTCTACTGTAACTTCAATAACTGACTGCACTGTAACTCAATAACTGCATTAACTCATCTACTGCACTGTAACTTCAATAACTGGCACTGTAACTTAACTGCACTCTACTGCACTGTAACTTCAATAACTGCATTAACTCATCTACTGCACTGGCTGTACTGCACTGTAACTTCAACTGTAACTCATCTACTGCACTGTAACTCAATAACTGCATTAACTCATCTACTGCACTGTAACTTCAATAACTGCCTAACTCATCTATTGCACTGTAACTTCAATAACTGCATTAACACTGCACTGTAACTTCAATAACTGCACTAACTTATCTACTGCACTGTAACTCTATTAACTGCATCTTCATCTATGCACTGTAACTTCATTAACTCATCTAGTGAACTGTAACTTCAATAACTGCACTAACTCATCTACTGCACTGTAACTTCACTGCATTAACTCATCTGCACTGTAACTTCAATCATTAACTCATCTGCACTGTAACTTCAATAACTGCATTACTCATCTACTGCACTGTAACTCTATAACTGCATCTACTCATCTACTGCACTGTAACTGTAACTCATCTATGCACTCACTGCACTAACTTATCTACTGCACTGTAACTCTAATAACTGCATTAACTCATCTACTGCACTGTAACTTCAATAACTGCACTAACTTATCTACTGCACTGTGTCTATTGCACTGTAACTTGCATTAACTCATCTACTGCACTGTAACTTCAATAACTGCACTAACTCATCTACTGTAACTTCAATAACTGCATTAACTTATCTACTGCACTGTAACTCTATTAACTGCATCTACTCATCTATTGCACTTCAATAACAGCATTAACTCATCTACTGCACTGTAACTTCAATAACTGCACTAACTCATCTACTGCACTGTAACTTCAATAACTGCATTAACTTATCTACTGCACTGTAACTCTATTAACTGCATCTACTCATCTATTGCACTGTAACTTCAATAACAGCATTAACTCATCTAGTGAACTATAACTTCAATAACTGCACTAACTCATCTATAACTGCATTAACTCTACTGCACTGTAACTTCAATAACTGCATTAAACATCTACTGCACTGTAAATTCAATAACTGCATTAACTCACTGAACTATAACTTCAATAACTGCATTAACTCATCTACTGCACTGTAACTTCAATAACTGCATTAACTCATCTACTGCACTGTAACTTCAATAACTGCATTAACTCATCTACTGCACTGTAACTCTATTAACTGCATCTACTCATCTATTGCACTGTAACTTCAATAACTGCATTAACGCATCTACTGCACTGTAACTCTATTAACTGCATCTACTCATCTATTGCACTGTAACTTCAATAACAGCATCTACTCATCTATTGCATAACTCATTCATTAAACTCATCTATTGCACTCTAACTTCAATAACTGCATTAACTCATCTACTGCACTGTAACTTCAATAACTGCATTAAATCATACTGCACTCATTAACTCATCTGCACTGTAACTTATTAACTGCATCTACTCATCTATTGCACTGTAACTTCAATAACTGCATTAACGCATCTACTGCACTGTAACTCTATTAACTGCATCTACTCATCTATTGCACTGTAACTTCAATCATCTACTATTGCACTGTAACTCAATTCTCATCTATGCACTCTAACTTCACTGCATTAACTATCTACTGCACTGTAACTTCAATAACTGCACTAACTCATCTACTGCACTGTAACTCTATTAACTGCATCTACTCATCTATTGCACTGTAACTTCAATAACAGCATTAACTCATCTACTGCACTGTAACTTCAATAACTGCATTAACTTATCTACTGCACTGTAACTTCAATAACTGCATTAACTCATCTACTGCACTGTAACTCTATTAACTGCATCTACTCATCTACTGCACTATAACTTCAATAACTGCATTAACTCATATACTGCACCGTACCTTTAATAACCGCATTAACTTTCTATTGCACTGCAACTTTAATAGCTAATGTCTATAATTAATGCACACTTAAGTCACTTGCACTAACGTATAGTCTAAATTGTTATCTGTTCATAACCACCTGTACACTAATGTTCACAGTATATAGCCTTCTGTATATATTGTCCATAGTACATACCGACTGTCATATTGTCATAGAACATTCCTTCTGTAAATTATTTTCATAATAGTTTCATAATAGTTTTTTTTATGCCCATTGTATAGTATTTTCCTAATATTGTATTCTGTATTTATTCACACTGTATATCCTGCACTTGCTAATTGCACTTCTGGTTAGACCTAAACTAAATTTCGTTACACTGTACTTGTATATGTGTAATGACAATAAAGTTGAATCTAATCTAATCTAATCTAATCTATTGCACTATAACTTCTATAACTGCATTAACTAATTTACTGCACTGTAACCTTATTAACTGCATTTACTCATCTTCTGCACTGCAACTTTATTAACTGCATTAACTCATATACTGCACCGTACCTTTAATAACTGCATTAACTCATATACTGCACTGTACCTTTAATAACCGCATTAACTCCATCTATTGCACTGTACCTTTAATAGCTAATGTATGTAATTAATGCACACTTAAGTCACTTGCACTACTGTTTAGTCTAAATTGTTATCTGTTCATAGCCACCTGTACATTAATGTTCACAGTATAGCCTTCTGTATATATTGTTCATAGTACATAACGACTGTCATATTGTCATAGAACATCCATCCATCCATCCATTTTCTACCGCTTTATCCGGGGCCGGGTCGCGGGGGCAGCAGTCTAAGCAGGGATGCCCAGACTTCCCTCTCCCTAGACACTTCCTCCAGCTCTTCCGGGGGGACACCGAGGCGTTCCCAGGCCAGCCGGGAGACATAGTCCCTCCAGCGTGTCCTAGGTCTTCCCCGGGGTCTCCTCCCGGTGGGACATGCCCGGAACACCTTCCCGGGAAGGCGTCCAGGGGGCATCCGGAAAAGATGCCCGAGCCACCTCAGCTGGCCCCTCTCGATGTGGAGGAGCAGCGGATCTACTCTGAGCTCCTCCCGAGTGACCGAGCTTCTCACCCTATCTCTAAGGGATCGCCCAGCCACCCTGCGGAGGAAGCTCATTTCGGCCGCCTGTATCCGGGATCTTGTCCTTTCGGTCATGACCCACAGCTCATGACCATAGGTGAGAGTAGGAACGTAGATTGACTGGTAAATCGAGAGCTTCGCCTTGCGGCTCAGCTCCTTCTTCACCACGACAGACCGGTACAGCGACCGCATTGCTGCAGAAGCTGCACCGATCCGTCTGTCAATCTCCCGTTCCATCCTTCCCTCACTCGTGAACAAGACCCCCAGATACTTGAACTCCTCCACTTGAGGCAGCAACTCTCCACCTACCTGAAGTGGGCAAGCCACCCTTTTCCGACTGAGAACCATGGCCTCAGATTTGGAGTTGCTGATTCTCATCCCAGCCGCTTCACACTCGGCTGCAAACCGTCCCGGTGCATGCTGAAGGTCCTGGTCTGATGGGGCCAGCATGACGACATCATCCGCAAAGAGCAGAGATGAAATCATGTGGTCCCCAAACCCGACGCCCTCCGGCCCCTGGCTGCGCCTAGAAATTCTGTCCATAAAAATTATGAACAGAACCCGGCGACAAAGGGCAGCCCTGCCGGAGTCCAACATGCACCGGAAACAAGTGACTTACTGCCGGCAATGCGAACCAATCTCCTGCTCCGGTCGTACAGGGACCGGATAGCCCTTAGCAAAGGGTCCCGAATCCCATACTCCCGGAGCACCCTCCACAAGATGCCGCGAGGAACACAGTCGAATGCCTTCTCCAAATCCACAAAACACATGTGGATTGGATGGGCAAACTCCCATGAACCCTCCAGCACCTGGAGAGGGTATAGAGCTGGTCCAGCGTTCCACGACCGGGACGAAAACCACACTGTTCCTCCTGAATCCGAGGTTCTACCATCGGCCGGATTCTACTCTCCAGTACCCTGGCATAGACTTTCCCGGGGAGGCTGAGAAGTGTGATCCCCGATAGTTGGAGCACACCCTCCGGTCCCCCTTCTTAAAAAGAGGGACCACCACCCCGGTCTGCCAGTCCAAGGGCACTGTCCCCTGTGCAGAGGCGTGTCAGCCAAGACAGCCCCACAACATCCAGAGACTTGAGGTACTCAGGGCGGATCTCATCCACCCCCGGTGCCCTGCCACCGAGGAGTTTCTTGACTTCTTGTTTCTCGGTGACTTCAGCCCGGGTGATTGACGAGTCCGCCTCCGAGCCCTCAGCCTCTGCTTCCTCAATGGAAGACGTGACGGCGGGATTGAGGAGATCCTCGAAGTATTCCTTCCACCGCCCGATGATATCCCCGGTCAAGGTCAACAGCTGCCCCCCTCCACTGTAAACAGCGTTGGTAGGGCACTGCTTCCCCCTCCTGAGGCGCCGGACGGTTTGCCAGAATCTCTTCGAGGCCGACCGATAGTCCTTCTCCATGGCCTCACCGAACTCCTCCCAGGCCCGAGTTTTTGCCTCCCCAACCACCCGGGCTGCAGTCCGCTTGGCCTGTCGGTACCTGTCTGCTGCCTCGGGAGTCCCACAAGCCAACCAGGCCCGATAGGAATCCTTCTTCAGCTTGACGGCATCCCTTACTTCCGGTGTCCACCACCGGGTTCGGGGATTGCCGCCTCGACAGGCACCGGAGACCTTGCGGCCACAGCTCCGAGTGGCCGCGTTGACAATGGAGGTGGAGAACATGGTCCACTCGGACTCAATATCTCCAGACTCCCTCGGGATCTGGTCGAAGCTCTGCCGGAGGTGGAAGTTGAAGATCTCTCTGACAGGGGATTCGGCCAAACGTTCCCAACAGACCCTCACAGTACGTTTGGGTCTGCCGAGTCTGTCCAGCTTCCTCCCCCGCCATCGGATCCAACTCACCACCAGGTGGTGATCAGTTGACAGCTCCGCCCCTCTCTTCACCCGAGTGTCCAAGACATACGGCCGTAGGTCAGATGAAACAACCACAAAGTCGATCATCGACCTCCGGCCAAGGGTGTCCTGGTGCCATGTGCACTGATGGACACCCTTATGCTTGAACATGGTGTTCGTTATGGCCAAGCTGTAACTAGCACAGAAGTCCAATAACAGAACACCACTCGGGTTCAGATCAGGGGGGCCGTTCCTCCCAATCACGCCCCTCCAGGTGTCACTGTCGTTGCCCACGTGGGCGTTGAAGTCCCCCAGCAGAACAACGGAGTCCCCAGTCGGGGCGCTTTCCAGAATCTCCAAGAAGGCCCGGGTACTCTGCACTGCCATTTGGCCCATAGGCGCACACGACAGTGAGAGACCTATCCCCGACCCGAAGGCGCAGGGAAGCGACCCTCTCGTTCACCGGGGTAAACTCCAACACATGGCGGCTGAGCTGGGGGGGCTATAAGCAAACCCACACCAGCCCGCCGCCTTTCACCATGGGCAACTCCAGAGTGGTGAAGAATCCATCCTCCCTCGAGGAGTGTGGTTCCAGAGCCCAAGCTGTGCGTAGAGGTGATCCCGACTATCTCTAGTCGGAATCTCTGAACCTCACGCACAATCTCAGGCTCCTTCCCCGCCAGAGAGGTGACGTTCCATGTCCCTAGAGCTAGATTCCGCGTCCAGGGATCGGGTTGTCGAGGCCCCTGCCTTCGACTGCCGCCCGATCCACTTTGCACCGGCCCCTTACGGTCCCTCCTGCAGGTGGTGGGTCCACGGGAGGGTGGCCCCACGTCGCTCCTTCGGGCTAAGCCCGGCCGGACCCCATGGGGGGGCCCAGCCACCAGGCGCTCGCATTCGAGCCCCAGGCCTGGCTCCAGGGTGGGGCCCCCGGCTGCGCCATGCTGGGCGACGTCACGGTCCTCAAATTATTTTTCATCATAAGGGATTTTTTAACTCAAAAATACATAGAACATTCCTTCTGTAAAGTATTTTCATAATAGTTTCATAATAGTTTTTTTTATGCCCATTGTATAGTATTTTCCTAATATTGTATTGTGTATTTATTCACACTGTATATCCTGCACTTGCTAATTGCACTTCTGGTTAGACCTAACCGCATTAACTCATATACTGCACTGTACCTTTAATAGCTAATGTATGTAATTAATGCACACTTAAGTCACTTGCACTACTGTTTAGTCTAAATTGTTATCTGTTCATAGCCACCTGTACATTAATGTTCACAGTATAGCCTTCTGTATAAATTGTTTATAGTACATACTGACTGTCATATTTTCATAGAACATTCCTTCTGAAAAGTATTTTCATAGTACATGCCCATTGTATAGTATTTTCCTAATATTGTATTCTGTATTTATTCCCACTGTATATCCTGCACTTGGTAATTGCACTTCTGGTTAGACCTAAACTACATTTCGTTACACTGTACTTGTATATGTGTAATGACAATAAAGTTGAATCTAATCTAAATCTAATCTAATCTCTGTATTCATAATGCCCGTTGGCGTGTTGAAGGCAGTCTTCCATTCGTCACCCTGTTTGATCCGCACAAGATGGTAAGCGTTGCGTAGATCCAGTTTAGTGAAAATGGAAGCTCCTTGCAGAAGCTTGAAAGCCGTGGTCATGAGGGGCAGGGGGTATCGATTCCGAATGGTAATCCTGTTAAGTCCCCGGTAGTCAATGCAGGGACGCAACCCTCCGTCTTTCTTCCCCACGAAAAAGAATCCACCGCCGGCTGGGGAAGTTGAAGGGCGGATGATTCCAGTAGCCAGGCCTTCCTCTATGTATGAATTCGTGGCTTCCCTTTCAGGGGGAGACAGTGAGAAGATGTGACCTCAGGGAGGACAGGGGCCTGGAAGCAGCTCAATGGCACAATCATAAGAACGGTGGGTTGGTAAGGTTGTGGCCTTTCTCTTACTGAAGACCATCTTGAGATGATGATAAGGACTCGGGACTTGAGACAGGTCTAGGGGCTCGAGATCAGAAGCAGAGGCGACGTAAGAGAGGCTAGAGGTTTGACAATTGGGACCCGAGTCGGAGACGGTGCCGTAGGTCCAGTCCAAACTAGGGTTGTGCTTGAGGAGCCAGGGGTATCCCAGGATGACCGGAAACTCGGGTGACTATCAGGTGGAGACATAACTCCTCCTGGTGCTGGTGAATGGATAGGTGGAGTGGAATAGTGAGTGACTGTACCAGGGCCCAGGGGCCTCCCATCCACCGCCGTAACGACCAGAGGTGAGGGCAGGAGCTCTGCAGGAATCTTAAGCTCCCTGGCCAAGTTAAGGTCCATAAAGTTGCCCGCAGCGCCCGAGTCCACTAGGGCCTTTACCTGGTGTTTCTGTTCGCCCCAAGTGAGGGTGACGGGTAAGAACAGCCCTGAGTTTGAAGGAGAGTGAGTATAGCCTATTCCCGAGACACTCTCCTTCTCTCTGCTCGAGAGCGGACGTTTCCCGAAAGTTCCGGACAGGCCTCTCGGAAATGTCCATGTTGACCGCAGTAGAGACAGGCATGCTCTCTCATGCGCCGGTCACGTTCAGTGGGGGAGCTACGGGTACTACCCAATTGCATGGGCTCCGTAGGGTCTGCGGGTGGTGGTGAGTGCGCCACCTGGTCCTGAACGATCAATCTACTTGGGAGGAGGTGTCTCTGACTCCTCTCTCTCATACAGTTATCCAGCCGGATAGTTTTGTCAAAGAGGGCCTCGAGATCGCCGGTTGGGTCACTCGTCCTGGAGAGTCTCGGAGAGTCCATTTAGAAAGCAGGTCATCAGAGCCTCTTGGTTCCAGCCACTCTCTGCAGCGATGGTTCGAAACTCAATAGCGTAGTCAGCAGCACTGCGACTGCCCTGGTGGAGAACCAGCAAGTGCTTTGCCGCTTCTCGTCCACTGGCGGGATGGTCAAAGACTCTCCTGAACTCCTTCTCGAAAGCCGAGTAGCTTGAGCAAAACTTGCTTTGTGCCTCCCACACAGCCGAAGCCCAGGCAGGGGCATTACCAGACAAGAGGGTCATCAAGTAAGCAATCCTGGCCCGATCCGAGGGAAATGAGGACGGCTGGAGCTTGAAGGTAAGAGAGCACTGGGTGAGGAACCCCCGACAGGCCGCAGAATCCCCAGCAAACCGCTGAGGAGGGGGTAATCGAGGCTCAGCACGTGGAGCGGGCACTTGAGGACTGGTGGCAGCAAGGGGAGCTTCTGTAGTAGAAACCAGCTTGTCGAAGATCTGCCGCATGGATGGTTTCCAGTTTTCCAGTTGGCCAAGTGCAGCTTCATGGCGTCGAACTGAGCTTTCGTGCTGAGCGATGGTATACTTGGTATACAGGTCTCGAGCCGTAGGTGTCTCCGGGTCCATTTTGGCTCGGTCTTTCTGTCAGGGCCGAGACACGAACTCGGGTCTCCGGTGTCGTGTACGAACACTCTACTCCGGTGCCACTGAAGGATAGGGGTACCCAAAGGAAGACGCACATAGAGAGGCTTGAGTAAAATAACAATGATCCTTTTAATAACGTTCCAGGAGGCAATGAAATCCACAAGGCTCCCGAGGGTAGGGGAACAAAAACAACTCCAAAGAGGCCAAGCAAAAAATAAAAGTTCTCCTCAAGAAATCCCAACAAAAAAAGGCAGATAATCCACACGGTAAAGAAAAGAAACAAGATAATGGGGAAACTAAAACAACTCCGACGAGGTAGAGGAAAAAATAACAACTATCTTGTATAAATCCCAAAAACAACAGGAGATGAGGCAAACACAATATCACAACACAATAACTCTAGACTGGGGAAAACTGGCTACAATAACATTAAAGACCGAGCAACAAGACAGGGAACAGGAAACAACTTAAATACACAGGGGGCAAATGAGGCACAGGTGAAAACAATACCACTAAGGAAACACCACACGAGGAGATAGTGACATCCAGTGGCTGGAGACGGGAACTACAGTCCAGAATCCTGACAGCACCACACTGCCTTACGTAACAAAGCTAAACAAAAACAGAGCCTGGAGAAAGAAACAAATGTGTCTGAAACAGAGACAGGAAGCAAATTATGACAAGACATCCAGAAGTCTACGACCACTGGCTACAAAAGACACAGTAAGACTCGAGAATAGCAATACCTGGAAAAAGCTTTCCTGTAGCTCAGTGGTAAGAGCAATGCGCTAACAACGCAAGGTTGTGGGTTCGATCCCAGGGGATTGCAAATACCTATGTAAAATGTATAGGATAAAGCAATGTAAGTCGCTTTGGATAAAAGCGTCTGCCAAATGTCGTAAATGTAAATGTAAATGTAAAAAAGGGCCACAGTCCTAGAGAAGTCCTACACAGTCCAAGATCCTACACAGTCAAAATAGAGCATGGACAAATCCTAAGAAGGAATAGAAGGAGTCTGTTAAAAACACAAGAAACAATGCCAGAGTTACATTCTGAAACGAAACAGACAGTGAAACATTGCCTACGACACAAGGAACATCACCAGTCATAGACAATAGAAAGAAAGATGAAGAAATACACTTACCTGAACAGAGAAGATCCAAAAGCACAATTAAGCCTCCTGATAGACTTAAATTTGTGAATGAAACTTGAAGATTGTGGAAATATATTGTGGAAATATACTGGTGGAAATTTACTGGATGTGTATTATATAAATGTTATGACTAACTATCGCTTGTCCTTGCATGATAACTATTGCTTGTCCTTGCATGAGAGTTTTTGCCCCCCGTAGCTGTTTTGGTGGCGGAAACAGTTCTTCCTGTTCATCCCTAAATGGAATTGTTATGTTACACTTGTTTTGTCTGCAATATATGCCACGTACACCGTTTCTAACCTATTGTATAAATAGAGGGATTGCCCCTCTATTATTGGAGCATTCAGCAATAAACCATCTGTTAATTCACTTGGCTTCTTGTTTTGACTGCTCCGGAGCTCCGCGGAACTTCTTCTCATCTATCCAGACGATCGCACAACACAGACAGAGTAGCACATTTCTTACAGTTCTTGGTGACCCGACGTGATTTCTCCGATCAGGTAAGACATGAGTTTGTTTGACTACCTGATTGGTGAAATCTGTTGTGTGTTTTTGATGTCCGCGACGTGATTTCTCCGATCGGGTAAGACATGAGTTTGTTTGACTACCTGATTGGTGAAATCTGTTGTGTGTTTTGAGTTTTTGATGACCGCGACGTGGTTTCTCCGATCGGGTAAGACATGAGTTGGTTTGACTACCTGATTGGTGAAATCTGTCGTGTGTTTTGAGCAGGGGGTTCGAGTCCTCCTGCAACCGTTTGAGCGAGGGGTTTTGAGTCCCCCCGCAAGAGACATCCTCCCACGGTAGAGTGAGGAGGAGAGCGCGCTTTACACATCTATACACATTAGTTGAGAAACAATTCATTTTAAATCGCTGGATTCTTGAGAAGGTTCCGCACAAATGGGGGGATCATATCCAAAACCCCAAATGGGGGAGTCGCCATTAGATTGGATGGTTCGCTGTAATCAGGCTTTCTACGCCAATCCATGGGTAGATAATTTAGCTGGTTGGACTGAGGGAATCGAGCGATGTCCTACGTTTCCACGCACGGGGAGTTTTGACCCCTACCATTTGGCCAGCGCTTTTCGAATGATTTATAAAGGGGCTGGGGATCCCGGTTGGGATTATCAGTACATGAAAGATGGTTATAGAGCATGGGTAGAAATTAAGAAAGTTTGGGATAACGGACAGGGTATTAGCACACCGGGAAAACTCCTTAAAATGATACCTAAACCACCTAAAGGCAAAGAGGCAGTTAAAATGGAGGCAGAGGCAACGGCGAAATTACAAAAAACAATTGCGAGACAGTTATCCAAATTACCACCTCCTTCACCTCCAGAGGTGCATACGCAGGCACCCCCTCCACCGTTGTACCCCGCGCTTGCTTCTTATATGCCGCCCGCGCCCCCGTACTCCATGCTAGGAGCTCGAAAAAAAACTGTGCCGAACCCCCTATAACGCCGGTCCCGGAACCCCCCGGGGTTATGCCTTATGCACCTGAGGGTCCATCAAATGAAGCGTTTATGTGGATAACCAAGAGGCAGAGGCATGTTGAAATACAGCCTCCGTCAGTGGCAGCTTTAAAAGACGTTATCTCCATGCTGCCGGCCTTGGACCAGCCATTGACATTTGTTGATATGTTAATAAAATCAACACGACACCAGCAACTCAGTGGGGCTGATTTTAAAATTTATCCTACAACATAAATGGGTTCGGCATACAACGAGGCTGACCTGGTGGCCGAGGTCCCGGTATTAGACAGCAAACATGATAAGGTCGAACTTAGGCCGGTACGGGCGGATCGGATAAGGACGACAAACCAATTACTGTACCTGAACCCTTCTATATGTGGCGTGATGACCCAGATGCTATGGAAGTTCTCCGCCGCCAATTAACTAAATATCTCGTTCAACGTAGGCACTGCAATCGTGATTTGTCACAAATTACTAACTGTAAGCAGGAGAAAACCGAGGGGCCGCCTTCTGGAAGCGTTTTTCTGACACATGGAAGCACCTGGGTGGGTTCGAACTAGCACAGGACGAAGCCAATCCCTTGTTCTCTTCCACCTTCTTGGCCAATTGTCGCCCCGACATACAGATTGTACTAAAAATGCATTGGACGGATCGTGCTAACACAACCGTCAAAGCATTGGGGCAGAAAGTCAGAATGATAGAGGGGGATGGGCTGCTGGTGACAACACCTCAGAAACCGGTCAATTCTGCTTTTGTGCATATGGCCGGCGGACCGGGCCCCATCTGTGGTGTGCTGGCACAGTCACATGGGGGAGGGATGAGACCAGTAGCCTTCCTCTCCAAAACCCTAGACTCTACTGCCCAGGGACTGCCCTCTTGCCTACAGGCTGTTGCAGCTTGTGCCTTACTGGTGGTGGACGCAGAAAATATTGTTTTGTCTCATCCTCTGACCCTACACAGCCCACACCAGGTATTGCACATTCTGAACAACCTAAAACACACAGCATATGTCTGTTCAGCGTAGGACAGGATATGAAACCATCCTGACCTCAACGTCTAATCTGACAATAAAAGCCATTTCCTATCTGAGTCATGTGGCCTCTGCCCTACATTCCATGATTTCTAACAGCCCAGAACCACTTACAGACGTGGGCCCACATGATTGCCTTGCTGAAATCACTCACAACTGTGCTCTTCGGCCTGATTTATCTGAAACACCTTTATCATGCGGTGCAGCAGTTTATGTTGATGGCAGCTGTTCCAAACCACAGGACGGTGTTTACCTTTCGGGTTACGCTGTATGTCAACTACCTGACGTGGTTATAGAGGCCTTTTCGTTGCCTTTCAAGTCAGCACAAGCTGCTGAGTTATATGCCTTGACTAGAGCATGCCAGCTTTACGCGGACCAACCGGTTACCATTTACACCGACTCACGCTACGCTTTTGGTGTAGCACATGATTTCGGGTCTATTTGGCGCGTCAGGGGCTTCATTGGTGCAGACGGCAAGCCTATTTCGCACCAGTCCCTGGTCGAAGACCTCATTGCGGCCTCACATCTGCCCTCTTCCTTAGCCATAGTGAAGACACAGGCCCATAGTACTTTATCTACCAGTGAGGCCCGTGGTAATTCCCTGGCGGATTTACATGCCAAACGTGCTGCCAAAGAGGGGTTGCCCCCTCCGTGGCTGAATGTAGCTATGGTATCACATGGCCCGCTAGCCTCGGGTCTTCTGCCGGATCTCGACCTGACTGTTGTCCAGTCTTTCGCCACCCCCAGTGATTTGTCTTTTTGGTCCTCATTCGCTGCTGTACAAGATAACTCGGGTCTCTGGTCTGATCGCGACCAACGCATTTGCATTCCTGAATCGGCCTTACCGTTCCTCGTCCGCGAGTTTCACGGTGTTACACATCGCGGTCGAAGAGGGGTACTCGATATCATGCGCCCAATATTCTGCGCGAATAACTTGCCTAAAATCGTGGACGACATTCTCGGGAGATGTCTGGTCTGTGCGAAAAATAATCAGTCAAAAGCGCCAGCGCAGCATCAGCACCTCCCGAGACCTGAGTTGCCTTTCCAAGAATGGCAAATTGACTTTACGCACATGCCTGGCCAAGGGCCCTATATGTACTTGCTGGTAATGGTGGACAAATTCTCTAAATGGGTAGAGGCGTTTCCCGTGTGCTAAAGAAAATGCAAAAACCGTCATAAAACATTTAACACAGGACATAATACCCCGCTATGGTATTCCTTTAAGCATAGATTCGGATAAAGGAACGCCGTTCATGGCTAAGGTCACGCAAGATCTGGCAAAGGAATTAAATCTGACGTGGCGTATGCACATCCCCTATCATCCTCAGTCCTCAGCCTTTGTGGAACGTGCCAATCGTACAATCAAAGGGAAGTTACGAAAAGCAATGCAGGCTTCAGGAGCTAGAAATTGGCTTGGTGTTCTTCCCATCGTACTGGCCGATTTAAGAATGATGCCACAACCAAATTTGGACGGCCTGTCCCCATATGAGGTTGTTATGGGGCGTCCGTTTCCAATACCATGGCGACATGGAATGATTATGGTGGGGGGTAATGAAATGGTAGAGCACATGTCGGAGTATTCTGCAGGCCAATACGCACTTTAAACACATACTGGGAGAAGGTGAACAAAACACACCCAGAGATACCTTCAGATAATACACACCCATTTGAAGTTGGGCAAAAGGTCTTGGTAAAAAAGCTAAAAGCCCCTGGTAATATGCTGGTAGAGGCACTGTACGATGGACCTGCAGAAGTGCTGGCTATAACTCGTACCTCTGTATTAACTGATCTTTTTCCACAGTGGATACACGCTACGCGACTCAAGAATCTGAAATAATCTGTATGAATATGATCTAATACTTTTTGTTTTGCAGAAAATGCTCCAACTAATCCTCCTCTCCTGCCTCGTAGCTGCATGCGCTACGGGGGTGAGAGGTGCCGAAGTGCATGCTAACACATTCTGGCAGTATGCAAACTGGACCGCCCGACAGTCAACCAATGATTCTGTGTTGTCTGCCAGGAGATGTTCACTTCAGCGGTCACAGTTTCGTTAGGTGCCCTCCCATATGCCCCTTGTAATCACACTGTGTATTGTAATTTGTATGAGAATAATGAATTTGTGTGGGGACCTGTGTGTGCTGACCCTGTTCAGGGACCATCATATTGTCCAAATAATAATCAGCGAGCAAATAGCTCGGCCAGACATAAGGTTACTGATGTAAAAATTATGATTGTGATCCCTAAAGGGTATGTATTTCCTTATTGTTTTAATGGAACAAGGGGAGCGAAGGTACCAGGCATAACTGCTAATCATTGTAAATATATAATCTCCACAGGACAGCCCTTGGCCCATTGCCCCCGATTTATCTCCGGGTCTTGTCAACGCAATACCACAGCCTGTCCAGAGTCCGGGGGTAATTTCACTTTTCATCACAACGTTTCCCTATGTTTTACCCCAAATAACCCCTCCTGTACTAGCACGAATACGTCATGTGATCTACCCTGGCCCGCGGATGGGGCCCGGCTGATGGACGACTGGTACTGGTATTGTGGAGGAGAGAGTGTCAATAACACTTTCGGAAAGAACTGGACTGGACTCTGTGCACCCGTACAACTCAAACATCGTGTCACTCTTATGCATTTGAAACATCGGTCGGCTCGGCTCCGACGTAATGCGTGGACCGACAGTGCAGTGCCGGAGGAGCACCAGCTACGATCGCACTGGTCCAGGTTTTGGGAATCTATGGTTCCAGCGTACGGCACTGCCGATCTGATGAGCCAACAGAACATTTTACATCACAGACTTGCCTCCTTCACAAACAGTACCACAGCCGCGATGCACGGGGTAAAGAAAGAACTGAATGCACTACGACAGGTGGCCATGCAGAACCGACTGGCCCTGGATATGTGCCGGCAGAGGACGAGGGTGATGGGTCAATAGCTGTGGCTGTGAAAACCATGAATGACGTTTCAGTCAGTTTAAGGGAAGATGAGTTACGTAATAAAACAAAGAATTGGAATTGGGGACTCTTGTCCAGCCTGTTTGGGTTATTCGCTCCCTATGTTTCCATGTTAGTACCGGTACTTATTATTTTTTTCTTTTTATGTTTGTTTGGTCCTTGCCTGATGAGATGTGTAATGACTCGTGTTTATTCTATGGTGCATGTCCTTACTCATCCCCCTACCTACCAACCTTTGTCTAATAAAGATAATGATGAGGTGTACGTGAATATGAAGATGTGAAAACTAGTTATGATGATGTGGATTAAAATTATTATGCTTTCATGTAAAGCATAAAAGAGGGGATTGTGGAAATATATTGTGGAAATATACTGGTGGAAATTTACTGGATGTGTATTATATAAATGTTATGACTAACTATCGCTTGTCCTTGCATGATAACTATTGCTTGTCCTTGCATGAGAGTTTTTGCCCCCCGTAGCTGTTTTGGTGGCGGAAACAGTTCTTCCTGTTCATCCCTAAATGGAATTGTTATGTTACACTTGTTTTGTCTGCAATATATGCCACGTACACCGTTTCTAACCTATTGTATAAATAGAGGGATTGCCCCTCTATTATTGGAGCATTCAGCAATAAACCATCTGTTAATTCACTTGGCTTCTTGTTTTGACTGCTCCGGAGCTCCGCGGAACTTCTTCTCATCTATCCAGACGATCGCACAACACAGACAGAGTAGCACATTTCTTACAAAATAGAGCATGGACAAATCCTAAGGAATAGAAGGAGTCTGTTAAAAACACAAGAAACAATGCCAGAGTTACATTCTGAAACGAAACAGACAGTGAAACATTGCCTACGACACAAGGAACATCACCAGTCATAGACAATAGAAAGAAAGATGAAGAAATACACTTACCTGAACAGAGAAGATCCAAAAGCACAATTAAGCCTCCTGATAGACTTAAATTTGTGAATGAAACTTGAAGATTAAATTGAACAAAGACACTTTAAGCATTTACAAAGATTATGGTAAAAAAAGATTGAAATCTGTAAAAAGAATGTGACATACAAATTAATGGTTGATTTTCTCCTGTAAAGCTGCTTTGGAACAATGCACATTGTGAAAAGTGCTATATAAATAAATTGAATAAGAATGATGTTGGTTAAACTATATAGTCAATATAATGTTTACAATATTGACAAGCTATTTTATTGTTATCTAAGTGTTCTGTAATTGAAAGAACATATAAAGAAAAGGGGATGTCGAGTAAGTTGAGAGCTGACTGTGAACATGTGAGCTGTAATAAAGACATCTGCTACAAACAGTTTCTTCATTATAAATAGAAACATTACAATCTCCTTCAATCGATTATTATCAAATAATGATAGGACTAGATTAGTTTGATCAGTCTGGTAGCCTTAAAAAGACTCACATAAAAAACGGTGGAAAATATAACCTAGGCGAGCAGC
The DNA here is from genome assembly GCA_006030095.1 of Triplophysa siluroides. Taxonomy (NCBI): domain Eukaryota; kingdom Metazoa; phylum Chordata; class Actinopteri; order Cypriniformes; family Nemacheilidae; genus Triplophysa; species Triplophysa siluroides. The sequence goes on along the minus strand of VCII01000143.1, from coordinate 162,994 downwards.
CAATACATCACTAGACCGAGCGAAGGTTACACAAGCAACGTCACAATTCTATTATGTTTAAAAACAGAGTTTCGTCAAACACAGCCTACAGTCTCTTCACTCACGACCCAGTCCACTTGGCGCTCGTAGTGCAAAGGGGAAGCGCCCAAGGCGAGGTGATGACAGCGGCAACAACACCTAAGTCCCGGCTCCAGCGATCTCCAGGACACAAGGATCAGCGAGGATAATCCAAAACTGTCAGACAAAGGAAGGCTAATCAGTCCTAAACAAACACACGTCGGTGTCACTCTTTCAAGAATTCCCACTTCCCTCAATAGAAATGAATAGCGCGCGCTGATTGTTCTCGTGGACCTCTCGCAGCCAGGGGTCAATGGATATCGTCGTCACTGCAGGCGTTGAGTTGAATACCCTAGGAAATCGGCACAGAGGCAGTCGCACTTGTCTCGTTACGGCGTCTCTCATGGTCCGGAAGACTTCGAAAGGACTGTATGCTGACCCTTATATTCAGTAGATCTACCAATCGCGTTGTACCGCTGACTAATCAGTAACATTGGACACACCTGCGAACAGAGACTTGCAGATACACATGTACACCTGATAGACATTAACCCACCCTCACCAATTGTCAAACAGTCAGTGTTCTCCTCCCGTTACATCAGTGCAAGTTGTTTTCGAACAAGACACCTCTAACATTTAAGTTAGTCTAGGACTAGGCTTAAGCCCTGTCCGGGAAACCGCGCCCTAGCCAGTCTCTAGACCCTGGTCCTATAGAACATCTGTGAAGGAGGCTAAAGTTTGCTGAGCGACAGCCAAGACGCCTTAAAGATTGAAAGAGGAGTAGACTCAAATCAATCCTGACACATGTGCAAACCTGGTGACCAACTATCAGAAATGTTTTACCTCTGTGCTTGCCAACAAGGGTTTCTACACAAAGTACAAAGTTATGTTTTCTCAGGGATCAAATAGTTATTTCACTGACTGAAATGCAAATCAATTTATAACCCTTATATTATATTTTTTACCCTGATATTTTTTTAATATTCTGTCTCTATCAGTTAAAATAAACCTACCATAAAAATGATAGACCCTTCACTTCTTTGTAAGCAGGCAAACTTCAGCAGGGGATCCAATAATTATTTCCCTCACTGTATTTGGTGTAAACGTGCGAACGCCCTCAATGAACGCCACCTTTCAAAAATCGTTCCCCGACGTTCTCTGGACGGCCACTGGGGGGCGGTACCTCCCCTGTTGAGAAACGCAGAAATATTTGCCATAACGGCCTTCCATAGCAAGTGGGGGTATCTAGACGCAGCTTCCTGTGTATTACGCCATCACAACTGATACTAATCTTGTACGTGACAGGGAGTGTTGAGTTTTACCTCAGGCCTTAGGCAAGAAAACAGACGTGAAGAGGTACATTTTCACACCGTAAGGTAAAAGGTTTCTTTATTCCTGTAGAGCTTCGCGAAATGACATGTTTAGTAAATAACTGTGACGAGTAAATTCGACAGAAAAGACGAGAACGTATCACGTAAACAAACACGCCACGAAAACATCATATCATGTAACTCGGCCTACAGTTGTCATAGTCATACTACATGCGCATATGTGTGTAACGTTAATTTAACAACCGATGTTTTGTCAAACACACACACACACAATACATGTAAACATATTGTGCGAATGTGTGGGGTGGGTATTGCGTTATAGGCTGGCTCGAGACAGTAAGTTCGTGCTTATTTTTCATTTGTAAATAAACACACTCGGATATCGTTCTGTTATTTAATGTCCTGTGAATGCAGAAAGTTATTCCGATGGCTTTCAAGCTTGTCTCCATTAAAACTGTAAATATGTCACGTCATATCTCTCTCTCTCTCTCTCTCTCTCTCTCTCTCTCTCACCCGTCTGTAGGTGTTTTGCTGTGAACTGAAGGAAAATGAACGTGTTTGATCGCAACGTAAACTTTGACGCGCTCTTCAAGTTCTCTCAGATGTAAGTGTCTCGCATGATCACCTCAGCGTGTGTTATACACGTGCATGTGAACTACACAGTGGGGTACAGAGGTAGAATGCATTGAATTTTTGCATTCCTGTGGCTCAGTGGTAAGAGCATTGCGTTAACAACGCAAGGTTGTGGGTTCGATCCCAGGGGATTGCACATACCTGTGTAAAATGTATAGGATAAAGTAATGTAAGTCACTTTGGATAAAGGCGTCTGCCAAATGCATAAATGTAAATTTTTTGGGGGGCCCAAAGATTTCACTAGTGACATGTTGAACCAAAAGCAAATTGTTCAGACTCTAAATCAAGTACCACCAGATGTTTAGTAACTGTTACGAAATATGAAATGTAAACCTCCAGTCTGATTTAAGGGGAAATGTTTGGATGCTTTTATTCTCCTGAAGGAGGCTCTTCAGCGTCTAACATCAACGAAGAAAACAAAATGGCTACAACATGAACTCCATTTGTTTTGTGAAAGAAATGCCTTGTGTCAACACCGTCAGATGTCACCACCATTAGGTTTTCTGTCTGGAGGTGGTGATGCGCCAGTGACGGAGTCAACGTGAATTCAATATATTTAAATGTATAGTATATACAATTTTATATACTATATAGTGTTTCATTTTTCTAATAATGTATACATATTATATGTGATCTGACGGCACGTTGCTTTTGTGATAGTATAGTCATCACGTCTAGCAGAGTTGAGACTGAGGTAACGCAGGGCTTAAGGAGCATAGTAAGGAGCATCCCATAGTATAGGCAAGTATGACAGAGATAGTATAGTCTCGTGCTCTTTTTGTGTGTTTTCGTCCAGCGTGGCTAAACAACATCTCTCATTGGTGGAGCGTAGAAGAAGGAGAGTATCCGAAGACAGTAGAGACAATGGTGCAAACAGAGAGTTGAAGAAGGAAAAATAAAGCTAACCAAGGCTTTGAGTAAAAGAGGACAGAGGAAAAAGAGAAAGAAATGGAAGCATAACCAGAAAATTCATTTGTGTTTTGGTGCCTGATGGTGTTGACACAAAATAAGGGATGGCAAGGTAAAAAGCACATTTTGATAAAAAAGAGAAAAGTTGGGAGATTCAAAGCTTGGCTCAGTAGCTTTATGATTGTCTTCTGTAAAGCACACTAAGAAGATCTTCTGATGAATGTTGGTAACCGAAAGCCGTTGGTCCCCAATGACTTACATTGTATGGACAGAATCATTTGTGTTCTGCAGAATAAAGAAAGTCGTAAAGGTTTGAAATGACAAAAGTGTGAGTAAATGATGACAGAAGTTTTGTTTTTGGGTAGAACCAGGCATTCATTTAGTAAAAGAAAAACAGCTAGGCTAAATGTTCTTCCTTGTGCTCTTTCTAAATACATTTAACAGTGTAATGTTAATAAACTGAACGTTTTGCTAATATTTGTCCGTCTCTGTGTTTGTGTGGTTAGTTCTCGCTCGACCCAGCAGCACTTGAAGAATGTTTACTCCAGTCTGGCTGTTTGTATGCTGGTGGCCGCAGCCGGCTCGTACATCTATTTCATCACAAGACTTTTTCAGGTGAGAACGTGTATGATTCATGGACACCTGCGATACTGAAGCAGCTTTCACTCTCCATACACCAGACTAAAGCACCACTAGGGCATTATTGGGCTGGCCTAAAGGGGCGCGTATAGTCTGGCCGTCTGCATTACGGAATTTTCATCATCGCGAGGGTCCGCGGTCATCCGCACACCCTTAAGGGCCGGGTGTACTTGACTTTCCACGTCCTTCTCGCGCACAAACATATCCGCACAGAGCAAGACGGACGTGGAAAGTACACCCGGCCCTTAAGTGTGTCTGCTTCGTTTCTTAAAGTACAGGTCAGATGGTATTTTTATGTTTCCTTATATTGTATTGGAGTCCCCAACAATAGATTTAAATGCATCAAAATATGCTGAAATGTTCTCAAAATATGCATTTAATATCACCTCATTTCAAATATCCATAAACGATTCGATCAAAGCAGTGTCTCTAAACCCCTCCCTTTCATGAGCCCACTGTTATATCAATTAAGGAGACATTGTCTCCTATAAAGGGAAAAACACAGGCAACAAATAATTTTTTTAGGACCCACACAACATTAATTTTTAAATCACATACTTTTAGTTATCCTGTGTGTACATCTTCCCCCTCAGCTTTTGCTCACATAAAGTTTTTGTCAAGCTGTTTTTCATCATAAGCAAGGCCATACGGAATCTGCAGACTTTTTATGTTAATTCTGCGCAAAAATTTCGGGAAAATCTGCATAATTGCGTGGAATAGTATGTGTTTACATTTGTTTCAATTTCAAATAGATTAAATTTTACCAAACACGACGAGAGAGAGATTTGGAGATAGAGTTGCAGAATCTGGAAAAAGCTGAAACTTTTGGAAAAATAAGAGGATTTTTGAAAACGAAGGTTATTTTTAATTGAGTCCTGCCCTGAGTGAGTTATTTCACTAAAGAAATGTTAACATAAAGTTCACACTAAAGAACAATAACAGAATTTCTAAAAATAGCCCAGTCCAAAAGTTGACATCCCCCTGATTCTTAACACTGTGTGATGTTACCTGAACAATCAATGAGAGTTTTTATGTTTAGTCACAGTTGTTTAAGGGTTTCTTGTTGGTCATGAGTCATTAGACTGTCCACTGATCTTCAAAACAATCACCAGGTCCTCCACAATCTTTGCTTTTTCAGCATTTCTGGATATTTGACTGATGTCCAGCAGTAACTGTATGATGTTGAGATTCATCTGTTTACATTGAGGACGATCAAGAGACTCAAACACAACTATTACAATAGATAGAAGCATTCAGTGCTGCCCACAAAGTCAACACCATTCATTTGAAGTCAGGTGGGTGTAAACTCCTGAAATGGTTTTGGTGTTAAAAAAAAAAACATTTCCTGAGAAGTGTTGTGAATTTTCTTTGCGTGTTCTGAAGAATTATTCTTGAGTCTCGAGTTTTGATACAAAAGCCACTTTAATAATGGAGTAGGATTGCAATGTCACCGTCTCTCTGGTCTTGGAAGTACCCTTATATAGTGTGCTTAACACACACACACACACACACACACACAGTGTCAACCTGAGTTATCTGAGACCCCCAATATAATGTAAAACAGATGTGTTTTCCTCCCCTGGCCCACATAGTGGTTCCTTTGTGTCAACCAACATTTGGCCTCCTAGATAAGAAACTTTTAAAATGACTTTATAATGGTAAACAATTATATACATTATTCGTCTATATTTTAGCCAAAAATATCTTCAACATTTCCCCCTTTGATACGTTTTTACGTATCATATCCCAGAATACTGTTTCATGATATACAGCTCACAATATCTATCTAATGACTAAGTAGTCAGAATTTTCTATTACCAATAACTGACCATGCCACAGCATTCTGGATTATCAGAACCAAACATCTTCCTCCTCTATTGACAGGAAGGAAGTAAAAGATTCTGATAACTAAGATTAAAGGTTTCCAAAAAACTTGTTTAAAGCATGTGCGTGCCATAGGTTCTGCTCTTGCCTGTGGTTTCACAGTTATGTAGAATATATCATCAAATAAGAGTAAACAAAATAAAATTGGAGTACATACAACAATAAAAGAATGGTAAATATAAAAATTAAAGTAGAATATATTGCTATAAGCAAAAATGAAATGTAAATAAATGAAGATAAAAGAAATGAAGATAAACGAAATGCGCATAAAAAATGAAATATGAATTAAAGAAAAGAAAAGAAAATTAAATGTGCACAAAAACAGAAATTATAAAGACAAAAAATGCATTACATGTAAAACTAAAAATAAACCTCGCGTAATATGAAAACAAGATAATATGAAAACAATATATGCATAATATTTGGTTAGGTTGCAAAATACATTTATTTAGTGTTCCTTCCTAATATTATTAGAGGTATTCTAACTCTCCTCTGCCTGTTGCAAAGTCAATACTGTTTGGTTTAGTAAGTCTTGATAACATTCTTGTTGAATCTTCTTCAATGTTCCTTCGTTGTTTTTTATACAGTTCATTTACTGAGTTGTTACTGGGTTTCGCTGAGGCCTGAAAAGTTAATGATAGGGAAGTGTGGTTGTGAGTTATAGGATATGGAGCTGTGATGTTGCCTGTAACTTGAACTTGTGACAAGCATATGACGAACAGGCATATTGTCAGAGTTTTCATTTTCATTGCTTTGTTCGTTTCCTTCTTCCACACTTTGCAATTCGTTGTTGTCAACAACCGGACTTTCTTGCTCATTTGCTTCTGAGCTTATTTCTCCTGTTCCGGTTTTTTCTTTAGGAACTCTCGTGCAGTGGTTCAGATGATACCAGGTGGTTTTTCCTTCCACTTGGACTGCGGTAGGAGTAGCTGCTGCAACTTTATATGGTCCTTCCCTTCTCGGTTCGTTCCATTTCCTCCTGAAAACCCTTAGATAGACTTGATCCCCTGGGGTTATTGGACAGGTTGTCTCCGTCTCCTTACACGACTCCTTTCTCTTTTCCTGCACACAAATAGCTTTATGGATAGAAGTTAGTTTTTTCATATAAGATCTTAATTCCATTTGCAATTGCTCTAATGGGGGTCCTTTGTATGGGCCTCTGCTGCATGGGACCGGCATAGGTCGACCTGTAAGCATTTCATGAGGTGTTAAATGAGTAATTCTGTTAGTCTGCATGCGGTAACTCATTAAAGCAAGAGGTAGAGCATCAACCCAATTAAGTTTAGTACTTGCACATATTTTGTTGAGCTTGGACTTGAGAATACCATTAGATTTTTCGGCCGTTCCTTGGCTTTGAGGATTGTAAATTATACTTAGCACAGATCTCACATGTAGACAAAAATTCAGAGCACAGATCTCACATGTAGACAAAAATTCAGCCACCATTGCGGACAAGTATGGAGACCAATACCCTTGCAGTTTAATTTTCCTTATTACTTCCCCCTTTGCACAATGGTCAAAACCATGTGCATCTACAATAAGGCTGTGCAGAAGTGAAGTCGGTGCAACAATATGTCCTTCATGTGAACGCTTTTTTTTTTTTTTTAGCATCTGTGGTCGCGCCTCAATCCAGTCATTCCTAAAAAGGTCAACATCAGGCGTTCTGTTTGTGGCATTGGAGCTTTTCTTATGCCTTCTAAATGTGATGGCGCTATGGCCTTTGTGCCATGTGCTATCAATCGTCCTAAATATTCAACCTGTGGCAGGCAATATTGCAGTTTGGTTTTAGACACTTTGTGACCTCCTTGAGCTAATCTTGTTAGCACTTTTATGGAATCTCTGTGACACTGTTCAAGTGTTGCTGAACATATCATTACATCATCCATATATTGCAGCAAAGTGCTGTCTAGCATGAGGTCTTCTAAATCAGCTTTGAGAACCTGATTAAAAATATGAGGTGAGTGTGTGAACCCCATTGGTAGACGATTATAAGAATATTGTTTACCAGCATACGTAAACGCAAATAGGTGTCTGCTTTCTTCTGCCACTGGAACGCTGAAAAATGCAGAACAAAGATCAATTACTGTAAAATATTTGGCATTAGGAGGAACATTTGTAAGGAGCGTGTGTGGATTAGGAACATCAGCAGGGTAATCTCATTGATTGCTCTCAAATCATGTACAAGACGCCATTTAGTTTTGTCTGCTTTACGGACAGGATAAATAGGAGTATTGCAATAACTGTTTGTTTCTATTAACACCCCTGATTTGACAAGTCCGTCTATGGTATCTTTTATACCTAATTCAGCCTCACGGCTTAAAGGATATTGCATTTTTCTGGGAAGGCGTGCATTTGGTTTAAGTTGAACTTGTACTGGGCTGGCTGATCTAACTAACCCTATATCTGTTTCATGCAGGGACCATAGCTCAGCTGGCACTTGTTGTTCAACTTCCTGTAATAGTACATCCGTATTATTCTCCACTTCTGGAGCTGACATCATTTGAGCATGCTCTTTTTGGGAAATCATTACTTCCTGAGGAATTCCTAGCAAAGAAGTACCACACATAACTTTTATGAAATTCTTGTTAGCAGAATGAAAAATTAATGGATTTATTGTAGCCTCCCATTTGTTTTGTTCAGCTTTTTTCATCATTGGTCCCAAGTCTTTTGCTTCCCAATTTTGTCCTACATATAAAGATATATGTGGAATCGAATCATTTACATTGAACCATTTCTTTGTAAATTCATTTTCTATTATTTTTAAAGCTGCTCCCTGTTTACTTATTATGATGTATTGTGAGATCATTTCAATTTCTTGTTCTTTAGTTCCTTCCTGCCATCCCTTCTCTATGTCGGCATCCCTCAACGGGTCATATTTCATTGTGCAGTGAAATCCTGATTTAGGTATCTGTGCGTCAGGAAGCTGTGCCTCTATGAATTTACCCCATTTGTTAATCGTCTGTCTCACATCATCCTCTATTTGTCCTATCCAGTATACATTAGCTTTCGGCTCTGATATCATCATTTGAGTACCCCTCTGATCTACATATACTCCATCTGAAGAACACCAAATATTTACACCCAACTTACACAATGCATCTCTTCCTAACAGATTAATAGGAGTCTGATCTGATATTAAGACTGGTATGGTCACACTTTTGTTTTTTGTTTGCAAACAAACTGGAGCAGTCATAGGAATTAACTGTATTTGTCCCGAGAATCCTACTGTCTTTACAAATTTTCCAGACATGGGAGGTGTGAGGCGTAATTTGATTTTACACATGAATAAACTGCTCCTGTGTCTATCATCATTGGTATGGTTTTCCCTTCTATTTCAATTTGCAATATGGGTTCTTGATTTGCATTAGATGTTAAAATTGGTAGTTGACACTCCCCTATAGGATTCTCTGGGCATCGCTAGTATTCCTGATTTGTACCTCCCCAAGGGTTCACAGGACCCCTAAAAGGTGCTTGCCAACCCATCCCCCTTCCACCCCTGAGGGCCTGAGGCCATGGATTGAATGGACATTTCTGCTTGTTATGTCCGAGCTGACCACATCCCCAGCACATTCCAGGAGGCCCATTCCCTCTCCCTCTCGGTCCACTTGTCGGTGGGTTTCTCTGCCATTCTCCCAGCGGTGCCTGCTGGTGAGTAAAAACATTAAAGATGGGTGCCGGGCTCTGGTGGGTGTCTGGAAGGTTTCCTGCAGGGAACGTTGTTTGGATAGCTGGTAAGGGAGCATTCAAAGAAGTCATTACAGCCATTTGGTTAGAGTCTTGCTGTTTTACAACTGCCTGAAGCTTTTTCTTATTTTTAGTTGTCAGTTCTTCAAGCTGTAAGTGAGTAAGCTTACGTTGTAGTTCTTTCTCTTGATTTTTTTTAGGGTTTGTTCATTTCTTCTGTACTTTCCTATTATATGCGACACAATGTCAACAAATTCTCTGTGGGATTTGGAAGTTAATCCGACTACATCTTCCAACTTGCTTCTTATCTCTGATGGCATGGCTTCAGTAATAGAATTTCTGAATAATATAGCCATTAATGGGTCTCCTTCTGGATCCCCTTCAGTCTCCTGTTTCCATCTTTTTAAGTGTCTCTGAATGTAACTGACTGGAGTGTCAGTGTCCATTAATTGATCACCTTTCAAAGCTTTAGGGTCGACTCTGGTGGGATATTCAACACGCAATGCTTGCCACACAGCGGGGCGATACATGTCAAAACAATTCCGTCCCTGGAATGTGAGTCCACAGCTCTATCTAAGCCAGATGCTTGTAGGATTTCTCCCAACTTTGATAATCCAATAGTTTTTGCAAGAAGCGCTTTAAGGTCCCCCACAGCTAAAAGATTGCCAGCTGTCTCATTCTCAAAAATGGTTATCCACTTTCCCGCCCCCTCGTTGATGTCGGGGAGGCGAGTGACAAGCCCCTGTAGATCCCGTGAAGCCCATGGAATATATTCTCCCTGATTCCCTTTTATCAAAATCGGAAGTTGTTTGGTTACCGGCCTAAGCCGTCCATTATCTTTATCACGTGACCACAATCTGTCATCAGATGAAGGCTCCATTTCTTCTTCCTCAACTCTACTTTCTCTTGATTCCCTTCTTCTTCTTCTCAATATATTCGTCTCCTCCCCAAATCTATCAGCTTCGTTAATCCTTCTAGTAATCTCTTCCTCTAATTTCCTTGCTTCTAACTCACTTTCCATGTCTTCTCTTTCAGTCTGCTCAGCTGTTTTCTTTTTCTCTTGGTATGTTTTGTTCATACTGTGCTTTTACCTGTATTAGAGCTGCTTTTGCATGCTTGTAACAATCTAAATACGGGCTTCGCTGTCTGCTTCTATCTGAACAGATTTTTGATCTTATTTCTGGCTCCATCTGTTTTTCTTCACTTACCTCTATGTTTCCCTCAACCTCCATTTCGCCTGTCACCTCTAACCTTCCTTTCACTAATGGAAATTGACCTTCAGAGGTCACATATGGAGGGGGGGATGCACAGACACTTTCTGAGGCACAGATATCCTCTTTCTTTGAGTTTCCTTCCTCAAGTATTTTTCTTGCCTGTTTAAGTAATAGTTGTCCTTTTTCTTAAACAAGGACAACACTTCTTGTTCTTTTTCTCTTTTTCCTGTCTTTTTTTATGTTTTTTACTGACCCCTTTAATTTTATGATTTTTTATTAATGTATCCATTTCTTCTAATAAAGATAAATCAAACGAACCCTCAGTTGGCCAATTTGTGTACATGTTTTTTGTTCTTTTCTGCCATTTTTTAGAAAGTTCATTGATCATTTGTTTGCACAATGGATATTTCAGGCCCATAAGTTCCACAGGCGTTGCTGCCATAATTATTCAATATAGGCAAAACTTTTTACCTTGAATCTCTTATCCCTCAAAATAATATCATCTGTACAAAAATTCCTCCATATGACCTTTTTTTTTTTTTTTTTTAAAGTTTTCAATTACACACAGATTCTCAAAGTGATGCAAAAACTTCTGATAATCCAATACCATACAGCAATATCTGCCACCTTTTTCCTATTTGCCAATGTTACATATTATTATTCAACCAATCCTTTAGATAAAGTTTTTCACATTAACAATAGATATAAACTTTATTAAAATGTTAGACTTTCAATCTCAACAACCTATACAGGTAAGACTTCAAGCAATTATTATTCAACATTCATACCCGTTCCTTTATTTGTTCTTGGGAATATATACTGTATACCTACATCCCTGTCCCTTTATTTTACAGGGTTCATACTTCATACTATATTCCTTTTCTATAGGATTAATATTATGCTTTATCCCTTTATTTACAGGATTTATTTACTCTTATCACGTGATAACAATTACACTCCAGGACGTATGGCCACATTCACATTTCAGTCATGCTCACACAGACAATACACAGCTTCTCACACAGATCTCATCAAACACAATTTCAATACACCATCAAGTTTGCTCTCTGTCTCCGAAATTCCCTCTGGAATCAACGGAAGGCAACCCTTGACACAAACATACCATCAAGTTTGCTCTCTGTCTCCGAAGTTCACTCTGGAATCAACGGAAGGCAACCCTTGACAAACATACCATCAGTTTGCTCTCTGTCTCCGAAGTTCACTCTGGAATCAACGGAAGGCAACCCTTGAAACAAACATACCATCAAGTTTGCTCTCTGTCTCCGAAGTTCACTCTGGAATCAACGGAAGGCAACCCTTGAAACAAACATACCATCAAGTTTGCTCTCTGTCTCCGAAGTTCACTCTGGAATCAACGGAAGGCAACCCTTGACACAAACATACCATCAGTTTGCTCTCTGTCTCCGAAGTTCACTCTGGAATCAACGGAAGGCAACCCTTGACAAACATACCATCAAGTTTGCTCTCTGTCTCCGAAGTTCACTCTGGAACGGAAGGCAACCCTTGACACAAACATACCATCAAGTTTGCTCTCTGTCTCCGAAATTCCCTCTGGAATCAACGGAAGGCAACCCTTGACACAAACATACCATCAAGTTTGCTCTCTGTCTCCGAAGTTCACTCTGGAATCAACGGAAGGCAACCCTTGACACAAACATACCATCAAGTTTGCTCTCTGTCTCCGAAGTTCACTCTGGAATCAACGGAAGGCAACCCTTGACACAAACATACCATCAAGTTTGCTCTCTGTCTCCGAAGTTCACTCTGGAATCAACGGAAGGCAACCCTTGACACAAACATACCATCAAGTTTGCTCTCTGTCTCCGAAGTTCCCTCTGGAATCAACGGAAGGCAACCCTTGACACAAACATACCATCAAGTTTGCTCTCTGTCTCCGAAGTTCACTCTGGAATCAACGGAAGGCAACCCTTGACACAAACATACCATCAAGTTTGCTCTCTGTCTCCGAAGTTCACTCTGGAATCAACGGAAGGCAACCCTTGACACAACATACCATCAAGTTTGCTCTCTGTCTCCGAAGTTCACTCTGGAATCAACGGAAGGCAACCCTTGACACAAACATACCATCAAGTTTGCTCTCTGTCTCCGAAGTTCACTCTGGAATCAACGGAAGGCAACCCTTGAACAAACACCATCAAGTTTGCTCTCTGTCTCCGAAGTTCACTCTGGAATCAACGGAAGGCAACCCTTGACACAAACATACCATCAAGTTTGCTCTGTCTCCGTTCACTCTGGAATCAACGCAACCCTTGACACAAAATACCATCAAGTTTGCTCTCTGTCTCCGAAGTTCACTCTGGAATCAACGGAAGGCAACCCTTGACACAAACATACCATCAAGTTTGCTCTCTGTCTCCGAAGTTCACTCTGGAATCAACGGAAGGCAACCCTTGACACAAACATACCATCAAGTTTGCTCTCTGTCTCCGAAGTTCACTCTGGAATCAACGGAAGGCAACCCTTGAAACAAACATACCATCAAGTTTGCTCTCTGTCTCCGAAGTTCACTCTGGAATCAACGGAAGGCAACCCTTGAAACAAACATACCATCAAGTTTGCTCTCTGTCTCCGAAGTTCACTCTGGAATCAACGGAAGGTGCATCAAAGTTCACTCTGGAATCAACGGAAGGCAACCCTTGACAAACATACCATCAAGTTTGCTCTCTGTCTCCGAAGTTCACTCTGGAATCAACGGAAGGCAACCCTTGACACAAACATATAGGACTTATTAGCGCTTTTATTTTATAGTATTATCTAATATGCATTGTACACTTATATAAGTATTAAAATCTGAAAACTGTTCGTCTCAAGACCAATCCCAACAGAAAACACAGATCAATGCATGCATTAAGGGCTTTAGATCAAAACTCCTTTACTCAGGTACTGCTAAATATTTTCTAATCAATTTAGTTCGATGAATTTAGAAGAACTTAAAGTGTCTCACCACGAGCAATATCTGGCAAACAACACAACCTAACTATATAAGCAAAAACTGCTCACCTTGGCCAAATTTTGTTGTGTTGCTCGTCCAGAAGTCACCCGCTGCGGTTCACCAAACTGTTCTTTCCAAGGGGTCCCATCTGGGGTGCCAATTATGTTGTGAATTTTCTTTGCGTGTTCTGAAGAATTATTCTTGAGTCTCGAGTTTTGATACAAAAGCCACTTTAATAATGGAGTAGGATTGCAATGTCACCGTCTCTCTGGTCTTGGAAGTACCCTTATATAGTGTGCTTAACACACACACACACACACAGTGTCAACCTGAGTTATCTGAGACCCCCAATATAATGTAAAACAGATGTGTTTTCCTCCCCTGGCCCACATAGTGGTTCCTTTGTGTCAACCAACATTTGGCCTCCTAGATAAGAAACTTTTAAAATGACTTTATAATGGTAAACAATTATATACATTATTCGTCTATATTTTAGCCAAAAATATCTTCAACAGAAGCATTTATGTATTTTTCAATCTTCTGAAGGATATTAGTAAATGAAAAAATTAGATGTATAAATTAAACTATAACAATTTACACCAAAACCATTTTCAGAGGTTTACACCCATCTGTCTTTAAATGAATGGTGTTGACTTTTGCCTGAAATATCGCTTTAAGTGCGTGTTGCAGTCGCCACCTACTGGCCTTTTCCCCAGTATTGAGGATTGTTATTCCATACATGCAGTGTTGAGATTTAGATCTCATTTGTTTCGATTCATTGTAAGCATTCCTATTTTGTGTTAACATAATATTGATTGTTGGAAGTTAAACTGTGATAGATATAATATGATAATGAAAGAAAGTCCTATCGCATCACATGTACAGACAGCATTTGCAGATTGCAGTGCACGCGTTTATATGTAACGTCATACCAAATGAAATAGTGTGCAGTTTGTCATTTCATACGTTTAGAAAGCATTACAGAAGTAATACAGAAGACTTTCCGTGAGTTCTCCTGTGCATACAAATACTAAACCATCCACGCAGTTATCAGTGAATGACACCAAATGTCTTTTGGTGTGGTAACCGTGGTGTAAGCGGAATAATTGACTTAATGCACACCCAGACGTTTTACATCGTGGTCGCATTACCACCTTGGTGTGTACATTGTTTTCTAAGAATTCAACGGCTTGTTGTCAATTATTCTTTACAAATAAACATGAAAGTAATATTTAGTATAGCATAATAAATCTATGATGATATAAATAGTGCCTATAACTATTTTATCATATTTTATTGTTGATGTTTTTACAATCACAACATTACATTTAGCAGACGTTTTTATACAAACTATACATTTGTTGTTTTTGCTGTGCAATCTCTGGGATCGACCCTTTGACCTTGACATTGCTGAGCTACAGGAAGCAGATTACATGTACGGTTAATAATCAGACAAGGAGAATGTTAATTTGTTAAAAAAAATATTTACGTATTGTAATAATCTATAAGCATATTTAACAATCGGTTAAAAACTATTATTGGCTTGCAAACTTTAAGAATCTGGTCCGGCCTGTAGATGGGTAGTGTACAAAGAAACTACCGTATGTGGTGTAACCACAACATTTTGAAAACAAACTGTTTAGAATATAAAATAGCAAAAGAGAGATTAATCTTCATTTATTTAAATTAAAGAAAGGCTTGCAGCCTTTAGTGACATTCCATAGGACAAATTGTGTCATTGCCAAGCTAATTCTTAATGGCCGCTCGGGGCTGTACAGTGCACATGCATCCGTGGATTTTTTTTTTTTTAAATCATTATTTCTAGAAGTATTGTGGTCATTTCAGTCCAGTGATTGTTGAATTTCAACAAAAGCAAACCTCAGGAGTGACATTAAAGCCACAATATGGAAGAATTTTGTGATGAAATATCCCAAAATCACTTGCACGGTTATTTAAAATAATGGACCGTCCCTTGTCTCCCTTGTATTTGTCGCATATCAGTTACTTGATATCCGGTGCTCCGCACTACCCTCAGTTTCCGGTGTTCTGTCAATTTATGCAGAATGAATAGGATTAATATCGGTGTGGCGTTTTCTAAATGTAGACAGCTTCGCGACCAACTTGGTCTTGACAGAGACTCCGCTCTCGCATGTTTTAATAGACAGGTTAGCACATGTTTTTTATTGTACATAAAAATGCTCATGCACAGATTATTTGAATAGTTATGAATGCAGTTACCCTATGAAATGCAGTATATGTCACACAAAAATATGTAGCCAATAACGTTACTTGTAAATGCTGTGGGTTCGTTCCAATTGACTTTTTAAACGACGACTGTATGACTGTTTTAAACAGGTAAAACTGTGTAGCATTACGCTACCCAATCAATTGACAAAGTCCAATATCAGTCGCGGGCTAACGTAGCATTACATCCCACGTTTCTTGCAAGCTTATTCATTACGATGACATAAAATAAAATGAATTCATTACCTAGTCTGTGAACATGATGGGCGATCTCCATTAGTGATCGACCGATATTGTTTTTTTAAAACTGATACAGATATTGATTATTTGCATGTTTATGTGCCCGATGACCGATATGCAGAACAGATATTTATTTACTGTTACACTTCTGTTTTTGACACACTGACTACAACACAACTGAACAAACGATTTCATTTAGAACAATTACTCCCTCCTTGTATACAAAGCAAAACATTTGCATCTATACACCAATAAATAGAGGGGTCTGAAAGAGTGAAAATAAAGTGCACTGTTACTAAAGTGTCTTTCTTCCAAAAATAAATAATTCTAACCAATTCAAAAAGTAAAAAGAGGGGTCTGAAACACAAACACTGCACCAAACTCATTGGTAGGGACCGAGGACTCATTGAGAAAGAACGCGCATGCGGTCGCTAGTCAACTCGCATCCGAAAGAGAGAAGACGCGGAAGCGCTGTTTATCTTCTAGTTAATCGATCACAGATACAGTCACTATCACGGATGGATAAAAACATTACACGATGTGACGCCGAATAAGTAAACGCATTGTATGGGAAACACTGATGGAATTTCATTGTCATGAAAGTAACAAACAAAACGGCATATAAATCATTTCATATCTCAACTGGTATGTTATGTTAATAATATTTTTGTCAGTCTTATTAAATGCAGTATATGATTATATATGATTAATGAATTAATTCATGGCTGTTACATTTAATTCATGTAAAGTTACGTCTTTATTGGGGGAGGAATTGATAACTTAGGCAATGTGACTCTGTGAGTTTGTCTCTATTCGCGAAGCTGCATTACATATCAGGCATTAAATGTAACATCTCATTTGTGCATTAATTGCTCTCATGTTAAATATAAGTGTGTTAATAAAGTATTACAGTGAGTATACATAACCTGTATCGCGTCTCCCCTCAGACGCTGTGCTGCAGTGATGGTCCTGCACGCAATTCTCTAAACGGCCACAAGATGGTGGAGATTATTTGTGAATCAGATATTAGAAAACAGATATCCCATGACAGGAAATTGATTAAATATCGAGAAATTCTCGGGAAAACGATGTATCGCTCGATCTCTAATATCCATACGCCTCTGGATAGTGAAAACGACATGTCCCATAATTCCACTCACCTACATAACGTCATTTAACTTCACCTTCAGTTGTTGTTTCGAAAGTGTGCCAGCTAGCGGTCCAAATATTCCATATTGTGGTTTTAAGTCATCCAACAGTAATGTTTAAGTCGCTTTGGATAAAAGCGTTTACCAAATGCGTAAATGTAAATGTTAGACTGACAGCATGACAAGAAACTGTGAAAAAAATGATTTTAACCCCAAAAAATAGATATGGAACTTTTCCTAAATACATGTAGAAATATGACTGTTGTATTGAATTTCATCTTCAGCAGATAAATGCAAATAGAAGTATAAACATATACCATTCCAACATCGTATTGGTTTGTACGCAAAAATCAACTCCTTTCTAACGCGCTGCAAGCTCTGCACACCCAAGTGCCACTAGCTAATGGCTTTCAAAAACTCGCCGTCTAATTTTAAAAAGTATATTGAGGTAAACTGAAATGTTGTTATTATCAGTCGATTATTGACAAATTTGAAATTCGACATTATGTTATCTGAGCTTATATTATTGCTTTATGCAATATTTGTAAGTTAATTGTGCGAAGCTATAGTTTTTGTTATTATCAGTCGATTATTGACAATATTGTAGTGACCCAGTAATGAACTAATAATGGTAAATTTGCAATGTTTGCTATGGCTAGGTACATGCCATGGTTTGCTTGCTAGCAGGAGGCTATGATTCAACGTTGCAAACTCAGTCATCATATCTTCCGCTCCATGAACAGGGATGTTATATTTCCATATTTTTTTACCTCCCCCGCGTCAATTGCATAAATTCGATTCATTTTCATTCGTGACGGGGTGGGGGTTAGGGGTTGTCATACAGCCGGCCAACAGGATCCTTTCTACACTCTCTATGTCATGCACACGCTTGATATAAATCCAGAGCGATAGCTTCATTCAGAACATACTTTTGAGAGCTTTTATCCAAAGAGTCCGTGAAAAATCAACGCCAAACGCAGCTGTTTTGGTACTCAAAAAAATCTTTTTAATTAATTGGGGAACTGAACAGGGTTTTGTAACGTATACAGAAAATTGTTGAGACATCTATGTGATATGCTTAATATTATCTGTATACAGAGACTAAAATAGGCCATTCCTCGATTTAATGGCTTAAATCTATACAAATGGCCGATCTAGTCACTGTCTAATATAAACGTGTCGAAGTCTCTACTGAATGCATACATTTAAATTGACAAATCTGCAGTCTTCCTTCTTTTTGTCCTGGGCTGATCACATGCCTGATGAAACGGATGTTAATGCTCGGTAGTACACACATATGGTTCTTTAATGTATTTGCGTTCATTTTCAATGGGCATATATGCGGCTGAAACCGGTAGCCTAGTGCATCCCAAATTTTTCAACATTAACATTTTAATATAACATTATAGTCATTATGGCCTTTAGAAAAAAAAAAGAGGAGGTGGGGTCATCCCTGGCTTTTGTCCTTAATGGCATTTTTCCCTTACATCACTTTTACTTTTACACTTTAAGTAGTTTTGTAACCAGTACTTTTACACTTTTGCTTCAGTAAAAAGCTTGAGTTGATACTTCAACTTCTGCAGAAGTCTTTTTAAACCCTCTTATCTATACTTCTACATGAGTAATGAATGTGAATATTTTGACACCTCTGGTCATTGACACCAGGCCCAGCGAACGACAGGTTCTGGAATGCACCTATCTATGACGACATTAATAGGTTGAACACCACCTCCACAGAAGGAATATCAGACTACTTCTCTAGCCCCGCCCACTGGCACGCACATGACAATTCTGAAGTACCACAAGTGGCGCGGAACCAGCAATAAACAAACATGTCGTTAAAGATCGCTAAATATTGTGCCATCCCTGGTTGTGGAAGAATACATTTACATTTAGGCATTTGGCTTTTATCCAAAGCGACTTACATTGCATTATCCTATACATTTATACATAGGTATTTGCAATCCCCTGGGATCCAACCCACAACCTGGCATTGTTAACACAATGCTCTTCCACTGAGCTACAGGAAAGCTGTATAACCTTCCGTTGCTGTATAACCGGCACGCCCATTAAAACCAGAGCGTTTGTAGAACTGGCCTCAAAACCTGGGTCGAAAATAGCCTATAACTTATTGATTTTGATTCATAAGTAGAGCTCATACAACAGTATAAAACAATAAACAAGGTTAGTTCATTACATCTTTAATAAGTTCCAATCATTTGTGAACAGTGCGCGCATGCACGCTCATTGCGCATGCGCAAAATGCGACCATTTATTCGCAGTCTGGAGCCCTGCTATTTGAAAACATACAGCTGCTTATCACTTGGACATGTAAAATGTCATCTTGTAGAGCGGGCTGGCGAGGTTCGTCTGGTGTCAGACACCACAGAGCCGCTTCAAGTCCAACACGCCCCCTATCGATATTAGAGATTTTGTCTAATCCCGGATCGTGTTGAAAAATGATATCGATACATCTTAACTCTTTATTTTGCCCAGCCCTAGTTTGTCCCGTCTCTTCTCCACTGTGATTGGACGGCTGTGTAAAAAAGGACAGTGACGACCAGCTCTGCATTTTACCCAAAGTAAAAAATGATAAAAGACATTGGAAAAGAACTTGTCAAATATTATTATGATACATAGTGCATCAAAATGCAGTGTCATCAGTTTGTCTAAAAGAATACAAAACGTTACGTGCGGTTTTACGCACTATTTACATGTGCTATGGTGCAGGTGTACATTTCTTTCGTACCAACTAACATTTTGAAAATATGAACATTTTCATGAATACGAAAATCTCTGTAGCGCCGTTGCTATGTGCAGAAAAAGCCCTGCCACATCTGTTTATGAAATACACGGTGTTATTGCAAACCTTTCAAAAGATCTGTGTTGGTGACACGTACCGCGGTCTGTGTTGGTGTTTTGTCTTTCAGGGAGGCCTGATAATGCTGGGGTCACTGGCCCTGATGGGTTGGCTCGCCACGATCCCTCACAGCCCTCAGACTGAGAAGAAGAGGTTGGCCATCCTGGCTGCCTTTGCTTTCTTAACAGGTGAAACGTTTGTACCATCTCCCCAAACCTGAGGAGCTTGACTGATATTCCCAGTGTAATCTGTCATGCTTTCTTTCAACAGGTCTGGGACTCGGCCCACTTATGGACTTTGTCATTGCCATCAACCCCAGGTAATTTGACCTCATCTCAGGGTAAACCTTACATTGGGCTGCTATTTCTTTTTTTTTTTGAGTAAAATCTCAACCTGAAACACTTCAGCTGGGATGCATGTAACACTTATTCCATTAAAGTAATGTGTGCTTTAAATGATAAGAAACTGCAGTAGATCTTACATGAGTGTTCTGTTTGTTTGTACAGTATCATTGTGACTGCATTTCTGGGCACCTCCGTCATCTTTACCTGTTTCACATTGAGTGCCCTGTATGCCCAGCGCAGGAGTTATCTCTTCCTTGGCGGTAAATATCTCAATAGCTCCTTTCAATCTTTCAGAAATTCATAAATATAGATACAAGCCCATATTAGAAAATTGCGACACTGTTTGAATACAAATGAAATGCAATGATTTCCAGCCTAGTGTTGCCACCTAATGTCCCAATGTTGTTGAGACGATCCGATGCCATGGAATTTGCAGTGATCTTATGTTTTTCTCTTTCTAAACCTTTGATTTGTTTTCGGTGTTCTGGTTGTGAACAAAATATCCCTTTATGAATGCAAATGGCTGCATTCTGTTTTTACCTTTTTAAACTTTCGTATAGTTATTCGTGTGATCTCATTATGGCCAGATTAATTGTAATATTGCTGTAGTTCCTTAAAGACAGGTGACCCATTTGTGTCCTTGCGTACAGTCAATAACAAGCGCACAAACAAGTCAAATGGGCTGTTTGACGATAAGGAACTCATTAAAACAACTATGTGTGTAGAAGAACAGCAAGACCTAATAAAAAGTTAAAAAGAAACAAGAAACCAAACTGCAGAAAGCACACAACTAAACTAAGGAAAAGGAAATGCTCTAAATATATGACATTTCATGATGATTGATTTGTTTTGTGTTGGAAGGCACTTTGATGTCAGCCCTGACTGTTCTTCTGCTGGTGTCGCTCTTCAACATGTTCTTCAGCTCAGCTCTTCTCTTTAAGGTATATGATTGTCTAGCCCCTGCTAGCCTGCACTCTCACTCTACTTTATGAACCACACCTGACCTTTTTTGTCAACGCTAGCAACCCTGCTACATGGACTGTATGAAGCAGATGTTTGATGAGTAGTTTGTTTTGTCGTAGGCTCATGTGTATCTGGGTCTGGCTGTTATGTGTGGCTTTGTGCTGTTCGATACTCAGCTCATTATTGAGAAGGCAGAGATGGGAGACAAAGATTACATCTGGTAAGAGTCTCATTTTGCTCAGAATAACCTTCATGTTGCAGTCACACATATGCATTATACATCTGTACTGTCTTTAAAAACAAAAAAAGCGTTATCAAAACGAAAAGCATACATTTTAAATAAAAGAATACATTTACTGTAATGTGCTTTGTGAAAGAGGGATAACTGTTTGAATACAATAGCCCAACATTATTAAAAAAACTTAATGGCACTGTGACACATATTGAAGATAAAAAACAATTATAGGATTTCACATATGCTGTTAAACTAAGTGGGGTGGCTTTATAATTAATCTTCTCTAGGGGTGTAGAGATACTTCCTGATGCAAAAATGTTACGAGGCGCATCGTTGAGAGGTGGGGATCATTTACGATATGATGTGTAACTCTATTGGTTGAGCGGTCAAGACGCTACCTACTCTGCGCCAGCGCGTGCTTATCTCACATACTGTATGCGGTAGAGAGAGAAGTCTCTGAGAGAGTCTCTCTAATAGAGATTTTCACGAAAAACGCCGGGCTGAATGGCAAAAGAATTAAAAAAATTGCTGCTTTCAATAGAAAACAATGAAACCGGGACAAAAACACACAACTATTTGCGTACAGTTGGACTCGACAGTGATCCTTGCCGCCTGCCTATGAACTAGCTGTCCTTGGACATTTAAATCTTGCACCGAATCGGGTTTCCTGATATATTATTTTGAACCGGATTTCAATGTCGGATATCTCCCTGTAGCCTAAGGTGATGTTTACATTAGCCCGTTGTCATGCGAAAACAACGATTTAAAAACCCCCGTCACATGACCATTCAGACACGCTGGGCATGCGCAAACAAATGTAAACACTTTTATTTGGCAAGTTCGTATTACAAACGATTCAGTCATGCAATTTTCATCAGAGCATGTGATGTGTAATTTAAAGCATAGCTGTAAACACTGCTGCATTCAGTCTTTCTGCCCCTCAGTGGGCTTGATTTTAAGTATGCACTGACGTCACATGCATACCCTCAATAATCATGTTTTTGTACCATTTCAATTATACAAATTAAACAGTCATGATGAAGTAAAAAATGCCAATCTTCCATGGTCCTTGCACTGTAATTTTACTTATTTGTGTTCTACCAAGGCATTGTGTGGATCTCTTCATGGACTTTGTGGCCATCTTCAGAAAACTTCTTATAATCCTTGCCATGAATGAAAAGGTATCTGGTGCACACGGTCATGTGTCATGTGCCTGCATTGAATGAATGACTCACGTTTTTATATTTCTATGATTCTTATTTTTTGTAGGACAAGAAGAAGGAAAAGAAGTAACAATAAACATCTACGAGCTGAATACATGCTGTCACATCAGCAGCTTTGTTGTGAATCTGATATTTTTTTGTTTTTTGATTACATTTTATGTGATTTGTCATGGTCTTAATTTTACTTGGAAACAATAACTGGTCTATGAATATGTGTAAGTTTGAGTGTAGATTTTGAAAGATTTACATTAGCTTGAATTTCTTTACTGGCTTACTGTATCTCCCTATTTGAGGCACAATTTAGAAATGAATTCCAGTTGTACTAATAAAAGCTTTTCACTTTGTAATACACAGCAAGTGTCTGATCAACTGCTGTACATTCAATGAAAGGGTTTGGTGTAGTTGGGTTATTACTAATAAATGATGTCTTTCCTACGCCGCACTCACTAATGTCCCATATCATAAATACTTTTGTAGTTATACTCAGTAATTCAGCTTTCGTTTTAGATCTTCCTTTGTTGCCAATGTCAAATTAGAGGTGCCAGTTTTTAGGTTTAATCGCTCTGAAATCACACAATTTATTCATCAATGCGGTGCTTCATGATCGAGTGAATAAACTATGCCACAGATTACATTTTGCCTTATTTGACTTTGGTCTTTGATATGTTATGATCCTGTAAAATAATCTTTTGCATGCAATGTCTGAAGTGTAATTTAGTTTCAATCGAGATATCAATGAGTTTAGCAGCACCAGCTGGCAGCTCTGTCATAACCCCAGATAACACAGTCCTGAGAACTTTCGACAAATCCTTTTTCTAGCTAAAATACTTCGAGGTAGATGCTGCACAGTTGAAGTCTCATTTAGAGAAACAATAATCTTCATGAATTACAGCCGTGGAAAAAATTAAGAGACCATTCCAAACCAGCATTTCTGGATGTTTGGAGTACTTGCACGTAGTCTTCCGCGTTCTCCTCGATGCAGCTCAGTCATTTCTGGCAACAGTGTTCAGCGTATCTACATTTTACATTTATGCATTTGGCAGACGCTTTTGTCCAAAGCGACGTAAGTTGCTTGTACTATACATTTCTATCGGAGTACGTGCAATCCCCTTGCATCGAACCCATGACCTTGCCAGCGCCATGCTCTTACCACAGAGCTACAGGAAAGCTGAGATCATACATGCGGAGATAATGGTAGATTATTTCTTATTATTTCTATTTCAGGGCGGTCACTTAATTAAAACAAATCCTGTTTTTGATGTTAACATGCTATAATGTGGGTTTGTATGACATATTATTAGAACTTCTGCTAATTTAAGATCTATTTTATAAACGTATAGTCATCTCCTGAATAATGAAGCCGTTGTGCGCACCCTGCGCATCGCTTTCATAGGTTATATTTTATACATTTTTATGACAATAAAATGTGCAGATAGAGCAGATTTAATGCCAAATAAATACATTAACTGCAAAATATTGTGGCATTTATCCTTAAACATTACAACTGCAATTTCTGTCAAAAACTACAGAAATTGCATTTACATTGATATACATTTGTCAATAAAAAACGACACAACATAGTGATCCATTTACATTTAGGCATTTGGCAGACACTTTCATCCAAAGCGACTTACATTGCATTATCCTATACATTTATACACAGGTATGTGCAATCCCCTGGGATCCAACCCACAACCTTGCGTTGTTAACACAATGCTCTTCCACTGAGCTACAGGAAAGCATGTTGTACTAAAGGTGTTGCGTGTGTTGGTCAGGTCCGTGCTCTCTCACACATGAAACACTGCAGTCTGTAGTTGTTTAATCCAAACAGTGCTGCTATGACTCCCTGTTAGTCTCCTTCAGACTTGGTTAAAGGGGTCATATGACACGGCTAAAAGGAATATTATGGTTTGTTTAAGATGTAATGTGTATACAGGATTTAAGGTTCAAAAACTCTGTATTTTCCACATACTGTGCATGTTTGTATCTCCTCTTTGCTCCGCCTCTCTGAAACACACAGATTTTTAACAAAGCTCATGGCTCTGAAAAGCGAGGTGTGCTATGATTGGCCAGTTCACCAGTGCGTATTGATTGGTGGAATAATTCAATTCAAGTTTATTTATATAGCGCTTTTCACAAGGTGCATTGTTCCAAAGCAGCTTTACAGGAGCAAATAAGAAAACACAGAGGTAAAACACAGCACATAGTGTTTATAGAACAAGATCATTCTAATAGATCATATCTAATAAATAAATAAATAGACGCAGTCTCCCGGTGAGCAAGCCAACACTGCCCTGAATACTGCAAGCGTGTGAGGGAAATGTGACGCCTCTTACCATATTTGGAACATCAGGTTCCTCTTTAGTTGTACTGACAGGTAAACCCACCTTACTTGCGTATACATTTGGGCGGTCTTAGTCAAATCAGACCACCAACTGATGTAGATTTGTGGGGGTGTGGTTACACGAGGCGTTTCAGGCAGGTCTGGGTGAGCATTCGCTTTTTTGTTCCCACACTTTCATTTTTGCAATTTTAGGTGTCTCCTACATGCATGGGCAACTTATAACACACCAAAGACACAGAACAACACGTGTTCGCGCCGTGACCCCTTTAAATGTCTGCAACAGAGCTGTGTGTGACGAGAAACAGCGAAACGCCATCCTTCATCAGCCATTGCTTTCTCACATCATTTGAAGATTATGTATCTTGTGATGTTTAGAATATGTTTTCTTATCTCTCTGTTAATGCATGTGCGTAAAATCTTATTTTTTAACAGTTTAGATTTCACAGGGAGCAACCCCCCATTGAAAATACACATAACCGGAACCTAGTGCTCCGTACAATTTCAAGTCGAAAGTACGTCACAAGGCTACATACAAGTAGTCCATTGTGGTCATTTCAGTTCAGTGCCAAATTCAAACATCAGAAGTGACATAAAGTCGTCCAACAGCAATGTGAAAGAGTGACAGCATGACAAGACACATGAGAACTGTGATTAGAAAACCAGGTTATCACATCTTTTTTTTTCATCTTTTCCTAAATACATGTAGAAATATGACTGGTTGTGTTGCTTAAAAGTGAATCTTTGCAGTATTTGAGGTCTGCATCTTATTTTCACAGAAAACAGAGAAGAAATTACACACACTGTAAATTACATAATGTTTTACAGTGTACACAGAAGCATCTACTGTATGGTGTGTGTTTGCGGTTTCATAAAAAAATATATTTTATGAAGTCATAATAGCGGTTTAAAACACAACAGACATCAGTTACATGCTTTAATGGTAAAACTGTTACATTTCACGTGAATCCATAAGCATTTTGGCCATAAGCACCGTAACTTATGTCACTTAACTGCGCGTAAGCATCGCATCATAAATAGACTCGGCGCCAAAATGACCGCAGCACTGCTGCTTCCACGTGCAGTGTGAATGTTCTAACCTGTTCTAACAATACATTTCATTTTCTATGATTTCTGTTAGAAAGAGCAGGCGCTGGTTACACGTGTAGTGAACAACAGACTATCCTCTCTTCTCCATTGCTCATCTGACTAACATGACGTACAAGGAACTAGCCAATCAGAGAGCTTGTAACATGTCTCTCTCCATAGCTAATTTGCATTGTTTAACCTCGTTTTAGCAATGCACGGCCCCAGAGTGTCATGGAAATGGTAAATAGAGGCTAAATGGAAAAGCTAAATGACTGGGAGTAATTAAATATTCTGTCTCCTAAAATGCAATCTAAAGTATTCTCAAACTAACATTCCGCTGTCATATTGGAAAGCAGTCAAAACATTTAAGAGCACTCCTTGTAATTAAACGGTTTACTTCTGTAAGAAACTAGGAAAATACTGTAAGTAGTACAGTACAGTATGTCTAGCATTTGTACATGTACATGTCTTTAGAGGCATCATTTATATACTTATTTCTTGACCAGTTGTGGTCTGTGCAATAAAAAGCTCAGTGGTAAGAGCATTGCGTTAACAACGCAAGGTTGTGGGTTCGATCCCAGGGGATTGCACATACCTGTGTATAAATGTATAGGATAAAGCAATGTAAGTCACTTTGGATAAAAGCGTTTGCCAAATGCGTAAATGTAAATGTAAAAATGTAATGATAATGTAATACAATTCAAAGTAGGGAAGGAAGGAGACGGGAACCAGCTACCATTTAAACATTTAATAAAATAACAACAAAGTAAATAAACAGCCGGCAGCCCCTCACGGACGACTGAAGGCGACACACACAAACCACAACTAAAAGGCAGGCCTGGTCCTCTCTCATTGACGGTCCGGTCGCTCGTCCTCTTATGCTCCCGATCTCCTCCGTGATAGGAGACCGGTGCGCGTACAGCTGACGCTCGTTATCACTCACGCACCGGCCTCGACTCACGGTCTCGTCCCGCCCACTTCACTACAGATAATATTTACAATAATAATATATTGATATATCAAATAACAGTGTGAAATGAAGCGGGGTTAGAATGACATGACCAGACGCTTAGCAACGGGCAGCCAAACAAAAATTGAACAGCGCTTACCTCGAATCACAAGCACAGATATTCTGCATGCTGTGTAAACAATCGTTTCAGTTTTTATTTACTCTATTTGATACTCTATAACATGATTCTCCTAAGCTTCCCCTTTTCTCTGATGTGGAACAACGAACACTGGGTCTCATTCACTAATAATTGCTTAGATTTTTCGTATTTATATGTACATTTAAACCTCCCACGAAAACGTTCTGCCTAATTCACAACCCGTGCATACACTCATGAATTTGTTCTTAACCTCATCCTAATGTTGTTCTAAATGAGTGGCCGCGTGCACGAGTTTTGTCATTTGCATAAAACACACCCCAAATTAGGGCTTTCCGCCTAACTTTTCCTTTACCACCTGTCGTCACTTAAGTCAAAGTTCCCTTTCTGTCGGTGTCTAGACGTTGTGTCGAACCGACATAAGGGGTTCGTCTTAAGAACCTATCAACTTCTGACTAGTTTAGAAAAGGCCAATGAAATTTGCATGCCGGACTCCGCCCCCCCCCATATATCTGGGTATAAAAGGGAGACGGCGTGCTGCATTCATTAACCTTTTGGTCTTTGAAGCCTTCACACGACTTTGAGACTTTAAAACTCTACGCTGAATTACTGCTGAAATCTTACAACGTGGTGCAGCGGACTGTCCCTTCTTGCAGCGACTTCCCCTGGGCGTCTTGGCAGTTCCAGAAGTGTTCAAGTTTTTTCTCTAAAAGAGCTAATTTCTCCAGCGTGGCATGTCCCGCTGTTCTCGTGGGTGCAACACACTCATCGAGAAAGGGGATGGACACGATGTCTGCCTAAAGTGTTTGGGTTTCCAGCACGTTGGGGCAGCCTTTGTGGATACGTCCTGCCCGCACTGCGCCTCATCCGCGCTTCGTGCCCTCTTGGGACCTTGATGTGGTCCTGGCAGGCCTCAAGAGGCCCCCCTTCGAGCCTCTCGGAGATGCCGCTCTTTCTCACCTCACGAAGAAGACGGCTCTCCTGATGGCATTCTCCTTGTCCACAGTTTGCCTAGAACTCGGGCCCGGTGATTCTCACGTGAGCCTGAGACCCCAGCCCAGCTTCGTGCCCAAAGTTCCCACCACTCCCCCTCGAGACCAGGTGGGGGACTTGCAGGCACTCCCCATCGGGGAGGAAGACCCAACCCCATCCGTGTTTTGTCAAGTACGCACATTGCGCCTCTACTTGGACCGCACACAGAGCTTCAGGAGCTCTGAGCAGCTCTTGGTCTGTTATGGAGGTCAGCAGAAGGGGAGGGCTGTCTAAAAACAGAGATTGGCGCACTGGATCATGGACGCAGTCACTACGGGTTTCCGGTCACAAGATCGCCTGTGCCCACTGGCAGTGAGAGCTCACTCCACCCAGACTATAGCCTCCTCGTGGGCACTGGCTCAGGGCGCCTCTCTGGCAGACATCTGCAGATCTGCAGGTTGGGCTATGCCGAACACCTTCGCGAGGTTCTACAGCCTGCAGGTTATAAATACGCATGATGTGGACGCGTCTTCATGTTCTTTTGTCTTCAATGACCGCTTTGTGTGTGCGTTGTGTTGCAAGGGAGATGTCTCTCCCTCTTTGCGTTTTTTGCTGTTTCATACAAGTCTTTCATAAAAAAACATCACAAAATACTTAC
The DNA here is from genome assembly GCA_006030095.1 of Triplophysa siluroides. Taxonomy (NCBI): domain Eukaryota; kingdom Metazoa; phylum Chordata; class Actinopteri; order Cypriniformes; family Nemacheilidae; genus Triplophysa; species Triplophysa siluroides. The sequence goes on along the minus strand of VCII01000143.1, from coordinate 134,246 downwards.
ACTAGTGCCTAAGCACTTTCTAAAGTTTTCTTAGCCTAGTGTAAAGAGAGGATCCTTTCCGATTTCGACAAGCATGAGTTTGGCTTCGAATGCTTGGGGGCTGACCATGCCGCCCAGGGACTTGAGGGAGAGTGTGAACTCTGTGAGGTCTTTGATTTCAGAGTTCTGCGTTCTCGGCTCGCCTTTTTTAAGCGAGACCGAGCCACCTCTTCCTCACCCTGGAAGAGTTGCGGGTTCACGGTTTGATCTTGCTGAGGCACGGGAGACGGATCCATCCGCTTCTTCCGTGCATTCGCCGAACCACGACGACCTCGCGCCCGCTTCTGAAGCGTGTCTCGGCACTTCTGAGCGGGCAGGCGGGGGACGAGGCATCCCTTGTTTCTGCGGGGTTAGACAGCACCGCCTCGGGGCATTCCTCTCGCGACATTAAGGCGACTGAGGATCTACTCGGGGCAGTAACCAAGGCAGTTGACAGACTTAAACTCGACTGGCCGCAGGAACAAGAGGCTCCCAAGGATTCGAAGCTCGACGACAAATATCTATTGGGTGGCCGGAGGGATGAGCCCCAAAATCGGGCTCTCCCTTTCTTTGAGGATCTCCACGGCGAGCTGTCACGCTCGTGGGAGAAGCCTCACTCCTCTCATGTTTTCGTGCCATCGACGTCGGCTACAGGATTCAATTTGCATATCGCCCTCCCCATTTTAACGCCGTTGTCTCCACTTCCGTGCAACCGGAGCGAGCGCATCTGTTGACACAAGAATTACAAGCTCTGCTGGACAAAGGGGCCATAGAACGTGTTCCCCTATCAGACAGAGAGTCAGGCTACTACAGCCGGTATTTTCTAGTTCCCAAGAAGGATGGGGAGTTGCGTCCAATTATAGATCTTCGCGGATTGAACCGCTACTTGAAGATACTAAAGTTCAAAATGTTGACAATCAAGATGATTGTGTCTCAAATTCAGTGTCACGACTGGTTCGTGACAATCGATCTCAAAGACGCATACTTTCACATAGAGATATATGTTGAATAATCAACATGGTTTTACATAAAAATTCTACCTATTTTAACTCTCAAATTTAAGTAACATTGGCGACCCCTCGTAAACCTTTAGCGACCCCTAGTGGGGGTCAGACCCCCGGGTTGGGAACCACTGCAGTAGAGCATCAAAAGTATGTATCAAAATTACTCCCGAGCTTCAAACTACGTTAAGAGCATCATAAGGTAGTTTTTTGTACTGCCGCTGTGCAGTTTTACAGTTTTGAACATTTACTTAATTGTGAGTTTTAAGTGATCTTATTTAACTCATTCATATTTTGTATGTTAATCTTTGATTGTCCTTTGGGGTTTTTAATATTGGGATGTTTTTTAAAATCCTCCTCTGAGGCACCGCCAACAACATCAAGCTCCGCCCTCAGCCGCAGGAACATTTTATCACGGCGGTGCTATGTGTGTGTATATGTTTATTCACATGTGTAAACATTGCACAGTGTAATCCAGTTCAGGTTTGCTGCTCGCAAACACGCTTTGTTTTTATTAGAAGACAGCTGATTGAAAGGAATTAATTTGCATCTTGTTTACATTGCATGGTAATGGTCATTCAAGCGTCCAAGTCGAAATTATCACCCGTCATCTCGTGTGTCATGATTATAGTCAGCTAAAATGCATGCACATGTTACTTTATTTCCTGAATGTGTGCACAGGAGTCTGAGTTGCTTTGACAATCATGTGCCGCACAACTTCTACAATTCGTTACAGATGTGCACTCCTTGGGGCACATGACAGCTTTTACATGACTAATTTCTCTCAAACTGCACAATTGCAACCCGTTCTTTGCCCAGATTCCCAGGCTATGTCCCTCTTTTCCTCTTCAACAATTAAAGATCACTCTGTAGAGAAAGTATGATCAGAATATCCCGCTGCTTAAAAATGTTGTGCACAGTGTATTTTATACAGCGTTCCCTTTACACAAGAAAGAAAACACCAACATTTATCAGGATCTTGGACTTTTTTTGTCATAGTAAAGAATTTGTCAAGATTTAATTTAATTTACGCTGCAAGCATTTTGAACGTTTATATAGTAAAACAAAACAGACCGAAAAGATATAAAAACACAAATGCTGCAGGGCTCTCAAGTGTCACGCATTGAGCGTGACAGTCACTCATTTTGGTCTTTTGTCACGCACTCCCGCCACACATTGTATTTCTCACGCAGAAAAACTATTTATAATACATTTAATATGCCGCAGCGCCCAAAAGTGATCTGGTCGCGCCGCTCTCACTATGGAAACTGGCAGGAATCAAGCGCGTCTCCCCTGGAGTTTTTAATCGAGCCTGCCACTTATCAGCCAATCAAAAAAAAGAAATAGGCTACACAATAGCCAATCAGAAAATAGCACTATTGTATCTGGGTAAGATTTAACGCAACAACCAATGAAAAAAAAGCATCCTGGAATTGTTTACCATCTTCCTCGTTCACCCACAGAGGAAACCACTGGAGCTCCGAGCATCACTTTGAGCACAAAGTAAGTAATGGTCTCCTGTTAGAACAAATTCACAACTTGTTTGACACAAACAATGACAACTTGACTGCTGTTAGAGAATGTTTCCCAGATAATTAGCATCAGTTTTTCATGAGTGTCTGTTACTTAGCCAACAGTTTTACAGCCTGTTCACTGACAACATCTGCTCAAAACAAGTAACGTTAGTCTAGGCCTAGTCATATTTTCGTTATCACACGATGACTGACATATTGTCACATTATATATATATCTCTCTCCAATAGGCTTAATAATTTTATTAGCACTAAATTAATTAAAGTGCATTGCATAGTCGATGTTATAGGTCACTTTTAAAATCATGTCATATTTTATAATTATATAATCCTGGCCATGGATGCATTAATCATTGCATCTGTCTTTCAAAGATGTCAGGTTAAAAGGGGGGGGGGGGGTTTGGGTTTGGTTCAATGTGTCACTCTTGCCTGTCTTCAAAACTTGAGAGCCCTGATGCTGACAGCCCAGAACTGCATTTTTTTTTTTTTTTAATTGGAAAGTTTCTAGGCGCAGCCAGGGGCCGGAGGGTGTCGGGTTTGGGGACCACACGATTTCATCTCTGCTCTTTGCGGATGATGTTGTCGTGCTGGCCCCATCAGACCAGGACCTTCAGCATGCACTGGGACGGTTTGCAGTCGAGTGTGAAGCGGCTGGGATGAGAATCAGCACCTCCAAATCCGAGGCCATGGTTCTCAGTCGGAAAAGGGTGGCTTGCCCACTTCAGGTTGGTGGAGAGTTCCTGCCTCAAGTGGAGGAGTTCAAGTATCTGGGGTCTTGTTCACGAGTGAGGGAAGGATGGAACGGGGAGATTGACAGACGGATCGGTGCAGCTTCTGCAGTAATGCGGTCGCTGTACCGGTCTGTCGTGGTAAAGAAGGAGCTGAGCCGCAAGGCGAAGCTCGCGATTTACCGGTCAATCTACGTTCCTACTCTCACCTATGGTCATGAGCTGTGGGTCATGACCGAAAGGACAAGATCCCGGATACAGGCGGCCGAAATGAGCTTTCTCCGCAGGGTGGCTGGGCGATCCCTTAGAGATAGGGTGAGAAGCTCGGTCACTCGGGAGGAGCTCAGAGTAGAGCCGCTGCTCCTCCACATCGAGAGGGGCCAGCTGAGGTGGCTCGGGCATCTTTTCCGGATGCCCCCTGGACGCCTTCCCGGGAAGGTGTTCCGGGCATGTCCCACCGGGAGGAGACCCCGGGGAAGACCTAGGACACGCTGGAGGGACTATGTCTCCCGGCTGGCCTGGGAACGCCTCGGTGTCCCCCCGGAAGAGCTGGAGGAAGTGTCTAGAGAGAGGGAAGTCTGGGCATCCCTGCTTAGACTGCTGCCCCCGCGACCCGGTCCCGGATGAAGCGGTAGAAAATGGATGGATGGATGGATGGATGGAAATTGGAAAGTTGATTTAAAAGATTTTGATTTGAGAATCAATTTGAATTAGATTTATTCCTATATTAGAAACAAATCAACAATAAACAGCATTTAGGTTAAAAATCATAAGTCTCCATTTTTGTTGCAAACAACAATGATTAGTCAATGTAGAAAACACTGATGATGATGTTCATAAAAATATCAGTTATTCACCATTAGTACAAAAATAATTAAAAACACAGTAGCGTACAGCAAACTTTTTCATACAAGGCCCACTTCGTTTTTTTACCATTGTTGACAAATGGTCAAACTATAACTGCAGAAAAAAACAAGACAATACTTCCAAAGTATTTAGACTTTTTCTCCATATTTTATTTATAGGTAAGTGTTTAAGTAAAACGGGACAAACTGGTTAAAAGAACAAAACGTAGCAGTGTTTGCAGGTCTTGAATCTTGTAAAGAAAAGTTCAAACCTACTACACACTTCAGAAATCAGTTGAAAAATGAATATATGTTGAAATAAGGCTGTTTTTCTCAACTTTCATGTGTCTTTGCATTCTCTCGCAGACTTTCACATTGCTGATGGTATTTTGGCATTCCTGAGGTATGTTTCTCTTGAAATGCATCACACACTGGACTGGAATTGACATAAATCATGCAGAAATGCTGCTTAAAGGCAAAACTCTTTTTTCATGGCTAAATAGTTACTATAGTTGTATACCTTAGGACCGAAATTTTAACGTGATGGAGTAAAATTTAATATTGTACATTTGAAACAGTCCAGATGAAAGAGCCCAGCAGGCCGCAGTTTGACCGTCTCTGGTCTACATCCTAATAACACAAATTAATTTTCCTGAATTGTAATAGCTTTTAATATTCTCTACAGTTTACTTTTTCAGGTCCACCAGAATCTAGTTTAAATCTAACAGTGAAAAAGAGCTTTGTTATTACATTAAACAAGTCATAATAAAGGTCATTGATGATACATAAAGTGGTCAAATAAACGCACACCTTTTTGAGGCGCAAGGTAAAGGAGCAGACTAAACAATGACAAAATAACTGAACATTCCCTTAAGCACCGCTTATTAACGTTTTTTTTCCATTAAACTGATGATACATAGTCACTCCATTTATCCCATGGTGTGGATGAAGATCTGGTGCACCTCTCTGTAAGCGTTTCGCAGAAGCACATATGGGAAACACTTCTCCAGTATGTCCTGACTGAGGAATGATGACTTCTGCACTATCTAAACCATACAAAAGATCAAATATCAAATAAAGAGAGGCATGAGTTTTATATTTTAGCTTTGTTAGACTGAACGGTTTGGTTTATTACCATGTGTAGGAGGAGATAAACCGAATCTCGGTTCTTCGTTTCCACTCGCTCCTCACTCTGACCAAGCTGCAGTAAAACTGAAGATGCCACCTACACAAACAACAAATGTTGGTGAAAATATCAAAGTCAGCCAGCGACGCGATGAGTCCTGCATTGTAAAAACCAATGATGTTGGTCCAAATGTTCACTCACCTTAAGAAACTCTTCAAGGTGCATCTGGATGCTCTTCCTCTGGACAGTGAACATGGCAGCAGCCAGATGATTCACCGCTGTGGCCAAGCAGTGGATGTTGTTCTGGTGACCTGTTAAACACCAAACTCAAGCTATGAGATCAAAAGTGAACTAAATCTCCATGAAACTAAAGCTGCTTTTACACCAGACTAAGAAACAAAATCTCCAAAGACAATTAAAAGTGTTGCAGAAGGAGGAAAAAACAACAACGTGCAGACACGTCATTAGTTGTGATCACAGGGCTTCATTAAACAGCATTCATTAAAACTTTGATTCCAGAAATGTGCACATTTGCGCATGTACACGCCGAAAAGGGGGCGTTTCCAGGTCTTACCGAGTTCCTCATGCACTTCCGATATACACGGCACTGATGGGTAGGCGCGGCTTGGAGCCGCACGCAAACCCAAGGTACCGCATATCCAGCCGCGAGCGTTGGGGGGCAGTGCGTACACTACCGCCCCATGCTCACGGCGGCCCGGGAAAGCATGGCCGGCATTTTCGACGTCCGATTTTTCCTGATCTCGACCCCCCGAAGGAGGGCGCTTCAAGGAATTATCAGAGTCACGTGCCATTTCACAGCTTTCCTGTAGCTCAGTGGTAAGAGCATTGCGCTAACAACGCAAGGTTGTGGGTTCGATCCCAGGGGATTGCAAATACCTATGTAAAATGTATAGGATAAAGCAATGTAAGTCGCTTTGGATAAAAGCGTCTGCCAAATGCATAAATGTAATGTAAATGTAAATGTTTCCGACACGTGATTGAGGAACAAGACAGTTGGACCGTCTTTTGGGGAACGATCAAACGAGCGAGGTACGAGCGGTCCGTGAGCCAGTGGCTGGCGGATTAGAGCTTGCAATAATCCTCATGTCACCCTCGGTGTTTGCCGGAGCGGACAGCAGGGCCGTAGTCCTGCGGTCACGAAACGGGGAGCAACACAAGGTGGCGGCTGGTTCCCGGGGGAAGACAGCCCGCCTGTGACGCAACGTCTGAATCGTCATCCGCCCGCAGCGCGGGCAGGACGTATCCACAACGGCTGCCTCAACATGCTGGAAACCCAACACCCGAGGCAGACATCGTGTTCGTCCCCCTCCTCGATGAGTGTGTTGCACCTGGGAGAACAGCGGGACATGCCACGCTGGAGAAATTTGCTCTTTTAGAAGGAAATTGCTTCTTCTAGAAAGATCTCAAACACTTCTGGCACCGCCAAGACGCCCAGGGGAAAGTCGCTGCAGGAAGGGACGATCCGCTGCACCACGTCGTGAGAATCCGGCGATGTAGATACGAGCAGTTGTAGTCAGGAGCGAAGGCTCTGAAGAACAAAAGGTCAGTGAATGAAGCACGCCGGCTTCCTTTTATACCGGACATCCGGAGGCGAAGCCCGGCATGCAAATTTAATTTGCCAATTTCATTGGCCTTTTTTAAAAGTAGTCAGAGTTGATAGGTTCTCAAGGGCGAACCCCATCTGTCGTCTTCGACACAACGTCGAGAGACCGACAGAAAGGGAACTGGAGGCAAATGGAGTGAATAGAGAAATGGGGTAATGTGCTCATGTACTAACATAACAGGGCACTTAGCATCAACGGACCGAGCAATATCGTTGTACACCTTTAACAGTGCAGACTCGGTACTATGTCGTGACCTAAATCCAAACTGGAATTTCTGTAAAAAAAAGACTGTAATTGAATGAAAACAACCTTTTCCAAAACCTTTGGAAAAAAAGGGCAGGTGGAAACTGGTTTAAAATAAGATAAGCCTGAGGAATCCAGATATGATTTTTTTGCAGAAGACGCCTAACAACAGCATGTTTAAAAGCTGTAGGGACAAATCCTGAACTTAGACATGTATTGATAAGGCCCAATCCCATTTCTACCCCTTACCCCTACACTTTTTTGTCTTGATTCTCTTTTGATTGGAACGAAGATTTTTCGGGGCCTCACTTCAAACGAAGGGGTATGAAATTTTCCAATATGGCTGCTCATACGAGTATAATGCAAGCCTTTATTTTGGCTTTAATAAGGATTTAAACAACAAATAATCATCTTGTTTATGGTAAATGTAATGTTGTGTTCAGTTTCTTGTCTTGAATGCATGAAACATTTATTTTTCGATTCCCCACCCAGACAGAGGGAGAGATTCACGGAATGCGATCACAAACACCGGGTTAAGCATAACGCGCTCAGCCAAGTGCAGCTTGCGATCTCACTCCAAAGACAGCGAACGGAGTGTGTGTGGTGAGCTGCTTTTGACGAAAAAATTCAGTGTCACATTTTAGGTTGTAATCCACGAAACCGATATGATTACAGCTGACAGCAGCATCTTGGGACTTTGTGATACAAATTGCAGCATCTCCATAGGACCAGTGACGTATTAGAATGACGTATGACCCGTATCTTTAGGGGAAGGGCAAGAAGGACAAGGGGCAAGGGGGCAAAATAGAAGGGGGGAAAAACAGAAAAACCTACAGTGGTAAAAGCCTTTTTTAAACAGTTTGGTTGCCACAATGACAAAGAAATTGGCTCAAACTGTTCAAACACCGCAGAATGTGCTGCAGCGATGGGTAAATTGGTTCCATCAGTGTCTAAAAGACTCAACTCTATTTATGAAAAAGTGAAGAAAATTCTCACAGGTGGGGACTGAGGCATCAGTCAGAGAAGAGGTGCATGGATTCACAACATAATTAATAGTGTTGAATAGTATCCTAAAACAATGTCCACTATTGGTAATAATCTCAGACAAAAAAATGTACTTTCGTCTCTTTCACAGCCCTCTGATAATCATAAAGACAGGCCCCTAATATTTCCAGAGACACGTTTCATTTGTTCATCTTCTATCTCTGCTCTGCCTGTCTACAACGAGTACCAATGTTATCATTTATCCAGGGATCTGCACTTAGCTTCGAGGATCTGCATTTATGAGGGGCAAAAGAGTCTAAAATCCCGGAACAGGTGGAGTAGAACGAAGAAAGAAGGCCATCAAGGCATCCAGATGAGACAGGTCTGTGGCAGGCAGCAAGTTAAGAGTCCATAAAAGCAGCAGAAAACTCTTCAGCTGTTTAGGAGGTGAAAATATGACGATGACACGGTGGAGCAGGAGACTTGCTAGCTGTTGATGAAGGGACTGGAAATTCAAAAATAATAGAAAAGTGATCTGAGATGGCAGTCTGATACTACAGTGAGGGAGATAAAGAGCCCGTGAGAAATGATAAGATCAAAGTGTGTCCAGCAAAATGTGTGGGTCCATCCACTAATTGAAGCAAATCAAAAGATGCCAAAAGTCATTTCAAATGAGTAGCCAAGTGATCAGATGGACAACAAACATGAATGTTAAAATTCCCACAGATCAGGAATTAGTCATATTTAGGGATATCATCTGCTAAAAACAAATTCTTGTTGTATTTAGGTGGATGGTAAACAACTGCACATAACACAGGGCATATAAACTCAATTAAAATAGCTGTAATTCAAAACAAGAATATTTATTAATAGATAACTGACGACATTTAGAACTATATTTAAAAATGGTAGCCACCAGCTGCATAGCAGCAGTCTGTAGGGAGGGGCATGCAATCGGGCGAAGATTCTCTTTTATGGAACGTTGTCGGCAGATCCTTATGGGCCATCGTCGACAGCCATGTGTGTGAACTTAACATCAGAGACAACCGGCCGGAGCCACCGGTAACAACACTCCAAGGAGCGCCCCACGACGTGGCAGTCATACCCCTGAAAAAGCTCCACAAGGCAACGAGGATCATCCGCAGAACACAAAAAAAAGAACACAAAGCAGAGGTAGACAGTCAGCCGTACACAGTGGGGCCATCTTAGTGTAACCCACTCAATATTAAAATATATAAATGAGACAAACATGTTTAAAGTCAATCGTTTGATATTGTATTTTGTTTTATATTTTGTGAAAGGTCTAATATCTTAAGCCAATGGGAACTGTCTCTAGGTTTGAAAGGTAGGCTACATTGTCCAATCAGAAGCCAGCCCAGGAAACTCAAGTGAAGAAGAGAACGGAAATAGAAATGGGCTGTGGCGTTATTATTGCAAAATGTTCTGGTATATTGTCATTTCAGGCTCCCATTCCTGATAACAATATTTGAAATAATAGTATACCTAAATTAAATATATTTCGATTGTATGATGCAACAATGAAAATTGGGAAAAGCGCTATATAAATCAAAATTGAATTGACACTGTAAATGTTCTTTCAGAATCAGCACACAATCTAGATGAGATGAGTGAATCAAGCAACAAGATGATGGCCCTTTCGACAAACAACTCCATTTGACTAGACTATCATCTGCAAGACCATAACAATATACTTTGTTATGTATACAGTATACAATATACAAACATACTTCATGGCAAAAAGATCAAAGATTTAAATGTAAGAGTCAAGAGCCCAACTGATCACCATGATGGTGACATTCAAATTAATTACTGTCAACAAAACAAATATTAAGTGTTAACCCGCACACAGTGCCCTGTGCATGTTAAGGGTTCAAATAGTTTTTTGTATTTCAAATACGTGTGTTTGAAATACTGCACTTCCCTGAACACATTATGTGTTGATTTTTTATTTGTTGATCTGTCGATTTGTTGATTCCAACACAAAATGTTTTGTTTTTAAACACAAAAACACGTTCGTTTTTCAGAGCGCGAATGTTCGCAGGCGGTATGAATCTCTTCATATGGATCCACTGTTTTTATTCCAGCGTGTCATCGCATTGTACATTGGCTTTACTTTATCTCGTTGGCTTTTAGATTGATAAGGAAAAGCAGGTGAATGGAAAAAGGAGATGTCATGTGAGTGTTCAGAAAAAGTGTCCTCAGCTGCAAAAAACAAAAAGTGTCTTGAAGTCAATGCGCATTAAGTTGCACAAGATCAAGCTAATTCTGCCCATGATTGTACATCTCATCTCTACACCTGATGTTTTTCAAGATTGTTTCAATCTTACCTCCATGTTCTCGCCTGTAGAATGAGTTCGGGTCTTGACAAAGGGTGGGTAGAGACACAGCTATATAGACCAGAAGCAGGCAGCTGATCTTATACTCATCCTCAATGGACGTGTTGTCTGATATAGAGAGGAACACATAATGGAGTGAAAGATCTGACAGAAAGTGAAAATTACATGAATGAATTATGCATATTATATCATATTATTGTTCCAGAGCATCGTTTATCGGGATGTCACCTGTCAGCATGTTTGCAATAGCTGCAACCAGTGCAGGGTCGATGTCACATGACAATCCAGCCGCAGATGCCATCTCGTACACATCCAGTGCCACCTGTGATCAAAAAGATTTGTATGTTTTAGCCCATTTCAATATAAGACAGACTGGCATGTTGCCATAGACACTCAACATACATAGATTTGCCAGTTTTGTATTCACTGCAATCATACCTGCTTTTTCATGATGGGAGTACTCGATTATTTTCTACCAAGTTATTGTTGCTCATGGACATCTTACATGAATACAGCAGTCCAATTAAAACAACAATTTAAACAGATCCTATCGCTAATGTATATCTTAGATCAATTTTGACATGCATGCTTAAAAGAGCTATGGATAAACAATTAAAAACCTAGAGACATTTTTTATACACGTAGTATTGCTAACGTACATCTTTTAAAAGATTTGCAATAATATCATGTATTGTGTATTCTATTATACAATTAATGATTATAAACATTACTATACATTTTTGTAGATATTATTATTATTACGACTTTATCTATCTATGTCATTGTCACGGACAGTGCAGAAAGGACTCGAGACGATAAGGTAACCAAACACGGGTTTTTCTTTAATCCACGGAAACACAGGAGATACACGAAACCGAATAACATTTACAATGAAGGGGAGAACTTAAATACAACAGAGAACGAGGCTCGTGCGGGATACAAGAGACACAGAGGACAGGACACAGGAAGCCTCCAGGACGGTGCTACCAGCACCAGGGTTCAAGGGGTCCAGGGGGTCGCTCGGGAGGCCTGGAGGGTGACGGCCGCTCTGGAGGCCTGGTGGGTGACGGCTGCTCGGGAGGCCTGGAGGGTGACGGCCGCTCTGGAGGCCTGGTGGGTGACGGCTGCTCGGGAGGCCTGGAGGGTGACGGCCGCAACTGGCACCAGCCGGCCGTGATGTCCATGCCGGTCATCCCATCAAAGGGGTGCACCCCCCAAGACCACAGGGAGCCCGGACGGGACCGGCTCGATGGCGTCTGGAAGGCCGGACGGGACCGGCTCGGAGAGTAGGTCCCCTTTAACCGGCTCTTGCCACTGGTTAGTGGAGGAGTCTGTCAGCTGGGCAGCATTCTTTTGCGGCAAGTTAGCCGGCTCAAGAGGCTGGGCAGCGGGCTTCGCAGACCCTGGATTTCTGTGCGCTCTGACTACGGTGGAGGACCTCGGGGAGATCGCGAGGTGAGTCGTGACTCACCTCGTGACTCTGAACGAGGAAGTCCTCCACATATCTCTCCAGAGGACGGCCGTCCTGGCTGAGGTGGTACTTCAGATTGTCCTCTGGAGAGATGTTGAGCCGCAGATAATCCATTTTAAATTCCAGTATTCTGTCACGTACATCTTTTAAAAGCGTGTGAAAACGGCAGTCCATAGGGAAAACGTGGAAAACAAGGGAAGGGGCAAACGGGAGTGTTACAGTCATGACAACACCAGGCTCAGTCAACACTCCCAAACCCTCCCAAACACTCATCACCTACACCTGAAATCCATCGCCGCACCTCATCAAGAACACTTAAAGTATTCACCAGTCACTATTCCTACTTTCTGGTCTCCCTTATTGTTCAGGACTCAAACCGATACTTCTATGGCTTACCTGCAACCTCTTTTCTATCTTATAGTGCTCTTACGATCATCCACCATCACCTGAGACTCAATCAGCATACTTACCTCCTTCATGTCTTCATGTGTCGTTCTCCTTCTGGTAACAAGAACCAATCATAAGTATCATCCTATCTCCAGTTACAGGAGACTCAAATGATATATACTCACCTGCTGTTGTTATTCCACCTACCTGTCAATACATGAAGACCAGACCATAACAACATGAATCCAGCAGTTGTAGATCCGTTCCAGAAGCTCCACAATTCGCCCCATCACCTTTTACAAGTTCCACAAACATTCTCTTCTTTTGCTACTCACCACCACGCCAGTCCCATGGTCAACCCGGCACCCTACTCCATACCAGCCTCACTTGACCCATATAAATTTGCATACAGAGTGAATTTCCCCGGCTCTCCACACAGTCTTGAATCACCTGGAGAGGCAAGACACATATGTAAGGATGCTATTTGTGGACTTCAGCTCTGCATTCAATACTGTCATCCGCTACAAACTGACCACAGAATTGCACCAGCTAGGCTTAAGTCCACCACTCTGCAACTGGATACAAGACTTCCTGACAGAGCGCCCACAGGTAGTAAGGCTGGGCCCCTACACATCCTCCTCCTTCACTCGAAGCATGCTTAGTCCTATCCTGTACTCCCTCTTCACCCACCTGACACCAACATCATAGTGAAGTTTGCAGACGACACAAGCATAGTGGGGCTGATCATGGACAATAATGAAGTCGACTACAGAGCGGAGGTGTAGAATCTGGGGAACAGGGGCTTGGAGAACAATCTGTCTCTGAACAACGAGAAAACGAAAGATCTTATCATTGATTTGAGGAAATCCCGTAAAGAGAATCGTGCTCCAGTTTTCATCAGGGGAGAGAGAGTAGAGAGAGTTGCCAGTATCCGTTTCCTAGGAGTTCACATTACAGAGGACCTCACCTGGACCACAAATGTCATTGCACAAGTGGAAAAAGGCACAGCAGAGGTTGTTCTTCTTAAAGACATTGAAAAAAGCCGGACTGCTAGCAATCTTCGATCGCTGTTCTATAGAGAGTATCATGACAATCTGCATTTCAACATGGTATCTCTGCTGTCCTGCAGAGGACAGAAGTGCGGTTCCGCGTGTTGTCTTCAGTGGCTGCTCTAAATCGTGCTGAACCTAAAACATAACTACCATCCACATTATCTGCCAGTATGTACTGTTCACATAGAGACTTTGCACACAACAGCGAACAATCTTTTTATAATCATGTTTACAAATGCACTACCTCACTTTATTGTAGCATGCTCACCGTTTCTTTTGGTTACCACTACACTATTCTGCTTAAACCTATATGCTTTACTGCTGTTATCTCACTATTGTCAACTGTTACCAGAACTATATTAGTATTGCACTACTACTTACAACTGCTTATATTGTTCATACTGGTTAAACCAGGGGTCTCAAACTCAAATTGGCTGGGGGCCATTGCTATGACTGACATCTCATAGGAGGGCGTTTTTAACATTGAAGCACAAAAAGATAGCACAAAAAGATAGCACAAAAGTTCTGGAAATGTACTTTAATTGCTGAGATGTTAGCTCACACAACTGAGCCACGTTTGCCCTGATGGAGTTCACAGTTGAAACCCTGAGTACAGCTTCAAGATGAGCATCACTAAGCCTGGACCTGAATTTGCATTTATTGAAGTTCATAGTTGAGAAAAGTTTCTCACACAGGTATGTGCTTCCAAAAGGGCACATTAACCGACTGAACACTTTGGAACGCTCTGGGAAGCATGGAGGTAATTCTCTCAGAAACTGTGCAGTCTTGTCTGCATTACCTTGTGCCTCTCTGAATTGAGTTTTTAGCTCACTGTTGCACTGCAAGTCAATTAGTTCCATTTGCAACAAATTTGGGACACTCTCCACATCAGATGAGAAGGGGTCTGCAAACAGTTGGAAAGTGTCACGGTGTGCCTTGAAGTCAGCAAAACGCTGATCAAATTCCTGAAGTAGATTTTCAACAGCAGAGGCAAATTCATCACCATTGAATGCTATGCCCTCCTCCACAAGAGATCTGCATGTTGTGAAATGACTGAGATTTTTTGCAGAAAGCTGAGTTTTCCACAATCTCAATTTTGTGGAGAAGGCTTTCACACTTTCATACACTGCTGTGATGAGCTGACCAGGGCCCTGGAGCTTCAGGTTAATTGATGTTTAGCTCCTGTGTAATGTCCATTAGGAATGCAAGGTCCATGACCGATTTAGGATCCTCAAATTCAGGAACATCCAGTCTGCCATCTTCCATACATCTCTTCACCTCTGTTCTTAACTAAAAAAATCGCTTCAAGACATTTCCCCTGCTGAGCCAGCGTACCTCATTAAAGTAAAGTACATCACCATATGTTGCCTCAATTTCTTCCAAAAAGGCTCGAAACTGCCGGTGCTGTAAACTTCTTGACCTGATGTAATTGATGCATCTTAGGACAACAGACATGACGTGTTCATATTTTAAGCATTTGCTGCACAGTGCCTGCTGGTGTATAATGCAGTACAGAACAACTGCTGGATCTGCATTTTCCTCTTCCAACTTTCTTTGTACCAGCGCTACCATTTTTTTTACCTGTTATAGACAGGGCGCCATCGGTGGTAATGCCTACTACTCTGCTCCATGGCAAACCAGTGCGTTCAATCGTGTCGCACAGCTGCTGAAATATATCTTTGGCTGTTGTACGGCCGTGCATTGGACACAAACTCAGCAATTCTTCCGTCACCTCAAACTGGTCATTAATACCTCTGATGAAAATAGCTAGCTGAGCAGTGTCAGTTTTGTCTGTACTTTCGTCAAGTGCCACAGAGTATGCAGTGAAATCTCTAGCTTTCCCGCGTAGCTGATTATAAATGTCACTCGATATCTCAGTAATCCGCCCTGCCACTGTATTTGCCGATAAAGAGAGATTGTTGAACATGTTCTTCTTTTCTGGACATAGAATATCAGCGACCTTCAACATGCAGTCCTTCATAAACTTCCCTTCGGTGAATGGCTTTCCTGCTTTAGCGTTCATTTCACTCACCACATAACTCGCTTCAACGGCAGCATCAGCATCCTTTTTGGCTCTGTGGAAAAGGCTTTGCTGGGACGTTAGCTCTCTCTGCAACTGTGTGGCTCGTTTTTTTCTCTCGTCTTCCTGGTACTTCTCATATTGGTCTCCGTGTTTAGTCGAGTAATGACGCTTGAGATTGTATTCCTTCAGAATGGCAAATCAGACAGGTTGCATTCCCATTAAACTCCACAAAAAAATACTGCAGTGTCCATCTTTCTTGAAACAGTCTGTGTTCATCATCCACTTTCCTTTTCCCTTTGGAATTAGACATATTTTCGTTTACAGCCAAACAAAAAAAGAAACTGCTAAAGCCCAGAAACCAGCTAACGTCTTATCAAGTCTTCCGGCAAGCGCAGGTTTTTTTTAACCGTGTTTTTATTACATATTGAATTGGATACTTTAAATTGCTATAAAACAACTACAAATAATAATAATAATTTAAAAAATAATACAAATTTTGCGGGCCGGATTGCATTATATTTTTTTATGTCAGTTGCGGGCCGGAGGGAGGGGGAGTGGGGGCCGTAAATGGCCCGTGGGCCGGCAGTTTGAGACCCCTGGGTTAAACATTACACTATTGTTCATATTGCTAAATTGTATATGCTGTTTAGTTTGTCTATAATGTTTATACTGTTTAAATGGTTTACACTGCCTTGAAGAAGAGCTGCTAAACAAATATTACTGTGTTCATCCAGAGACAATAAAAATGTATTCATATTCTGGCTCAGAGCAGGACTGCAATTGCTCCCTACTCCAATGTCACCCTAATACAGTGTTCACTTGCTCTGGAGACGCAACCCATCAGAGATCTTACATTGCCTTAATTATCTCTCAGGTCGCACGTTGCAGTGTCCCTTCATTTCACGTGTCCCTCCTAAAACCTTATCACTCACCTGTTCCTGCTGTCCCCACAGAGCATGGTGCCGAGGAAGATCCCCTCTCTCAATAGTCCTGAAAGACTCTTCAGCAGACTGCAGCTCCAACCCAAATCAAACACAGCTGAAGCAGCTATCAAGATGTTCAGGGTGGCTTGATGATTACAGACAGGTGTGCAGAAGCAGGGTTGGAGCAGCAGTCTGCAGGACGGTAGACCTCCCGTCGCTGAGGTGAACAGTTTGAGTACCTAAGTTGACTGGGAGGGTTATGATCCAGAAAAAAGGTCCTGGGTCCTTTTGAGATGACCTCCTCAAACCCAATCTGCTGACAGAATTTCACATAACTCAATCAGAATGTTCAGCACCTCCAGGTCGTGGCTACCCACCTTGACATATATGTCCCTCAAGAGCGGACCATGGAGGGGGGGTTCTGTCAAGGCAACGCCAGGCTCGGTTACCACTCAACGCACCCAATAACCTGAATACTAATCACTTGCACCTAAATTCCTCACTGCACCTCATCAAGAGCACTACGAGTATTTTCTGGTCTCCCTTATGGTTCAGGAGTCAAAACACTACAGTCTCTTGTGTTCAAGCTGCTCCCTTCAGTGTAACTTATAGTGCCCCTATGATCATCCATCATCACCTGCCACTCTGTCAGCATACTTGCCTCCTTCCAGCTCCTGGTATGGCCATTGCCTTCTCGCTTGTCTTCATGTGTTGTTCTCCATCTGGTTAACAAGAACCAGTCATTAGTATCATCCTATCTCCGGTTACAGGCTACTCAATTTCATATATACTCACCTAATGTTATATTCCACATACCTGTCAATAAAAACACCTGCTTGGTTTTACTCACGTCTGTGACTGAGCCTGGTTCTGTTACAATCTATAATTATTGTCTTTTTGTTGCACACTATGTATCTGTATATTGTTGCAAGGCAGCTATAAAAAAGCACCCTAGAACTAGACTTGTTGCTCGGCCACTTTTGAAATTCAGTTTTATTCCTACAGACAACGAAACATGCTAACTAAAGGCAGTTCAATAAGTGCATTTGGCAAATTCATTTGCATCAAAAGTGACCTGCAGTGCAATACATTTGATCAGTTTTGTGTTATCAAACCTTTGTCCTTTGTGTTGCTTGCTGAGCTGCAGTAGTGGTGACACATTAATCGACTTACCTTGATGTCAGTGTCAGTGTAACTGTCCTTTAGACATTTGATGGGTCTCATTAGAAAATGGCAGTGCTTGTCCATAATCTACAGTAAGAAAAGATGAAAGATGACCATTATATATTGTGTTTTCTCCAAATCAAGAAACTTTGTCAAATGACAAAAATAGGGAGCAATATGTTCTCCATATAGTTCCTACTATATAGTATAATAATACATCGTTAATAAGGATCACAGTAATTTGACCACATTACACGCAATACATGTCATATAAATGTTGATAATCCATTAATTTAATTTCCTTTCCATTTATTATTTCATTTTTTTCACTTATTTATTTTCTTGTCCTTTTTCTTGATCGAGACGGTACGCAACGCATCGCCCAAAGCGAGGATCATCGTATCAGGGCCGCTTCCTACCGACGAGGGAATGAAAGGTTCAGTAGACTATTTGTGCTAAATCAGTGGGTATTGTCATGGTGTTTTGAACAGAAACTGCTCTTTGTTAATAATTGGGATCTTTTCTGGGAGCGGCCTAGGCACCATTTGATTAGTAACTCAGAACTTTAACCATAGTCTATTGTGTCCCTCCGACTCAACTGTTAAAATAATTTCTTTATTTAAATGCTTAAAAACAGTGTCTGTTCCCCAAATAGTAAAGCAAAATAACAATTTCATTACAAGACGACAATGTGATAAATGAGCAAAACCAACTCCTAAAGTTCAGGCTACTTAAAATCAGATCACTTAATTCAGAGGACAGTTATTGGAAATTAAATGATCAAAGCCAAGGTTTTGACATGCTCTGCTTGACTGGAACATGACATAAACTAAATTAATAATTTCAGTCTAAATTAGTCTACCCCACCATGCTTCTGTTTTTATGAAAGAGCCCCATCCGGTTGGCAGAGGTTTGAGGATTCTCAACTATCTATAGAAACTTAATAACTGTAACTGAGAGGGTTTGTGCTGAACATAACTCTTCTAAATAAAAGTAAAAAAAAACCTTACTCTCACTCGCATTGGCTACTGTGCGTAGAGCCTTCCTGGCCCTACACTGGTTTTTTAAAAGAGTTTCCAGACTTATTGGACCTGTTGGTTAATGCTGATAAAGTACTGATCATCAGAGGTTTTAGTTTCCATGTAGGTAATGCAAATGAAGCATAAGCAGTGGCATTTACAGAGGTACAATATTCTTTTGAATAATTCAACAAATCAATAGACCCACTCATAATTTTATCCACACATTAGACTTAATTATATCTCACTGAGTCTATCAATGTAATGTTATACACTACGCACTGTGGAAGTAAACTGTATAACTCGCCATCGACATGATAGAACAATTACCTCAACTAATAAACATAGATTCGCAGTTAACTTGCCAGAATTGAACCACTTGCTAACCATCCAATAAATACACAACTGCTCGATGATATGACCAGTGAAATGGGCATGATTTTCTCTAACATATCAAAAACCATCGCACCGATGAACTCAAAAGAGGTTAGAGAGAAAAGCATAGTACATGGTACAATAGAGACACTCGCGCCCTTGAAAGAGAAACAAGTAAACAAACCTAATAAGAGGTCTTCAGAATTGCGTGGAAAGAGAGCGCAAAACGTTATAAAAAGGCACTAAAAGCTGCAAATAAAATAAAATGTAATATATACATTTAATTACATATAAATATGAATAAACCCCCATCAAAGCAGGAGAGACAGAAATTATCAATTGAAGCCGCGGACAGGAACACCCCCCAACAGATCTATTCCCAAGACATGTGTACTGCTGATGCCCCGAAGGACTATGTGAACCACATGTATTCCTATCTATGTGTGCCTGGGCTTTCATGCCGACCGGCTTAACGCTAATGGCCTATGACTATGTGAGCCTTCGCTACCAAGTCAACTGGCTTAACACTGATGCCTTTGACTATATAAACCTTGGCTTTCATGCCGACCGGCCTAATCCTAATAGACGCGCACCAAGTGCAATTTATTTAACAATATTACGTTGCAGTCCAAAGATGAGACCCCAGCATCCACCCGACACAAATGATCAAGATAAGTTTATTGATACTTATCTCGGCCATTAATTCAATGAAGCACATGCTTCTGCCATTGCAAACACGTAAGATACAATGGAATTACTTGCGGAGTATGGCAACCCCAGACTTAGTGTGGTGACTCTTTACAACGCTGGTTGAGCGGCCAATTATGACCTGATTTCGGTAAAAGAATCAGTAATTGGAAAGATTCTTTGCAAGATGCATTTATTGACAGTCTTGGATGACATCTGCACCACTTATCCTTGGCAAAGATATCTGTATTACGATAGGTATAATTACAACCATGTATACTGAGACCATAGCACACTGACAGTATACAGAAGATATACAAATGAAATTGACAATCAATCTGCGTCATTACGGAATAAGCATGGGGTAGTGGGGAATACGAATGTACGTCACTTCGTAACATGACTTGACTAAGACCGCCCAAATCTAAACGCAAGTAAAGTGGGCCTACTAGTAAATCTCATTGTATCATCACCACCGCAGCCATGTTGCAGAGACGCTGTGTGTTTCGTTGCGAAAAGAAAGACTCTTTGTGTGCCCTGCCAAAAGATGAGACAACTAAAAACGAATGGTTACATTTTATTTACAACACTGTTCCAGAAAAGTACAATCCGAATGTTCATGTTTGTGCAGCGAATTTCACCGAAGATTGCTTCCCGAACCTGGGAGAGAGATTAAGACCGGCTATGCTCGAAAGCTTTGGTTAAAAAGTGGGGCCATTCCAACCATTAAAATGTCGCGATAACAGTCTGGTGCTTCAGATTCGCAGCCTGTAAGTATATTTTTATTGTAAAATACTTTTCTACAGACTAACGCGGGTTGAGTTTGTCGTGTGTTTGTGATCTGCAAATGCAGACACGTGCGCAACGTGGAAAAGACAACATAAGTCCTAATAATCAGTAATAATGTTCCAACTAGAGGCAACAAATGTCGTGTTTATAATGGGGTTTGTTGAGTCGAGACGAGACGTGGCATAACACTGGTTGATCAAGAAGGGCCAAAGCGCTTGCATTATTTATTTTGTTACCATTCCCTGCTGTAATGCGAGCTTGTTTCTATCTCACACAAACTCTTTATGATGTATATGGTTGTTTGTTTTATAGTCTTTATAACGTCGTATATAAAAGGTAAAACAGTTAGCTATATTGTTTTTTAATAAAACCTTACCAATCCTTTACATCCTGCTCAAGTCGCCCTGTCAAAGTTTATGTATTTTTTTTATTTAAAGTGGTTTAAGATAAGGCAGCATCATAACAAAATGTAAATAAAATGAAGGGGATGACTATTTTGCAAGGCACTGCATAAAGTATTAAACGGTTTATCTCCTGCTTATTTAACAGACCTATCGAGCTACAACCCATCACGCTCTTTACGATCACAAAACTCCGGAAAATTATTATGCAAATTATTATCTTCTGCTTAAAACTAGTCAACAGTAGCTAAACTATTAAGTTTCTTTCTGCCTTCCTCCCCTACCTCGGGATACCCTCCTGTGAGAGCCTACGGACTGACTGATCAGTCTCCGGGCCCGATATGTGCCCCCCTGTTATACTGCGGTAAAAACGGACTGATGGTGAGGAGTTGGTGTAGAGGCGGGAGGCTGCGAAATGTAGAGAGAATCAGGGTAAGGCGTCTTGTCTATTTGTAGGGGTTTTCTCCCGAGCTAAAAGGATGATAGGTGAGATTGGTTATCTGATTTGTGAGATTGGTCATAGCTTGCCAGCCGGGTTAGTTATCTGCACGTGATCCTCCCAAACTTTGTCAATAAAACATTTTTTCTTTTAGTGTCTTATGATATTTTGAAAAATAACGGACAATACTGTTTTGTTTTAGGGTGATAATTAGACAAAAAAATGTTTTGGGTTTTTAGTTGTCTATTGTCTGTTGTTGTCTAGTTGAAAAACCAGGGGACCCCCCAAATTTATTATATTAGAAATAATGGGGGTTCCCTCAAAGCTTAGCCCCCCTCAATTCAAACTCTGGTTTTGTACCTCTTCACAAATTCAACATTATTTAATAGGAGTTGAGCCATTCACCTCTTCCAGAGCATCTTGAACCATAGATCGAAAAGACAGAATGACACCGACAATGGTCATTCTCTTCAGCACATTCTCACAGCCTGATGGAAAAGACATTTCATTAAACATAACAGTGTAGTCATGAGAGGGTTGTACAGTGGAATGAGAGCATTGTCCAATGATCACATAAAAACATCAAGTGTTACATTTATTTGACCTACGCTTCATTTCCATTCATCTCCTAAGAATACCTTCTACAACTTCAGTTCAAAGTTAAATTCTGTCATAGACTTTGCAACAGTAAATCATTTTAGCATTGAGGACATACATTGACGGGTTAGTTTCCCCCAAATTATTAGGTGTTATATTGTGTAAAGTTTATGATGTTATGTTGTGTATATACAATGATAAAAATCATAAATGCAACACTTTTGTTTTTGCCCCCATTTTTCATGAGCTGAACTCACAGATCTAAGACTTTTTCTAAGTACACAAAAGGCCTATTTCCCTCAAATATTGTTCACAAATCTGTCTAAATCTGTGTTAGTGAGCACTTCTCCTTTGCCGAGATAATCCATTCACTTCACAGGTGTGGCATATCAAGATGCTGATTACACAGCATGATTATTGCACAGGTGTGCCTTAGGCTGGCCACAATAAAAGGCCACATTTAAAATGTGCAGTTTTCGCAAGTTTTGAGGGAGCGTGCAATTGGCATGCTGACTGCAGCAATGTCCACCAGAGCTTTTGCCGTGAATTTAATGTTTATTTCTCTACCATAAGCCGTCTCCAAAGGCTTTTCAGAGAATTTGGCAGTACATCCAACCGGCCTCACAACCACAGACCACGTGTATCCACACCAGCCCAGGACCTCCACATCCAGCATCTTCACCTGCAAGATCGTCTGAGACCAGCCACCTGGACAGCAATCGGTTTGCATAACCAAAGAACTTTTGCACAAACTGTCAGAAACTGTCTCAGGGAAGCTCATCTGCATTCTCGTCGTCCTCATCGGGGTCTCGAACTGACTGCAGTTTGTCATCATAACCGACTTGAGTGGGCAAATGCTCACATTCGATGGTGTCTGGCACTTTAGAGAGGTGTTCTCTTCACGGATGAATCCCGGTTTTCACTGTACAGGGCAGATGGCAGACAGCTTGTATGGGTGAGCGGTATGCTGATGTCAACGTTGTGGATCGAGTGGCCCATGGTGGCGGTGGGGTTATTGTATGGGCAGGCGTATGTTATGGACAACGAATATTGCCAATATTTGAATGCACAGAGATACCGTGATGAGATCCTGAGGCCCATTGTAGAGCCATTCATCCACAACCATCACCTCATGTTGCAGCATGAGAATGCACGGCCCCATGTTGCAAGGATCTGTACACAATTCCTGGAAGCTGAAAACATCCCGGTTCTTGCATGGTCAGCATACTCACCGGGCATGTCACCCATTGAGCATGTTTGGGATGCTCTGGATCGGCATATACGACAGCGTGTTCCAGTTACTGCCAATATCCAGCAACTTCGCACAGCCATTGAATAGGAGTGGACCAACACTCCACAGGCCACAATCAACAACCTGATTAACTCTATGCGAAGGAGATGTGTTGCACTGCGTGAGGCAAATGGTGGTGACACTAGATACTGACTGGTTTTCAGACTCCCCAATACAGTAAAACTGCACATTTTAGAGTGGCCTTTTATTGTGGCCAGCCTAAGGCACACTTGTTCAATAATCATGCAGTCTAATCAGCATCTTGATATGCCACACCTGTGATTGAGAAGGATTATCTCTGAGAAGTGCTCACTAACACAGATTTAGACAGATTTGTGAACAATATTTGAGAGAAATAGGCCTTTTGTGTACATAGAAAAAGTCTTAGATCTTTGAGTTCAGCTCATGAAAAAGTGTTGCGTTTATAATTTTGATCAGTGTAGTTTTACTTTTCAGTAAACAGTGAACTAAAAGAGTACCTCTGATTTATTTAATAATAATCTTTAATAATACATTTTCAGTGCTGAAGAATTATGGTTGTTAGGTTCTTGTCTATGTCAAATATAAATGGGAAGAAAACGTCACCTGTCAGTTTCTTCTGAAGAACGCTCATTGCTTCAGGATTCTCATAATTAGCTCTCATTTGCACTAAAACATCCATGTTGTCAATTACAAGTTTCTGAAAAAAAAATGTCTTTAGCTGTTTGCTTATTTATTTATTTATTTATTGTATTTAAAAGACTTTGCACCTTCATTTCTCCAACTTGAGATATAATGTGCCACATGAGGTTTTCATTTAAAAACTTCAGTCCATACGGGCCAATCAGTTCACTCAGAGAGCGCAACTCTACAGATAATTAAACCACAGTAAAATCACAATATGACCTTTGCCAAAGTATGTCATAAAGTAAATTAATACCTTACATAGTGTTTTAATAAATTTAATCATTTATTTTTCTTTTTAAATTTACAATTTTGAAATATTTTATATAAATATGTGAAACATAAAATAGTACCCTAAATTTTTATCTTACCACAAATGTCAGAGTATTCCTCCGCATTAAAGCTCTGCTGATTCTCAATATTTTGATTTATAAAGCACTGTGTGGTAGGACAGTGAACTATAAGAGCACTGCTAGCCTGCCGCAACAAACCCTCCAGATACCTGTGGGAAGCAGAGATCAGAAACCAGTTAGAACCAAGGAAACCTTTGAGAACCAGAGAAAACTGGAAGAACCAGAGATCAAAAACCCGTGAGAACAAGAGATCAGGACCCGTATTTATCAAGCTTCTCAAATTGCCATTTTAGTCTTAAGTGCTGAGAATTCATGAAATTTACTCCTACTTCCAAACTTAAATATAAAAGCAAGTTATCAAATTTCTTAAACTAAGAATCACTCTTACTCTCCCAATTATTTAGGACAGTTTGAGAGGTCTCTCAACTGCTAAGGAGTTGGCACTAGGGGGTTGTGATGGCGCTGAGGAGACAGAGACATGTGGTGGACAGAGGGGTTGGCCAATGGAACCGTATCATTCCACATTATACACAAAAACATTTGGTATTACCCTGCATAGGCGTAATTGTGGGTGGTACTTTTTTAAAGTATGAATTTGCGAAAGGCATTTATTAATGAAACAACATCTACACATAATTTTTCTTAATACAATTTTTACATTTATCAACATCTTTGTGCGTAAGACAAAAGGCACGCAGTCCATATATGTCATTAATGCTGCTCGCAGTCGATTTATGCTCTATTAATTATCAGAACTGTTGCGCGTTCTCATTATGCTGTATTGCTATGGATCATCTTGTTATGCTCTATTGCAAAGAATTTGCATTATTATTGCACATT
Source organism: Triplophysa siluroides (assembly GCA_006030095.1). Lineage (NCBI taxonomy): Eukaryota > Metazoa > Chordata > Actinopteri > Cypriniformes > Nemacheilidae > Triplophysa > Triplophysa siluroides. The sequence goes on along the minus strand of VCII01000143.1, from coordinate 109,313 downwards.
CTCTGTTTTCAATGGTATGCATGATTTCACACCCAAGAAAACATTAATAACCTCCGCTACTAAGTCCAATTAATCACTTCTTTTAAATTTGCGCTGTGCTGAGAGAGACTTTTAAAAGGCAACTCACGAGAATGTGTTAATCCCATTTCTACTATCTTGATCGAGACCCTCGTGCCCCGCGCTGTAATATTTTTAAACAATGAGTGCAGAGCGCTGCGAATAAATTGCTAGAGACACCGCCAACACTGACAACGTTCCAATTATCATGGTGTATGTACTCCACCTAGTGGCCATTTTTCAGTATTCAAGTATGCGCAGTGTTGAGATAGCATCACATGTACATCCATACATGTACATGTAACGCAGTTGCGAGGCCAGTATAGTCATATACTGTCTTTTAGAGGCGGAGTGATACAAAACAGTCAGTAAAGCGGTTCAACAGTCAGTTCCCTTGATGATCCTGGTGAAATATCTCACGGCTATCAGCCAATCAGATTCAAGAACCAGGGAGAACTGATGTATAACATTATGTGTTCAATTGAAAAGTCTTTATTGTCATATGTGTGTTGAATACAAACTAATTTTAGGAATTTCACCATTCAATGTGAATGTATCAGAGAATATTCTTAAAAAAGGAAATCGATTCAGTGATTGGTCCATGGCAATGTCGTCATCTTAAATCCCGTTTGTGGCACAGCAAAGTGTCGTTAATCATCTCTAAGCCTGACACTTAAGATTTAGTCCTACACTCCCTTTCGAACACTAAATTTCTATTAATCTATGGGGAAAATAAATTATAAATAAATTTTAAATACGCGGGCTGAAACCGGTTCCACTCGTAGCCCAACCCGCAGCTCTGCATATGTCTGTCAGAGAGGTGCCCTGAGCCAGTGCCCACGAGGAGGCTATTCCCCTGGTGGAGTGAGCTCTCACTGCTAGTGGGCACGGGCGATCTTGGGATCGGTACGCCGTCGTGACGGCGTCCACAATCCAGTGAGCCCTCCCCTTCTGCTGACCTCCAAAACAGAAAAAAAGCTGATCTGAGCTCCTGAAGCTCTGCGTGCAGTCTAAGTAGAGGCGCAATGCGCATACTGGACACAACACGGATGGGGTTGGGTCTTCCTCCCCGGTGGGGAGCGCCTGCAAATTCACCACCTGGTCCCGAAAGGGAGTGGTGGAAACTTTGGGCAATTAACCAGGCCGGGGTCTCAGGATAACCTGAGAATCACCAGGCCGAATTCCAGGCAATCAGGGGACATGGAGAACGCTTGTAGGTCCCCTACCCTCTTGATGGAGGTGAGCACCATCAGGAGAACGGTCTTCATCGTCTGATGAGGATAAGCAGCGTCTCCGAGGGGCTCGAAGGGGGGCCTGTTGCAGGCCTGCCAGGATCACATCAAGGTCCTAAGATGGTACGGAGTACGGACGAGGTGGATTCCGCCTTCTTGTGCCCCATAGGAGCCTGATGACCAGGTCATGCTGTCCGAGAGACTTTCCAGCAACTGAGTCGTGATGAGCGGCAATGGCGGCTACATACACTTTCAGTGAGGAAGGGGAGAGATTACTCTCGAGTCTCTCTTGTAGAGAGGACAGCACATTCCCGATTGAGCAACTCCGCGTGTATTCTCTACGAGAGAAGAGGCGGCACTTATAGGTGTATAGCCGGCTTGTGGCCGGAGCCCTAGCCTGAAGGATGGTCTCAACCACCGCAGGGGGTAGGCCACTCAGGATCTACTCTTCCCATCCAGGGGCCAGACATGGAGGTTCCAGAGGTCTGGCCTGGGATGCCATAACGTGCCTTTCCCCTGGGAAAGCAGATCCTTCATCAGGGGAATCGGCCATGGGGGAATTGTCGTCAAGAGCATTAGCTCCGAGAACCAAGTCCGTAGGCCAGTACAGCGCAACTAGTACCACTTGATATTCCTCTTCCCTGACCTTGCACAGTGTCTGTGCGATGAGGCTCACTTGGGGGAAGACGTACTTCCGCTTGTCCCGCGGCCAGCTGTGCGCTAGAGCATCTGTGCCGACGGGGGCCATGGCCTGGGAGTACCAAAGCGGGCAATGGGTGGTGTCTAGGGAGGCGAACAGGTCAACCTGTTCCTGCCTAAACTGCACCCAAATGAGCTGGACTGCGGGAGGGTGGAGTCGCCCCACTCCGCGAGACATCGACTGACGAGAGAGCGTGTTGGCTGTCTGGTTCAGGTCGCCTGAGATGTGTGTGGCTCGCAGGGAGCGGATCACCTGCTGACTCCACAGGAGGAGGCGTCGAGCGAATCGTGTTAACTGCCGTGAGCGAATGCCAACCTGGTTTATATATACGCTACGGCAGTTGTGCTGTCCGATTGGACCAGCACGTGCTTGTCCTGCATGAGAGGTTGTAGCCTCCTCAGTGCAAGTAGCACAGCCAACAACTCTAGGCAATTGATATGCCAGAGCAGGCGGGGGCCCCTCCATAGCCCCGACACTGCGTGCCCGTTGCACACTGCACCCCAACCCTGCAGGGAGGCGTCGGTCGTCAACACGGCATGCTCATAACCTGCCCGAGAGGGACTCCTGCCCGTAGAAAGGTCATTGAAGACCATGGGGTAAGGGTGCGTCGGCAGAAAGGCGTAATAACCATACGCCTGCTGCCGGTGTGCCACTCTCTCCAGGGAGCTCGACTCTGTAGCCAGTGTTGGAGCGGTCTCTTGTGCATCAACCCAAGGGGTATCACCTGCCCGTCTTCGAGATAGTTTAGTACCCATACACCTCTCTCCCTGAGGGGAGCGAGGGCGGCCTCCACGACCTTCATAAAGACTCGTGTAGAAAGGGACAGACCGAAAGGGAGGTCTCTGTACTGATATACCCGACCCTCAAAAGCGAACCGTAGGAACAGGCGATGACGAGGGAGAATCGAGACATGAAAGTAAGCGTCCTTCAGGTCGATTGCCATGAACCAATCTTGACATCTGATAGACGTCAGGATGCGCCTTTGCGTGAGCATCCTGAACGGCAGCTTCTGTAGGTGCCTGTTCAGGGTACGCAGATCTAGAATGGGGCGCAACCCCCCGCCTTTTTGGGGACGATGAAGTACATCCTGTAGAACCCGTTGGACATCTCGGCTAGAGGGACGAGCTCGATCGCTTCCTTCGCCAGAAGGGTATTACACAAGGAACAGGAACAAAAAGGCAAAACAAAACCCACGAGGGGGAGAACAAGACAGAATAAATATTTAAACAAAACAAGAACAAAGACTGACTAAACTACAAAAACAAATACTAGGAACAAACACTAAACTAAACTTACTAGAAAACTCAACGACACAGGGTACAAGGAACAAGGTACAAGCATAAAGCTGTGGAACTGGAAAAACATCAAACAGCTACAAGGTAAGGTGTTCAGCAACAAACTACAGGTACAACTTACAATGAACCAGCACAGGACAATGAAACATGAGGGGTATAAATAGGGGAAAAAACACAGGATAATTGATAGGGGCCAGGTGACACAGATCAAACACTAAGGGAAAGCTAACGAGACGAAAAGGGCGGGAACACAGACGAGACACGAGAAAGCACATGACAAGTTAATATCTAAACAAAGCCATGCCTTTCTCACACAAAACCTAAGGCTATGTCATGGCTCCGCCCCAAGACCAAGAATAGACATGACATGATGGCGGAACCATGACACATATTCCTGGCCTGCCCCCATGGTAAGATATTGTGATGATGTCATCATGAAACATATATAAACCAGCATTTATTCAGTTTTTTCTCTGTAGACTCCTGCGGTGTTTTATTGTTTTTTCCGCATGCAAAGTAAAGTATGTCAGTGATTATAGTGATCTAGAGACTTCTCATTGCCGGGATTATCGAGTACTTCATCCTTTCGCACGGAATACCAGACATATCGTTGTTTAAACGCTGTAAGGATACCGTTGAGCAAGGATGTATTCGGACGGAATGAGGTCTGAGAACTAACGTTATTTAATTCACTGCTCACGGATTCGCAGAGTCACTGAATGGGATTTGACTGTATGAAAAAGAGGTTGTGGGTAAAATACAATGGCTGTGGATACTGTTGCTGATAGTGATAATATTATGTTAAGTTTTGTTTTGCTACTTTGTCCTTTGGGAGAGCGTTACATTCTGGATGAAAGGAACTGAATGTTTTGGATTTACCCTGAACTTTATTCCTTGTCTGGATTACATTCTATGGAACTGAACTTTATTCATTGGGTGGATTACATTGTTATTAGAGAGACATTCTAATGACTGATTGCTCCCTTTTGTTTATGAATTTATTATATTTATGATTTGTTGATCTAATGATGATTTCTCTACTTTTCTATTAATTTATTATGTTTATGATTTGTTGATCTAATGCTTTTTTCTCTACTTTTCTATGAATTCATTATGTTTATGATTTGTTGATCTAATGCTTTTTGAATATATTTTGAATACATATTCGAAAAATGAATAAGGTGATTTATGGTGTTCAATGTTTGTGGCTTTATCTCTACGTGAAGGTTAGTTTTGGCGACCAACACTCTCCTTGCTGGTCTTCCAGCAATGGCAATTAAACCACTCCAGCAGCGCGGTTCATCTTCCAGGAGCCTAAAAGAGCTTGTGTGATGCCCCTCTTCATCTCGTTCCACTGGCTACCAATTAAAGCCAACATGGTGGAATCGTCTTCCAAATGCAGCCTGGTCAATCATATCTCTCTCAACAATTCAAAAACAACTTAGAACATATATGTTCTGTGTGAGTGCTGTATGACATGAGTAAAAGCAGATGAGAGGTGGAGCTTGCGTCTAACCCTTCCGCAATAAAGATCGCCCATACAGAGAGACCCCCCTCATATGATTGTAAGGCGCTTTGGGTGTACAGCAATCGACAATAAAGCGCAATATAAATGCCTCATTCATTCATTCATTTATTCAAACAGATCCGAAAGCTGTGAAAACCAGAGAAACCCACAAGAAGCAAAGATCAGAAACCCGCGAGAAGAAGAGCTCAGAAATATGTGACATGCAGAGTTTAGAAGTATGTGAGAACCAGAGTTGAACTGATGAACTTACCAGTTTGTATAGAGCGTTGTGATGGTTTGCGCTCCGTACGAGTCCAGCGGCTGTGTCTGCTGCAACAGCACGCTTTTCACCAGCCGTGAAACATCAATGTTGATGTAGCAGCTAAGGTTGTGCAGACTGGATATGTATGCTTGAATCCCACACAGAAGGTCGGAGGGTCGGGCAATGTCGTGAGTGCTTGGATTATAACTGGCCATCTGTACAATCACCCTAAAAAGATCTATGTGTTAGGCTGCAGGAATGTCAACTGAACAAATCACTGTCATTTATCAATGCATTTAAATAGTTAACTTTCAGTATATGCTGTACATATAGATATTCCTCCATCATACAGGATTTACACCACATTATTACAACAATGCTTTCCTGGACCAGCAGCAACAATATAATTTCCCTGCATAGTGTAACTCACTGGCATATGCACACGCACACTGCCTCACCTCTACCAGTTCTGTTCTTTCAATCAGATTCTCTTATAATTCACACACAAATATACCTCTTAATGTTTTCTGTCTATCGGTCATCTTGACTAAAAGCCTGGGGCCAGATTCACAAAACTGTTCTTAAGAGAAAACAGAAGAACTTTCTTAAGTTTAATTATTTTAAGTTCTTGAGAATGTTCTTAAGTGCAATTCTCAAAAAATGTCTGAAGTTCTCAAATATGTTTTATAAACATAAAGTGCAGGCTTTGTCAGTGATTGTACTCTCCTGCTAAGAGTAACAAAACATTTGTCCATTCTTTACGCTTTGTGTAACAAGCTCGCCCTAAGTGCTGAAAGAGCCAAAATGCTGCTTTGTTCAATTGGACATTGAGTTTAAATAGACTACCACATAATGCAGTGTATTAGTGCAATGTGCCGCCATCTTGTTTCTGATTCAGCTGATGTTTCAGATGCTGTGTGGGATCTTGGGTCCTGATATTTCAACCTTTTACCTTGTATCACAAGCTGCAGATGAGAGACTGTGCTTATGCAGTTAACCCTTCTGGCCAGACAACGATTTATTCAATGTTAATTCTCCTTCACCCAGGAAATCTTCTCAAGAATCCTCACAAAGCCAAACCTCACAACCGCTGTGTTAGCCAGCGGTCCACTCACGGCACATTTTCCAGACAGGACAATAGCATCAAGAAGGGAACCCTCTTAAGGATAAAGGTATAGAATTTTGGTGGGCTAACATAATTGCCTTCAGATAAGGCTGCTGGGACAACAGCCACACCTGTAACACTCCGTTTTGTCCCTTCCGTGTTTTTGCCTGGTTTTCCCTTGTTTTTGCCTCTCTTTCAGATGTGAAATCTATACATGGCAAATGATCTTGAAATTGCACGCAGTTGAACAGTTTCAAATCTCTGCCTTTTAATGATGTCTAATTGTTGACATTGATATATGAAAGAGCACCTGTCAACGTGCGCAAGAATGACTTATATTTCCAAAAATCCGCGGCACTCTGACAAGCAGAAGTGCGTACATCTGTTCAGACTCTGATGTGGCGCACAGCACTTTTCCACGTCAAGAACAGTTTTTATAAATATAAAAGTTGCCTTGGAATTTTGCGCTTGCTTTATAAATGAGGCCCCGATCACCAGCCCCTCTCTACTCTCAGCCTGAGGTTCTGGCCAGGGCAGCCAAAAAAAAATAGATGAGGCATGTAGTAAAAACTGGCCATGCAGCAGCACTGGCTGAAACAAATGACAAAACTTTACATTCTTTCAAACACTAAATGAACACAAACTATCATAAATTGACTATACTTGATAGAGACCGTGCATTCTTAACTACAACTGTGTTATGCTACTGTACACACATCTGGATTCACATCTGCATGTTATAGATTGCCAGGAACTTCTCGGTGCATCAGGAGATCAGTATCAAGTGATCATGTTCCAAGGCTGTGGCAACGCCAAGTCTGACCAGTTAAAGATATTGCCACCATTGGTCATACAATTGCATGGAGCGTTAAAATCACTAACCAAACCTCATTCACAGACCTTGGCATTAGCGTATTTTTTCTGTTACCTTTCATATTGCATAACTGATCATCAGGGATTGAACAGATCATTTTTCCAACCTATCCTTTATTATTTTATTTAGAAGTTGTTCGTTTTTCTGTTGTATTTTTTGATTATTTATTTATTTGATTATTTTACAGTTTCACAAAAGGTTCTTTGCGGTGAAAAAAGGTTCCTCCGATTATACGAAGGTAAGAAAGAGATGGTTCTTTAAAGAACCTAATACTGGATGGTTTCTTTTTGGATCCAAAAATTGGTTCTTCTTTGGCATCGCTGTGAAGAACCTTTAAACCACCTTTGTTTTTTAGAGTGTGTGGGTTGCAGATTTTGTGATAATGAAAAGAATGTCATGAAGGTAAATGCAAGTGCTCCTAACCTCTGTTCACGGCTTGTCAACAAAGCAGATGTGTGAAGCTGCATTATTTCCCCTATAGCTTATCATTACAGCAAGCATGCTGAAAAAAATCTGTCTGTAAAAATGTTATTAAACCTATGCAGACCAAGAGAGCTAAAAGACCAGCTAGAGAGTTTCCGGTTATGGCGCCTGAGTAGTAGAGGTTCACGGCTCGCTCCCAAAAACCTTTCAGCTTTTTTTCTTTCAAACCTCAATACTTTGGTTGGCATCTGACAACATTTCTTTGCTAACAGCTTCGGGACTTAAGTCGCCTTTGACATGTCGAAAGGAAGGTACAAACAGGTTGATAAATACCGAGAAGGATCTATCTTGTTATTTTGTTACATTTGCTTTCTTTATTGTCCATGTTTATTTGTGTGCAATCATTTCTGCTCCTTTAAAAAAAAATGCCTAATTTTCTAAATTTGCCACCTGCTTCAGATGTGGATAGTATTTTAGGTGTGCGTCCCTGTACTAAAGGGTCAACTTTAAGTTTAGTGAATATCATTGTTAATTTGCAATTAGTTTTTGATAATTTATGCACTGTATGATCCCAATATATTGGCACGGAAATTGATGAGGAGACATGGAAAGCAGTTTCGGATAGGGTTAGTTCCCCCTCTCTGTGTGCACGGCATCAGCTCATACAGTGCAAGGTGGTACATAGGGCGCATTGGTCAAAGAGCAGGTTGGCTCGCATAAACCGATCCATTGACCCTGAGTGTGACAGGTGTCATTATGGTTCAACCACTTTATTCCATATGTTCTGGTCCTGTACTGCCTTGTTCCTTTTCCTTGTCACCAATTACCTCTTTCGATATTCTACCCTGCCCAATTACTGGTCTGTTTGGGGACCTTCCACCCAGCCACGTTTTGCCCTCTCATTTCTCAGATTTTGTAGCCTTTTTAACTCTTTTAGCCAGACGTTTAATTCTGTTGAATTGGAAAAATACCCAACATCCTTCTCACACCCGCTGGATAAGAGAAGTTCTTTACTTTATGAAATTAGAAAAAATAAGGTATTCTCTTCACCGATCTAGCACCATTTTTGTCAAGCTTTGGCAACCCCTACAGGATTACGTTCAAACTCTACAGCTTGATCCGGTTTTATTTAATTAATCCCCCCACACCCTTCATTTTCAATTTCCAACAATAATATATGGCAACATCCTGCAGTACTTTATTACTTTTTTTTCTTTTTTTATTTCCGTAATTCGGTATTTTTCTTCAATATATTTTGGCATGTTTGTTAATGTTTTTCCTATTCCTGTTTTGTTGTGGCTGTATTGTTTTTGTAATGTAATTTAAAATGGTAAATGAAACATAAAAAAAGGCCTGCTAGGCAAAGCATCTTACTGACAGACATCCCAAAGTCTTTATTGTCTTTCTGCTCCGAATTTTGGCCTTTCACTTCCGCTATAAACCTGGCTTCTTATTCCAGCCTCTCAAACAATACAGCTCATCCTCAAGATTCTTTGATATACACATGGAACAGAAGATAACCCAAACAACTCATAGAGGCATGTGCCATTTACGCAGGGTGTGATGGGTCCGTGTGGCCTAAACCCTGGCCATCACAAGGAGCTGCTATCAGAATATGTTTTGTCCAGGTGTGCCAACCATTCATCACCTTAAGAACCACTAATTCTTACAGAAACCACAAGATTCTGATTCAAACCTTGCCCCCACTCCTTGGCCAAGACTTGCCGGACCCAAGAACCTTAACTTCCTTTCTCTCTTTACTCCTTCCAAACCTAACCTAAGCTCAATAAAAATCAATGATCTTTGTTGTCGTGGTGTGGTCCTTGTTAATGATGTATCCAAGTGTTTTCTAAAATATGGAATTTATTCCCTTGGATAAAAAAAGATTTTATCAACATTTGCAGCATTTAATCAACAATTTGCTTTCCATCAGCTAAATCGGTAAACATTGATGCACTAAACATTTTTTTCCAAAAAAATCCATGGACAGAAACCTGGATATAAAGACAATAGGCAGATTCAAGCATTGACATGCTTAATATTCTCCTACAGGTGTCCACGTGTCACAACCCTTTCCAATCCAATTGAAATTGAAGGTTGGGTTTTACTGTGTTTACAGTAAGTCTGGGCAATCAATCTGATTACTGATCGTAAATGGATTATTTGGTTGCGTGTAAATGTAGCTACTGTGATGATGAACCTTTCATATACAGTATCCGTGTACTTTTATGAGAAACGTCTAGAGAAATGTGCAGTACTTGGTGAGTCTCATCTCCAGCTGTGAGAGCAGGAACTCGGCAGGTACAAGGATGTGTTTGAACACTGTGAAATCAGCACCCATACTGTAAGAGGTGCACAGCTCTGTCAGCATCTGGTGCATCTTATCCAGGCTAAAAGAGAAAAGAGACATGATTAATATATCTACAGCTGATGGTTCTCATAACAAAGCTGTGAGTTGTTCCATACTTTGTGACGACAGCTCTGTCCTTCCTGAGGCTTTCTGTACCTGGCTTCTCCTTCGGCACCTCTCCTTTCTTTGGTACTGGTTTCTTTAGCTTTTTATTGCGTACTGTACTAATCTTCTCAGCGCTGTGTTTGGGCAATAGCTGAAACAGAAGACAACAGCACTTTTGTGAATTTAAATCAGGACTGAGGTTGACTGTGAAAAAATATGACAAATAAACATGAATGCACCACAAAACACATTTAATCAAAAGTTCTGTTATGAAACTCTAGATGGTGCAGTCTGATAAGTCTAACTCTAACTGACACAATTGCTGTGTCCAAAGTCGCCTACCTCCATAATATATAGTTCACGAGTTCACCTACACAGATAATAGAGTAGTTTGAGGGTATGCGTATTTGGCGTGCTGTCGGGGAGAGGGCTCCGAGCTCGTTCATTCTTCCGAGCTCAGAGCACTCCCCCCTGTCCGGGGTGAGGGCTCCGAATCCGGCATTAGCCTGAACCCGGAAGACTCCCCCCCCCCTTTGTGTCCTGCTGGAGACGAGGGGCTCCAGGTGAGGAGCCGGGGTGGTGGTGGGATGCTTGAGACTGAAGAGAGAGTGAAGGTAAGACGTCTTGACTATTTATAGAGACACTCTCTCTCTCTCTCTTTGAAGTGATAGGTTGATTGTTGTGATTGCTGACAGCCGACCAGCCGAGTTAATTATCTGCTCCTGCTCCTCCCGAACTTAGTTTAGTAAAACACCATTTCACGAGTTCACCTACACAGATAATAGAGTAGTTTGAGGGTATGCGTATTTGGCGTGCTGTCGGGGAGAGGGCTCCGAGCTCGTTCATTCTTCCGAGCTCAGAGCACTCCCCCCTGTCCGGGGTGAGGGCTCCGAATCCGGCATTAGCCTGAACCCGGAAGACTCCCCCCCAAGAGATGCAACCGATGCAAGACAGCAGCCGCATATGCACACCCCCCAAAAACGAGGCTGGTATTGGCTGCTGGTGACCCGGCCTTGCTTGGTATGAAAGCCGATATTGTGGAGTCTTGAAGAGACTTCGGGTGTTACTGAAGCGGGGAATTTGAGGTTTCCTGGAGAAAGATGCCGGCTGATCGGAGGGATGAATGAAGCAAGGGATGTAGATTGAGGCATGGGCCCTTGGGGGGCGGTCTCTGCTGCGATGTAAGAGAGTGATGTCTGCTGCTACGGGACATTGATGGAGGCGGGCCCTGTGGGCTCTAAGTGAAATATGACTGCTGCTGCAGAAAATAGATGTATGCACGGGGCCTTGTGAGGTCGCTGCTGTGATGCTGGCCTCTCAGGGAGTGATGTCTGCTGCTGTAGGACGTAGCTGAAAGCACGGGCCCTTGTGGGTGGTCGCTGCTGCGATGCTGTCCTCTAAGTTAATGGTGATTGCTGCTGAAGGGCGTAGATGAGGCACGGACCCTTGTGGGGCGGTCTCTGCTGCGATGCTGGCCTCTAGGGGAGTGATGTTTGCTGCTGCAGAACATAGATGGAGGCACGGGCCCTTGAGGGGCGGTCGTTGCTGCGATGCTGGCCTCTGAATGTAGGATGTCTGCTGCTGTGGAACGTAGATGGAGGCACGGGCCCTGGTGGGGCGATTGCTGCCGCGATGCGGGCCTCTGAGTGGATGATGTCTAATGCTGCAGCACGTAGATGGAGGCACAGGCCCTGGTGGGGCGATTGCTGCCGCGATTCTGGCCTCGAAGTGAATGATGCCTGTTGCTGCTGAACATAGATGGAGGCGCGGGCCTTTGTGGGGCGATCGCTGCTGCGATGCGGGCCTCTGAGTGAATGATGTCTAATGCTGTAGACCATAGATGGAGGCACGGGCCCTTGTGGGCGGTCGCTTCTGCGATGCTGGCCTCTGTGTGTAGGATGCCTGCTGCTGCAGAAACATGGATGGAGGCACGGGCCCTTGAGGGGCGTTCGCTGCTGCGATGCTGGCCTATGTGTTTGTAGGATGTCTGCTGCTGCAAGACATTGATGAAGGCACGGGCCCTTATGGGGCGGTCGCTTGCTGCGGTGCTGGCCTCTATGTGTATGATGTATGCTGCTGCAGAAAAGATGGATGGAGGCGCGGGCCCTTGAGGGGCAGTCGCTGCTGCGATGCTGGCCTCTGTGTGTAAGATGTCTGCTGCTGAAAGACATTGATGAAGGCGCGGGCCCTTATGGGGCGGTCGCTTGCTGCGATGCTGGCCTCTATATAATTGGTGATTGCTGCTGAAGGAAGTAGATGAAGGCACGGGCCCTTGAGGGGCGGTCGCTTCTGCGATGCTGGCCTCTGTGTGTAGGATGCCTGCTTCTGCAGAAACATGGATGGAGGCACGGGCCCTTGAGGGGCGGTCGCTGCTGTGATGCTGGCCTATGTGTGTGTAGGATGTCCGCTTGCTGCAAGACATTGATGAAGGCACGGGCCCTTATGGGGCGGTCGCTAGCTGCGATGCTGGCCTCTATGTGAATGATGTATGCTGCTGCAGAAACATGGATGGAGGCGCGGGCCCTTGAGGGGCGGTCGCTGCTGTGATGCTGGCCTATGTGTGTGTAGGATGTCCGCTTGCTGCAAGACATTGATGAAGGCACGGGCCCTTATGGGGCGGTCGCTAGCTGCGATGCTGGCCTCTATGTGAATGATGTATGCCGCTGCAGAAACATGGATGGAGGCGCGGGCCCTTGAGGGGCGGTCGCATGCTGCGATGCTGTCCTCTATGTAATTGGTGATTGCTGCTGAAGGAAGTAGATGAAGGCACGGGCCGTTGAGGGGCGGTCGCTTCTGCGATGCTGGCCCTTTGTGTAGGATGCCTGCTTCTGCAGAACATGGATGGAGGCACGGGCCCTTGAGGGGCGGTCGCTGCTGTGATGCTGGCCTATGTGTGTGTAGGAAGTCCGCTTGCTGCAAGACATTGATGAAGGCACGGGCCCTTATGGGGCGGTCGCTAGCTGCGATGCTGGCCTCTATGTGAATGATGTGCTGCTGCAGAAACAAGGATGGAGGCGCGGGCCCTTGAGGGGCGGTCGCTGCTGTGATGCTGGCCTATGTGTGTGTAGGATGTCCGCTTGCTGCAAGACATTGATGAAGGCACGGGCCCTTATGGGGCGGTCGCTAGCTGCGATGCTGGCCTCTATGTGAATGATGTATGCTGCTGCAGAAACATGGATGGAGGCGCGGGCCCTTGAGGGGCGGTCGCTGCTGCGATGCCTGCAGGAAATAGATGAAGGCACGGGCCCTTATGGGGCGGTCGCTTGCTGCGATGCTGGCCTTTAAGGGAGTGAAGTCTGCTGCTGCAGAACGTGGATGGAGATACGGGCCGGTGTGGGGCGGATGCTGCCGCTATGCTGTGGTAGGTTGATGCTAGATGATCTGGGAGATTAGTGTCCGATGGGCTTCTTTGATGAGCGAGCGGTCCGTCCGAATGTAGCTTTTGAAAGCCTCTGATGTCCAGCGACCGAGAGCTTGGATTTGCGGCTGGGAGAGACCTTTCTGGGCGGCTGTGGTAGCTGCGCCGATGCGAAAGGAATGACTCGAGAAATGTTCTTCGGGGATGCTGGATTGGCGCAATACTGATTTAAGATGCTTTTGGAACCAGAAACGTGAGGCTGGACGACCGGAGTCATCTATGAAGAGAGGTTCCGATGGTAATTTTGCCTGTGATCTCCTGAACTGTAGGTAGGCCAGGAGGGTTTGGTACGGCTGGATGGGGGATTGAAGATTGAATATGAAGATGAAATGGCCTCTTTTGAATTGATCCGTCTTACTTTGCTTGATGTGGAAGGAGATTGTTTCTGCGTCGAGCACTGCCAAGTCGGAGATGGTGGGGTGGACCGAAGGGTTGAAGCTAGATGTAGTTGTCATTTCGGAGCATCTGAGAAATCCGAAAAAAGCCAGAGTGAACATGGCGTCGAGTGTGCGGGCGGTGTTGTGGAGTGGTAACCTCTGCGGAGGGTAGAAATGCATTTGGTTAATATATCCAAAGTTATGGGTTGTCTTTTGTCCGGGGAGGCGGGTTGAGCTCTTTGAATTCCTTTGATGAGCATGGAGGTTTGAGGACTGGATATAGCTGTGCAGGTTGAGTTAAAAATAAGTTTGTGGAAGAATTGAATTCCGCTTAGGTACCCTTTAATTGAGCTGGCTTGCAGGTTTTTGTTGATATTTAGGAAGGATATGAAAGAGGTGATGGTTAGCAGAGAGAACTCGGGAAAAGGCATGTTGTATGTTTGGTGGAATGACTTGAAACTCTTCCACGCGGTAAGGTAAGACTGAAGGGTCCTGAGTGAGACGGCTTGGATGATAGAATTGAATGAAGAATCTAGAAGAGATCTTAGCGGGTGATTTATGGGAAATCAGTTCCGAATAGGGAGGTACTGGTGTTGGGAGGGGGTCCGCCTCTGGTGCTAGCCGCCTGAATTTCTGGAAGGCAAAACGGGAAAGAGCGTCGGCTATTTGGTTTGCAGAACCGGGAACATGCTTAGCCGTAACGATAAACTGATCGCTAGCCGATATCCATGTGAGACGTCTAAGGAAAGGCATTAGTGCGGAAGAATGTGAACGGCCTTTATTGATGCAGTGCACTGTCGCTTCGTTGTCGCAATGAACGGTAATGCTTAAGGCTGACCATTCCTTCCCCCATAAATATGCGGCAGCTACGAGAGGGTACAGCTCGAATAAAGCTGAGGACAATAGTGACTGAGGTAATTCTAGGAGCTGCGGGGGCCAGGTGGAGGCGAACCAGCGTCCTTGGTAATATCCTCCGAAACCAACGGAGGGTGCGGCGTCGGTGAACAATTGAATGTCGACGGGGAGATCGCGCATGTCCTTGTAAAAGAAGGACAAGCCGTTCCATTGATTAAGGAATTTAATCCATAAACCGAGCTCGTCGAGGCATGCGCTGGTTAAGGTTATTGAGTCCTCTAGGGCGTGAGCTGAGGAAGCGAGGGATAGGAGGTGCGAAACGAACGATCTTCCTTGGGGAATGATACGCATCGCGAAATTGAGGTGACCGAGAACGGATAATAATTCGCGTTTGGAACAATGGGGTTTGTTTAGGAGAGTGGAAGCGATCAGAATTGATCTGTCGATTTTCTCTTTGGGTAAGGAAGCCTGAAAGTTCAGCGAGTCCAGATTGATGCCCAGGAATTCGATTGATGTGCTCGGACCCGAAGTTTTTTTCTTGGGCTAGTGGGATGCCGAGCTTGGCGAAGACTTTTTGGACTATCGAGAGATGCGCGGCTGGGATTGAGTCTGGACGTGAGATAACTAGAAAATCGTCGAGAAGGTGAATGAGGTATGGAATGGCGTAGTTGTTAGAGAGAATCCAACAGATTGCCTCTGACAGCATGTCGAAAATCTTTGGACTGCTTCTGCAACCAAAAGTGAGGCGAACGGAAAAATAGTATTGATTTCGCCAGCGAATGCCGAACAGATGCCAAAAGTCTGGGTTAATGGGCATTACTTTGAAAGCGGATCGACTTTAGCGAGCCAGGCGCCGCGTCCGGCGGTTTTGATGAGTTTAATCGCTTGGTCGATGTCGTGGTATAGAAGGGAAAACTCTTCTAGCGGAATGAGGCTGTTAATGCTTGGGTACGGGGAATTATGGGGGGACGACAGGTCGAATATGAGTCGTTTTTTACCTGAGAATTTTCTTGTAGCTACACCGATGGGGCTGATGCGGAAGGTTTTAAACGGGGGAGCGGCGAAGGGGCCGATCATGAAATTTGAGTCGATTTCATTTTTGATTAGAAGATCGACCGTTTCGGGTTCGGCAAGCGCGGACTGCAGGTTGGGGCAGACTAGGCTTACGGACGGTAGACTCTCGATACCGGGGGTTGAATCCGTTTGAGAGACCGGACAGGACGTAATCAGTAAAGCTTGTGTCGGGGTGAAGAGATAGTTCAATGGCCAAAATTGAAACATTCACTGGAGTCGATAAATACTGTTTACGGTTTTTATTAGAAGCTTTGTAAACTTGGCACACGATGTATGCATGCGCACCTCCGCAGAAGCTGCAAACGTGCAGGTAGCGGCACCGCTGGCGTGAGCAGGCGCCAATGTTAAATTTTCTGCATGGTTCGCCTCCTGAAGCATGTCGGCGATCGTAATCGGGCAGAGGTGGATTGGCATGGTGTGATGGGAAGCGTGGGACGTAGCCTGTGGATTTGGTGCGAGGTGAGTCCGGGCATGGGGAAGATGAGTGAACCAACGGGCAAGAAGTGGTGTTGTGGGCGACGGAACTGCAGACCGCACATGAAAAATTTTTGCAACCTTGAAAAACTCGGTTGTGTAGCTCAGTGTCCAGTGCCCCCCAGTAAGGACACTGGTTCCACTGAGCTACGCGGATGGCACATTTGGCAGAAAATAAACGATGGTAAGTATAAAAAAGGGTTCCCCCGTAAGAAAGCGCGAGCTCCGCGACTATAGCGAGGTAGTCGGTGAGCTCGCGCCTCCTATGAGGGAATGCCGTGCTGATTATCTCTAGATAGCGAGAAAAGGCTACAGTGAATTCTGGGAATGTTAAAGTGCGTGAACTGCTGTGTGTTGTGTTTTTTAGAGTGAGAGAGAGGTCGCCGTAGGTGATTTGGCGATCTGTTGACGGAGGTGAGAGTGGAGATAAGAGAGTGTAGAGGTCTACGTCCGCACCTGCCAGAATCTGAGCTTTTATGTTTGCCGTCACTGGGGCGGTTCCAGGGCTGGGGCGTTGGGCGGGACTGGCATCGGTGCTGCTGATGCCAGTGTGAAGGAGGGGCGAGTCTGAGGAAGTGCCATTAGAGTGGGGATGGCGTCCGCTGGGACCATTTGCGAGGCCGGTCTTGCGCTGTTTACATTGCCTGTGCCTGAGACCTGAGGGAAGGCGGAGAAGTCGTAAACCTGCGCCTGTGACGTCAGTGGAGGGAGCCTCGCACTGGGAAACGAAGGCGGGGCCGCAGGCCATTGGCTGGAAAAAGGATTGGAGGAGAGAGCGAGGATGTGGGTGAGCTGGGGCCGCTTGCGGAGCCATGCTCGCGCTGCCAGGGCGGCTCGTTGTGTGGCGGGCTTGAATGTTGCCTGGGGATGCTGCGTGCTGGAGCTCAGCTGAGCGGGGAAGAGAGACTGCGGGTGGTCGGTTCTGGCCTCCGGGGCGCGGCCCAAGCTTGCAGAGGGAACGCTCCGGCGGTTTTCGGACCTGAGGCCGCTCCTCGTTGGAGTCTGACCCGGCCGTAGATACGGGGAATCGCGAACCTGCCTCGGCTTTCCTGTTGCCCTCGTCTGGGTGACATTTGGCGTATTCCGGGAATCCGGCTGGAGGGAGGAGTACATACCATATAGTTCGGCTTTGTTCAATCGCCGTGAAAAATGGACGTTTGCTTTGAGTAGCGCTTGTCGTAATCCTACGACCGTCCACATCTCGATAGGCGGGAGGTCGGGAAGGATGGAAGCATATGAGGAAGCTGGGGACGTCGTTGCCAGCCTGGAAGGCGGCGGTGACTGTGTGCCACTGCGTCTAGGGGTAGAGAGGAAGAAGCGGGAAAGCCGACGGCCTCTTGGAGTAGCCGCGGGTTTTTGTGATTTTTCCCTGCGTGCGCTGCTGGGCTGGCCGTCGCTTGTGGACGCCGAAGGACCTGGATCTTCGATGGAGTTGTCCATTTGGGCTGTTTCGTTCTCTGACATTTCTGTAATTGGATATACCAATGCTTGAGACTGAAGAGAGAGTGAAGGTAAGACGTCTTGACTATTTATAGAGACACTCTCTCTCTCTCTCTTTGAAGTGATAGGTTGATTGTTGTGATTGCTGACAGCCGACCAGCCGAGTTAATTATCTGCTCCTGCTCCTCCCGAACTTAGTTTAGTAAAACACCATTTGGCGAAAATGAGTCATGAATAGTATGTCCGAAACCAAATATGCAAAAAACAGTAGGCGAGAAATACCCGGATGGTCTACTACTGTGGATCGGATGGACACGTTTCTATCCCATGATGCCACAGGAGCTGAGCAACGGAAAACTTTATGGTGGATGTCTGTTTTTAATAGAAGTGCCAATAAATGAATTTCTCGTGACTAAATTATGTTTTTATAAACGCTCACGTAAAGGTAGTCATAGGTCAAAGAGCATACGGTCACATGACCATAAAACATGGCGGACACAGTATGTCCGAAATGTATTCATACTACTCCCACTCATTACTGTATAAAACGCACCGTGTTAACGTCCGATAGGTAGGTACTTATTTAAATTCAGTACGTACTGTCACAGTATTCCATTTCGAAAGCAGCGAATGACTTATCACATGGCACAGCTGATTGGTTTGTCAGCAGCCAATAACCTTGCTCCTAAATATTCAAATACATGCTTGTGCTTGCCGTAGCAGTGCATCACACTTCAGAACGCATCTTAACTAATCATCTAAGATAGGTGATTGATCATTTACTTACTCTCGCTGTGGATTTTTGCGTATTCTGTCTAATTAATTAAAAAAATATGAACAAACATTGACAAGTTTGAAGTAAATGTCATGTTAGCAGTTTTACATTGTATGCAGGATTTAAATTTGAAGCATATTAGCAATAGCATAGTCATAGGTACTATTTTGAAGCCGGTCGACATTGTAGCCAAGGCTCAGATTGTCCTAGGCCATTAGTGTTAAGCCGGTCAGAATGGTATCCCAGGCACACATAGATAGTTATACACGCGGTTAATATGGCTGTTCAGGGCAGCAGCAGTACATATATCTCTGCTGTTTTGGGGGATGTTTTGCAAATGTCCGCTTTCTGCATATGTACAGGGCCTTAGTTAGAGAATTCTGGGCCCCCTAAAAAATGTATGTGGGCCCCCACCGCCGTCCAACTAATAGAGGGACAATTTATATGTTATATTAAGTTTTATATCATATCACTTTGACATACTCTATTTACATCAACAGAAGATGGCAATGTTGTTGTAAACACTTTTTAATGTTTTTTTTAAGTTAAATGTTTATAAATGTTATATGAACTTTTGTTATTTTGAAACATTGTCTTAAATAAATGCATGAAGACTTTTAACAAACTAAAAAAAGACAATACATAATTAAATAATAATAAATAAAACAGATGTAAAAAGACCAGCAGTACTGTATAATAGTCTTTTTAATCAGTCTGTTATCAAATAACTAAAGTTAAAATTACAATTTTAAAAGATGCAGTCATGTAATATGTTAAACCTGTAAATAACACATCTGCACACTCATATAAACAATTATATATTGTTTTTGTCTGTATTTTTTTCCACTTTTTGTATATAATGCAGTATTGTTTTTATTCAATTCTAATTTTTTTCTATCTTAATGTATATTTGCACTTTGTTTGCACCATGTGTATACTTTCTTCTGCACTAAGCTCCTGTCGCCAAGTCAAATTCCTTGTGTGTGTAAACATGCTTGGTTATAAAGCTCCTGATTCTGATGTAAATAAATAAATAAATGGACCACTTAAATGTTTGTGGCCAAGTCTTAATGCTTGATTAAAATGATATGGTATTGCATAATATATAATTAAATAAAGCCAATAAATGTATATATACAAAAGCCCCACAAGATAAATAGTGCAGAACCCTGTCTAAATTCCATAAAATTTCCAAATTGTAATTATGCTTGATGTTTGTAGTTGTAGTTATACTATACTATATCATCACTATCATATACTACAGTATACAAATAGTAACTAATACAGATAAAGTTACAAGTGTACTACTGTGTTTTTTTATGTGTGCATCATAATTTGTTTAAATTAACCAGACTTTTATTTTGGCGGGACGTTGCAAAGACCTTAAAGTTTCAGTGCCAGTAGCTTTTCTCAAAGGAAACAGTGAAATGCATGTGAAGTAAACCCCCAGAGATGTCCATGTGTTTACGTCTTTAAATAGTTAGACGCAGACACCGACAACCCATAGTAATGTGGAGTGCAGTAATTCTCTGAGTTCCTTTCACTTTTTTATGACATTTCTGATTTTTGCAGCGACATTTTCAGTCACTCATTCTCCTGCTCTATACCTTCATCAAAGTATACTTCAGCTGAGCTGCCTGCCGTGTCGCCCCATCTCTGATTGGTTTTGTTCACGAGCTAGGTGTCAGACTTTCAGACTAAACCATTAATCGCAATAATTTAGAAAACCTCTTTCACCAAATTACATGCTTTTGTGGATTTCGTTGAAATCTCATCTGTATAATTCATGTAATCAAATCACTTACTAAACAGGTGATTTTATAGTATAACGTCTTGGTTACGGATGTAACCTCAGTTCCCTGATTGAGGAAAACGAGACGTTGTGTCGAACCGACAGATGGGGTTCGCCCTTGAGAACCAATCAACTTCAACTTGGACAACGTTGTGCCGCGTCACAATTTCCAACGAAGCGATGGTGACTGGCCTGGGCGTGTCAGACGTGAGCACTTTCGCAAAATCGTAACCTTCCAGTGGATAGGTCAGGGGTCCCAGAGCTTTCTTGGAGAAAGGTGGGAAGCCCCGACCACCCTTACCCTGGGAAAGCAGGTCCTTCGTCAGGGGAATCGGCCAGGGGGCAGTTTAGCTCCAAGAACCAAGTCCGGTTGGGCCAGTACGGAGCCTCATTGCACAGGACCTGTGCAATGAGGCTCACTGGGGGGAAGGTGTACTTCCGCTTGTCCCGCGGCCAGCTGTGGGCTAGAGCATCCGTGCCGAGGGGGGCCTCGGTCAGGAAGTACCATAGCGGGCAATGGGTGGTGTCCAGGGAGGCGAACAGGGTGAACCTGAGCCTGCCCGTACTGCACCCAAATGAGCTGGACTGCGCGGGGGTGGAGTCACCACTCTCCGCGAGGCGTCGACTGACGAAAGAGCGCGTCGGCTGTCTGGTTCAGGTCGCCTGGGATGCGCAGGGAGCGGATCACCTGCTGACTCCACAGGAGGAGGCGTCGGGCGAGTCGTGTTAACTGTCGAAAGCGTATGCCACCCTGGCGATTGATATATGCTACTGCAGTTTTGCTGTCCGTCCGGACCAGCACGTGCTTGTCCTGCACGAGAGGTTGTAGCCTCCTGAGTGCAAGTAGTACAATCCACAACTCTAGGCAATTGATATGCTAGCGCAGGCGGGGGCCCGTCCATCGCCCGACACTGCGTGCCCGTTGCACACTGCACCCCAACCCTGCAGGGAGGCATCTGTCGTTACCACGATGCGCCTCGTAACCTGCCGGAGAGGAACCCCCCGAAGACCAAGGGGTTAGGGTGCGTCGGCAGAAAGGCGTAATCACCATCTGCCTGCTGCCGGTGTGCCACGCACTCCAGGGAACTCGACTCTGTAGCCAGTGTTGGAGCGGTCGCATGTGCATCAACCCAAGGGGTATCACCCCTGCCGAGGATGTTATGTGTCCCAGGAGCCTCTGAAATGTTGTCAGGGGGACCACTGGCTGCTTGAAACTCTTCAGGCAGTCCAACACTGACTAAGCGCGCTCGGTAGTGAGACGCGTTGTCATGGTGACAGAGTTGAGTTATATACCAAGGAAGAGGATGCTCTGCATGGGGGAGAGCTTGCTCTTTTTTCAGTTGACCTGTATTCCCAATCGATCTAGGTGCCGGAGCACTAGGTCCCTGTGTGTACATAACAGATCCCGCGAGTGTGCCAAGATGAGCCAGTCGTCGAGATAGTTTAGTACCCGAATACCCCTTCCACTGGGGAGTGAGGGCGGCTTCCACGATCTTCGTAAAGACTTGTGGGGACAGGGACAGACCGAAAGGGAGGACCCTGTACTGATATGCCCGACCCTCGACAGCGACCGTAGGAATGGGCGATGACGAGGGAGAATCAAGACATGAAAGTAAGCGTCCTTCAGGTCGATTGCCATGAACCAATCTTGACATCTTATAGACGTCAAGATGCGCCACTGCATGAGCATCCTGAACAGCAGCTTAAGTAGGTGCCTGTTCAGGGTATGCAGATCTAGAATGGAGCGCAACCCCCCGCCTTTTTTGAGGACGATGAAGTACGGGCTGTAAAACCCGTTGAACATCTCGGCTATAGGGACGAGCTCGATCGTCCTTCGCCAGAAGGGTGGCGACCTCGGCCCGAAGCACAGGATAGTATACTTTTCAATATGGCCGCTACTGTAATCGGCGGAGTCTTAATGTAACATGTGGAATGCGATGAGCATGAGAAGTGCATGACATGTGCTGAGTAGAAATACTGTGGATCAATGGGTTCAAAAGTTACAGCCGTTTGAAATGTGCATTTTTGAACTGCTGGTGACGCTATAGTGCTAGAGACCCCATACTTGGTCACATGACTATTGAAGACCACCACTACGAGTGTGCCAAATTTCATCATTTTCCTATGTACGGTTCATAGGGCTGCAATAGACTCCCATTGGTTAAGAATAATAATACTAACAGGAACAATAGAGATAATAATAATAATAATAATAATAACAAGAGCTGCACCATCGGGGCCAAGCCCACACGTTGCGCTGCTTTACCCAGCGTACCCACCACACCCAGCCCACACTTCC
The DNA here is from genome assembly GCA_006030095.1 of Triplophysa siluroides. Lineage (NCBI taxonomy): Eukaryota > Metazoa > Chordata > Actinopteri > Cypriniformes > Nemacheilidae > Triplophysa > Triplophysa siluroides. The sequence goes on along the minus strand of VCII01000143.1, from coordinate 86,899 downwards.
CCCACACAGCCCGCACTTCCCCCAGCGTACCCACGACACGAAATGAGTAGAGCAAGAGTAGCAAAAATACAGTGTATTGGAGGAACAGATTATTTTTTTATATATATTTACATGTATTATAAACCACATTAAGTTGCACCACATACATCGCACTTCGTTTTATTTCATTTCATTACTTAAATTACATAACATTTCGTTGGTTTACATACTTGCACTATTTTTTCACATACTTGTAAATTAACGGCAAAAATCACAATTCTTTTGGGTCACGTCTGTGCAGCTCCGTCCAAATATTTTCGTGACAATCAGTGGCGCTATAGAGTGAGTGCTAGAGACCCCATACTTAGTCACGTGACTAATGAGTACCACTTCTACGAGTGTGCCAATTTTCACCATTTTCCTACGTACGGTTCATAGGGCTACCATAGACACCCATTGGTTAAGAATAATAATAATACTGACAAGAATTAGCCCCTTCGGGGCTTGGCCCCTAATAATACCAACAGAAGCAGTAGTGGCCATGGCCACTTCAGGGCTTGGCCCCTAATAATTAAAGTAATACCATCAGCAAATGTCAAGATAAATGGAATAAGGGAAACACAGTGTTACGAGAGTACACAGGTCAGGAACAGACAGCGGGTCCAAATGCCAGTCCACAGTGATATACATCCAAAAGACATGATGGAACCAAGGAAACAAGAAACAAGAAACATAAACACTATTAACAATGCACGGTAGCCACTGACAAATCAGCACTTTATATATATTGATTGGAAAGATACACATGAAGACTAATGACAGCACGATGGAAAATTTTGTCCATGACCAGAACAACAGGCAGGAACACAAGACTACACAGAAACGCCCTCTAGTGGCTCACAATCACCAGGCTTGATATAACCCCCCCTCAAAGGGCGGATTCCAGATGCCCTAAAATATCAAAGTTCAGGCAGGTGGTGGAGGCAGAAGATGGGGCGGACTGGTCAGGCAGCAATGGAGGTGCAGGCAGGGCTGGAAGTGGACTATCAGCGTACAGGACTGTCTGTATGCAGACTCATCACCATCCTGGATGAGGCCAATGAGAGTGGTGTCGTCTGCGAACTTCAGAAGTCTGACAGAAGGGTCATGGGCAGTGCAGTCATTTGTGTACAGGGAGAAGAGCAGTGGGGAGAGAACGCACCCCTGGGGGGCGCCAGTGCTGATTGTGCAGGTGCTGGATGTGAGTTTCCCCATTCTCACTAACTGTTGCCTGTCTGTCAGGAAGCTGGTGATCCACTGACAGATACAGCCAGGAACAGATAGCTGGGTTAACTTTGTCTGGATCAGTGATGGGATGATGGTGTTGAAAGCGGAGCTGAAGTCCACAAACAGGATCCTCACATAGGTCCCTGGTCTATCCAGATGTTTCAGGACAAAATGCAGCCCCATGTTAACTGCATCCTCAACAGACCTGTTTGCTCTGTAGGCAAACTGCATAGGGTCCAGTGAGGGTTCTGCGATGTCCTTCAGATCAGTCATTCAGTCCTGTGATTTTGGGTTTCTTTGGGGTGGGGATTATGGTGGAGCGCTTGAAACAGGAAGGAACTGTGCACAGCTCCAGTGATCTGTTGAAGATCTGTGAGAAGATGAAGGCCAGTTGAATAGCAAAGCTTTTAAGACAGGCTGGGGAGATACAATCTGGGCCTGGTGCTTTTCTTGTCATGGATCTCTGGGGAAGACATGGCAGGAGAACCCAATTGCAGGCACAAGACAGGAGGTGAAGGGGTTAACAGGGGTATTTATTATTCAAAAAACAAGACTAAACAAACAGGCAAAACAGGACTGGAATAACTATTAACAAAAACAGGAACACTGACTAAACTAAGACTACAAAAACAAACACTTGTATATAAACACACTAACTAAACTAGACTTACTTGACAGGAACAAGAGACAAGATCAAACAGGTATAGGTACATCAACAACACGAGGTAAGACGTACAATGAACCAGCACAGGACAATGAACACGAGGATGTTTTAAAGGGTGACAAACACAGGATCATAACGAGGAACAGGTGCTGGGGATTAAGCACTAAGGAGAGGCTGACGAGGAACGAGATGGCGGGAACAATGACGCAGACCGGAGAGAGAGAGAGTATGGCCTAATAGAGGCCAAAATAGTCTCTCTCCCACCACATAACTAAAGGCTATGCCATGGCTCCACAGAAAACCAAGAATAAAACATGACATGATAGTGGAACCATGACATAAGCCCCCCCTTAAATGAACACCTCCAGGTGTTCATCAAGGGGTAGACTAACAGGACAAGACTGACTGGGACAATGACAAAAACCAGACAGACAAGGCAAACATGACAAGGGGCATACAAGACAAAATAATGCATGGGTTAGGGTGGGACAATAAAAATAATAAACAAGGGAGGGGGGGTGGGGGCAAACAAGAGAACATTGGGGGAAGTCCAAAAGGGGTAGGGCTGGGTGGGGAAGTCCTAGCCCGTGGGGGCGCGCCAGAGCGCGGAGCCCCAGGGGGCTGGACAGGGAAGTCCTTGGGGGAACTGTCCTAGTCCCCTGCAGGACTGCTGGACGGGACACCGGCTGGAATGCCGGACTGGACGGCGGCTGGAATGCAGGACTTGACGGCGGCTGGAATGCAGGACACGGCTGGAATGCCGGACTTGACGGCGGCTGGAATGCCGGACTTGACGGCGGCTGGAATGCCGGACTTGACGGCGGCTGGAATGCCGGACTTGACGGCGGCTGGGCAGCGCTCTCTGACGGGCAGCAATGGAGGTGCAGGCAGGGCTGGAAGTGGACTATCAGCGTACAGGACTGTCTGTATGCAGACTCATCACCATCCTGGATGAGGCCAATGAGAGTGGTGTCGTCTGCGAACTTCAGAAGTCTGACAGAAGGGTCATGGGCAGTGCAGTCATTTGTGTACAGGGAGAAGAGCAGTGGGGAGAGAACGCACCCCTGGGGGGCGCCAGTGCTGATTGTGCAGGTGCTGGATGTGAGTTTCCCCATTCTCACTAACTGTTGCCTGTCTGTCAGGAAGCTGGTGATCCACTGACAGATACAGCCAGGAACAGATAGCTGGGTTAACTTTGTCTGGATCAGTGATGGGATGATGGTGTTGAAAGCGGAACTGAAGTCCACAAACAGGATCCTCACATAGGTCCCTGGTCTATCCAGATGTTTCAGGACAAAATGCAGCCCCATGTTAACTGCATCCTCAACAGACCTGTTTGCTCTGTAGGCAAACTGCATAGGGTCCAGTGAGGGTTCTGCGATGTCCTTCAGATCAGTCATTCAGTCCTGTGATTTTGGGTTTCTTTGGGGTGGGGATTATGGTGGAGCGCTTGAAACAGGAAGGAACTGTGCACAGCTCCAGTGATCTGTTGAAGATCTGTGAGAAGATGAAGGCCAGTTGAATAGCAAAGCTTTTAAGACAGGCTGGGGAGATACAATCTGGGCCTGGTGCTTTTCTTGTCATGGATCTCTGGGGAAGACATGGCAGGAGAACCCAATTGCAGGCACAAGACAGGAGGTGAAGGGGTTAACAGGGGTATTTATTATTCAAAAAACAAGACTAAACAAACAGGCAAAACAGGACTGGAATAACTATTAACAAAAACAGGAACACTGACTAAACTAAGACTACAAAAACAAACACTTGTATATAAACACACTAACTAAACTAGACTTACTTGACAGGAACAAGAGACAAGATCAAACGTTCAGGAACTTTAACAAGAGCTAACAGGTATAGGTACATCAACAACACGAGGTAAGACGTACAATGAACCAGCACAGGACAATGAACACGAGGATGTTTTAAAGGGTGACAAACACAGGATCATAACGAGGAACAGGTGCTGGGGATTAAGCACTAAGGAGAGGCTGACGAGGAACGAGATGGCGGGAACAATGACGCAGACCAGAGAGAGAGAGAGTATGGCCTAATAGAGGCCAAAATAGTCTCTCTCCCACCACATAACTAAAGGCATTGCCATGGCTCCACAGAAAACCAAGAATAAAACATGACATGATAGTGGAACCATGACATAAGCCCCCCCTTAAATGAACACCTCCAGGTGTTCATCAAGGGGTAGACTAACAGGACAAGACTGACTGGGACAATGACAAAAACCAGACAGACAAGGCAAACATGACAAGGGGCATACAAGACAAAATAATGCATGGGTTAGGGTGGGACAATAAAAATAATAAAACAAGGGGGGGGTGGGGCAAACAAGAGAACATTGGGGGAAGTCCAAAAGGGGTAGGGCTGGGTGGGGAAGTCCTAGCCCGTGGGGGCGCGCCAGAGCGCGGAGCCCCAGGGGGCTTGACAGGGGAAGTCCTTGGGGGAACTGTCCTAGTCCCCTGCAGGACTGCTGGACGGGACGGCGGCTGGAATGCCGGACGGGACGGCGGCTGGAATGCAGGACTTGACGGCGGCTGGAATGCCGGACTTGACGGCGGCTGGAATGCCGGACTTGACGGGCTGGAATGCCGGACTTGACGGCGGCTGGAATGCCGGACTTGACAGCGGCTGGGCAGCGCTCTCTGATGGCCTAATAGAGGCCAAAATAGTCTCTCTCCCACCACATAACTAAAGGCTATGCCATGGCTCCACAGAAAACCAAGAATAAAACATGACATGATAGTGGAACCATGACATTTTCTTGTCTTTTGTTTCCTAAAGACTCGGCACAGATCCTCTTCACTGATCTGAAGTGCAGGAGCTGGGGTGACTTAAGGTGATAGGTGTTGTGGCAAAATTGGGGGATGGTGGCTTGCAGTTAGTCATGTCTTTGAGTCATGCACAGCTGGTAGCCAGGCAGATGTAGCACGCGGTCCGGGATGAAGTCATTCAGCCATGTTTCCACGAAACACAAAACCGCAGAGTTTGAAAAGTCCTTATTTGGTAGAGTAGAAGAAGTTTGTCCATTTTGTTTGGCAGAGAGCGCAGATTCGCCTGGTGTAGCGCAGTTCTAAGGCTGTGCTTTCTGAGCCTTACTACCGCCCCAGCTCGCTTCCCACACTTGCGTGCCCTGGAGCGCTTTAGCAGCGCCGCTGCACCTCCGACTACGATGTTAAGTAAAACATCTGAATAATCAAAAACCGGTAAAAGATCAAATGGTGTGCACTGCCGAATGTTCAGCAGTTCGTCTCTTGTGAAACTGATTGTATGGAAAAAACATAAAACAGGACAAACTAACAAAAACACTAAAACAACTGGAGACTTCCACACCGAGGCAGCCATCTTGAATGAACATTAACGTTCAAAGCCCACATTTTGTTAATAATTTAAAAACAGACTCATCTTGCGTTAGGAGTAAATGCGTGTCCGGTGCGCTACCGTTTCACTCGGGATCGTTTCCTCCTCACATTATGCATAGAATATAAGCATATAACATGATATGTACTTTTATCTGTGTCTCTATGGGTTATGGTGAGAGAGTGACTGACAATATGACGCCATCGTTTTTTCCCATTTCTTTATAAACATAAGCATATAACAATGCTGTAAATACATTCATCTGACACGTGCGGTGTGAGTTGTTCTGCAACTGGGGTCTCTGCCCCCACTGCGCACCAGTGTATGTGGCTTTATATTCGTTCCATTTCTTGCAATTGTTCAAATACAACCTAAGCTAAGTTATGGCTTTCCAGCAGGGGTTCACACATCGGCAAAAATGTGCAGCATCGCATCATGTTCAGGACAACTCGGCCATATTTGGATTTTGGATTTTTTATTTTGTTTTTAGATTTGTTATAAGTTTTGTGATTTGTTGTTTTGCTTTGCACTTCACGGCCACCGTACACATGTCCAACGAAACATGCGTTTGCATCAAGAGCGTAATAATTGATTGCCAACAGCCATATCATTCCGGTAAGCCAGGTGACGCTGATGGACAATGAGTTTGCTGATGTTTCAGTAAAAGACAGTGATGTGTTTCTGATTTTCAAGTTACATACAGAAATTACTAATTTAACATTACTTCAGAAAAGTTTGATGTGTGCCGTTGTGGTTAAAAAGTAATCAGTGATATTTTACTGCTGAGTTTAATGTTACTCATTCATTCCCAAGCAGTGGCGGCTGCTGATCTTTTAAAGAGGGGAAGCTCATTTTCGGCCTAAATCATAAAAATTGTCCATTTATTTATATGTAAATTCTGCCCTACGTTCCTTTTCAAGAAAATGCTCTAATATATCTAATATATATATATATTTAACTCAACGGGAGGAAATGTGGGAATTATGTTAAACTGAAACAATGAATGTGGTGTGAAATTGTGTGAAATATACGATGAAGGTTGCAGCAGTTTGTCTTTCGACTACACATGCAAAATCCGCGATGGGACTGAGTTGGAAATGGAGACACAGAGTGATACGCGTCATAATCTGAAGACCACGCCCACACCAACCGTCTCTTTGCATTGCGAGAAGCTGCCGCCTCCTTGTCATTTAAGATTTATAACAAAAAAAAAAAAAAATGTCTAAAAGCTGATATGTGACAATGTGTATAGCAAACAAGCTAAAAAAAAAACAAGAAATACGTTTTTATAAGCTGTCGACCCCAAAAAACGAGCGTTTTAGGACATAAAAGTGGATTAAAAAGAGATGACAGACCCTCCAATCATCACGCAGACGCTCGGAGTCCGGGCCAGCCCACTCCTCCATTCATCCCAGAGACGCTGAGCGTCCGTGGGCGGGACATAATCGCAGCATTATCCAATGACCGTCTTGTTTCTAAGCAGTGAAAAAAACTGTTTAAAGCAGCCCCATTGAAGTCAATGGACGCTGGGCTTCAACAGAGTAATGCACTGTACGCTACGGGAATGAATGAGAAGGAAATCCAGTCAGCCGACCTAAGTAGCTGATTCTGAACAAAATTGTTTTCGTTCGAGATGAACGTGTTTAACGCATTTTTAGTCAATAAAATGTTAACATAATAGTACATATATTTGACCATTCATTTTTTGACAATTATAGGGGAAGCTGAGCTTCCCTTGCAGTCTTAAAGAAATCGCGACTGTTCCCAAGCTAGACAGACCTTCTTCTCAAACCTCAAACCTCATAAACAGTAACAAACAACACTCACTACTTTTTTGCTGCTGTTGAGGGACTAACAAACATTCCATTACGCTCTTGGCTGCCTTTGTGCACAGATGCTGCCTCCGAAGTCATGGCGTTCGCCTGCTATTTGTAACCAAACGCTGCCAGCGTTTTGTTTTCTCTTACTAAAAAAATGCCTTTATAGACTTTTACTTGTCAAAAAAAGAAGTCAAGTCTGAAAACAGCCTTGGGTTGTTTTTTTAATCAGCTGAACAACTAAAACTCAAATGGATACCTGGACAAGTTTTTAATCTGGTTTCCGACCGCATCCCAGCACAGAGACAGCGCTCATATAAATATAAGTGATATATGCCTAAATTCTGATTCTGGCAAAATATCAGTGCTGGTACTGCTAGATCTCAGTGCTGCATTTGACACTGTCAATCATAACATACTTCTAGAGAGACTAGAAAACTGGATCAGGCTTTCTGGGACGGTCTTCAAATGGTTCAGGTCATTCTAAGATGGGAGAGGTTGTGATGTGAGTATAGGAGAGCATGAGTCTAAGTGGAGGTCAATGACATGCGGAGTCCTACAAGGCCCAATTATTGTGCCACTCTTGTTCAGCCTATATATGCTCCCACGGAGTCAAATAATGTGAAAGAACCAAATTAGCAAATCACAGCTATGCAGATGAGACCCAGATTTACCTGTAGTAAACTGAATTCATTGCATTTGGAAACAAAGATGAAGTTCTCAAGGTGAATGCATACCTTGACAATTGTGTTCAAAACAATTAAAAGTCAATTCAAGAATCTTGGTGTGATTCTTGAGTCTGACCTTAGTTTCATTAGTCATGTTAAAGCGGTAACTAAATCATCAAAAACGTAATTTACTGTATAATGCTCAATGTGTAACTACACGCCCGATGCTCATACAGATTTCGATTTCTGGGTCTCACTATATAAACTTCATCTCCGATACTGCTCTGAGAGTTTACTTCAAGAGCATATCATTGTTTTCTTTGAATATAGCTACTTTCAGGCTCTGAAAGCCACTCAAAAATACAATAGTATACTTGTAGCATACCCTGTATTGCGTTATTTTATAAGGGTCTTTCAATAGTCAAATGTATTGGCTTTATTTAAGAATAGCTATATTATACACTACCATATTATTTTCAACAAACATTAACACTTTTTAAGAGAAAAAATAATGTGGTTTTATTTTTTACTACATTTTGTTCAATTTCTTAATGCTAACTTCAGTTATTTGATCATTACCAGTGTTGGATGTAACTAGTTACAAAGTAATTAGTTACTGTAATTTATTTACTTTCACTGAAAAACGTAAAGTAAGGGATTAATCTTATGTAATTTAAATACAGTTACTTCTGATGTATTTTAACTAAATACTGTGTAATACATAAAACAGTGGAATTGACATCAAAATGTACCTTCTCATTCAGGTTACACTGTTCAGCACAAATGTCCAACACAACAGTACATGTCTGCCGGGCGATCTCCTCCAGGAAGGTCACACATAGTTTCAAAGTTTGCTGCTCCATTACTTCAGTCTTTAACACACACATACAGACAGAGGTTATTAATACAGCAGTACATGTTATTAGAAGTTTGGCACTGGTTTCAAGTTTTTGGGTGTGGCTAAATTGACTTATGGATTTCACTGGGTCATACCACAGGCCCATTACACTGACCTCTTCTGGACACAGTGGGTGGAGACATTGACTGAAATGTGAACAGACCAGGGGGAAAGACATGAGGTATCGTTGCATGGACACGTCCTCACAGCTCTGAGAGAACATCTTCTCAAATACACGTGCATGGAAACTGAAACACAATCAAAACATGAAATGTTACGTCTGCTAGAGATGTTTCATCTTGAGATGGTCCTCACTGCAGAACACGAGGTCAAGATCTAACTCCTCCCACTTTATATACCTGCCCGTAAATTGCAACTTGTGGTTGCCAACGTTTGCTCTTATTAATGTAAGTCTACATTGATAAGTCTAACCCTTCCATCCATTTGTAATATGATGTACAATGTTTCGTGCAAAGATCAGCTCACACATCTTCCTTGTTACACAATGCAGTGACTCACCAGAGAATAGAGAGATCAGCTGTTTCAAACAGGAGTTCATTGACATTGTCCATCATCCTGGTATGAAACTGGGCCATGTTCATGATCTTTGCAAGATCAGGGTAGTCCTTCAGTGCCAGATGAGCTTTGCCAGTACTCGTATAAGCCTAAAACATATTAATGCATTCAGTCACCTCCCAGAAATAATGTGCTGAATGTTTTTGAAGGGTACTTACAGTAATGTGTCATTTAAAACAACTTGCTTACAAATACACGTAGGGCTGTTTTTATTATTTATCTTGGCTAAATGATGTGTCCAAGGACATCTGTATTTAAGACTGCAAATGATACATGTATGCGCAAGCGGTATACCTGCAGTCTTAACCAATCCAATCTGAATGGTTTTAGGTCAAATACTCCACCTCCATCTACTGTTTAAAAAAGACCAGCAAAGAATACAAATGAAAACCAGTTAAATCAGTAAGTGAAATGTTTTCATGTTTAATATACTGAATGTAGGTTTATCTATGGGTCATCTATACTAGTGGTTCTTGAAGCCCACCCAGACAACATTTTTGACAGTCTGAGATAGCATTTACCATTGTTTCAATGAACAAGCCATGTTTACAAGATGCACTAGACGTAAAGCAAGAGAAAGATGGGGGACATGGAGAGAGATTTTAGAAAGGTAAATGCGGTTGTGATGGATTCTGCAGCTCTGGCGGAGGCTCATTGCACCAGAGAACCGAATGGGTGAATGTTTTTAGAGGTGCCACATTATGATGGCACAACGAGACGTTGCCTGTAAGAGTGAGTGGAGGAACTGTAATAAGGTGACATGTCTGATGCCATCCTGAAGGCTAATTTTAGTGACTTGAGTTTTAAACACCTAAACTAATCAAGTTATTGACAGTAATTCATACTTCAAAAATATATGGGGGTAGGTTTTCAGATAGTTTCTGGACCTCGAGATGAGTTAGTTCAGGTGTATCTGAGTAGGGTTGAAGCTAAACTCTATGGATCTCGAGGTCGATAGTGAAGGAACCCTGTTATAAAGTGTTTCTTTGCCTCTGATGAAGAATTACAGTTTGATTTTGTCATAAAGTTGAATAGTTTTTGCATCTAAATTTTACAAAACATCTGCGATTCCCCTCTAAACTCTACTGCCCCCCTAAAGGAAACACTGATGTTTATGAAAGAAACAGTCCTTACAGTTCTTGAGAGTCATTGCAGACAGAGTTGACACAAATGATGACAGAAGTACTGATTCTTCCTCTGGGCAGACATTCATACCCTGAAATGAGGACGAGATAAAAACATTCAAGCCTCCTGTATATGTACAGTATGGTGTTGCTGGAAAGCAGGAGATAGAATCTTATATGTGCTCGAGTACCTGAATGGTGTCGTTCAACACTAGAGCATCAAACTGTGACAGGTACTGAAGATGATAGCGCTGTATAACATAGCTGTGATGGACCAGCAGTGAACGCAGCTTCTCCATGAAGTAGAGGAGCTCGGCCAGATGTCTGGAGAAGAAATATATTCATTCTTTAGATGCTACTGACATTATGTAAATAATATGCACATTACAATATTGTAAATAACCCAGAGTAAGCATGATATTAAGAATGATCACTGATATTGTGCTAATCCTATGCATTTACTGCGAAACTGCAATAGTATTTATTTCAGTTAGGTTCCATCAATGCACATTATATTGAGGCCAATTGCTATGATGCAGTTTCTGTCAGGACCACTATCTACGTTGTGTTTAAAGCATTATTTCCTTTTAAATGAACTTGATGAATTGATGACATGCGCACTTTATTCTATAAGGTTTTGTTTAGTTTAATTATAAATCTTGGTCTCTCAAACTTGCAAAATGCCAGGCGGTGCAACTGTCCGTACAAATGAAAATATTCCAAAAAATATTATAAATTGTGTTTAGAATATTCATTATTCAAAAGAAGACACTATAGCATTACTTTACTGTATATTTTAAACCTTTCCTGTAAACACATTTCACAAATAACAGTCATTTTAAATATTCATAAAAGATGATCAATGACTGCCAAGGAGGGAAAAGAAATACAATTCAGGATGCATAACGCGATTCGAATAAAATGACCTGATAGACGCAGTAAGATATGTAGGAGCTGGGGATGGAGGTGGGTTTTGAGCTAGGTGCAATTGAACAACTGATGAGCTAAGATAGAAAGCCTATTTAGAAAGCACACCCAAGTAGTATACTGTGCATGTCAAGCTTTCAATTTAAGACACCTTAACTGCACATAATAACATAAGAGGATTCTCATGCAAAAAATAGCTGATGTAGGAGAATATTTCCGACAAGCCTGTTGGTGAGCAACAAGCATGTTACCAACTTCTGTCATTTTTAAGCAACAAGCATGTTGGCAAACATGGATGATCCTCAGCAAAAAGCATGTTACTAACGCAGAATGAGCCTAAGCAACCACCCTCTGTTAAAGGAAATTAGCTAAAGCCTGCTTGAAACATACTTTATATTGCATGCAGCCTAATGTTGGCAGTCAAGATCTGATTCGCCTTATCTACTCTCAGAATGCCCAGTAAAGCTGTTCTCATTTACAAACAGTACATTCTTTTCTGTTGTCAGACCACAAAGCAATAAATATAGCCGAAGCAGAAAGGATGAGCCATTGCGCCATTCTGGCTCTTAGAAAGCAATACATGGTGGGCACATGCATGAGAGCGCTCAAGTCACACAATGTACGCTGTAGACATGAGACACTTCCTGCTTGCAGCATTTGGTAAACTGTGTTTTATCGTCTTAAATATATATCCAGACTATGGCACATTATAGCAATATACTATAGCAATAATGCTTTACTATGTGGTAGATCGGCTAACTTGATAGAAAAACTTCAGTTGGACCAAAATGCAGCAGCTAGAAAAAAACATTCTTCCAAGAACCAAAAAGTACGATGACATCAGCCCAGTTCTGTCAACACTGCACTAAGCATCGTATAATCTTGTTAATTACATATGAGGCTCTTACTGAGCTGCCTGACACATTACAGTCCTTCACATTCACAGATTCAGATTCATGTTCTGCACCCCAAATACAGGATCGATAGGCTGCTCTAGTTAGATCAGCCAGAACCTGGAACACTTCCCTGAAGGCTGTGGCTGAAACCATTGCACAGGCCAGGGCCCCATCCACTAGGCGGCTGTACGCCTACAAATGGCGCCTCTTCTCGTCCTGGTGTCTCTCTCAAAGAGAAGACCCACGGAGATGCTCGATCGGGATCGTGTTGTCCTTCCTACAAGAGAGACTGGAGACTAACATCTCTCCGTCTACACTGAAAGTGTATGTAGCCGCAATTGCCTCTCATCACGACTCAGTGGATGGAAAGTCTCTAGGGCAGCACGACCTGGTCACCAGGTTCCTAAGGGGCGCGAGAAGGCGGAACCCGCCTCGTCTCCGCTCCGTACCCTCTTGGGACCTTAACGTGGTCCTAGGGGGCCTATCCGGGCCCCCCTTCGAGCCCCTCGAAGCTTCCGATCTTCCTCACCTAACGAGTAAGACGGCTCTTCTGGTGGCGCTCGCCTCCTTCAAGAGGGTAGGGGACCTCCAAGCATTTTCCGTGTCCCCGGATTGCCTAGAATTCGGCCCTGGTAACTCTCACATTATCCTGAGACCCAGGCCCGGATACGTGCCCAAAGTTCCCACTACTCCCTTTCGGGACCAAGTGGTGAACTTGCAGGCACTCCCCATCGGGGAGGAAGACCCAACCCGGTCTGTGTTGTGTCCAGTACGCGCACTGCGCCTCTACTTAGACCGCACACAGAGCTTCCGTAGCTCTGATCAGCTCTTTGTCTGTTTTGGAGGACAGCAGAAGGGGAAGGCTGTCTCCAAGCAGAGATTAGCGCACTGGATCGTGGATGCCGTTATGACGGCATACCGGTCGCAGAATCTCCCATGTCCATTGGCGGTCACGGCTCACTCCACACGGGGTATAGCCACCTCATGGGCACTGGCCAGAGGCGCGTCTCTAGCAGACATTTGTAGAGCTGCGGGTTGGGCTACGCCCACCACCTTCACAAGGTTTTACAACCTTCGCGTAGACCAGTTGTCAGCCCACGTCCTGCGTGGCGACATGTAGGACTGGCATTCGGGGGGGGCGTATGCCTGCGAAAGCATCTTCCCACCCTCCAAGAGGTTGGGTCAGTGTGCTATCTACCTTTCTTCTTACCCAAACACATGGCTAAGAAACTGGTACCTCACCAACCTTCCTTCTTACCCAGACACTGGTTAAGAACAGGCATTCCATCCATCACTAAGCAAGCACCCCCTGGGGTTGGCTGGGCAGAGCAGCCTTCCCCCTTAGGCCGGGACACCATATGACCTATCAGATAGCTCTAACCGGACCTAGTGCTATCGGACGCAGTAACCCCCCCCCCGTGGGCTGTTCCGTCTCATATACCCTCATGGCAACGGTTCCCACACATGGTAACCCATGAGCTTCCCCAGGTGGACCTCCACCTCGCGGTTAACTATCCAGTCCGCACGTTCCATGCGTTCTCCTCCAAGGACGAGACCATACCTATATCCACCATTTCCTCCCCACGGGTAGGAGGTGGCCTCTGCAGCGCGTCTCTGATTAAGAGTTGCGCTCACCCGGTGTAAACCCGAGCGGACGGCCTCTCGCCTGTAGAGAGCTAAGGCCCCGTCCGTAAAAGGTACCGGTCAGGGATGTACCCATCTTTTCCCAGGAAAGCTCTGGAACCCCCCGACCACCACACTGGAAGGTTACAGTTTCACGAAGCTTCGAGCTGACACGCCCAGCCTTGTTACCGTCGCTTCGCTGATGTTGTGACGCGATACAGCGTTGTGGCGTTTTCCATAGGTAACCCCATCTGTCGTTCTCGACACAACGTCGAGAGACCGACAGAAAGGGAACGTCTTGGTTACGTATGTAACCTCAGTGTTGTGTCCCTTATGCCACAAACACGTATCGTATTCTGTTGCAGTTGTGAGAGGATCTCATTCAGAATAGAGGTAATGGAGGGGTTCTGGAAAGGGGAAGAAGGGAGAATTTCAAAAAACAGACATTAGTTAGATGTTTGGAAAAGAATAGAGAATTGAGGGCGACACAGGCGGCACCCCGGAAGCGGAGGTCGAGGGGGAAACCTCCCCCCGTCAGCAACCTTCGCGAGAAGGGACACTGACGGGAAGACCCCAGGGAGAACAACATCGGGCCCGACCTTCACAGCCACGGCTTTGGTGACGAGGCAGGAGCCGTGGCCCTTTTCAAGGCCTGGCGCCCACTTACTCGCAGAGTTTTTCCGTTCTCCCCGGGTGTACTTGCAGCCGATCGCACACTCCACTGGACTGTGCCCGGCAACCCGACCTCACGCCCTGGCGAGGCGTTGGATTGTACACACACGACAGCTGCCACCACTCTCAAACCGACAGTGCGTGCAGCGGTCCCGCCAGGCTGGTAAAAAGGCGGAGCCAACCCTCCCTCCGGGGACCCCCCGCGACAGAAAGGTAGCTCCGCCAGCCGACAAACCACCCACCGTGGGAATGATGAAGCAGACCATCCCCTTGGTCACCCTATCACAGTCCCTGGGAGCTCGAAAGCTGCCCACACTGTCTCGCTGGCTAATGAGGGCGGTCCGTCTTGGTTACTCGATCCAGTTCGCCAGAGACTCTCCCAAGTTTCGGGGCATCATCTCTCCCTCTGTCAGAGGCAGGGACGCCTCGGTACTTCGGGTAGAGGTCACCACCCTTCTGGCAAAACAGGCATCGAGTTCGTCCCTCAGAACCAAGATGTTCAGTGGGTCACGACCCGCACTTCATCGTTCCCAAGAAAGACGGTGGGTTGCGCCCCATAGTTCTGCGTACCCTGAACAAAGCACCTTCACAAAGCTGCCGTTCAGGGTGCTCACGCAGAGGCGCATCCTGACATCTATCAGGTGTCAGGATTGGTTCGTGGCAATTGATCTGAAGGACGCTTACTTTCATGTCTCGATCCCCCTCGACACTGGCCGTTCCTACGGTTCGCGTTCGAGGGGTGGGCATATCAGTACAGAGTCCTCCCTTTCGGTCTGTCCCTGTCTCCACGGGTCTTCACGAAGATCGTGGAAGCCGCCCTTTCTCCCCTTCGGGAAAAAGGTGTGTGGGTACTAAACTATCTCGACGACTGGCTTATCTTGGCACATTCGCGAGATCTGTTGTGTACACTGAGGGACGTGGTGCTCCGGCATCTAGATCGATTGGGATTTCAGGTCAACCGAGAAAAGAGCAAACTCTCCCCAGTGCAGAGCATCCTCCTTCTCGGTATGGAACTAAACTCTGTCACCATGACGGCGCAGCTGTCCGCAGCACGCGCCCAGTCAGTGTTGAACTGCCTGGAACACTTCAGGCAGTCGGCGGTCCCCCTGAAACAATTTCAGAGGCTCCTGGGAACATGGCGTCCTCCGCAGGGGTAATACCCCTCGGATTGATGCACATGAGACCGCTCCAACACTGGCTACAGAGTCGAGTTCCGAGGACAGCGTGGCACACCGGCAGCTGCCGACGCACCCTAACCCCTTGGTCTTCCATGACCTTCCTCCGAGCGGGGGTTCCCCTCGGGCAGGTTACAAGGCACGTCGTGGTGACGACGGACGCCTCGCTGCAGGGGTGGGGCGCAGTGTGCAACGGGCACGCAGTAGCGGGGCACTGGACGGGACCCCGTCTGCGCTGGCATATCAATTGCATAGAGTTGTGGGCTGTGCTGCTTGCGCTGAGAAGGCTACGGCCTCTAGTGCGGGGCCAGCACGTGCTGGTCCGCCTGGACAGCACGACAGCCATAGCGTACATCAAACGACAGGGTGGCTCACGCCAGCTAACACAACTTGCCCGACGCCTCCTCCTGTGGAGTTAGCTGGTGATCCGCTCCCAGCGGGCCACACACATCCCAGGCAAACTGAACCAGACAGCCGACGCGCTCTCTCGTCAGTATACGCCTTGCTGAGAGTGGCGACTCCACCCCCGGTCCAGCTCATTTGGGTGCTGTTCGGACAGGCACAGATAGACCTCTTTGCCTCCTGCGACACCACCCATTGTCCGCTTTGGCACTCCCTGACCGAGGCCCCCCTCGGCACGGATGCCCTGGCGCACAGCTGAGCACGGGATGGGTGGAAGCACACCTTCCCCCCCCAGGAGCCTCCTTGAACAGACACTGTGCAAGGTCAGGGAAGAGGAGCACCAAGTGTTATTGGTTACACCGCACTGGTCTAACCACACACTTGGCTTCAGAGTTGATGTTCTGGACAGCGACTCCCCCTGAACCATTCCCCTGACAGAGGACCTGCTCTCTCAGGGGAAGGACACGTTCTGGCATCCCAGATCAGACCTCTGGAACACCCATGTCTGGTCTCTAGACGGGACGAGAAGATCCTGAGATGGCTACTCCCCCTCTACGGCAGAGACCATCACCCAGGCTAGGGCCCCATCTACTAGGCGGTTACACGCCTCTACACGGCGCCTCTTCTCGTCCTGAAGTCTCTCTCAACGAGAAAGACCCACTGAGGTGCTCGATCAGGATTGTGTTGTCCTTCTTACGAGACTGGAGACTAACATCTCCCCTCCACACTGAAAGTGTATGTAGTCGCTATCGCCACTCATCACGACTGAGTTGATGGAAAGTTTCTAGGGCAACACAACCTGGTCACCAGGTTCCTAAGGGGCGCGAGAGGGCGGAATCCGCCTCATCTCCGCTCCATACCCTCTTGGGACCCTAACGTGGGTCCAAGAGCCCTCGTAGGTTCCGATCTTCCTCACCTGAGTAAGACGGCCCCCCTGTTGGCGCACGCTCCCTTCAAGAGGGTAGGGGACCTCCAATCATTCTCTGTGTCCCTGGATTGCCTTGAATTCGGCCCTGGTAACTCTCATGTTATCCTGAGACCCAGGCCCGGATACGTGCCCAAAGTTCCCACTACTCCCTTTCGGGACCAAGTGGTGAACTTGCAGGCGCTCCCCATCGGGGAGGAAGACCCAACCCCATCCGTGTTGTGTCCTGGACCGCACGCAGGGCTGCAGTAGCTCTGACCAGCTCCTTGTCTGTATTGGAGGACAGCAGAAGGGGAGGACTGTCTCCAAGCAGAGGCAGGCGCACTGGGTCGTGGATGCCGTTACGATGGCATTCCGATCTCAGAATCTCCCATGCCCACTGAGGGCTTACTCCACACGGGGTATAGACATCTGTAGAGCTTCGGGTTGGGCTACGCCCAAACACCTTCGCAAGGGTTAACAACCTTCGCGTAAACCCGGTGTCAGCCCACGTCCTGCGTGGCGACATGTAAGACTGGCATCCGGGGGGGGGGGGCGTATGCCTGCGAAAGCACCTTCCCACCCTCCAAGAGGTTGGGTCAGTGTGCTATCTACCTTTCTTCTTACCCAAACACATGGCTAAGAAACTGGTACCTCACCAACCTTCCTTCTTACCCAGACACTGGTTAAGAACAGGCATTCCATCCATCACTAAGCAAGCACCCCCTGGGGGTTGGCTGGGCAGAGCAGCCTTCCCCCTTAGGCCGGGATACCATATGAACTATCACAGATAGCTCTAACCGGACCTAGTGCTATCGGACGCAGAAACACCCCCCCCCCCCCGTGGGCTGTTCCGTCTGATATACCCTCATGGCAACGGTTCCCACACATGGTAACCCATGAGCTTCCCCAGGTGGACCTCGCGGTTAACTACCCAGTCCGCACGTTCCATGCGTTCTCCTCCAAGGACGAGACCATACCTATATCCACCATATTCCTCCCCACGGGTAGGAGGTGGCCTCTGCAGCGCATCCCTAATTAAGGAAGTTGCGCTTACCCGGTGTAAACCCGAACCGGGCGGCCTCTCGCCAGTAGAGAGCTAAGGCCTCCGTATGTGAAAGGTTACCGGTCAGGGCTGTACCCATCTTTCTCCAAGAAAGCTCTGGAACCCCCCGACCACCACACTGGAAGGTTACAGTTTCGCGAAAGCATCGAGCTGACACGCCCAGGCCTGTTACCGTCGTTTCGCTAGAGATTGTGACGCGATACAGCGTTGTGGCATTTTCCATAGACAACCCCATCTGTCGTTCTCGACACAACGTCGAGAGACCGACAGAAAGGGAACGTCTTGGTTACGTATGTAACCTCAGTTGCCTGATGGAGGGAACGAGACGTTGTGTCCCTTATGCCACAAACACGTATCGTATTCTGCTGCAGTCGTGAGAGGCTCTCAGGCTCTTCAGAACAAGAGGTAAATGAATGCTGCACGCCGGCTTCCTTTTATACCGGACATCCAGGGGCGGAGATGCGTAAATGTAAATGTAAATGAAGTCACCAGGCTTCTCTCCAGCCACTCCACCACCTGTCCCCTTGACCCAATCCCTTCCGATCTCCTTCAGGCCATATCCAGCACACTCACACCTGCACTCACACACATCATCAACACCTCCCTGCTCACCGGCACTTTTCCATCCACATTCAAACAGGCCCAGGTCACGCCCCTACTGAAGAAACCCACATTGGACCCCTCTACTCCCGACAGTTACAGACCTGTCTCTCTTCTCCCATTTATTGCAAAAACACTTGAAAGGGCAGCTTTCAACCAGGTGGCTTCCTACCTATTCCGGATGACAAGCAGTCTGGCTTCAAAACAAACCACTCCACTGAGACTGCACTGCTATCGGTCACAGAAGCACTGCGGCTAGCCAAGGCAGAATCTAAATCCTCGGTCCTGATTCTGCTAGACCTATCTGCAGCGTTTGACACAGTCAATCACCAGATACTGCTAGCAACCCTGTTATCTCTAGGAATCTCAGGCTCTCCCCTCCGCTGGTTCAAATCCTACTTCTCCGACAGATCCATCAGGGTGTCATGGAGGGGCTCGCTGTCCACTGCTCACCACATGATCACTGGGGTCCCTCAGGGATCGGTGCTTGGACCGCTGCTTTATTCCATCTACACGACATCCTTGGAACCCATCATACAGGCACATGGCTTCTCGTATCACTGTTATGCTGACGACACCCAGATCTACATCTCGTTTCACCCAGACGATACCACTGTAGCAGCTCGCATTACAGCCTGCCTGGAGGACATATCAGCTTGGATAAAAGGGCATCACCTCCAGCTGAACCCTGCCAAGACAGAACAACTCGTGTTTCCTGCACACCCTACGGTCCAACACGATCTCAACATCCATCTTGGCAATACCACAATCACTCATTCCAAAACAGCCAGGAACCTCTGAGTCATATTTGCTGAACAGCTGTCCTTCAATGATCACATCAAGGACAACACGGTCATGCCAATATGCCTTATTCAACATTAGAAAGGTCAGACCCTATCTCACTGAGCATGCGGCACAACTCCTTGTCCAGGCCCTGGTAATCTCAAGGTTGGACTACTGCAATGCTCTCCTTGCTGGTCTTCCTGCAAAGGCTATCAAACCGCTCCAGCTGGTTCAGAACGCAGCAGCACGCCTCGTCTTCCAACAGCCCAAAAGGGCTCACGTGACTCCCCTTTTCATCTCTCTTCACTGGCTACCGGTTGAAGCCCGTATCAGATTCAAGTCACTAATGCTTGCCTACAGGACTATCACTGGATCTGCACCGGCTTACTTTCACACCCTCCTGCACTCCAACACCCCATCAAGATCCCTGCGTTCAGCAAACCAGCGGCGTCTTGTATTGCCTTCCCATAAGGGCATTAAATGGCTTTCCCGCTCATTCTCATTCACAACTCCTTCCTGGTGGAACATTCTTCCTAACTCTGTACGGTCAACCACATCTCTCACAACATTTAAAAAACTACTTAAAACCCTCTTCTGTAAATACTTGACAGAAGGAAAAGAAAAAAAAAACACTAACCCTTTCTCTGGTAGTGGTCTAGCTTTTGTTGAAACCAGTAACTTTGTATTGGCACTTAATGTATTTTGGCTCCTGTATGACATATCGCTTATTGCTCCTAAACTCTTTGTAAGTCGCTTTGGATAAAAGCGTCTGCTAAATGTAAATGTAAATGTATTTTAATTGTCTTATTTAGTTTTCCCAAATTATGCAATGAATTACTAACAAAACAATTCTCCAGTACAGATTTACAAATTCAGTATTTGTCCACTATGTTTCATTCACACTTAAAGAATTATTGATATGTTTTCGTATGCTTAGCTTTTTTGAGAAAACTGTATGTATCATGCTTAATTTTGATAGTAAATCACTCATTTGGGATTTTTAACAGCAAAACTGGCACTGCTTTTAAGGTTTATTTTATGTTGTTTTTCTTGTTTTTGATTTTCTTTTACAGCTGATTTGATGCGATGCAAATTGTAAAAGTGCTTTAAAAATTAAATTGACTTGAATTAATGCGCTCCTCTGTTAAAGTAATAACAATGATCCAGACCGTCTGATAAACATGATTGCTAATCCATCATCTTGGATCCCCCCACTTTGTTGTATTCTTAATACACGTTCAGGAAATGTATGCAGTAATTCTGTAACATAACTTTGGGTCCAATAAAAGTCCAAAATTAGCTTGTCCTCTTTTTTATTATGATTAAGACATGTAATGCTTAAAGTTACAAAATTGAAATCAAATCACTTGTTAATGTACCGTATTGAGTTGCCCTGAACTTAAGAAAAAAATCTAAATCAAAAGCAAATCAAATCATTCTGAATTTGAAAGAAATGTCTTTGAATCTAAATGAATATATTTTATTTAGTGTCTACTAAAGATTCATGCCTCTAGTTTTCACATATTATAAAGACTACAACAGGGTTCCTCAGATCTTACCCTGGAGCCCTGAAATGTTTAGCTCCAACCCTGTTCAAAAACATCTGAGCAATCAATCAATCAATCAATCAAAGTCTTGAGTGAGTTTGAACAGGGTCTGAGCTAAACTCTTTAGGGCACTGGCCCTCCAGGACCGGATTTGAGGAACCCTGGACTGATACATTAATTTTCTCCATAAGTGATAACTTACGAGTCTGCATAATCCTCAGGCGTCTTGGTCTTGGTGATATTGTCAGCATGACGCACAAGCCAGAGTACTTCATCACGGGAGAACGATAGAGCCATGAACACAAATAAGGCCTTCAAAAGACACAACACCATTTTATTCATCACAATTGTACATTTTCATTTGTATTCATCTTTAAATATTTTCTACTATTTTCTAAGTTTCTTGACACTCCTAAATGGCATAGAAAAAAATCAGAAGTTGAATAGAATGCTAGAAACCTTGGGACCAAGCAGTGCTGGTTCATCCTCCAAAACCTTTGTAAGTTCTTTCAAGGCATTTCTCAGGAAGTTTCTTTTCTCTCTTCGAAATGTCCCACTGAAACAAGACAATGAGAGGGTGTGCTTTAAGATTCAGCAGGGAGAGCATTGTAGGTCTTGAGAGCTAAACTGCTTTGAAACAGTCAAGGTACTTACCAGTTAGCAATAGCAAACTCTTTGCATTCTTTGATGTCTGCCACCCGCTTGTTGTATCTGAGAGTATGAAAGTTGAACTGTTTACAATAGTTGAGATGTTGTAATGCATCAGTATATTGTGTACACGGGTTAGGGCACTGGTAAGGACCCCAGCTCACTTCACATTGGGACACCGTTCACTTATTTTCCTGTGACGTGACTGCTCGAGCGCGTTGTGATACTTCACTGCTGGTATTAATCAAGAACCGGCAAAGCCCACATCTCTCTGACTTGATTTTTTATATAGTGGTTGAAGTACATATGAGAAACACTTTCGTTATTCTGTTACATATCAGTGCACACATTTGGTTGATTATTAAATTTAACTGTCAAGTAGATTTGTTTATACATAAAAGTTCTGTCGCATTTCATGAAGTTCATCGAGTTGGCTTGTGCGATTTGGGTTTAACGTTTTCAAAACTTGTCACGTGATTTCCGGTAAGGGAACATGGGAGCGTCGATGCTCCCTGGTTTTTGCGATGCCTTGTGGGAATTTTTAGGAAACAAACATTTCAGTGCATTGGAAGCATTTTTGTGAATAAGCCAACCCTTAAAATGCCCTGACTACTGAATAAGGGAGCGGATTGAGACACATCGGTGTATAACAGTCTTCAGTGAGTAGAACGGTCACTTGGTGTCATCTCAGAACAATGGTTAGTAGGACTAGAAACCGAAATGACAACTTAAAAATAGAGATATATGAAAACAGTTCTACACAACACAAACATTATAATGTGTATATATATATATATAAGTGCGTGATGTGATGTGCACGTGTCACCCTTTGAAAGTATCAAAGAAGTCCTCCGAGAGCTTGTGTATGTTCAGAACCTCGTCTCTGATCACTGTGATGTACAGGCCATTACGCAGAGCCATCTTCCATAAACTCTGAGAGTCAGGGTTTGCATTTAAACTACTGTGACATAGCAGGAATCCCACTGACGATCGTAAGACAAAAGAAAAACATGATGCGGATGCAGAAATTTCAGCTTTATAAACGACAAAAGCAAATATGGAAAATGACTAGGGCTGTCAAACAAATAATCGAAACTAATCACATCCAGAATTTAACTTTCTTTTTACATTATATATGTCTGTGTACTGTACATTCTCATACATGTATTTCTGTCAGGACCACTGAAGAGGCCATATGACTGACAGGTAAAGTAACCAATCCCATTTCATTTTGTGCCACATCATGTTTAGAGGTGTGGAAATGTCTCCGCAGAATCAGACCGGTGGACATTTACGAGCGTGTCAAAAGTTAACAGCAACAAAAATGATTAAAAGTGTATGCCGTTTACCTCGCCTACTTTTAAGTATTAAGCGTTTCGTCGATTGTGATGAATTCTCATTGCAACCGTTATAAACACTTCTTAAATCAGACGGCTTCTTATTGTTTCCAGGCGGACTGTGTAAGAACGCGACACGCACGTCTCCCGGAAATCCTGTCAAATTCAGCCGATCAGAAAAAAGTTGTGAACGTGCTGAAGTGTTTCCATTAAAAAAGTGTGCATTTTTTATCAGTTGTTTAGCCAACAAGATGTAAGGCTGAGGCTACGTGTCCACTGCAACAATAGCACTAGCGTAGCATGAGCAAATTGATAATGAGAAGAATGGTTTAAACTAACAGTTTCGGTTAGGGGAAGCATACACCCTACAACAAAGAGCACCGGAGTTGTTAACAAGCAGAATAAACTAGTAGTAAAGTCCGTTTAGGGAAGTCCTGTCACTCGGCGGCCATCTTTGCAACATGCCTCTGGGCAGTTAGGACAGTTATTACGTAATTCAATCACGAGTGAATGGGGAATACTGACATTTCTTCAATCACCGGCTAAAATCCCAATTAAATGACGTATTTAAAAACAACCTTTCCAAATAAGGTTAATTGTCCCAAAAGGTTTTGTTTCCTATGATAAAATGGCACTTAAAAAACAAAAACGCATGTGCACAGCTTCGCTAGGGTGGCCATATTGAGGGTTGAGTACACACATCTGTATAACTCACCTCATTCATGAACTCGGCAGAGAACTTCCCTCTGTATAACACCTCGTATATTGAAAATATATGGCGTAGGAAAATTATGTTATTTAATTTAGGTGGGAACAACACGCGATGTATAGCTAAATACATAAAACGGACCGTTCACGCTTGGAAATGCCGTTATAATATCCGGTGAGCTTAGTACGGTCAGCTCACTGCCGCTTGCTTAACTGAACAGACGTCTAGAGAAAAGCACCCGTGCTGGCAAGCGAGATCAAACACTCGCGCACAGTAGTAGTGATAGTGGAGGTAAAGCTAAAGATTATCCAACAACTATCCATATGATTTCCAATAGAGCGTTGAACATCCGAACTAGTGAGCGAAGTAGTTCATAAACGAGGGCTTAAAACCCATAATGCTTACATATACACCTGGATGAGCGGCAATGGCATGTTGCATATACATCCAAATGACTTGGGAGCTGCATAGAACAATGAATCATGGGTAGCGATAACAAGTATTGAGTGCGGCACGAAAAGGAGCCGAGAAAGGCAACAGTCTAGAATGTGTTGTAGGATGATTGGTTAACGTTGATTAGCTGCACCTGAAGTGATCGGCTGATGCAAGTTAGACTCATGTGACCTGACACTACGCTTGATATACAGCCGCGGAAAAAAATGAAGAGACCATCTCAGGTACCGCATTTCTGCTTTTAAAATGTACTATTTATAGGTATGCGTTTGGGTAAAATGATAATTTTTCTTTAATTCTGTGAACTACTAACACGATTTCACACAAATTTTAAAATAAAAATTCTCAGATTTCTGTGCAGAAAATGAAAACTGAAACAGGTCAAATAACAGAAAAGATGCTGTGTATTTTTTCAGACCTCAAATACTGCAAAGGAAAGATTCACTTTTCAGCAACACAACAGTACAATATTTCTAAATGGATGTTGGATGACTTTGTCACTCCTGCGGTTTGATTTTATTGAAATTCAACAAACGCTGGACTAGACCACAATACATCTAGAGATGCTCATTTGAAATGAAAAGTCTCTTAATATTTTCTGCGGCTGTATATATACAGTACACGTCTATATATTTAGGAAATATTTACATGTATTTATTATATTTACCAATCATTTAAATTTATATATTTTTTTCTTCTTAACTATATACGTGAATGTTTATATACACATGTATGTGAATATGTTTATAAATACAAGATTATTACGCACAGTACACAGACATATATTATGTAAACACAAACAAAAAGTTATTGAAGCTTGCCAAAGCGTTGTCCACGTCAGAAACAAATGCTATTTGGTCGATGCATTTGTTTATTCTAAGCAGACAAGACTTTTCTGCGGTGGAAAGACAAAACACAGTATACGTCCAGGGTCTATCACAGATACTCACTGAGGATCCAGCGTTCCATCACCTCCATGGATAAATACTCACACGCCATCTATAAACAATGAAAGCCAATTTTGTTGCCCGAGAGCCAGTGATACTGAATTACATTTCACAGACGACAAAATATGTTCGGTATCATTTCAAACAACATTCAAGTCATGTTGTTTCACCTTGTCTTTATCACACAAATGATCATAGAGTGATTGCAGGTTTCAACACATTGCTGTCTTAATGGGAGTTCTTAAAAAGTCTTACATTTACGAAACTTCACAAATAGTGTCACGAAGGTCTTAGCAATAAAGTAAAAGAATCTGAGATGAGCCATTTATTTCGAGATTCCCTCCGTTAAGAAGCGAGGCGGTACATACGGTTTCACAGCATACAGGGTTGAGCATGGCTGCAGGAGAAGCCAGCAGTGACAAAAGCTGAGCACTACGGCACTGTTCAGCTGACAGATTCCTCCGCGGATACACCAGATGCAGTGATAGAAGAGCCTCTGTCACGGACTGACCAGCAAACAGAAATAATTATGGGTTAAGTGTGCTCCAGGTCTCTTGTGTATGTGGATGCAACAAATGAAGAAGATAAGGAATAATCATTTTATTACCAATGTTAACAAATAGCCGACAAATTAACAAATTGACGTCAATCACATTCTGGGACACACCCAGATAATGCCCACATTCACAAACACATGTGTAACACAGTCTCACCTTGGTGTGGGGACCAAACTCCTCTGAAAGTTTTCTCCAGGGATGATCGTACTCTAAGAACATCTGTCCAAGTCGAGGGTATGCAGGGTCACTGCACAGTTACACACACACCCAACTTTAACCTTCTTAAATGAAACGTACTGTATTTCACCACATTTTCCATTTTTCTGACAAAACGTGGCCACATTACCTGTTTCCATTGGACATCTCGTATGCACAGTTGTACATTCCCACAAGGGCTTTTTTGTCATCAATGCGGGACAACATGAATATGACCGATGCGTAGGTGACGATAAGATCCAGGTAGTTCTTGGTGAGGTCAAAATTAACAGTCTGAAATGATCGGTGAAAAATGATTTAAGTGTGTAAAATGTCTCTGCTCTTTTTTTTTCCTATCTTGTTTTTAATCGTTTTACTTACAATGTTGAAAAAGCACTGGCAGGCATCTATTGTGTTGAGCAATTCGTAAACGTGATCCTAGGCAGAAACAGAAACACACAGAGAATAAATATGAAGTACACATTAGCTTGTTTGGTCAGATGTTCAGCATGCCAAATGATGGCCAACTCTAGTCTGCTAATTATGGCTTGCACCACTTCAATAGAGACTGATCTGACCTGAACCTCCGCCTCATCGCCACACACCACACAACAATGATGGATAGATAATGATACAGTACCTGTCAAAAGTTTAGAAACGCTTGACAAAAATGTTTCTAATAATCTTAAAAGCTTTTAATCCCAAGGTGTATGCTTAAATGTTTGAAATTACTTTTGTAGATAAAAAAAAAATTGTGCCAACTGGGGCTGTCAAGCAATAAAAATTAATTACATCATGTGCCGATTAATTCATCTAATTAATGTTAATAACACATTGTGGTGGGGAAGGCGGGACGAGAGCTGTGAGGCGGGGCCGGTGGTGTGAGTGATAGTTGGAATCAGCTGTGCGCACAATGGTCCTGCATATCTCGCGGAGGAGATTGGGAGCATAAGAGGACGAGCGACAGGACTACTGACGGGAGAGGACCGGGCCCGGACATATGTTTAGTGATTTATTGTGTGGACATCTGTGAGGAGCTGCTGCCATTTTACTTTCATTTGTTTGTTTATTTTGATTAAAGCCTGTTTAACGTTTGCCGGTTCCAGCCTCTTTCCTTCCTTTTATTGAACATCATTACATTGGTGCCGAAACCCGGGAGGAAGGAGAGACATGCTGTCGGAGAGCCCTCGCTGCTGAGGGGCATCGCGGTGCTGAGGAGTTCGGGCAGCGCAGACGAGGGACGTCCGCCAGCGGACGTCTGGAACGAGGCGGTGGTGCTGGAACGAGATGAATCGGCTGGGACGGAGAGCTCGCTGGTGTGCTCCTGGGCTGAGGTGGGGTGGCGGCCCTCCAAGAGGGAGCGGAGGAGTCGTCGCCGTTGGCCGTAAACCGGAATCCTGCTGCCAACAGCCATGAAGGTAAGGAGCAGGAAACAGGGGACTGGCTCAGGGCGCCTCTCTGGCAGACATATGTAGTGCTGCGGGTTGGGCTATGCCCAGTACCTTTGCGAGGTTTTACAACCTCTTCGTGGAACCAGTGTCAGCCTGTGTCTTACATGCCAAGCCGGCGACTGGCCTGGGCGTACACCTGCGAAAGCGCCTTCTCCCCCTCTCCAGGTGAGTCTAGCGCACTATTAGCCTACCTAAAGTCCAGTACGGGTAGAGTCACCCCTGTTCAGCTGGACCCCTATACTCAGACTAATGCCTCATACGGAGTTACCACCCTACAGGGTCGTCCCGTATGTTGAATTCCTCACTCTTGGTTCCCCTATCGGCGAACCTGTGACCTCCCCTCCAGTGGGTTAACCCATCTCGATTCTGTCCCCCCTACTCGGGCTGGCGCATTTTATCGCATGTTGTTCTCCCCTCCAGCAAGACCATGTTGTTCTCCCCTCCGGCAAGACCATGTTGGTGTCTTCACATGTAAACCTACCCTTGTGGTAGGATGTGATCTCCATAGCACACTCTTCAACGAGGAGAGCAGTGTTTCCCCTGTGTTCCTTATGGCCCCAGGCGGCGTCTCGCTAATAGAGACGGATGCCACCGTCCGTGAAGACCGTCGTACTAGCCTCTCTGATCCCACTGGAAGGTTACGTCTCGCAGTAGCGCTCACTTGTGACTCGCCAGTCTAGTCAGTGTCACTCTGCTTGAGGTTGTGATACGGCTCAGGTCGTGATACGTGATACGGCTCAGTGGCGTGTAGGATAAGTCCCCAGTCTGTCTCTCAACACAACGTTGAGAAACCGACTGAAGGGGAATGTCTCGGTTATGACTGTAACTTCCGTTCCCTGATGGAGGGAATGAGACACCGCTTTGCCGACCCGCTGCAGCGACCGGGAACGTTTCTCAGGTCTGAGGGACCTGTTTCCATTTTTTATCAAAAGAAAAATTATACAATTAATATTTTTTTCAAATTCAAACTAATTGGCCTGAACATATATCAGGACAAATTTTCAATGACCGCACACTGAACACCCCCCTACACATTTATATTACACAAGATGTCAGCCAACTGGCTGAGTAACAAAAATATGAGTGGTGGTGGTTAAGGAGATTCCCCCTTCCACGTAAAGTGCTTCGAGTGCCCAGAAAAGGGCTATATAAATGTCACAAATTAAATTAATTAATAATGAGGGCAACAGGTAAAGGGCGTGGACTGATAATGGGATAATGAATAGGAAACAAGGGGGCGGGTCTAAGACGGAGGACAGGAGCGCACTTGGCTACCAAAAACAAAACACAAGAAATGGGACTGTCATGATCCCATCGGTCAGAACAATTGAAGCTAAGAGGTTTTTTTTTGTGAGAGAGAGAGAGATTTCAACAAAAAAAAAGGATGCAGTGCTGATTGAATTAGATCACACAGTAATGTTGCAGCACACAAGAGTGAGTCACTGGCATTGTGTTTTAGTAATTGTAGTATGTTTTCTCACCCTGAACTCCATGACATCTATGAAAGACTCATAGTAACTCTGAAGGCCCTCCAATACGGCTGACTTCTGTTTCTGAATGCTGCTTATATGTTGCTAAAGAAACATTTGGCAAAGGAATGAGACATTTGATTCAGCATTTAAACATCTAAGCTTCACTTTATGACAGCTACTGGAAGTCTGCAATGAACAATTAATCATTTTTTGTCTATGAATACTCACATTGGCTCCTCTGATGTCTATATTGGGGAACTTTCTGTTGATGTATTTGACTGCTGACTCCATGGTCTTGTCAGTAAGTTGGGAGGGTCTTCGCTTTGGTTCCGTACAAATCTGTAACAAATTAAGAGATATTGACTCAACAATCTTACACACTGTCCAGCAAACATGAGATGTCTGCCAGATGAAGTCCAGATTGTGAGTAAAAATTCAATTGAAATGTTGTCAATGTAACTGAGTGTGCGCAGTAGCATCATCCATCATTTATAGCCTCATCATTGCTTGCAATACATGTGCTATTCTTGAATGAAAAGTGTTAGACCGCATTTACACTGCACTTGCCACCACAGCCGATCTATGGAGGACCAGAAGAGTCACGGGAAAAGTAAAGCATTTCATTGTTTAATAACTAGATAATAAAAATATAAAACAATAAAATAAAAATAGTCATTAATACATTTGTTTACTCATTCATTAATTAATTTAAAAATAAATAGACTACATTACAAAGTAATTAAGGCCTGAGCACCGAGGTGCGGAAGCCCTATTGCTTTCCTAAGGATTATTAATTATTTTTTCAAGGTTTCATTGCAGTTTAGGGACCTTAACATGCTTGAAAACTCTTGAAAATTGGCACAAATGTCAGAATCGTCTGACATTAGGACCGGGCAAAAGCTGGCACATGGGTGTGGCATGGGGGCTCTGCAAAAAAATCTTTGTGCATAGATCCAGCACACTTAGACCCAAACAACTTTCGCGCAGACACCCATTGGCTCCACCCAACAGGAAGTTGGCCATTTTGGATTTTGCGAAAAGTGCATGTCATAAACTTTTAAATACTCCTCCTAGTGAATTTATGTGATTGTCACCAAACTTGGTAAACATGATGCCAAGATATTGGAGATGCTAAAATGGTGTTGCCATGGCGAGGCCATACATTAATGACGAATTTGGTGATACAGGAAGCGCCTCAGATCTACTGCATATGTCAAGTGATTTCGATCAAATTTCATCCCTATGTTTATTTATGGGGTCCGATCACATTGATGTGGCTATGGTGTCTCCTGGTCATAGCGCCACCAACTGGCAACAGGAAGTGTTTACATTTACAAAAGTGTTTTTTTTTTTACCATTGCACGTGATGAATTTTACAATATTCAAATCATTCAATTGCCACCAAACACGGTCAACATGATGCAGAGACTTTGAAGATGCTAAATGGTGAACAGATTTTTGTAATGTCGAACGGTGTTGCCATGGTAACCTGTCAAACTTTAATGCTACATTTAGATTATTTCCGTGACGTTTTATGACGTTTATCCTGCTAAAAATATCATGGAATTCGGCACACATGACGCTGCTGGTGTCCTTAAGCTGTGTGCAAACGCTTAGACATGGGCGTGGCAGGGGGACTCTGTAGCGCCACCTTTGGACTAAAACGGCAATGTTAGTTTTACCCTCAGTTACCAAACTTGGTACATAGATTGATATTGTCACAATCACCAGCCGGAGCGCCCTTATGCTCCACAGGAGGGCATTCTCCTCATCACCCGGACTACCATTTCACACTACACTTCCCATAATCCATTGTTGGACTCTTTACGTTGATCACGATCACCTGTGTCTTGTTAACCTGTTTCACTCTGTTTTTATACCCTGTTGTCACATTCATTCATTGTGAAGTCTTGTATGTGTTACCTCTGCATTTCTGAGCATTTCCCTGTTCGATTATTTGTGTTTTTTATTGGATTGTACCTTGTTTTGTGAACCTCTGCTGCCTGCCCTGACCGTTGCCTGTTTAATCTTTTAATCATTAGCTCTGCCCAATAGGAAGTCAGCCATTTTGGATCTAAGGTGGATTTTTTGACAATTGCATGTGGTGAACTTTTAAATACTCCTCCTAGGGGATTTATCAGATTTTTTAAAAAATTTGTGAACATGGCGTCGAGACATAAAGGATGCTAAATTGTGAACAGATTAGTTGCTGGATGAGTAGTAACTGTTAATTGTTGAACACGGTCAAAACAGAAGTGTTACTAATTGGACCGAAAACCACCAAACATTACATTTATGCATTTGGCAGACGCTTTTATCCAAAGCGACTTACATTGCTTTATCCTATACATTTTACATAGGTATTTGAAATCCCCTGGGATCGAACCCACAACCTTGCGTTGTTAGCGCAATGCTCTTACCACTGAGCTACAGGAAAGCTTGCATACGTAACAACCAAGAATACTGCTTAACTATTGATGAATGCTCAATAAAACCCTTGTCATCAGCTAGGAATCTGGGCATTTTATTTACTAATCTGTCATTTGAAATAGGGTTGGGCCGATAGGCGACGCCATTGTCCATCTCCGATGGCTGACTGACATGACGATGTTGAGCTGATATCTTGATTCCATCAAATGTTTCACTTTCGTCACGTGGCGCTCGCTGCTCTGTGCTGCGGCCTGCAAATAACGTTGTAAACAAATAGGAACAAGGCTAAGGGGCATATAAGCTTGCACTGTACAGATCAGACAAGCCTGACTTTATAACAGTGGACTTTGCGCTGTATAAAGAGGATGCACAGTTTGAGCAGACCCGCCTGATTAAAAGTGATACTTCACACAAAAGTGAAAATTCTGTCATCATTTACTCACCTTCAACAAGTTGTTCCAAATCTGTATACATTTCTTTGTTCTGATGAACATAGAGAAAGATATTTGGAAGAATGCTTACAACATTTTCTCTCTTGAAAAGATCTCGATGCACTAATCTCTTCTAGGCTGGACTATTGTAACTCTCTGTATGTCGGTCTTCCTCAAAGCACTCTATCTCGGCTTCAGATGTTTCAAAATGCGGCAGCCAGATTGTTGACAGGAGCAAAATTATATTATATATATATAAATTATATTACTCCTGTTCTTGCTTCATTGCACTGGCTCCCTATCAAATTCAGAGTTGATTTTAAGATCCTTATTTTTGTATACTAGGCATTGCAAAAGTATGCCCCGGAATATGTATCTGTGATCTTATCCAGCCATATACAACCTCTAGGTCATCAAGATCTTTAAACCAGCTTCGCTTATCTGTCCCTCGTTTACGCTGTAAATCCAAAGGTGACCGAGCTTTCGCTGTTGCTGCCCCTAAACTCTGCAACAGTCTACCCCTTACTATCAGGGCCTCTCCATCGCTCTGTGTTTTAAATCAAATGTAAAGACTCATTTTTACACCCTTGCATTTGAGTGATGCTGTAAACCAGTCATATTCAAATGGCGGACCGCGGTCCGTACCCAGCAAAAAGGTTATGAGGACCGAACAGCATTAAGCAAAATTAAGTATAATACATCATTTAAGACAGCCGTATCACCAAGTGCAGCCTCTCGCTCTCTGCCAGTGAACCGATCGTTTCCGATCCAATCATATGACTTTATGTAAATGATTATAGTGATACTGTAGGTTCTACGTCTTATCCAACTGCGTGCGTTTATGCAAATAACTCTCGCGTTTCATCCAATGGCATCAAAATATGCAAATATATTTCACGTGCGAGACGTTGCAACTGTGAGCAATAGGTCAGGCAGACACATAAGGAAAGAGAGCCTGTGCCGGATCAGACTTCGCAAACGTGAGTATGGCTTGCTCAAAGAGAAGAAAAGTTGATAGCGAAAATCGCACTTTCCATGACGAATGGACAGAAAAGTACGTGTGGCGAGGCACAGGTCCAGGATCAGCGTCGCCTGGTAAACGGCCCGGCAGCTGACGCTGATTGCGTCCACCTGACGCTGATTAGCTGACGGGCATATAAGCTGCGGGTTCCCAACACTCTGGGTTCTGGTTCCAACACGCCTAATGCGGTGTCTTCTCTTCCCCCGAGTGAGAGCGAGGGAGAGACTAGATGAAGGAAGCACGGAGGATGAGAACGGACCAGCAGATGGCAGCTTACGAGCACCCCCGGACATCGTCTTTATATATTGAGTATTGTTTATGTTATAATAAATTCCCCACTGGGATTAGCTCGAATCAGCGCTGTGTGAGTGTCGTGTCTCTTACCCCCGTCACAGTACGCATTCATTCTCCCAGCGAAAAGTTCCAAGCCAATGTGTCTTATATGCTCCGAGTCCGTAGCGCTCGTCAAAAGTGGCAACATTAAGCGCCACTATGACTCGAAACACAGTCATTTCGAGCAAACATATCCTCAGAACACAGAGCTGAGAACAAGAAAAATAAATCAGCTCAATATGACAAGTCCACCAAAGTTCTTGTCCATTCCATGACAGCTCAAGAACATGCAATGGAGTGCTCACTGAGAATAGCTTGGATATTGGGGAAACGTAAAAAGCCATTTACAGATGCAGAGATGGTTAAAGAATGCATGAGTGATGTTGTAGAGACCTTGCTTAATGGCAAAACACAAAGATGAGCTGAAAGAAAAAATCTAACAGATTCCATTGTCAGATTCCACAGCAATTAGAAGAACTGAAATATTAGCTGAAAATGTGATTACACGGCTTGATGAGGCCATTCGGAATGCACTGTGCATTTCTTTAGCTGTGGGTGAAACAACAGACACTACTGATAATGCCCAACTTCTGGTATTTGTGAGATTCTATGATGAAACAAAGAAAGAATTTTGGGAAGACCTGTTGGGTTTAACAGCTCTTGAAACACATACACGAGGAGATGACATTCACAAGGCCATCAAAGCAATGCTGACAAAAAGATGTATAGATCTGAAGTCAGTGGTCTCCATTACCACAGATGGAACTCCATCCATGATGGGAAGAGAGAGGGGACTGATTTCACGTTTGAAAGGGGACCACACTGACTTGATATCTCACCATTGCATCATACACCAGTCTGTTCTTTGTGCCAGTCTGGGACCAGAGTATGCCGAGGTCATGTTAACAGTGATGAAACTGATAAACTTTTTGTTTTATTCAGTTAAGAGAATGCATAATGTACAATGACTCATAATAACTTTTTTGCATAAAAATTACAATGCAACTACTTTTGCTTTGATATATGTTGTCAAAAATGTGCAGTTGTTTTGTAAAAACTGAAACCATTTGTTAAGTTATTTTGTCTTGTTAATATTTCTTGCAGCATTATCATTTGTAATCCTCGTCACGAACGTGGGTGGTGAGGGACAGAGGACCCAAACGCAAGACAGCGGGTAATGGGTTAACACGACTTTAATAAATAATAAAATACAAAACAAACACCCACGAGGGGGTAACATAACAAAACATAACAACAGGAACTGGACTAACTAAACTAAACTAAACTAAACTAAACTAAACTAAACTAAACTAAACTAAACTAAACTAATAACAACACTTGACATAAAACTACCATAAACTAGACTTCACAAGACACAGCAACTCACCACAATGACACAAACAATGAACCAGCACAAGACAAGAGACACAAGGTCAATATAAAGGGAACCAAATCAAGAGGGGACAGGTGCAGGGGATAGACCAATTAACACTAACTAGGAAACAGGAGGGCAGGAATGACAAGACCGGAGAGAGAGTATGGCAACCAATAGGTGCCAAAATAGTCTCTCTCCAACATAAAACAAGGGATCCTTGTCTGATTCCGCCTCAAGACCAAGAAATACCTGACATGGTTAGGCGGATTCATGACAGAACCCCCGCCTTAAGGAGCAGCAACCTGATGCTCCTCAAGGCACAAACAAGACAAGACAGACTCTGACAAGGCAAAAAAAAACAGAGGACCAAGATAAAACAATACCCACAAAACATTTGGGGGGTAACAAGAGTCCGTGGGAGGGAAGCACAAGAGTCCAAGGGGAGGGAACACAAGAGTCCAATGGGGAGGGAGCACAAGAGTCCAAGGGGAAAAACTGGGGATACCGGTGCTGCACTGGAATGGCCGGCTGCACCGGACTGGAATGGCCGGCTGCACCGGACTGGAATGGCCGGCTGCACCGGACTGGAATGGCCGGCGCACGGACGGATAGCCGGCTGGCACACGGACCGGCTGGCACGGACTGGATAGCCGGCTGGCACACGGACTGGATAGCCGGCTGGCACACGGACAGGATAGCCGGCTGGCACACGGACTGGATAGCCGGCTGGCACACGGACTGGATAGCCGGCTGGCACACGGACATAGGGGTGTCGGCTGCACCGGACTAAACACCGGTTGTACTGCCGACTGGATGTGGCAAGGACCGGATACTGGCGGCTATCTCCCTGGAGGGGAGTCCGGCGGGTTCGACCCTGGACGGGAAACCGGTGGGTTCGACCCTGGACGGGAAACCGGTGGGTTCAACCCTGGAGGGGAAACCGACGGCCTCGACTTCCGAGGGAAATCCGACGGTCTCGACCCTGAAGGGGAACCCAGCGGCCTCAACCTTCGAGGGGAACCCGACAGTCTCAACCCTGGAGGGAACTCACCGCCTTTATCCTAGAGGGGAGTTCAGCGGCTTCAACCCAGGAAGGGAAGCCTCCGAGCTCGACCCTAGAGGGGAAACCGACGACCTTGAACGTTGAGGAAACACTTGTCGGTCTCGACCATCGAGGGGAACCCAGCGGCCTCGACCTTTGAGAGGAAATCGGGGGACTTCAACCCTCACGCCAACATCCAACTGTCTGCTGGGTCCTGTGATGGCTGGTTCATTCTGTCACGAACGTGGGTGGTGAGGGACAGAGGACCCAAACGCAAGACAGCGGGTAATGGGTTAACATGACTTTAATAAATAATAAAATACAAAACAAACACCCACGAGGGGGTAACATAACAAAACATAACAACAGGAACATGGACTAACTAGACTAGACTAAACTAAACTAAACTAATAACAACATTATGCGTGGTTTAGCGAAGTCTGCAGCGGGAGAGACGGAGACAGGAAACCGGTGGGAAATAAGTAGGTCAATTGTAAACACCGGTGTCTTGTTTCAGTGATTGGCGAGAAGACTGTAAAAGCCAACAGGAAGAGACGACAGAGAGAGAGAAATCGGCTGAGGACTCAAGAGTGAGAGAAGTTTGCTGGAGACCGAGAGTGCCAGAGCAGAAAACGAAAGTGATTCTTTATGTGCCCCAGGGCCATAACTTTAGATATTATTTACATTTATTTTGTGTTTGTACGAATAAATCTGAGTCTCCGCAACGTCGACCCTGTCTCCTTCTTTCAACATTATTGAACATTGTCACACTGGTGCCAAAACCCGGGATGGAAAGAGAACGCCGTCGCCATGCAGTCCATCCACGCCATTCGCGGACGTCGGACTGACCGCAGAGCAGCTTCCTGTCGTTGGAGTAGGAGGAGTGTGGCCAGTCGTTTGTGTTTGCCCAACAGCTCCGGGACGCCTGCCGCAAATGGCTCGTCGAGGACGACAGCGACAGATTCTAATCCAATGGACGGGCATTTAGGCCAAAACGCAATATCGACTAACGGCCCGTTTTTTTGCCCGGGTATCCAAGAGAATGTGCGCAGATGGTGCGCCACTTGTCGTGAATACCAGTTGGTAAACCCACGGGCCACCCCAAAAGCACCTTAAGACTACCGCTAGTAAGAACGAAATTCGGTATGTCCTCGACCTGCGAACAAAACTCCACACTTTGGGGCGGCTCTCCATGGATAATTTGTTGCAGGCCCAGGACAGACAAAGCCGGCAGTATAACAGGGGCGCAGGATTGAGAAAATTTGCACTGGGAGAGAAAGTGCTCGTTTTACTCCCAACATCGAGCTCAAAGTTACTCACCAAGTGGCAAGGACCCTTTGTGGTTACACGACGAGTCGGGGATCTCAATTAGGAGGTAGTGCTGCCAGACAGGAGCGGGGTACATCAGATATATTTACATTTAATCATTTAGAAGACGGTAAAAGCCAACAGGAAGAGACAACAGAGAGAGAGAAATCGGCTGAGGACTCAAGAGCGAGAGAAGTTTGCACATCACATCACATCATGTTTAATGCATATTTCAGTTAATATATTGTATATAAGTCATGTATAATGCATATTTCAAAATAAAGTTGTTTGTAGTTCATAAAAATGTGTCAGAATGACTTTGTGTAATATATTTAATAATAGTCACTGATCAATTACATGTCTATCTGGACCTTTCCAACTTAGGAAATGTGTGTGACTTCTCAGATTGTATTTGAATACCCCTGCTGTATAGAGTACTTTTAATCTATGTTTTGTGTATATATACCTATTTTGATTTTATTTAGACTCTATATTTAATTTTTTCAATTTTGATCTCTGTTGCTTTTTATCTAACCTCATATTAAAGGTCTTAAAGTTGTGCTCTATGAATACATTGACTTGACTTGACTTAAACAGAGAGATTTTGACCCCCATTGACTCCCATGGTAGGAAAAAATACAATGGTAGTCAAAAGTGCCCAGAACTGTTTGCTGTCCAACATTCCTAAAAATGTCTTCTTTTGTGTTCCACAGAACAAAATAATTATAAAGTAGTTTTTCCTACTTTAGGAGTCAATGGGGGGCAAAATCTGTCCCATTTTCACAACTCTTTGCATTCATTTAAGATTTTATTTAACACGTTGAAGTCTGTGCTTACGAAAATGCTAGACAAAACAGGCTTTCCAGTATAAACGGGTGTGGTTTTTATTCATTCAAGCACGAAAGAGAACTTGATAGCCCGTGACTGTATACACCAGTTCTGCCGCGTCCCACAGCTAGAAGATGTCCATCTACACTGAACACGTCAAAGCAACATTTCAAATCACGCTTAAGTGGTTTAAAAGCCTTTACATAAATTAAAGCGTGATTATATAGTGTTACGCTAGACAAAGGATGACAAAATAAACGGATGCTGTGTTAAATATTTTTATCGCGTTAATCTGAAAAAAAAAAATTGCATGAGTTAACACAGTAATGTTGACAGCCCTATTTTAAACGTAACATTTTGCGTGAATTATTACTACCCCATATAGGAATTTATTGTCTGTTACCTGTTTGCTTTCCTGTGGCGTCTGCCAAATGCATGAATGTTTCTCTTCTTTTATAGTGTGTGTCCTTGTTTTTATATCCCGGTGGGGCATTAAACTATACAGTTCGTACAGTATAAAAATCATGGATTGTCCCCACGGAGATAATAAACCAGAATTTTTCTGGATATCTCGGTCTGTGTTGCTGTGGCGAGGCAATAAATGAATGGTGAAATCTGGAAAACAGGAAGTTCCTCATATCTACTGCATACATCGAGTGATTTCGCCGTAAATTAAGGGCATTTTCCAAACGGCATTTATGCGCCCTTGGCGAAGGGGACGCCATTTGTAGGGGCGTTCCAAACGATAGTGAACACCTGAATCCCTTCGCAAAGGGCCCTTTCATAAATCCATTAGCGAAGGGCACATGCCGTGGTGACTTCAAGGAAGTGAGTTCCGTTTGTGATCACGTGATCTTGGATTACGAGTTCTCGCAATGCATTTTGAAGAAAATTGGGTGCAGGATTTTTACGTCACCTAAACGTAAGTACAATCATTTAGTTTGTAGATATTTTCCACTATTTTTGTCAGTGATAAATATGATTTAAGATGGTGAAAATATAGTAAAAAGATTATTTAGTTTATTGGAAAGTATGTTTAATATGTTTAAAAATAGCTACTTGTTTATAGGTTTCCTTTATCGTATAACGTAATTTCCTTTATAAATACCAAGTGGAGTGAAAAAAACAAGGTGAAATATATGATACATAATTACACAATATTCAACAAGAAATATTAAAAATGTTGTTTATTTTCAACAAACGAGCGCTGGATTCAGAGTGCACCTGCGTCCTTGTCAAGGTAACATTTGGCCGGTCATTCCCTTTGTGAAGGGTGTTCCAAACACATACACGAGAGACAGTGATGCCCTACACCCTTCCAAGAGTTCACTTCCCTTCGAAGGGAGTAGGGCATAGGGATGCACACTTCCGTTTGGAAAATGCCCTAAGTCATCATACCTGATCACATTGATGTGGGTATAGTGTCTCCTGGTTATAGCGCCACCAACTGGCGACATGAAATGTGTCACTCACAAAAGAAGATATTTTGAAAAATGTTGGTAACAGAACAGCACAGCCCCCTATTCAGTTCTATTGTAACCAATCCAAGTGAATGGGGCCTGTTAACGACATTCTTCAAAATATCTTCTTTTGTGTTCCGCAGAAGAAAGAAAGTCATACAGGTTTGAAATGACAAGAGCGTGAGTAAATGAAGACAGAATTTTCCTTTTGAAGGTGAACCGCTCCTTTAATGAACACACCCACTAATGAACACAATGGACTTTTGTGTATGACTACATGGTACTTTTTATAATAAAGATGCAACCGAGGAGATGATCAAACTTTGGAGCCTATTAAGCATGCCTCAGTGAAAAAGGGACACGATGAATGACATGCTGGTGGATTGTTGTGTGATATTTGTTCATTGTTATCCAGAGTAGCCTATTTTGAGCTTTTGTTGTCATCATTTTGAAACAAATGCACTGTGTATGTACTATAAGTATGTGTCTGTAGTTTTCTTTTTTGCATCCACACCTGGCCATTATATAGAAAACCTTGTACAGTATGTAATACTGTATGCGTTCATGTAACATGCTTGTAAGAGTTGCTGGTTAAGCCCACCCCCATGTGTCTATGAATGACCATTCTGAAATGTAGCAAGTGTAAATGTGAGATATAAAGTTCAGCACCACACAGTACTTATTCCACTCAAATGGCACAACTGCATTACCGTTGACTCGTGTCTATATTTAGAAGTGATTTTGTGTGTTTGTCTGATCCTACAACATGTGTTGTGAAGCATATCTTTTAAATGAAAGAGGAAATAAAGAGTTGTGGTTGGCTGTTTCGGTTCATTTCCTGTTTGCACTTCCTCTTTCTCTTCACAGTTGAGACAAAAACTACTTCAAACAATCCAAAAGCAATAAAATAACGTTTAAAACAGACACAGCATTCTACAATTTTCTATGATGTAAAGCACATACACATTTCAGTCTTGCCTACAGGGTATTCATCTGTTTCATGATCTTATGAATGCTGCAACGAAAGATGTTTTCCTCTCACCTTCTTGATATGGTTCAACCTGACTAGAACTCCTTGACCCCTGTCATTGAGTATAAGAAGTTTCTCAGCCAGTTTCAACTGGTAGGCCATGATTCTTGTTGAAGTGTTCTCAGCCCCAGTGAAAGGTTTTAATCCTCTGGTCTACAGAGATCTAGGAGAAGTGAAATGAACATTCTGTAGAGAGGGTGGAGTCTGTCAGCAGAAGAGTTTCCGCTCTTCACACTTCTTCACGCACCCTGTAGTGTAAAAATAGTCGACTTAAGCTCCCTTTATTGTTGGGTCCTTCAGTAGAACTGAATATTTTCTTGCCGCACTATAAATTGGTCTACTATGTTAAATTGGAACGACTCATTTTGCTCCATATGCACTTTAGTTGTCCAAACTTAAACAAGTGAATTATATACAACTTTAGTAGGTGCTAAAAGGAAACTATTCCAAATATACTTTAGTACACTTTAAAGATACACTCTTTAAATATCTATTTACATTTTGAAATACAGAATGGACTTCATGTAAACTTCAAATGTGTTTTGGTGACATTACAAGTGCACCGGGTGAAGACTCATCTCACATAGCCACCATGTTTAAATCGAAAGTGAGAGTCTGGATGGGAAAACAGAAAGTAAGGATAAACTTCAGTGCTGTGGACCACCAACCTGATGCGTGATTTATGATCTAAGATGCCAAATGTCCAACATACAAGTTGTTGCACTTTTTGTGGTAATGAT
The DNA here is from genome assembly GCA_006030095.1 of Triplophysa siluroides. NCBI lineage: Eukaryota > Metazoa > Chordata > Actinopteri > Cypriniformes > Nemacheilidae > Triplophysa > Triplophysa siluroides. The sequence goes on along the minus strand of VCII01000143.1, from coordinate 46,173 downwards.
AAGGATATGTTAACACATTTAGTTTTTCCTGTAAACTGGTTCAGAAGTTTTGGCTTGGTCTGTATTCTCCCTTAAACAATGCCTTCACATTTTTGCACAATCTTTTCATTTGAAAGATATTATTTGTTAAAGCAATAAAACCCAAGAAGCAGTGAGTTACAGTGCCCAGCTAAGGGTCGTTGTTAGGCACGACGTGAAGCGGAGTAAACCCCTAAAATCCCCCGAGCTGTTATAAAATGCACTGTAATCCACTGCTTCTTAGGGCTTATTGCTTGTATAAACTCAACCTCAGCTCAACCATTCAGAATCATGGACCAGTACTGAGTGTTTTACTGTATAATCTGAACAAATCTAAAGAATATACAGTATTTTCATTTTTTTCTTTTTGTTTGGCAAATTCTTTATTCATAAACAAAAATATTGATGTAGACTCGCTGCTCAAGTCTTTTTATTTGTCTATGTTTGGTGTATTTGCATTAACAAAAAGAAAACCATGAAAATAATTACATTAAAATGCTGCATCCAAATATGACTTTTACCATATCCTAAAAGTATGTAGTGTTTTTCTTATCGAAAATGATAGACTTTTTAGTAGCAAAGCCATAAAACTGTAACATCCTTAACACTCACACATATTTATTCTTATGTAATGTTTACTGTAATATTTACATTGACTAATTCAGTGAAGCATCACTTATTTAATTTTGATCAATGCACTGAAGCGTCACTACTAAACTATAATATCAGCTGTTTGAGTGTTCATGGATCTACACTTTGAATTTTCAGTCCAGAGAAGACAATCCTGACATCCTTCAATCGTGAGACAACTGGAGCAGTTCCCTTTCTGTCGGTCTCTCGACGTTGTGTCGAAGACGACAGATGGGGTTCGCTCCTGGGAACCTATCAGCTCTGACTACTTTAGAAAAGGCCAATGAAAATTGGCGAATGAAATTTGCATGCCGGGCTCTGCCCCCGGATGTCCGGTATAAAAGGAAGCCGGTGTGCTTCATTCACTCACCGTTTGTTCTTCAGAGCCATCGCTCATGACTGCAAACTCGTGTATTCTACACACTACATTGCCGGATTTCTACGACGTGTGCAGCGGATCGTCCCTTCTTCTTGCAGCGACCTTCCCCTGGGCGTTTCGGCGGTTCCAATAGGTGTTCGAGATCTTTCCAAAAGGCCCTTTTCAGGGCTGGACTATTTCTCCAGCGGCATGTCCCGCTGTTCTCTTGGGTGCGGCACCCTCATCGAGGAGGGGGATGGACATGAGAGCTGCGTTAGGTGTCTGGGCGTCCAGCACGCCGAGGCAGCTTTCATTGACACATCTTGCCCGCACTGCGAGCGGATGGTCATTCAGACGTTGCGGTCACGGGTGGCTGTCTTCCTTCGGGAAACAGCCACCACTTCACTTGCTACCCAACTCGCGATGACGGGGGCTAACACCCTGCTGTCCGCGAAGGCTAGCAGCGTTGGTGATGTGGGGACTTCTGCAAGCGTAAACCAGTCAGCTAAACGCTCACGGGCCGTTTGCTCCACGTTTCGCTCGTCTGGCCGTTACCCAACCGACGGTGGCAAACCGTCCGGATCCTCAGTCACGCACTCGGAAACGATGCGTGACGACGATGAGATGTCGTTCGCAGCATCGGAGGGAGACTTGCTGGCATCCTACCCTGAAGATTCCGAGTTCCCCCCCAAGGGGGGTCGAGCTCAGGAGGAAGCAGACGTGGAGATGTCAGCCATGCTTACCCGGGCAGCCGCGAGTATTGGGTTGCAGTGCGCACCACCGCCTACTCCCCAACGCTCGCGGCTGGATACATGGTTCCTGGGGTCGGAGCGCGGTGCCAAACCGCGCCTACCCCCGGTGCCATTCTTCCCGGAAGTGCATGAGGAGCTGTGTAAGACTTGGAGCGCTCCACTCACGGCTCGCTCCAGTCAAACCAGCTCCAGCTCCCTTACTTCCCTCGATGGTGGGGGCAGCCAAAGGCTACGTCGATATCCCCCAGGTAGAACGTGCGGTTGCGGTGCACCTATGCCCGCAGACGGCTGCCACCTGGAGGAATCGGCCACGCCTACCCGTCCAAAGCGTGTAAGACTTCGGCATCACTGGTGTCGAAGGCTTACGCTGCAGCGGGCCAGGCTGCCTCCTCTCTTCACGCCATGGCCATCCTGCAGGTCCACCAGGCCAAGGCGTTAAGAGAGCTCCACGAGGGTAAGGCCGACCCGGGTATAATGCAGGAACTCCGTGCCGCCACTGACCTCACCCTCACTCGGGCCCTGGGTCGGACGATGTCCACGCTAGTGGTCCAGGAGAGACACCTCTGGCTGAACCTTGCGCAGATGAGTGACACCGAGAAAGTCCGCTTTCTCGATTCACCCATCTCGCAGGGTGGGCTGTTTGGTGATACCGTCGAGGACTTCGCTCAGCAGTTCTCGACGATGAAGAAGCAGACAGAGGCGATTAGCCACATCTTACCGCGCTGCGACTCGGCCGCCCAGATGCCTCCGAGATCTCACGCGACGTCTGCTTCCCAGCAGTCCAGGACCCCTTTGACTTCGCTTCCGATTCCTGTGCCCCCATGCAGGCTGCACCCCGGAAGAGGAGGTCGAAAGGGAAACCTCCACCCCGTCAGCAACCTTCTCGCAAGAAGTGACCCTGACGGGAAGACCCCAGGGAAGACAACATCGGGCCCGACCTTCACAGCCACGCTCTGATCGGTCAGTACGGGACGGTTCCTGCCTCGTCACCAAAGCCGGGCCCTTTTCAGGGCCTGGCGCCCACTTACTCACAAAGAGAGTTTTTCTGTTATCCCTGGGTCTTCATTTCAGCCGATCTCACACTCCACTGGACTGTGTTCGGCAACCCGACCTCACGGTCGTACACACACGACAACCGCCACCACTCTCAACCTACAGTGCGTGCAGTTGTTCTGCCAGGCAGGTAAGTCGGCGGAGCCAACCTTTCCTCCGGAGTCCGCCCCGTGAGATGTGGTTAACTCCAGCCGACAAACCACCCCCCGTGGGAATGGTGAAGCAGACCACCCCCCGTGGGAATGGTGAAGCAGACCACCCCCTTGGTCCCCTTGTCACAGACCCTGGGAGCTTGGCAAAGCTGCCCACACTGTCTCGGTGGCCAATGGGGTCGGTCCGTCTTGGCTACTCGATCCAGTTCGCCGGAAACCCTCCCAAGTTTCGGGGCATCCTCTCCACCTCTGTCAGAGGCAGGGACGCCTTCGTACTTCGGGCAGAGGTCGCCACCCTTCTGGTGAAACAGGCTTCGAGTTCGTCCCTCAAGCCAAGATGTTCAGCGGGGCTCCCGTACTTCATCGTTCCCAAGAAAGACGGCGGGGCGCGTCCCATTCTAGATCTGCGTACCCTGAACAAGCACCTTCACAAGCTGCTGTTCAGGATGCTCACGCAGAGGCGCATCCCGACATCCATCAGGTGTCAGGATTGGTTCGTGGCAATCGACCTGAAGGACGCTTACTTTCATGTCTCGATCTCCCCTCGTCACCGACCGTTCCTACGGTTCGCATTCGAGGGGCGGGCATATCAGTACAGAGTCCTCCCTTTCGGTCTGTCCCTGTCTCCACGGGTCTTCACGCGGTAACGCCCCTCGGGTTGATGCTCATGTGACCGCTTCAACACTGGATTCAGAGTCGAGTTCCGAGGAAAGCAAGGCACACCGGCAGCAGGCGCATGGTGATGACGCCCCTCTGCCGACGCACCCCAACCCCCTGGGACCTTCGGGGATCCCTCTTGGGCAGGTCTCGAGGCACGTTGTGGTGACAACGGTCGCCTCCCTGCAGGGGTGGGATGCAGTGTGCAACAGGCACGCAGTAGCGGGGCGCTGGACGGGCCCCCGCCTGCGCTGGCATGGCTATTGCCTAGAGTTGTGGGCTGTGCTACTTGCACTGAGAAGGCCACGGCCTCTCGTACAAGACAAGCACGTGCAGGTCTGCCTAGACAGCACTACAGCCGTGGCGTACATCTATCAGGGTGGCGTACACTCACGACAGCTAACACGACTTGCCCGACGCCTCCTCCTGTGGAGTCAGCAGGTGATCCGCTCCCTGCGGGCCACACATCCCGGGCAAGCTGAACTAGACAGCCGACACGCTTTCTCGTCAGTACACGCCTCGCGGAGAGTGGCGACTCCACCCCCCGCGCAGTCCAGCTCTATGGATGCTGTTCGGACAGGCCCAGGTTAACCTGTTCGCATCCCGTAACACCACCCATTGCTCGCTTGGTACTCCCTGTCCGAGGCCCCCCTCGACATGGACGCCCTTGCACACAGCTGACCGCGGGACAAGCGGAAGTACACCTTCCCCCCAGTGAGCCTCCTTGCACAGACACTGTGCAAGGTCAGGGAAGAGGAGTACCAAGTGTTATTGGTTGCGCCACATAGGCCCAACCGCACTTGGTTTTCAGAGCTGATGCTCTGGACAACGACTCCCCCCTGGCCCATTCCCCTGACGGAGGACCTGCTCTCTCAGGGGAAGGGCACGTTCTGGCATACCATACCAGACCTCTGGAACCTCCATGTCTGGTCTCTAGACGGGACGAGGAGATCCTGAGTAGGCTACCCCCCCTCTGTGGTGGAGACCATCACTCAGGCAAGGGCCCCATCTACTACGCCTATAGATGGTGCCTCTTCTCGTCCTGTTGTCTCTCTTAACGAGAAGACCCACGGAGGTGCTTGATCGGGATCGTGTTGTCCTTCTTACAAAGAGACTGGAGACTAACATCTCCCCCTCCACACTGAAGGTGTATGTGTAGCTGCTATTGCCACTCGTCACCACTCAACTGATGGAAAGTCTTTAGGGCAGCACGACCTGGTCACCAGGTTCCTAAGGGGCGTGAGAAGGCGGATTCCGCCTCGTCTCCGCTCCACACCCTCTTGGGACCTTAATGTGGTCCTGGCGGGCCTCTCCGGGCCCCCCTTGAGCCCCTCGGAGGTTCCGATCTTCCTCTCCTGAGTAAGACGGCCCTCCTGATGGCGCTCACTTTCTTCAAGAGGGTACGGGACCTTCAAGCATTCTCCGTGTCCCCGGATTGCCTTGAATTCGGCCCTGGCTACTCTCACGTTATCTTGAGACCCAGACCCGGATACGTGCCCTAAGTTCCCACAACTCCCTTCCGGGACCAGTGGTGAACTTGCAGGCGCTCCCCACCGGGGAGGAAGACCCAACCCCATCCGTGTTGTGTCCAGTACGCGCACTGCGCCTCTACTTGGACCACACGCAGAGCTTCACGAGCTCTGACCAGCTCTTTGTCTGTTTTGGAGGACAGCAGTGGGGAGAGCTGTCCCCAAACAGAGACTGGCGCACTGGATCGTGGATGCCGTCACGTCGGCATACCGATCAGAGGTTCTCCCGGGCCCATTGGTAGTGTTGGCTCGCTCCACATGGGTAGAGCCACCTCCTGGGCATAGGGAGGCGCCTCTCTGGCAGACATTTGTAGAGCTTCGGGTTGGGCTACGCCCAAACACCTTCGCAAGGTCTTGCAACCTTCGCGTAAATCCGGGGTCAGCCCACGTTCTACGTGGCAACATGTAGGACTGGCATCCGGGGGGGCGTATGCCTGCGAAAGCACCACCCCACCCTCCAGCAGGTTGGGTCAGTGTGCTATCTACCTCCCTTCTTACCCAACCTCTTGGCTAAGAACAGGTATTCCATCCATCACCAAGCAAGCACCTCCTGGGGGTCGGCTGGGCAGAGCAGCCTTCCCCCTCTCAGATAGTTCTAACCGGACCTAGTGCTACTGGACGTCTGTAACACCCCCTCCCGTGGGCTATTCCGTCTGATGTATCTTCATGAGATGGTTCCCACTCCTGGTAACCCATGACTTCCCCCAGGTGGACCTCCACCTCGCGGTTAACTACTCAGTCCGCACGTTCCATGCGATCTCCCCTAAGGGCGAGACCATATCTATATCCACTGTATTCCTCCCCCCGGGTAGGAAGTGGCCTCTGCAGCGCATCCCTAATTAAGGAAGTTGCGCTTACCCGGTGGTACCCGATCCGGACGGCCTCTCGCCAGTAAGAGAGTTAAGGCCCCGTCCGTGAAAGGTAACTGGTCAGGGCCCACCCATCTTCCATTAGGAAGCTCTGGGACCCCCGAACCATCACACTGGAAGGTTACAGTTTCGCGAAAGCCTCGAGTTGACACGCCCAGGCCTGTTACCGTCGCTTCGCTAGAGATTGCGACGCGATAGGCGTTGTGGCGTTTTCCAGAGGGAACCCCATCTGTCGTCTTCGACACAACGTCGAGAGACCGACAGAAAGGGAACGTCTCGGTTACGTATGTAACCTCGGTTCCCTGATGGAGGGAACGAGACGTTGTGTCCCTTATGCCACAACGCTTATCGCCCTCTGCAGCAGTCGTGAGAGGCTCTCAGGCTCCTCAGAACACAGGTGAGTGAATGAAGCACACCGGCTTCCTTTTATACTGGACATCCGGAGGCGGAGCCCGGCATGCAAATTTCATTCGCCAATTTCATTGGCCTTTTTTAAAAGTAGTCAGAGTTGATAGGTTCTCAAGGGTGAACCCCATCTGTCGTCTTCGACACAACGTCTTGTTCCCTCCATCAGGGAACCGAGGTTACATACATAACCGAGACGATTTCACGAGTCACCATGGAAACGGCCGGAAGCTTAAAGTGACTGTAAAACAACGTTATAAATCAGATTTTTTTCACAGAAGACTTAAATCTGTAGTAGTGTATAAAGTGCGGGATTAAAATCATAAAATTAAATTATTTAAGTTATGTATTTATAAAACTATAAACGCTATAAATTAATTATTTAATTCAATATTTTAAATATATGCGCTATTTTTATACTATAATATTTAAAATATTTGCGCTATTTTTATACTATAATATTTAAAATATTTGCGCTATTTTTATACTATAATATTTAAAATATATACTCATCATGGCTATCTTTGTTACAAAAACTGTAGATTTGTTGAGATGTTTGTAACTGTTATTTTAACATGTCTACCCTGGTATTTTACCAAAATTGTGTTGTGTATATGTATTTGATCACATTGGTAATTTTGAAGGCAGTATTAAACCTCTTTTTTGTTCCTTCTCTGTATGAAAAAATATACATTTTTTTGGTTTTCTGAAAACTGACTTTGCATTGTATCAGCTTTATTTGCAACAGTTGCAGATGTAGTCATATTATGGAGACTCTTTTAACTCTAGAAACTACTAAATTGGTCATAATTTGGAGAAAAAATGTGTAATGGTTTTCAGTACATTACACTATGTGTGATAATTAATTTGCAGCAGAGGATGAAGGTCTGCTGTGACAGAGGTAGAGGTTTAAATGTTAGGCACAGTCATATATACATAATAATCATGTTGCCTTTATATATCCCTTTAAAATACTTTTCATCATCAATTTTTGTTTCTTTCTTTTGACTTTGTTTGCCAAAAGTTCCAGATGTTAAAAATGTGGAAATGGCCTATCCTGAAAGGCTAATTGTAATTTGGAGAAAGGCCTTTCAATACTAAACTGTAAGAGGAGGCTGAGGATCAGAAAGACATTTTTAAGGAATACAGTCATTATGAAAAACCTTAAGTCTATGTTTTTATGTATTTTTATGTAAATGGATTTAAAATTATAATAAGAATTTAAATATGTGAACAATATGCCATGGTGATCCCATTGGGGGGTCACCTAATAAATCCTTGGAAACCTGCCAGCCTGGGAATCGGAACCTTTGAGTTTTAAATCCGGCTCTCTGACCATTAGGCCACAACTATCCTTGACCCAACACATCAAATATTGCCTGATAAGTGGACAAGAGTAATGATATGCATTCCTCTGGAGTTAAAATACTTGGAAATTGTAAGATGTGTATATTTATCCAGTGATATTTGGAGATGTTTTAATAAACCTAATTCAAAGTATATACAATATTTAATATAAATACCTAAAGTTTAACAATAAGAGCTTACATTATTTTAATTAAAGATGATTTCATTTTAAAAGGTTGAATAATAAAGTGAATATATTGCGATGGATGAGATTGGAAATGTAATTGTAATATTGCTGTAAAATGATAATATATTACACATAATCTGTGCTTCCACGCCCACTTGATGCTCATCAAAAACGCACACATGTGCAGACAACCCCAAAGCTTAGTAACATTTACTCCGGAGCAGGTTATCTTCAGAGAGTACGTTGCTATGGTTACTTACATACCCTGAAAGTTATCTTCGTTTTTGGAACCGAAAGTTGAGGTTGTCAGCTAAATAACCCTTAAACTTACCCGGCTATGTCACATAACCAGCTTTCTGGAATACCCCCCAGGTGCTGTGTGAGGTGATGGCCTGGAGCACCTTCATAGGTGAAAGTTTATGCATACCCATAGAATGTTTCTCAAACAATCAGATTGAAGCATTTAACTCCACCACGTGGTTAAAAACATAAATAACAGACCACTCGCCAGACAATATCAGACTCTTGTTTATTTTTATTTTGAACCCAGTGAAAATTGACAGCATTAAAAAATGTAATACCTCAGACAGAGTTCAAAATCAAATAGACTATTTAGAGCGCATATAAGAAGATCAAATGGCCAAACATTTATAGAAGCATTTATAAAAGTTTGCCAACTAAAAGCCTTTTTATGTCTGTCTACAGCGTGTTCCTCAAAGAGTGGGCCGTAGCAGTATTTCAGGGGGGATGTTGTGTAGGCTTAAGCAATATTTGTGATGATGTGTAAGATTTTTGAACTGACTATGTAGCTTTGTTCCACACTTTGATGTCATTTGCAAATAGTATGCAGTGTTATGGATGACAACTCCTATATACATTTATTGAATCCAGAATATAATCTTGTGGTAGCCCACATAAAAAAACCTAGTACACCGTAGTATTTTCTATAGTATAGTATAATTACTGTGGAAACTATAGTATTCTGTAGTGTTAACTACAGTAAATTGATCTGAACTGTAGTACGCTTTTGGCTAGTTTACTACACAGCAACGTACACTACAGTATTATTTGTGTGGGGATGTGCTTAATTCACTCAAAACCCTTTAAAAACCAGCTGTAAAACCTGAGACTTTACTTTGTATTTATAGTTTCTTTTACAAAAAAGAATATGGGGCCTTGAAGCTTTAGGCACGTCTTCGGGGAGCCTTTCCTGTCACAGACACGTGTTATTGTCACATGATATAGGGGCATGTATATTCAGTGATATCTGGGGGGTAACAGGAAAACCAAGCGCCAGAAAAAAAACATAAAAAAACACTATACAGCACAATAAAGTATTCAGTCCCATTCATGGACATTCATAAAACAACACAAAATGAGTTTTTATTCAATGTAATTGTGAAACTTCAATGTAATATAGAGGTTATGCACGTGTCATCACCGCACATGTCACGTCACGTGAAGTCAACCGAGTCGCGGCCAATGAGTGGTAGAAAGACTGAAGGCGCCAGTGTTTATCTTTATCTGTACTCTATGTAGAATGGGAAAAGGTTGTTGTGCGATTGACTGTACAAACAGATTGAGCACAAAATCTGAGATTTCTTTTTAAAGACTGCCAAAGGACAGAAAAAAAGCAAATGAATCGCTGCTATTTGCTGAAACCAAACGAATAGTGAAACGTGGATGTTTGCTAGCCATTTCTTATCAGAATCAGCTCAAGTAAGTTGTTTTGTTGAGCCATACCATGGTTAATAGCGTTACCTACCTACTTTCTACAGCTTTATATGTTGCCTAAATGTATTTGTTTTCACATTCTAAGCAGATGTATTTCCCACCAACTGAAAGATCAACAAAATGGCAGCACTGGCATTTAGAAGAGCGATGTAAATCTTGTAAGGTTTATTAAACCACCCAACGTGTTTGCTCGAGTAGAAAAATTGACTTAAGGCTTTGCTTTGTGTATTTCCCCCGGAATTGAAATCATATACAACAAATATCAGGAAACGTATTTCTGCGCAATATTTCAGTGTACTAATACACCTGGTTCCTATGCAAGTTGTGAGGATCACTGTCAAGTCTAACTGCTTTTAATTTCAGCAAATAATTGTGTGTTTTAGCCCCGGTTTCTTTGTTTCTCCTATTAAAAGGAGGCATTTTGCGAAATGGTTTGCCACTCAAGGGGGCGTTCCGGCGTGTTCACGTGGGAAAGTGATGTCGATGCATAGCCTCTATACAAGCAGGAAACTGATCGAAACAAAACTGGCCACATGGCAGAAAAACAGGCATCAGATAGAAAGCATTACTGTGTTGACAAGTGCCGAGTACTGCTGGCAAGAACAAAACCAGTTCTTCTCAATCTTTTTCAACATGCTTTTACGAAGCAACAAAATAGAGCAAGCTCATAAAATAAGTAGACTTGATGTAAGCTGAACAAGACCTTATTAAGTAATTGCCCTTCTTGGCAGTTTATGTAATAGTTCCCATTGACATGCTCCTAATATCACTTTGGATTTATTTGGTACAATCAGAGAAAGGAAATGACTAGAATTCATTTCCTTTTCCATACAGACCCACTTCTGTAAACCAAGTCAGTGGGAAAACTTGATTGCCTTGACAGCTCGTTTATCATATCACAATAATAAGGATAAACACACATCCAATAAAAAGTAACTACCGCTAGAAATTAGCAAGAGAAAAAGTGCAGATCCCGTATTTTGCTGACTGATGAATTGTTAGATTGCGCTAAGGCATTTTCAGCCGTGGTGACTTGAATTTTAGCTCCAGTGTTATACTTCAACAGTCCGAATACAACTAGGTTTTAGAACTATGTTGTATTGGCAGCATTTTTGTAAAGGACTAAATGGTAGACAAAAAAGCTCTTAAGAGAGAGCACAAGAATCCGCATTTCTAGAGCTATCAGACTCATTGCCACCCCTATAAACGTCATCTTCCAGTAGACCTCCATCGGGGGTGGAAGGTGTCGGTGAGAACTCTGATGGAGCGTCCTCATAGCCACTACTTTCATCATTGTCATCTCCATCATGAGCTTCACGCTTCTGATTAAAATGTACCGTTGGGTCGATTACTTTTTCCAGCTGTAAGGTCGGGCTCCTATTCAGATTTACTGGAGAGCTTTCAGTGTCTGAGATCAGTGATGCTTCCTGGTCCACTGATGTTCCGTCCGGAGCACCGTGAAGCCAGATGGGTCCAGCATCATGTCCACTCTTGAAGCCCAAAGCTGCTCCAGAGGAAGCTAAAGCAGGCTCTTCTGTAGCGGCTGGACAATATGCAACAGTAGCCGAGTGCACAGTGCGCATACCCTCACTGGATATATCTCCATCTACAGAAGTTCCTGAGAAGACAGCAGATATATCGACGACTCCTTGTGTTTGGTCTCCCACCAGGTCATTGACTGGAAAGACAGAAACGGAATTTCTTTCCTGCAGAGGACACAAAACAAACATGTCTTTATTCAACCCTGAGGGTCATCACCAGGGGCAGAACAAGTGTTCTTTTCAAAGGCCCTAAATAACTTTATTGTCAGGTAGTAGTCTGTATTATTACAGAAGTTTTACAGAAGTTTTTCATTATATGATGAAATCCCTGTTGTTTTACATATACTTGATTGTTGTTTAAAAATCTCTAAATGTTTTTAACCCTTACTTATCTCTGCGAGTTACTGTCTGAGTATTGACTTACCAGATCCCTTCGGTCTTCCAACCAGGATCTAGGGTTTACCCCTAAGTGGAGGCTAAAGTGCAGGGGTGAACGTGCTTTTTGTATTGCTGTCCCCAGACTTTGGAATGCCTTGCCACTATCCATTAGACAAACTTGTTCTCATAATATCTTTAAATGTATGGCTGATGGGATGTATGCCTCCGGCGTATGGCTGATGGGATATTTGTATGATTGTATGTTTTTCTTGTTTGTGCTTTTACTGGAAAGCACATTGGTCAACAAGTTGTAATAAATTGTGTCATTGTCATTTAAAGTTCCACTATTACATTTATTTTGGTAATGCATACATTTTCTGTTATTCATTGTTAGAGTAATAAGTAATTTTACATAAAATATTTTCTGTAAAAGTAAAAAAGAAAAATCAAATAAGCCAAAGGGTTACGTTACTATTTAAGACCATATCACGCGTACTGCATATCTCCACCTACGTAATATTAACCGTCTTCGTTCTTCTCTCTCAACCAACAATACAGCAGTTCTTGTTCACGCACTAGTCACCTCACGTATAGACTATTGAAATGCCCTTCTCACTGGCGTTTCCTCCAAATTCTATATAAGCTCCAGTTGGTTGTGAATTCTTCTGTTCGTGTTCTTTCTAGAACACCTTCTACTGTGCACATTTCTCCAGTTCTCCAGCAATTGCACTGGCTTCCAGTAAAGTATCGAGTCGAATTTATGATTGCTGGAACTGCCGAGTTGAAATTCTGATTAAAAGCAGAGTAGACGCATACTAGTACAGAAACATATGCTAGTCAGACATAAGCAGTGCTGCCATGTCTGCAGTTCTGCAGTGTTCCGGCTTGCTTTGAATGGTCATTGGTTTGTTTTCGTTATGCAAATCTGGCAGCCCTTTACACAGCGATGGAAGGTCTGAGCTTGACATTGGGGCAGAGCTAGAGTGTCGCCGCAGCCACCATGGACAAAATGCCTGCAAATGCCGGTCATGTTTGAAAGATAACTTTCAGTAAATATTTACATGGCATAAATTAAACCACATTATTACATACAGCGGCGTATGTATTTATGCGTGTGTGCGGCTGTGCATGTGCGATGATGCAGATTCAAATTTAACGGCAACTACTTTTCTGTTTTTGCTAATGTTAGCATTCCTAAAGGGTGTTCGATCAGAAAAACTTGCACAAGGGCTGAAAACTGCAGCACTCGTCTTTCAATTTTCCATCTGTTTTAAATCAAGAAAGATCAGTTCACCTTAAGACTCAAAACAAACTTTAGTCAACTTGGTATTCATATCAAAGTCCGTTGAAGTGAATATAAAGTCCTTGCTCATATGGCAGTAGCCGCTAGTATTTCAATATTAGGACATTTTGAAACGCTGAACGTGGAAAAGTCTTGGGCTACCGTTAAGCTAACTGTATCAAGACAATAGCTGCGTTTACATGTACCAATGTAATCTGATTAAAAATCCAATCCGAATGAAAACGCTCCATATAAACACGTCAATCAGATTAAAATGCCCAAACCGATTGAAATTTCAGTCGGATTATAAAGGGTGGTTTATGCCGTTTGTAATCCGCTTGATAGGACATGTAAACACTTGATCAGATTAAAAACAGAAGTAGGAAGTTGTGCGCATGTGCAAAGACGACGTTGGATTGTACAGACGCAAAGGCGTATGAACAGAGCAGCTGCTGCTAAAGAAACCAAATACCATACATTTGACAAAGTGGTACAAATATCCGTATTAATGTTTCTGTGCATTTAAAATGTCTATGCATTTAATCTGTTTCCCTGGAGTGAGTTTGTAACCGCAATTTCTCAGTTCCTTTTTAAAAGACGATACATTTGCAGATGTACAAACATACTGTATGCTAAAATATCTAATCATACAATTGTATTTATATTCGTAGTAGGCTACTGAACATTTATTGTATTTATCGTTTACTTACATGTGCTTTGGAAGGCTTATAGTCGCTTTAACAACCTTGCTTTATTGATATGTAGACATTATTTTGCGTTTATGAATGGTACATTATTATGCTGGTGTGTGTGACATAAAATAAATAACGTTTCATCTGTGCTTCCAACATTGTTTGAGTAGCCGTTTTGTGAATATTATAATGATACCCGCGTCCACCGCGCCCGTCTCTGTTTTAAGAGATAATCATATTATCACTTTTAATGTTCGGTACTGTTGCTAAACATTTATTCTAATTGTTTGCCTGCAGGCGCTCTGGTGGGTCTTGGTAGTTTTGTCATGGTTTGACCATGGTAAAACCGCATCGGATGTGCTCGCTCGTGCTCCATTAGCACGAGACATTACTCTGCCTTTATGAACTGTAAAAAATGTTCGTGCCGTTTGTAAAATAAAATATACACAACATGTGCTTTAAAACACTGTTTTAGTGGCTATTTAGGTGAACACTTGCGCATGTCAGCAGTTTATGTGGGATTTGAAGCTGGTCATGTAAACACGCACATCAATCAGATCACTTTATTTACCTTTCATGTAAACACTGCATTCTGAATAAATTCAATCCGATGTGTCCATGTAAACACAGCTGGTGATGTTAACCCAGCAAACACAGTGCGTTCTGACGACGTCGCCAGTTCGTCTTGATTTGGTCACCTTGACATTACTTTGTGACCACGTTCTGAGGACGTCTTGGCAATGTTCCATTTCTTCGAATTTTTGCTAACGTTCCAGAAACGTTGCAGCCTTGTCCTCAAATAATGAATTACATGGAGAACGTTGTAGCAACGTGGTATACTGGTCTTGAGATTACCTGGACACTGGTCATTTGATTAATGAATCTGGTCATTTCTATTGATTATGTTATTATATGGAAAATGTATGATCAGAGTAAAAATCTGTCAAGACGAATGCTATAAATCTGGCTTCTCACTATTAAACTGGAGTTTAATTCGATACCACAATTAAAACTGCACAATAACTAAAAACGCAGTTATGAGCAGCAGGCTGTGTAATATGAGTGATTTTTTTATGTTTGTTTTCACTTAGATTATGACCATTTGACTAATAGCAGTGTCTGCCAACAAACATAACCAAAAAGCATGCTTCAGAACAGAGAAGAGAAGGGGCTTAAAAGTTTTGAGCAATGTATTATTACTATGAATTAAACGCCTATCTTGTACCCTGCAATAAACACTTAATCTTTCTCAATCATGTGCATTTGAAGAGACATGCCTTCAATAAATGAGAAATTTAAGCAATATTCTGTCTCACATCTTATTACCCAATAAGATTGTATGAGATGACGGTACTGGTGCTTTATAAATATTTGAATAGAGAATGACTCCAATTGTGCATAAAATTGAATCTTTAACGCACAGATTAAATCACACATTCATTTTATCCTTCATGTGAGGGATGATAATTGTTTAAATTCAATTAGAAAAACAATTTTTAACAACGTGCTCATCATGTCCCAGAAACGTTACTTGGTACATCGTTGCGATGAATATGGTACGTTCAAGTTACAGTATGTCTTCAGGAGGTAATCACCAGGTCCCAGCAACGTCCAATGAATATGGGAATCCCAAAGTTACTTCACTGGAAGGTTAGTTGGTACGTCACTGCGACGAATATGTTATGGTCCAGATACATCGTCACAACGTAACAGTGTTAACTGGGGAGGTCGAATTCAGTTCTAGGCTGCACACCTTATTGAAGATGGCACTATAACTTGTGTATGGAACGTTACAGCAAAGCAAATTAAAAAAAGATTTTCTTTTATTCTCATATTCTGGGGGAATATGCTTGCCTGTGCATACATAGTATGTTATATTAAGATGTAGCTTAATATAACTTGTAACTTAATTTTCATTACATATTGGATTGTTGGTTATGAAAATTGCATTGATCAGCAGCTAAGTAAAATGACATAATATATATTTACTTTTTATAATTTAGCTAGTCACATGGCAGACGAAAACATTACTGTTAACCTTTGCTGCTCAGCTTTCAGATCATTGTCTGTGGAACATATGCTGTGATGTGTGAATGTAGTACACGATATTATTATTATTTCAGCTCGTGTGGAAAGACAGGAGATCACAGCAGGTGAGCATGGCAATCCAGGTGTGAAAAATCTGAAATCAGCATGGACAAGTCTTCTGATGACATAATTGCACTGGAAGTGGCTTAAAAGAAACTTTTTTAAATATTGTATGTCCATTTTATCTGATGCAAGTGAGCAAGGTTTGGTTTTGCAACAGTAAGGCCTCCATTGTGTCAGATTCCACCCATCTATTGTTAAATATACTTTTCTCTTCGACATAATACAACAAATTACTTCATAATGGAACAGCTCAGTATATTAAACCCTGTGCCCAAAAGAGGTCTTTGGTCATGATTGCCATCAATAGGAGCCTGAACTTGTCTCCAGCTATCTGGTAATGCCAGGAAAGCCTCACCTAAAGTACTGCATGGGTATACTACATTTTTTCAATTCACTTTGGAAAAATGATAAATATCAGTTCGCACGACACAATGCTTGCAGAGGGGAAATGATACTGTATCAATATGTAATCAGTCTTTTATTTATTTATTATTATTATTTTGTATTTTGCCAATGCAAAAGAGGCCACCACGACTAGAGTGACGCACTGTTTCCCATTCATTCCTAATTTGTCTGGCCATTGTTGCTAAGTTTGCAACTCCTTCACTAGGAAATTAGATCATTCCCACTTCAAATAATTTATGGAACGGTGCTCTTTTATGTTAAAAGATAATTGTAATGTTTCAATGCTACTAAATCATAAGTAACAATAATGTTACTAAATACTTTTAACGCAAGTAAATCCAGACGTTACTTCCGCATTGTGCTTCCGAGGTGTCTTGAACGCAGTTTAAAACTACGTGATGATCTCACAAATATGTTAATTAGCGTTGGAAGTCATAAAGTGCCACGTTTTCATGAAATCGTAGCGGAAACACTGCCTAGTAAAAACTTCATCAGACAATTTTTTCTCCCACAGAACAACTTCCAGTCTAGTGAGCAGACCAGCTTCTAAATCATCTGCACTCCTTTTGCTGAATCTGTCTGCTGCTTTTGACAATTATCCATCAGATTGTTCTGTCAAGCCACATATCTCAGGAACTGCACTCCACTGGTTCAAGTTCTCCCTCACAGGTAGGTCATTTAGGGTGTTGTGGAGGGGTGAGGTGTCCAGGTGGCAACATCTAGCTACTGGGAGGTGGTTCACTGCTTGGACACTTCTCCTCTCCATCTACATATCACTGCTCTCCTGTTACACACAACTCTAACTCCATTCCAGCTGGATGTTCTGATGGTTGGTGCTCACATCTTATCCTGCTGGATGATGACTGACCTTCAACTCAACCTTGCCAAAACATAGGTGCTGTTGTATTCATCCAACCCAACCTTGGTATTATAATTGACACACATGCATTGCCCAATCCTCCAGATTTGCAGATTTTTTGCATTCTCTATATTTTCTTTACGACGGAGGTCCGGACAAACCTTTTTTAAATAATATTTAATCAATTGAGCCCAGTCGAATATGTATATAATAAGTTAACATCTAATGTTTATCAGGCCATTTATTTTATATTCCGATAGCCACAGTATGTTTAAAACAGAAAGGCCTGGTAACTGAGAAAATGTGTTGTAGGGTAATGGTATGGGAAACGCTGAATTTTGTTACATTTTCAGAAATTGTACGTATTTAAGTATGCTTGTTTCTGTACTGTCCAACAAACATTTTAAAGTATGAAAATCTAAATGTACATCTACAGACATTTTTTTTAAAATATGTACTACATTTTGATACAATAATTCTTGGTTATTGAAGCTAATAATATCTGCATTTTAACAGAAATTGAAGAGTAGGAGGTAGTTTCATAAAATAACTGCTAAGTACCTTTTAATTTACAAAGATTAGTAGAAGAATTTGACATTTGTTTCTGTGAAAAGGATTTATCCCTTAAATATACAAACATTTGGTTTTGAATTTGTGCACTTATTGCATTTTTTTATAAATTATTTCTTAGTTACTGTACATGGAAACACTATATTTTAAAAGCAAATTACTGCCGATGGATAGAGCAGTTATATAAAATAATTCATTTAACCCCTACATTTATCAGTTTTTCCATGGTTTAAAAATTTTTATCAACAGTACTACACGTAAGGGATTATCCACGACTAGCTGCATTAAAATCTGTGGAGGCGAAGAACCACATGACGTGAAGTGGCTAGCCGTGGATAATAAAGCAATAAGCCCCAAGAAGCAGTGGGTTACAGTGCATTTTATAACAGCTAAGGGCGTTGTGGCACGACTCGAAGCAGAGTGCCTAAAACCTTGTAGCTGTTATAAAATGCACCGTAACCCACTGCATCGCGGGACTTATTGCTTTTATAAAACGGTTACTCCATATGCTTAGCAAGGTTTCATAAAATAAAGTAAATAAATGATATTTAGGCTATGTGGTGCGGTCAGCCGTTATATATCAAGGTATTTAAAAAGGCTTAAAAACTCCACTCAGCCAATCAGAAGCAAGGACCAGAACTGACCGTTTTATAATCCCATTTATACCATAGTCTGTTTGAATACTCATTCCGATTGGCTGGAAGGTGTGCATTAAAACCGTTTAATGCACGGGTAGATCCAGTCAGTTTGATCAATGTTTGAAATGAACTGAGGAAAATAACTGTCATTTTAGTGACGGGTGGTTCTTGGCCTTCACGTCGTGCATAAGAATCCTTTAATGAATGGATTATCCCTTAGTTAGTGTACACCTTCCAGCCAACCAGAATGGAGTATTCAAACAGACC
This sequence comes from Triplophysa siluroides, assembly GCA_006030095.1. NCBI lineage: Eukaryota > Metazoa > Chordata > Actinopteri > Cypriniformes > Nemacheilidae > Triplophysa > Triplophysa siluroides. The sequence continues at coordinate 27,699 of VCII01000143.1, read as the reverse complement.
ATGGTACAATGTCATTTTTCAAACTGTATTTTACATTTATTGTATGTAATTTTGTGAAAAGCAGAAAGAGAGGTCAACTCATAGACATAAGAAATACTGCTTTCATTCGGTTCATGTCTAAATGTCCTCTCTCACCTCTTTTAACACTTCCATCTCCTGCATTAATGAGGCTACCATGTCTTCCAGCTTCCTCCGAGCATCCCGCTCGCGCTCCAATTCCTGCACACACAATGAAAAGCACAGTCAACGCACAAGAGGTCAAGCAAAGATGGATCAATCCATCGTAGATGTTCATTCCATATAATTGGAACACTACTAATAAGTTATTGAACAATTGAAAATGCACTTGAAAACTAACTACAAAAGCTGACTGTCTGAAATACACACAACTTGCCATATCCATTTGTTAGCAGAATATGCTGATAACGTAGAGGAAGTGATGTCATTAAATGTATTACCATGTTGACTGCACGAGCCTCTCTCTGGGCTTCAGAAAGCATCTCCTCTGCCCCCTCGAGAGCATCCTGAAGACAGTCCACCTGAAACAAACGAGTCTCCTGCTGAAGCTCAAGCTCGCATCTCCTGTAAACAGAGCTCATAGTCTGCTCGCAGCTCCTCCTGAACACAAAAACACACAACCTCAGTTCTTCCCCAGCACTGTAAAAACCTTTCGTGGAATCGACACAAACTCCATTTCATCTGCAAGATCAACATAGTTTACTGCTACATACTGTGTGTTCTTCTCAATATTGTGTGCAAAACATGGGGGTTACAACATCAGACCAAAGCTAAGTTCTTCTAGTTCAAGCATAGCAGATAACAGGTTGACTGTTGGCCTATGGATTACCAGTGATATGTGACATATTACAATGATCATTATAGACAGCTCCAGGTCTATTATAGGCTGCGTTTAAACTTCAACATCTCATGCACACATGCTTTTGTTTTAACACAGACAAAGACTATTTACATTCAATTCCTTTGACACTTTCCTTGCATCTCACGATCAAACCGTGTGTTTTTCAAGGCATACTTAATTGCTTGTTGCAGAATGAATACTTCCCTGATGGCACACATATGTCCGGCAGACATCTATTTGATGTGAGTGAATACACATCAGCATACGGGACTACCCTGCAGGGGAGTCACTACGTATGGGGCATTAGTCCTAGTATAGGGGTCCACCTGAGTAGGGGCGACTCTAACAGTACTGGACTTGGTTCTAACAGATCGCTCTGCCCCATCTATTACCAGAATGCCAATGCTTAGTGATGGATGGAATGCCTATACTTCACCCTAAGGGGGAAAGTAGGGAGGCTGTATAGCGCACAGTACTCATCTGAAGAGGGGAGAAGGCACTTTCGCAGACGTACGCCCAGGCCAGATGCCTGTCCTATACTGTAGTGTGTAAGACGCAGGCTGACACTGGTTACACTCGGAAGGAGGTAAAACCTCACAAAGGTTCTCGGCCGTAGCCCAACCTGCAGCACTGCATATGTCTGCCAGAGTGGCGCTTTGGGCCAATGCCCACGAGGAGGCCACGCTCTGTGTGGAGTGGGCTCTCACTCCAGTGGGCAAGGTTGTCCCATGGATTGGTATGCCAAAGAAATGGAGGGGAGTGCCTGCAGGTTCACCATCTGACGGAAAGGAGTGGTGGGAACCTTGGGCACGTAGCCAAGCCTGGGTCTCAGGATCACATGAGAATCGTCAGGCCCAATTCTAGGCATCCTTGGGACACGGAAAGCCTGGGGCTCCCCCAACCTCTTGATGGAGGTAAGCGCCTTCGCGCTCTTGGGGAACCTGGTGACCAGGTCGTGCTGACCAAGAGACTTACCCTCCACAAGATCGTGATGAGCGGCACTAGCGGCTACATACACTCTCAATGTAGACGGGGAGAGGTAAGTCTCTAATCTCTGTTGTAAAAAAGGCCAACACTGACCTAGTCAGGCAATTCCGTGGGTTCTCTCCGTGGGAGGAACACCAAGGTGAGAAGAGACGCCACTTATAGGCTCAAGCGCCTCGTAGTGGGGGGCTCTAGCCTGCTGGACGGTCCCTTGGACCACCGGCGGCGAGCCACTTAACTCTCCTTCTCCCGTCCAGGGGCCAGGCATGGAGATACCAGAGGTCTGGGTTGGGGTGCCAACCTTGCCCTTCCCCTGCGAGAGAAGGTCCTTCGGCAGGGGAATTGGCCAGGGGGGGTGTTCATCAGAGCCCTCAGGTCTGAGAACCAAGTCTGGTTGGGCCAGTACGGCTCCACAGTACTTGATGCCCCTCTTCCTGGCCTTGCACAGGACCTGTGCATGGAGGCTCACTGGGGGGAAGGGATACTTCCTCTTGTCCCGCGGCCAGCTGTGCGCTAAGGTATCCGTGCCGAGGGAATCCTCGGTCAGGGAGTACCCGAGCGGGCAATGGGTGGAGTCCGGGGAGGCCACAGGACCACCTGTGCCTTGCCGAACTGCTCCCATCAGAGCCGGACTGCGCATTGATGGAGTCGCCACTCTCCCCGGGGAGCTCCCTGACGAGAGAGCGCATCGGCTGTCTGGTACAGGTTCTCCGGAATGAACGTGCTTGCAGAGACTTGCTGACTCCACGGGGGAGGCGTCGGGCGGGTTACGACAGTGCTGTAGACGTGCTGCAGACGTGCTGTCCGACCGGACTAGCATGTGATTGTCCTGCACTAGGGGCCGCAGCCTCCTCAGTGCCAGAAGGACAGTCGACAACTCCAGGCACTTTATGTGCCATCACAGTTGGGACCCCATCCACTGTCCCGCTACTGCGTGCCCGTTGCACACTGCCCTTCTGCCGTACCACGACGCGCCTCGACCTGCGGTACACCCTCTCGGAAAAGAGGTCAATTCTGACCGGGAATGAGAGTGCACCAGCACTAAGGCGTGACCGTCATCCTCCTGGTGTCGGGGTGCCTCGCCGTTCCCAGAACCCGACTCTGAAGCCAGTGCCGAAGCGGTCGCATGGACATCAACCCGAGCGGGATACCCCGGCCGAGGACGCCACATGCCCCAGGAGCCTCCGAAGAGTTTCGGTGGGACGGCTGGACCCTGCCTGATCAGCGTCCTTCAGGTCGATTGCTACGAACCAATCCTGGTGACGAATCGAGCCCAAGATGCGCTTCTTCTGCGTCAAGATCCTGAACGGCAGCTTGTGGAGGTGCCTGTTTAGGAGATGCATTATGAGTATGGGTGTACACCCAAAAGACATCTCGGTTATCGGGACGGATTCGACCGCATGTTTCGCCAGCAGGGCGGCGACCTCCTTCCGAAGTACGGGGCCATTCTCTCCTCGCACCGAGTTGATAGAATACCCCAAACCTCAGGGGGTGCGTGGCGAACTGGATCGCATAACCGAGACGGATCATCCTCTCCAGTCAACGTGACGGGTTGGTACACGCTCTCCAAGCGTCCAAGGACTGTGATCACGGGACTAGAGGGACGATCTCCTTCACTGTTCCAGGGGGGCTGGTTCGATGGCTGACAGGGCGGTCACTTCGCACCGGGGGGAGCCCCTGGGAAGTTGACCCCCCAGAAACCAAAAATGGCCGCAAGCACTTCGGGGAGGGCGGCGTCCCGCCCTGCAACACGGCTGAACATGGCCGACATCTCCGCGTCGGTCTCATCTTGAGCTCTACCGCTTTTGGGCGGGAGCTCAGAGAGACCGGCAGCGTCTGATGCCAGAAGGTAGCTGTCCGATGCTATGACAGAGATTTCGTCCTCATCCCACTTCCGAGTCTGCCCGCTATGGGACGGTCTACCGCCGCCCATCGGGGACGCACCAGGTGAGCGTATTGGGGTATGGATGGTCCGCGAGGCTGGAGCCAGTGGAACGACATCCATATACATCCCCAAATCACCCCCGCTGCTCGTCGAAGCGGTCAACCTTGCCGAAGCAGCAGTCTCACGAACGTCGCCAGCCGTGACCGCAACACCTTGATCGACATATTCTCCAGAGAGAACATGTCAGATCAACGAAACCCGCTTCAGCATATTTAACCAAACATGTGATGCGGGCATCATAGCCGTCTGACTCAGGGATGAGTCTGCCGCACCCAAGGATACATCTGCGAGACGTGCTCGCAGCCGTGGGAAATTTGCTCTTTTAGACAAATAAGGTCTGTAGCTCTTCTGCCGAGACGCCCAAGGGGAAGTCCGCTCTCCGGAGGAAATCGCCGTCAGGAGGGAGAAATCGCTGCTTCCGCGTCATAGATTCCAGCAGGGAAGAAAAACGCTCTCGAAGAGATAGCGGCAACATACGTTGCACAGGTTCAGAAGAACAAAGGATGAGTGAATGACCGCCGCCATCTTCCTTTTATACCCGTATGCACAGGGCGGAGACTGGCGTGGGCGTGCTATTCAGCAATCTCATTGGTGTTTAGAAATTCCTCTCGGAGATGATAGGTTCTCAAGATCAAACCCCAGTCTGTCTCTCAACACAACGTCGAGAGACCGACTGAAGGGGAAATGTACTTCACTACAATATAAATAATATATCTTACTTTTTAATCCGCTACATTTCATAAATTTCAATGCTTGAGTACATTAAAATCTATGTAGTTTAAATGTAGAAAGGTAGTGGATTTTAATGACCTTAAGTACTCTATTAAAGGTTAAAAACATGTAAAAAGAATTTAGGAAATGTACTGGAGTAAAAGAAGCAATATATTATTATTATTTATCCTTTATTTTCACCATCCTTAAGTCCCATTGAGATAAAAAGAAATCTCTTCTTCCAGGGAGGCCTGGCCAAGATATGTACTTGATAATGTAGTGAACTTTTTTTTCCAAGATAAGACAGGTCTGTACTGAAAACAATTACAGATACTTGAAAAATGTACGAGTAAAAGTAAACTACTTTCCATTTCTGTTTAATGCACAAAACTATCACTGTATAGAAGTGCAGAGATGCGCATCCTGGACACAAAAAAATGCGCTTCAATGTTCTTTACAGTTTAGCGCATCACGCTGAAAGCACCTTCTCTTTCAGAACTCGCAGAGATCTTTGCTCCCCATGTTCATAACATTCAGAACACAACTGACCTCGCCGCACCAGTCGAGGTCAGAGTTTCCATGAACTTCATTATGCTGACGTTTAATTGGTTTGTTTCTCACATAAAGCTATCGAATGACATAAGACTTGGAATATAGTGCATGAAAACGTTTAAGGTGGTTTCATATAATAGTTAGTCCCTTTTGAAGCTTAACGAGTAACATCTGCGGCTAACGCACAGGATCGGAATTGGATCGGTCCCGTCAGTTCGATACCGATCCAGCAAAAAGGTTTGTATCGACCCCGATCCAAAATATCGGGTTGTCCCTGATGTTTTTACACAGCAGATGTTTTCCAGACCTCCAGATCTTTAGCAGACATCTTACAGATGTACCTGTGCTATCTGGGTTATTTAACTGGTTCATAATGACAAGAAATCAGGAGTCGGTATCAGCTCCAAAAATCCTGCCTGGAGGAATTCTAGCGATGAGACCGAGTGGTTTCAGTGTATCCCATCAGATGATTCACCAGCCACACCTCTCCATGATTTACATTACATGATTCATCAAAACCCTCATCGCCTCCACACCTAGACCACAAACATTTTGAAGGCTTTCAACTCGTTCCTTGTAACAGTGTATGGCATAAATATGGTAAATGAATTAATAATCTGATTTAAAAAAACCTTACCATTTCTATTTTTTCAGTAAGAAAATCCTCTTCACCCTAAAAATAGAGTGTTCAATAAATATTCGTTAAAAATAAAAACACAACTTAAACTCATTTTGTTTTACTTCTGCAGAGAGACATATCACTTGTGCAGTAATGTACTTCTGTAACTCAAATAAAGCATCAGCATACTCACAAGGCTTTCTTTTCTTTGTCCTCGTTTTAATGATCCACGTCTGCTGTCATTGCGTGACAGGTACCTGTTTGTTTCTTCTGCCTGCATGACCACAATCAAAAATGATATTATTGATCACAAATATAAAACAATAAAGCAATCTTAGGCTGTAGCGAAAAAACCACTTGAGGGGCTGAGGACTGTTCACACCATCGACAAAATATAAAAGATTAACAACAAAAAAGTTAAATTCTGAATTAAAGAGAATAGCAAAGTGCAGACAACTAGTATAACAACAACGATTCAGAGGAACAACATCATTGGTTTTTTTGACAAGTAGAGCAGGACGAGGGCCGGGAGGGAACGGTGCGAGGCCGGTGACGCAAGTGATAACGCGGGTCAGCTGCGCAAGGCACCGGTCTCGCATCTCTCACGGAGGAGCTTGGAAGCATAAAAGGAGGAGCGACAACAGTGAAGGACGAGAGAGAACCAGGCTTGGAAAACAGAGAAGACTTTCATTGAGCCCCATGTTAAAATGGCCAATTTTTTACTTTTTTTGTTTACAGCCTGGTAAAAATGTTGGTCTATATAGCTAATTTTACCCTTCATGAACTGTGAGGAGGGTGAATTGTTTTATAGCTCACTTGTTAACTTATATTAGGCCTTACAATTCAGCAAATTAGGTGCGTGGCCACTTGAGTGACAAGTGGTTTCAGCATCCAGGCGCCTCAGCTCCAACCACGTCCCGCGTCTTTGCACATTTTCGATTATCCGGGAGCGACCGCTGCCAAGATGGTGACTGCCCGGCTCCACCTACTTTTAGCTTCAACACAGCTCATCAGAAACCTACGGGTGACGTCACGGACACTACGACTACGTCCATATTTTAAGTTGTTTATTTATACGGTTAGACCCTGCTCTGGAGAAGGACCTACTTTTGTTCCACCATATATGGCTTTCCTGAACTAAAATTATTTTCGTTCCTGCGGAGATGACACCCAAAATATGAATACTTAAATAGAGGTCTAAACATGTAACAACTGCACATTGGTGAAAGTTTTCAGAGAGCTTTCAGACCAGGCACCAGACAGTGTGAACACATAACCACCCTTATCTCGCTGTGTAATGATCGGATTGATTTAAAAATGACAGAAACAAAAAATCGATTGTTTAAGACATCAAGTAGGAAAATACATCTTTTTTTCTTTAATAATTTAAGCTTAAAGATGGTAGTGTGCTTAAAGGGTGCGTGAGCTTAAGAGGGACGTTCACCCTACAAAAATCTTGCTTGTTTTTTATTTGCGTTATTACTTTGCGTGTTCTCAGCTACGATAAAGACACGGCCATTTCATGCCTGTGTCGAACAGCTCATTCTTTATGTTGAAGGTGAAGCAATTTAGGGAGGGAATGTTTCTTTTGCGTAGCGCACAATGAATCTGGGGAGAGTCTTCAAATTGGGACAAGCCTTACCAGCCTTCAGTTGCGCTGCTGTGATGCAATCGGCCCTGGGACACAGCTAATGCAGTTCTATAAAAACAGTACAACCAAATGGTTGCCAAGCAACACACACATGCAGTGGCGCAGTACCGCTGAAGTATGGTCAAATGGTTTCTCAAATCCAAGAACACATAGAACAGACTTCTCGTGGATGGTTCTCGTGGTCCTGCGAGGCAACCTGGAAAGAACGAACTCGAAAGGGCCCGCCGCAATGACTTCTGGGACTTGAAGCGGTTCGTTATCAAGAACACATCTGGGTACTTCAAGCATTCTCTACTTGTGTTCTTGAGCATTGGAACCGGACGTAGAGCAAGAACACGGGTACGCAAGATAGGTGAAGAACGCATATCGACACATATATCTGGCAGACATCTATTTGATGTCCTCATTCACATATAATGTAGATATATGTATAAAGATGTCTTTTTTTAATTGCAATACGTCTGCTGTCAGGTGTCATTTAGACATCTAAAAGATGTCTGTCTGTAGAATGGATATAAAACTGCCTTTTCTGATATGTTTAGCTGTTGTTTTTACACAGCAGATGTAAAATCTCCAGATATTTAGCATTTTCCAGAAGTACCTGTGCTATCTGGGAACCAATCAGAATAAAGGACCAGAACTTGTTATTCCGCTGTTTTTCAAGTTAAATAAACTTGCTCATATGGAAAGAACTGAGAAGCAGTCTTCGTAATAACTTTTAGGTTTTTTTTAGGTTTAATTGCCTGTGGAAAGCGATATACTGGCAACGTTTCATTAAACTTCAGTCAAACGTTTTATGTATTTAGCAGCCTCAATCACATTCATGGGGAGATGTGTCATTATAAGGGCCAAGGGTGTGTCTTAGACACCTCGCCTTATTTCGCGATTAGTTACACAACGAGCTACAAAATTGATTCAAGCGGATGTTCGTTTAGTGTATTCGAGTAACATAACACGTTTTATCTTAATACAAAGCACAGAAGTCAGATGGATGAGGGCGTAATACAGACGTTACATAACATTGTTACATTATCGTTATGTTTGTATTTTATAATAAACCCTCTAAACAAAGATCATGACATTTGTCTTTTGTCAAATCACGCGTCACGAAAACATATTTATCGCAAACGTTATTCTCTTTACCTCTCTAATAATGTGTCGAAGAGACTCGTCTTCGCTCATTCCTCGAGACAGTGTCCGTTTCCGTAGCGAAGCCGCTTTCTCCGAGTTTCCCGAATGCATTGCTCCACACGATACAGACTTTCAGCTACAAATGTTCAACAGAAAGAGACAGTGAAATGCGTTTCTTCGCCCTGTTTCCGCAATATTCCGCTACAAGAACAGAGTATGGTGTAATGGGCAGCATTTGACACGGAGATTCCTCACCGAGCGGATCAAAAGGCGTGTTCGATGATGATCTTAACCGCTCTCGCGGTATAGTGACGTCATAGGCGGATGCGTCTGCGCAGACGCAATATTTCAATGGCATTTGCTCGGCTAGCGCTGATTTCTAAACTGACTGATAAATCATGAAATGTAAGACCTGCAAAAATGTTCAGGGTCCATTGAAAGTCTTCACGTTTCTTTTAAAATGAAGTATGCAACCCTGATAGCAAAAACACATCTGGCAGACATCTATTTGATATTTAAGACGCATTTTTGTGTTGTTTCCTCACGTGCCATATTCGTCTGCTATCAGTTGTTATATAGACACCTACGATGTTTATGATTTAGAATGTATGGAAACTGCACTTTCTAAGACGTCTATGAGATGTTTTCAAACAGCAGATCTTTTGCAGACATCTTACAGACGTACTTCCACCAAGTTGTTTATTTGCATGTATGTAAAAGCACCCTTAAAATAATACTAGCTAGTCAGATTTTACCGACTGAATCATAGCATTTGATCTGTCAACTTCATCTTATCCAAGATCATTATCTTTCATCCACTTTAGCTGGGATATGTTTCAAATGCATAGTTTTACTAAGTGCAGACATTGCAGAGACCGTTATCCAAATGGAGGAAAAGAACTTACGTATTTTTCATTTTGTACCATAGCCTACACCTCATATTTTGATGGTTTAATTGAACCGGGGGGGCATTTAAAGCCAACATTGTACATCTTCTTCGCCTTTTGCATTTGTTGACTGTAGATCCGGAGCTCGAGTTGTTCTCCAGCAGATGGCAGACGCACCGGTTTTGTGTAAAAGACGAGTACAGAAGAAGAGACTTCTATCTGTCTGTCACGAGGAGCTGAAGAGTGAGGAGAAGTTACACCGATTACTGAGGAGAAATTCAACTTTAATGTGAGCACAATGAGTGTGTGTAATATGCCACAGAAGCGCTATTACAGACAGAGAGCTCATTCAAACCCCATGGCTGATCACACCTTCCAGTAGTAAGACTCACTCGTGACGTATTGAAGTGATATTGTTGAATTATTCGTGTCGTTTGTGTGATGGGCGTCGTGTAATGTTTTAGTCCAGTTTGTCCGGAGGAGATGGACTGGTCTCAGGTTTATCCAGCACACTTCAGTCAGCGGGGGGACACTGAAGTTCAAGCGCAGGTGGAGTTCGCGGACATCGGCTGCGGATACGGCGGACTGCTGGGTATGAATGACAACGATTATTTCTGTTTAGTTAAATCACACAAAATGTGCAAATGCATGTGTTAAACCATAATAAAACCAGCACGAATACACCAATACTTCAGCTCCAAGTATACAAACTATAGAATAAGCACATTATAGTAGTAACTTAAGTGTAAATAATAGTTGAGGTAACGCTTTGTTAACGATTTTCTTAACAGTTCGTTAATGTATTAAGTTAGCTAATATGAACTTACAATGAACAAGTATACAGCATTTAAATAAAGATAAAAAGTTATGTAAACATAACTTACTGCACCATGAACTAGGGTTGGGAATCGAAGGGGACCTCCCGATACCATTCGATACGCGATACAGGGCTCACGATACCGATAATATCACAATGCGCCGATTCTGCGATAATCGATATATCTCTTGGCAATTCTATAACAATACATCACGACATCTGTAAATGAAGGGAAAAAAGGATCTATTGGATGAGCATTTTTAGTGTGTTACTCTCTGTCTTTAGGTCTGTTTATTCTTGCGCTTGTCTTTGGACTGTGAGTCTCTGGTGACTCCACACGCGTCTCCCAAAACGGGGGTTTGCGGCGCGTCACGTCAAAGCGCTCACGCTATAGCATCATCGCGCAATTCAACGCAAGTTTCGCCTAGGCTCGCCTAAAGTTGAACTTTATAAAAACTATTAAAGCTTTACAAAACAATCTGACTTCTGAAACACGTGAGAATGAGCTTTTTTATATGCACGCGCAGATACCTGCACCCCTGCACGAGCACTGCGGGTGAGAGAGAAAGCGCCGGACTGGAGCGAATCACGAAACTACAGACTGAAAGAATGTCAAAAGAGTATTCCCAAGTTGCAGAGCGCCGAGTTAACCATGCCTACTTATTTACATTCACTACGAAATCCAAAGTGCGCCCAAACTTTTGATTTAAAAGACGCTGGCGCATCTCTAATTTGTTGTTGGTCCGCCCCATTATACTTGTATTTCTTCTCCGCTGTAAATTTAAATTTCCGTTAATCTGACCATCCGTAATCTGGGAGCGTCACCATAAGAAATATGTGGGTACAATCGTTCTGGTAAGCACAGTGTAGGTAGGAATTTAGATCTTTTGTATTTGAAAAAAATCGATACTTTGTGCCAAGAGTATCGATAACGTCTCGTGGGCTGAAATGCCGCGATAAATCGGCATATCGATTTCTTTTTTCCACCCCCACCATGAACTAACCTTAATAAATGTATTGACATTAACAAAGGTTATTAAATGCTGAAATCGGACATATTTCACATAACTGTAGAAATGTGACACATTTCTCTGGAAAGCAGCAGTTGGCTGTATACTATATAGTTGGCAAGAATAGTATGATGAGAAATACCTGTCTCAGGTGGTCTATTGTTTCCACAGAGATTGGCGAGTATGCATGTAGTGACACTATTCAATCCCATGATGCTTTCAAGATTAGATTTGAGCAGTTTAAAGATGCTATTTAAATCACACCCCAACAAACATTTGGAGGTTTGATGACCGTTGAAAAGACGTCAGTCCGACACGTCCCATCACGGTTGAAAAATAGTTCCAAAATGAAAGTTGAACAGATGTCATCTGGCTGTGATTTCCACGTCTTTTCTGCTCGTCCCTGGACTTCCAAATTTGTCCTCTTCTGGACGTTTATTATTAGATGTGTTGCTGCTTAATGTAAGCGTATATATAAGCTGCGTTTAATATAATCAAACTCGCGTTGTGTAACATCGTGTAAGGCAAGCAATTGTGTCTTAAGGTTTACGTGTCTTAAATTGACATAGGTTTTTAAAAGGTCCAAAATCGGTCCGTTCTGACCTCAACGTCTATAAAATGTACATGTACATCACAAACATTAACACATTATTTGTGGACTTAGGCAAAAATAAGTGTTTTAATTTAGCACAGCATATTTTATAGTGAACATCACATTTTTTAATTGTCTTCCAATTGTTAGACAGCTACTATTCAGACAAGAAAATACCCCGCACCACCAGCTCTTCCAGGAGTGTGATTCATGTGTTCCACCATTGATGCATGGAAGTCAGAGCTATGGCACTACCAAATTATTTCCTAACAGTCTTGTATTACTGTTAAAACAGCCATAAAACAATTTATTTAGAAAAAGTCTGATTATCCTACAACTAAATTTAAAATACAAACAAGATTGTAATCAACATGTATTAGACTTTATTCTTCTCTAGAATTGCCGTATGTCAATAAAAGTTACTAATAACACTAGAATAAACTTATTTAAGGGAAGCAAAAGCACCTGATGAGTAATGTATTCCATGCTGTTTGTTTTGAAAGATGAACTTCAGCAAATAGCTGGCATTCTGGAGCATGGCAAGTCAAGTGGTGCCCTTGAGAAAGACCCTGTAAACTTTGTGAAAGTGGCATTTCTGGTAAAACCTGATGTTCTTACAGAGAAGTCCACTAAATAGAAAATATTAAAATTACATAAATGAATAATAGACAAGAAACAAGAGATTTTAGCAATGTCATAAAGCCAAAATTACCTCGAATTACATAGTACAGCTTTGAATGGCTTCTTTTCAAGTTGACCACCTCCCCTCATACTGAATTTCACCATTAAGGCATTTAACGTGATTCTGTGAAATAAATGACTCAGGATTACTTCACCTCAGAAAAATGACAGTTTGTTTTCAGATTTCTTGCTGTCACTTTGGTTCTTTTGTTAACTACCCAAATATATATAAAACAAACAAACACAAACTAACATGCACACATCACACACATTCTTTTTCACAATCCAATCTCTTAATAGAAGATGTAGACTTCCCATGTTCCAGACTGACAGCTATTCACTGAAGTTCATCCTCAAAACTGAACAGCACAGAAAATATTCCTTTGGAATCCTGAAAAGAAAAATCTGTTCATTAATATGTACACACACCTGGACACATGACTACTTCTAAACTGAATGTGACACTTGCTGTCACATTTTGTGTTTACAAACAATTAGGCCGGATGTCCTACGGGAGAAGGTTTGGAACCCCTGATCTATTTACACATTGTTCCTGTAGTTGCATGAAATTGCTCAACTTAATGTTAATTGTAACCGTTTTTAAGCAGTGACACAAAACTCGGCCAACGTTAAGCCAAAGTTTTAACTCTGTCAGCCAGCGTCAGCGTTTTCTAATATTTTCTCTAAACTTTGATGGCTCACAATACATTTTCTGTAATGAATAATAACTTGTCTTTGGCAGGGAACGGTAGATTTTTAAAGCAGGGAAAGAGTTAGTTTGGGGGCTTGAAGATTTTGCTATCAATTTCCCAGCGAGAAGCATTACACAGCACAGCTCAAGTGTAGAAACTACCTTCAGGGTAAAGCCTAACTTTAAACCTAAGTTACTACCTTTTAGCCTGCTAGCTAATTTTAGCATAACTCAAACTACATGGCAGTTGACAATGCGCGCATCATTTCTTTCAGTTCCTTCGTGTTCCTTCAGCATAGTTTTTGGCAATCATCCACTTTTAATTGTGAATTTATAACATTATATCTGATTTATATATGTATATGCATAACTTTCATAAAAGTAATACAATTGTAATGAAGGCCTACAGAAAACGTCACGAAAAACGACTGCAATGCAGTGGCTTTGTAATCACTTGACCACACAGGGCGCTTTGCAAATATAATTTGTCATTTAACTAGCTTGGATGAATACATAATTGTGTATTTAAAAAAAAATATTTCCTGCTTTTTACAATGGGTGTTGCGTGACGTGTAAAGTACGTCAGTGGAACTAAATTGGGGCGCTCAAATTAATCATTGCAGTATTATTTAAGGTGTAAGCACAATTGCTTTTGCATATTTCATAAGAATTTTACAGACGGTCATGATGGACTAAAAATGCACGTGTAAACTAGAGGACGTACTCTCAACCGAGTCAATATTTATAGAATTACACGTAGCTAAAGTCAAAGTAACAATTGTACATGCAACCCCAGAGAACTGTTGACATGTACACATGTATCTGAATGCATTTTTAGAAAATGTTCTGCGTCACATTTTTACTTATGCCGTCCTACCGCAACTATTTTTGGCCAGGGACACAACGTTGCCATCGGACCAATGTTTGCTGTGACCAGTCTCACTGTTCTGTTTTTATGACATTTTAAATACCTTAAAATGTTCACCAATGTGAAATTGACCAGACTCAACCAGAGCTAGAGGCGACCGATATGGGTTTTTGTATGGCCGATACCAATTTTATTTATGAGGTCGATATGCGGCAGGTTTTTTTTTTGGCCGATATGATTGGCTGATTTGCTTTTTTCCACCTTCATCACATAAAATCTAATTAAGTAATAAGAAGTGATACAGAATATTGCTTAAATTTAACATTTATTGAAGAGATGTGTATTCAAATCAGTTTGAAAGATTAAGTGTTTATTGCAGGGTACAAGATAGCAGTTTAATTGCTCCCACTTCAAGAAGTTATTAAAGACTCAAAGAAATAGGGCATGGATTGTGTGAGATGTCACAGTTTGACTGTTGAAAGATTTGACTAATTTAGTGATGTTCGTGTGTTTTCTCCCATAGTTGAGTTATCGCGGCTCTTTCCAAAGCAACTGATTTTGGGTTTGGAGATTCGAGTGAAAGTGTCCGATTATGTACAGGATCGTATTTGCTCACTACGTGCTGCTGAGCCGGGCAGTTACCAGAACATCGCCTGCCTCAGGAGTAATGCCATGAAGTACCTTCCCAATTTCTTCACCAAGGGACAGGTGAGTGTTTTAGATCGATTGGTGTTCATTCACCCCTGTGGAATTTGTGAAACAGACAGGTTTCACACATACTTCATGACCAAAACACTGCATGAGAGTTTAAAAGTAGACTAAAGTTAAAGGGCTCATTACATGGCATGCTTTTCTTCCATGAAGACCACTTGTAAAGTCCCAGGTTAAAAACAAATGATTAAAGATTGCGTATCACACGCAGTTTCTGCCAGTCTCATATTAGGCTTGAGTATCTATACAGTAGTCACATTAATCCCATCATGTTTTGAACAATATGCACCTACACGCCGATTGCCAACAAAACACAGACGTATGACTTAGTTTGACTTGCGACTGTAGTTCATGACCGGCATCTTTTAGCACTTTAAATTGTTTCCAAAGGTAGCGCTAGTCTTCTTTTTTTTAAAGCTGTTTTTTCGCACACTCAGTGTCAGCGCTTTCAGTTTTTTCCATGCTCCTCTTTAACTTGTGCGGCTCTAATGCCCTTCACTAAATGTACCTCTCAGACATTACTTATGAGTATGCCCTGCACGGAATAAGTGCCTGTAGATCTCCGCAGAAAGCTCAGCAGAATTCCATCACAACGTGAGTGCATTACTATATGCTGTTCAGGGATCCAGACTGGTGCGATTTGATATAGGAGACGTTTAAAACGAAATTTACCGCAGAGGACTTCAGGAAATGTCATTTATCTGTGGATTACTTGAGACATCGCTGAATCATTTCAAATCCGTTCACGGCAAGAACGAACAACAGGCGAATGTTTTGTTAAATTGTATTTGACTTGCGTGTTGTGAACATGAGGAAAGGTGTCCTAAGATACACAATCAAATCATTGTAAGAACATAACACGATTGCTTTAATGTGTAACACTGTAAGCAATGAAATGACATACTTTTGGAGAAGCACAATTTCTGTTGGTTCAAATGAATCCAGATTACAGTCTCTCTATTTAGCACCAATCAATAACGAAGCTGTTCTGTAGACATTGCCTCTTTTTAAATAAGCAGAACCAAATCTGCTGTCAACAACTTATTTTTCAGTTTCAGTAATACAGTTATTTTGGGGAAAATGTGAATAAATGCATTTCTGACTGATTTAAGGTGTGCCCCTTAATTTCTTTTTGCTTGCACTCCTAAAAATTTCATTCAGGGGCTACAATGCTCCTAGTAAAAAAAGTGAAATTTGAATGAGCCTGAGGACGAACAATGTGATATTCGAGACGTTTAAAATGAAACTAACCGCAGAGGAGTTTTGGAAACATAATAATTGATCTGTCTATTACTTGAGAGGCAGCGCCGGATCAACGACAAGCGAATGCTCTTATGAGGTTTTATTTGAAGTTATTCAGTTCAATAAATAGATATTTATATAGCGCTTTTCAAAATGTTTCACTGTTGCAAAGCAGCTTTACACACATTGTAATTAAAAAAGGGAAAAATTAAAGACAGTATATGGTATTAAGATACATGGTATATATGGCAAGGGGGGCGTGGTTTAGTGAGGTCGCTGTACATTAGAAACACTTGTGTCTCGTTCCAGTGATTGGTGAGAAGATGGTTATAAACCACATGGCTGAGAGTGAGAGCGGCTGAGGACTCGAGAACACCAGAACGAGCGAGACGAGAGACCGAAGCATCCAGAGTGAATTCTGAGTTATTGTTGAATGTTAGTGCAGTGGTGCACAGTTTATTTACTTTATTAAAGAATCTTACGAGTCTCAACCTTGTGCCGCCTCGATGTGGTTTATAACCATCTCTCACCAATCACTGGAACGAGACACAGGTGTTTCTAATGTGCACTTGACCTACTTAACCACCGGTCTTCTCCCGCCTCGCTCTTTCGGCGCCGACCTCGCTAAACCAAGTCCCCCTTGCCACAGTGTTATTGCAAGTTTATCTCTATGCAATGTTCACTGATGAACCTTAGCTGAAATAAATACTATGTTGGATTGCAGAAACTGTCAATTATACAATTGAAGTATAATTCATTTGGCTATAATATTATTTTAAATATTATTATCAGTACTGGGAGCCTAAAATTACAATATACCAGAACAATCTGCAATAATACCAAAACATAACTTGTGTTATTCCCCCTGTGGAAGTTTTTGTTTTGACTCTTGTTTTGTTAGCGGTATTTTCCCCCATTGTGTTTTTTTTAATAATTTTTTTTAATTTGTTATTGATTTCAGTGCACTGTGCTTCTACACGCAGATCTTTTCATATTATATGCTATTTTTGTACTTGTTCCCCATCTAATTAAACGTGAAATAAATAAATGTTTCTCATATTACCTGCTGTGTCACTGAGGTGCTGCATTGTTCACTATGATAAAGCGTTAGCTGCATTAGCGAATAAATATATTGACGTTGTTCTAAAGTCATGCGCCATCACAAAAAAAACTTGACACATTTTTCTGTTGTTTCATCTTTTAGTGCACATGACTCTTTCAGTTGACTTGTTGTAAATGTCAGGGAAGTTTGGTCTGTACACACATGACGCTTCAGATCTGAAGTAACGTAAAGCTGCTGTAGAGATCCACCTGCTGCTACCAGCCCTCAACGTTTAAAATAGTTTTATTTTAGTTTAGTTGTTGTTGCTCTTGTGCAATAGTTGAACAACACTTTATTTGTATTTGGATACTAGATATTTAGAGGCTATTTTGCTAGAGTCCCGCCATTCTCCCACAGCCGCACACAAGTGTCTTACTGCCCACACCCATCACATCTTGGTGCAAAACATTCCTTGGCTCTTATTTTATGTATACAGTTAGGGAAACAATTATTTGATCCCCTGCTGATTTGTAAGTTTGCCTGCTTACAAAGAAAGACAGAATATAAAAAAAATAAGGGGGAAAAAATTAATATAAAGGTTATAAATTGACTTGCATTTCAGTCAGTGAAATAACTATTTGATCCCTGAGAAAATAACTTTTGTACTTTGTGTAGAAACCCTTGTTGGCAAGCACAGAGGTAAAACATTTCTGATAGTTGGTCACCAGGTTTGCACATGTGTCAGGATACATTTAGTCCACTCCTCTTTCAATCTTTAAGGCGTCTTGGCTGTCGCTCAGCAAACTTTAGCCTCCTTCACAGATGTTCTATAGGACCAGGGTCTAGAGACTGGCTTTAATGTGCTTCTCCTTCAGCCACTCTTTGGTTGTTTTGGCAATTTGTTTTGGATCTTAGTCGTGTTAAAGGCACATCCACGACCCATCTTCAGTGATCTAGTTAAGGGGAGGAGGTTCTCGTCCAAGATTTTACGGTACACTGGCCCGTCCCTCAGCCCCTCAATGCGGTGAAGTCTTCCTGTGTCCGTAGCAGAGAAGAAGCCCTAAAGCATCATGTTTCCAACACTGTGCTTCTCTGTAGGGATGGTGTTCTTGGGGTCACAGTCAGCATTTCTCTCCCTCCAAAAACAGGAGTAAATTTTGGTCTCACACCAGTTTCTCCAAACCTTTTCTGAATCATCTTGATGTTCATTGTCAAACTTCAGACGAGCCAGATGGGCCTTCTTGGGCAGGAGGACCTTGCGTGTGCTTCAGGATGCTGCCATAGACATTCATTCATTCAGCTTGTTTTCTCAAAGGCATTCATTTTATTTACCAAAAACAAAAGTAGCATATGTTGTCCAATTTATTCATGGTTTACCTGCAGATTTAAAAATAGGGAGAACAAACATTACAAAAACATTGTTTTTTGAGAGATTATTTATTATCAAGGTCTGATATATGTTAGACAAATCAGCATAAACACGTTATGCTGTGAAATGTGTCTATCGTCGTTTCTGTTACTGCAACACAAACACACACGAATGACTGGATAACAGTCAATTTTCTAGCCCTCGCAGTCGTTGCATATCACATACCCAGCACTGGACCTTTCTTTCTTTCTTTCTTTCCAAATTAGCGTCTGCCTGATGAAAGATGCATTTAAAACACATTCGTATTTTAGAGAAATCTAGTTAATATTTGTATCATTAATGATCTCATCCACCCCTGACCCACCCGCAATTAATCAGTGTATTTTTTTATTACCCGACCCATCACTAACACACACGCACACGTTGCTTTTGTACATTAGTTGTGGTACTGAAAGAAAATACAGAATAAACTAACATGAATAATCCGAAACATGAACATTGTACAGGCACAGACATAATATTAACAACAATTATTAGAAGAATAAATGTAACGATAAACTACTATTAGCACTATTAGTAAACAAATGAGAAAACTTCTATATATGTCCAAAAGATGGCGCCATCACCACATCTTTGCCAACCGAACGAACATTACATCTAATCAATAAAGTTACGATATAACGGGCTTTGTTGCATACATATTCCTCTTGACTCGCACACATTACATGATGAGAAACATTAAGGGAACAGAGTGATACAATAGGAATTGACTATTATCTGTTAAACATGTGCAATACGATGATGAACATATGCACTCGTATGGCACTCATTTATCCTAATTACGACAAGCAACAGCTGGCAGATTTACATAAAACTGCAACAACACTTTTAACGCTTTCATGCACGCACGCTGAATCAGACATCAGTAACTCTGTGTATAGCGTAATGTCAACTTGATATTTAGGAGATACAAGTTCACTTCACTGGCTCTGCACAGCACACCTGCTCCACTTCTCGAAAGTTACATGATTGATGACATGGCACATGATGATTTGGTGCTGTGTTGCGATCTTGCATTTACTAATGAGCATGAATGTTATATGAGCGGAGCAATGAGCCGAGTGTTCACCTGGTCCATCACCTGTGTTCTTAAAGGAGCACATGTGAATGAAGCCAAATTACTGTATTTGGCTCCCTTCGTGTGCTCCGTGTAAACGTGCAGACGAGTGACGCAGCTCTCTGCTCTGCACACATGCTGCCCATCTTAGGGCTCTTTCAGTGCCGCTGTCCAACTGTCCTTTGCTCCTGTGAAAATGAGTTCTACCGTTTTAATGCAATGTTATAGTCTCGTGTGGCTTCACAGTTTCCATGTTTTATGGTCTCAGTCTTTATCTTCAGTCTTTATTTAACAGTGTCTCTCCCATTGTGTCTGATAAACTCAGGCAAGGCAACCAACACCGTGACGTCACTGCAAGATGGTGGCGCCCTTTCTACAAAACCTATAATAAGGCATCTTTTTCCTTTTAAAGAAAAATTGAAACTGTTAAATTGTTCTCTGATATTTACATAGAACCTGGTGTATATAGAAGGTGTGTGGCTTTATTAAGTGAAAACATTGTCCATTTACAACCCCAGGATTTGTCCCTAGAATGAAAGGTCTGTTATTATCTTATTTGGAAGGGTCATGAATATTAATGTTGAGCTCTGCTGATTGGCTCATGCCACTAGCTCACACAGCAAACAGATTGCTACTGTCAGACTGTCAGAGTGAAATGGAAGAAGTGGATAAGATCACTGCTTACTGCTTGTGGCACGAGTTCTAATGGCAATATAGTCGGAATTGCCCCCTTCTTCAATCACTATCAAAACACTGAGCAAAGCCTTTCTGATGTGGTCCCAGGTTCGAAAACCTGTCCCTTTCACTTTCATTACATGACTCTCACTGCTCTGTGCTTCAAATTGCATTGTAAACAAATATAAACAAGGCTTAAGGGGCATATAAACTTGCACGATACAGATCAGACGCATCTGACTTTATAACTGTATAAAGAAGATGCGCATGAGTTTATAACGGAGAAGCTTGCACTGTACAGATGATACACGCCTGACTTGATAACTGCCCAGCTCGTGCTGTACAAAGAAGATTTGTGTCTGCACAGCTCGCCCCTAGACGCTCACTTCAAAACGTCGTGGCTTAGTTGTAGAATACAACGATGTCATCGTCCATCGCGAGGTTTCACTTGAGTGTAGACATCGTCCGATGCCAATCTATTAAAAATCGCCCAACCCTACTCACAATACATGCAGAACTTCCGATGATTCGGCTGTGCACGTCCGGCTGGCCTAGAACATGGGCGGGTATATGCAACGTTGGAGGTGTACATCCAGCTGTGTTTACATGGACACATCGGATTGAATTTATTCAGAATGCAGTGTTTACATGAAAGGTAAATAAAGTGATCTGATTGATGTGCGTGTTTACATGACCAGCTTCAAATCCCACATAAACTGCTGACATGCGCAAGTGTTCACCTAAATAGCCACTAAAACAGTGTTTTAAAGCACATGTTGTGTATATTTTATTTTACAAACGGCACGAACATTTTTTACAGTTCATAAAGGCAGAGTAATGTCTCGTGCTAATGGAGCACGAGCGAGCACATCCGATGCGGTTTTACCATGGTCAAACCATGACAAAACTACCAAGACCCACCAGAGCGCCTGCAGGCAAACAATTAGAATAAATGTTTAGCAACAGTACCGAACATTAAAAGTGATAATATGATTATCTCTTAAAACAGAGACGGGCGCGGTGGACGCGGGTATCATTATAATATTCACAAAACGGCTACTCAAACAATGTTGGAAGCACAGATGAAACGTTATTTATTTTATGTCACACACACCAGCATAATAATGTACCATTCATAAACGCAAAATAATGTCTACATATCAATAAAGCGTTACAGCGACTTACCAAGGTATGTACATCTGCAAATGTATCGTGTTTTAAAAAGAAACAGAGAAATTGTGGTTACAGACTAAGACATTTAAAATGCATAGAAACATTAATATGTTCATTTAGAGATGACAAGCATATGGATATTTGTACCGCTTTGTCAGATTTATGGTTTTTGGTTCCTTTAGCAACAGTTTTTGGTTCTTTGGTTTCCGTGCGTCATACGCCCTTACGTCTGTAGGACCCAACGTCGTCTTTGCACATGCGCACAACTTCCTACTTCTGTTTTTAATCTGATCAAGTGTTTACATGTCCTATCAAGCGGATTACAAACGGCATAAACCACCCTTTATAATCCGACTGAAATTTCAATCGGTTTGGGCATTTTAATCTGATTGACGTGTTTATATGGAGCGTTTTCATTCGTTATCGGATTACATGGTCCATGTAAACGCAGCTAGTGTTATGTCTGGATTGGCCTTTTCAGTGGTCTTTTGCATGCACAAGATTAACACAAGAAGGAGGAAACAATAGTGTTTGAGTCTCACAATATGTAATTTCCATGTACAGACCTCTTATTTTTCATCTATGTCGAGAGTAGGGCTGCCCCCAAATAGTCGACTAAACGTTAGTTGTTGTGAAGGAGGCTTGGTCGAATACGTTTTCATTGGTCTGTTAGTGGCAAAAATCGAATAAATCAAACTCACGTGACGTCACGCAGTAAGTATGCGCGTTAAATCTTAACGGCGCTGCGCAGCTTGGTCAGTGTATGACATCAAAAGTAACAACGCAAGATCAACGCGAACAGTGCCTATGTTAATAAATACGAAGAGACGCCATTTGGTGATGATGACAGCCTTCCCTGACCACAAACGCACTGAAGATACGACTCGCAGAAGAAATTGACAAGAGATGGGAATTGACGGGAAATCTCGCAACAAGCATTTTTACACAAGCTGCAGTCATAGACCCACGTTTAAGAACTTGTCATTCCTTGACACTGACAAACGAGAAGATGCATAATCCACAGTGTCAGATCTGGCAGAAAGTTTATCTACAGAAGCTGCGCAATATAGGGGTCATGACAGCATTAGTGCTACAGTATACAGCGGAGGGTGAGCCCGCACCAAAAAAGAAAAATCAGTCCGAGATATCCATGCTGATGGCCATTTGTGAGGAGGAGCATGCAGAAGAGAAGAATTAAATAAAGATGTCCTTGGCGGACAAAACAAAGGTTGATTCGGGACCGTTGACATGGTGGCAAAAAAATGAATAACAATATCCAAGCTCACTTCTTCCCAACAATGTGGACAAGCTGGTGTTTCCGACGCGTAATATAAAAAAAATTGGATGGAAATAGTGACGGTAGCATAATTTCCCCTTTTTGTAGTGTTTCTGTTTGCAATCAGTTTTTTTTATTTATTCGATTTTATATAATATAGAGGTTGTTTTAATTCTGTTTGGAAACTTCAGACTGATTTTTCAATTAGTTGTTTCTGGTCAAGACTCATCCGTCGGCTTTATATGGCAGTTTGCGCTGATGTTTTTCTTGAATGTTTCCATTTGAATTGTATTTGTTTTGTTTAAATTATTTGCTCCACGTTTTGTTTAAAATATATTTGTTCTAAACCATTTAAGCAAAGAACTTATAGGCTTTTTATTTGTTTGCGTTGTTTTGTACAAAAACGTATTCGTTTGTAGCCTGTTCTTTTTTTATTCCTAGGTTTGGCGTTTGCTGCGTTTAATCGTTCGTTCGTTTTTGATAATTTCCCTCATCAAAATCATTTTTCAGTTAAGTGTTCTTGCTATTTATTTATTTTGTTTGCCTTGCTTTGCACAAAGTTGTTTATGACTTGTCCATAGGCCTGTTTTTTTATTTTATTATTTACTTTATTAGTACTTTTTACTCTTTTTCTACTTAATATTTTATTTTGTACTAATATTTTTTAATAATAAGAGTTGCCTATTTCGGTTTTTATTTATTTGTTTTATTTATTTTTTCTCTTTAAAAAAATAACGAAATTTTCAGTTTATTTTATTCAAAAGGTTTTTTTACGTTTATGCCCTACGTTCCTTTTCAAGAAAATGCTCTGTAACCCTGTCGTACCAACTAGGCGTCTTTTCCAGTGACTTGACCAGTGTCCTCTCAATGGCCAGCAGAGCTAGGCTGCTTAAACGGCCTTGGCCCATTGTGTTACGGTGTAGGACTTGAGCCGCTTTAAACAGGAGAAGCTCCTTTCTACACCTGCAGATGTAGCTCCAATTGTTGCCACTAATGAGAACAGTTTGTAAAGCTGAGGCATTGCACTGTCCAACTCCATGTCTTTAAGGAACACCAAGTAATCACACAGCTTTCCCCTGTTACTCTGCAAGTCCTGATCTGAATACAGGACTTGAAGTTCAGACCTCAGTCTCCCTGAATCAAAGTGATGGCCATAACTTTTCAGGACACTTTGGAAGGCCTCCTCTGGAAATGCTTGTCTCATGTCATCAAATTTCCCTGGATTGACTAATTCTAAGAAAAGCATACTTTCCAAATTTGAAAAACGTTGAGGAATCTGCTCCAAGATGTTATCAAGGATGGCCATGTAAAGATTTCTGTAGCGCTCTTGGGGATCCTGCAATTGGGTCAGACGGCGCTTTCTCATGGGCTCATCTCTTGGGTCTGATGTGAGATCTGTTGCTTTGGCATAAACAGCTTGGAAAGCCCCCTCTGACCTCTTCTCTTTGACAAATGCAAGAGAGACTCAATTCTTTTCTTGCAGTAAAGAACATCCATCGCTCTCTGCTGGACAATATCAAAGACCACATCAGTCTCAGAGAAGATTTGTTCATATGTGTACAACATGAACACAAACTCAAAATCCTCCAGTTTCCTCACGAAGCCTTTGGCACAATCCAGTGTATCATCATCCATTGTCGTATCTGCAATGATGTTATCAAATGTCTGCAGGAGGCCATCATAATTGTTTGCCACAGTGCTCACTATCCGTGATGTGAAATTCCATCGAGTAGGAGCGTTTCTGGGCAACCTTGAGCAGCCTGCAGACTCCAGAAAAGACGTCCTCTTTGTGGATTTTGAGAAAAATGTGGCAAACCCAGAGAGTGATGCAAAAAAAATTCTGCACTCAGGCAAGCATTTGGCCCCCTGTGACAGCACCAGATTCAGTCTGTGTGCATAGCAATGCACAAACATTGCACTGGGGGCTATTGCTTTCACTTTGGCCCAGACATTGAGAGCTGAAGCCATGACAGCAGCCCCATCATAGGTCTGTGCCACAAGCTTATCCTTAAAATTGTAGCCCTGCATGTTCTCATTTAAAACATCAAAAACGGACTGAGCATCTCGCCCCCCAGAAACATAAAAAAATCCAATGAAGCGCTCCTGAATTTTACCTGCACTATGCACATAGCGAACAATGACAGAGAGTTGGGCACGGCAGGATATATCAGTGGTTTCATCCACCTGCCATCCAAAAAAGGGAGCATCCTGAATTTCATCTCTGATCTGATCAGAAATGGTGGCTGCAAGAGCAGAGATCAAGTCATTTTGAATAGTGTGTGACATACCAGAAAACACAGTTGAGGACTCGAATTGTGTGGACAGGACAGAGTCATATTTAGCTAATTTTTCTGTGAACTCTCTGTAATTCCCCTTGTTGGATGATTCACTCATCATGTCCCCTAAATGACAGCTCCTGCCGGCCAAGCAAGGATGTCACATCAATAAGGCGGTTTAGGAAGGCCCTGTTTTGTTTAACAGTTTCATTATGTTTAGCCACTTGAATGCGAGCACCTTCATTGATTGCATGCTCAACCCTGATCCTGCCCATGCAACTTAATCTTGCACATGCACTCACATGTTCATTGCTATTTTCATGCCT
The DNA here is from genome assembly GCA_006030095.1 of Triplophysa siluroides. Classification (NCBI taxonomy): domain Eukaryota; kingdom Metazoa; phylum Chordata; class Actinopteri; order Cypriniformes; family Nemacheilidae; genus Triplophysa; species Triplophysa siluroides. The sequence goes on along the minus strand of VCII01000143.1, from coordinate 2,494 downwards.
TTTATATGCCCTGTCAAAGTTTGACAGATCTCCAAACCCCAATTTTGGCCAAAAAACACATCCATGAGATGGTTTCATCAAGAGACATGGCCAGCAGTACATGTTCTTTTTCACAGCACTTCCAGTCAGCCAGCTAACTTTGTCATAGCAGGAGAGCTGAAAAGACCTGTTACTTTTCCCTATCTTTTGCACTAAATCAATCTTAGGTGTTGATCTGCCCTGCTGTTTAATTCTAAGTTTCTCCTCGTAAGGAAGACTTTCTAATGGCTTTGCCAAAATCAGGTCGACAATATTAGCACACTGTCTGCCATCGTGTGCAGTTTGCTAGCTGGCTAGTTCAGACTATATGAATTAATGAACAAACGATCTAATATATATATATATATTTAACTCAACGGGAGGAAATGTGGGAATTATGTTAAACTGAAACAATGAATGTGGTGTGAAATTGTGTGAAATATACGATGAAGGTTGCAGCAGTTTGTCTTTCGACTACACATGCAAAATCCGCGATGGGACTGAGTTGGAAATGGAGACACAGAGTGATACGCGTCATAATCTGAAGACCACGCCCACGCCCACACCAACCGTCTCTTTGCATTGCGAGAAGCTGCCGCCTCCTTGTCATTTATGATTTATAAAAAAAAAAAAAAAAGTCTAAAAGCTGATATGTGACAATGTGTATAGCAAACAAGCTAAAAAAAACAAGAAATAAGTTTTTATAAGCTGTCGACCCCAAAAAACGAGCGTTTTAGGACATAAAAAAAGTGGATTAAAAGAGATGACAGACCCTCCAATCATCACGCAGACGCTCGGAGTCCGGGCCCGCCCACTCCTCCATTCATCCCAGAGACGCTGAGCGTCCGTGGGCGGGACATAATCGCAGCATTATCCAATGACCGTCTTGTTTCTAAGCACTGAAAAAAACTGTTTAAAGCAGCCCCATTGAAGTCAATGGACGCTGGGCTTCAACAGAGTAATGCACTGTACGCTACGGGAATGAATGAGAAGGAAATCCAGTCAGCCGACCTAAGTAGCTGATTCTGAACGAAATTGTTTTCGTTCGAGATGAACGTGTTTAACGCATTTTTAGTCAATAAAATGTTAACATAATAGTACATATATTTGACCATTCATTTTTTGACAATTATAGGGGAAGCTGAGCTTCCCTTGCAGTCTTAAGAAATCGCGTCTGATGTACAGGCAGTCTCCTTGCTGTTTTTCCAACACATGATAATTATAACTTTTTCCGGTGTTGCTGCGGCTCATGTATGTGTCCGTTTAAGCGCTTAATTTATATTTTAAACACTTTATTATTATGATTTAGCATTTCTCTGTAATATGGAAGTGTTCAAAAACATATTTTCACAGCCTGTAAACTTAGACTATTATTTTCCTTGTATATAGACGCAAGTATTTATGTTAATATCATAAATGTGCGATTATTCGACTAATTGCTGAAATGAAGGACTACTAGTCGACTAGGAAAATCTTTAGTCGGGGACAGCCTAATGCCGAGGTTTCCATTCTATGGCACCTTTAAATCTTAACATTAATCTGGTCTATTATATATTTTTTGATCGGAGTTGAAACCCATTTAGTAAATAATGTTAACTTGACTGAATGTTGCACTTCCACTTGAACAGTCTCATGTGAAGAAGAATGGCACAAGGAGGAGCGCTGACGACTTAACGCATAATATGAGTTATGACATGACACGTCTCATATTACATGTTTACACGTAGACAAAAGTGGCTGAACTAACATGCCAAAATAGCATGGATTATTGTCATTTGCTTTCTTCGCAGCTGAAAAGTTAAGTAGAAGTCAACTAGCTTCGCTAAAGTTCGTGTCTCAAATAATCTACTAATAGCAAATGATGTGATTAATATTGGCAGTGTGGCAGAACAATTATTTCGATTTTAAGTTGAAGATAGAACGCAACACAACCGTGTCTTGCCACACAGTGCTGTTCTTAAATGTCTATTAAGATACTGTATTACCAGAATCTTATAACTAATGGTGCCGGTTTGGCTGTTTTTGAGGCTTTGATGATGTTTTTTGGGGGTTTAACAATGGATGTTCATGTTTCTAATTTCAAAAAAGCTTTATATTTCACATATTTCAAGTCTATTGTTTACCGCTGTCTCTCTTCTCACAAGACGACTGGATTTCTTCCGGTCTATATAAACTCCCTTCTTCCGAAACGCTCTGATTGGTAAAGCTGACCAGGTCTGTCGTGATTGGTTCCCCCTTAGCGCGTGTGTGAAGATGTCCCACCCCTACCATACCGCTTTGGATAAAAGCGTCTGCCAAATGCCTAAATGTACCATATAAGCGAGCTTCCGCTTCTCAGGCTGTGGTGATTGGTCGGTCCCCCTCTCAGTGCACGTGTATTCATAACGTTTAGCAAGAAACATTAACTGATGAAGTGAAATTTCACAACAAATGCGGATCAATGGAAGTGTAACTGAGCTCTGCTAGTGCATGTGCA